>CM066171.1:56795428-57395428 GCA_033629205.1 Lithocarpus polystachyus
AGGCCTTCAAACAAAGAAGAAACAAAAGTGAATATGATAAAGCACATGAAATAAGGCACGTCAGTTCTAACTTCCAAGGGAGCTAACCTACATGATGTGTTGCCTTGACAATACAATGTGATAAAAGATATGTCTATAATTATACAAATGTAAAAATAAATATCCTTACATTAAGAAATAATTAAGTCAACTATAGGAGCAAGAAAGAGAAAGTAGAGAAAAAAACTACATACAAACAGATAAACAAGGGTCAGGCTGTTAAGAAACCATCAATTAACAAAATATAAGACTGATGCAGGGAAAGTGATGGACTGTGATACGATTTAGAATTAGATGGAAAGTGAGTTGCTTAGAACACATTGATAGGTGGTTAGGCACCTCTGCAAAGAACACAAAGTTCTGAAATAAAAGCTCTCAAGGCTTATTTTCTATCACATATACAAACTGATTTACAAAGTGCTTACATTCTGGTACTTATACTAGTTTTTTGGCATTGGCAACCTCTAGATGATTGACGAATGTCTAAAACCTATTGGCCAATGCTTAAACAATCATCTAACTAAGTAATCAGTTTCTAGAAGACTAGGATGCAGCTGCTTGAAATGCCCTGCTTCAAAGACCCTCAAAAGAGCAGAATGGGAAAAATGTCTTTTGAAGCCAAAGCCAACCCCAAGTGGTTGGGACACAAGGCCCCATTAGGTTCAACAGAAAAATGCAATTTTAACATTGACTTTAACATCACTAACTCCATATATTGTTCAGGATATGTCTCGAAATTCTATACAATAGCACCCACAGATTTCAAGTATCAGCACTAGTCATAATTATTAGGTACCACAAACACAAAGGAAATTAGCAATAGCACTAACTAGAAAGCCAAGCCACATGGACATGGGGCATGCATGTGCCACTTGTCTAAGAATCTTTTTTTTTTTTTTGATAAGTAATAAGCTTTATTGATATCAAAAAAGGACACCATAGTACACAGGGAGTGTACAGGGGTCAACAATTAAAAATAAAAATGACAAGAATCAAGAAAAATGAAAAGAGAAGAGAATGATTGGTTTTGCAAAACAGACAGCCAATCCAATAAAGTTCCAAAGAAAAAAAGCTTAAGGTCAGGTATGGATCTCTCAATATCTTCAAAACATCTGCTATTTCTTTCCTTCCAAAAACACCACATTAAGCAATGGGGAATGATTCTCCATATATTCCCATTTCGATGATGACCAAACCAGCCTAGCCAGCAAGCTAGAAGCCCCGACAACTGATTGTGGCATAACCCAACTTACGCCAAATAAACCAAAAACCATAGACCACAAATCCCTAGCAACCGGACAATGAAGAAAAAGATGGTCAACCGATTCACCATTACACTTGCACATATAACACCAATCCAATATCAAATCTTCCTTTTTCTCAAATTGTCGATTGTCAATCATTTTCCCAATTAGAGACGCTTTATATTGTAACTTTAGAAATGTTTAAGATGCCAAAAGAGCTGATTATAGGCTAACTAAAATAATATTAAAAAATTGTATGTTGTAGATTTTTAAATAATGCTAAAGCATAAAAGGATATACGATACATATTATTTTCATCCTATCAAGATCATCGCCAACCATCCTTTCTCACAAATTATGAGAAATATTAACCATTCCAGCTAGTTGTTCCCACACCAACCCTTGGGCAACAACAAAATTGGAAAAAAGGCATCTTTTACCTATCTTTTTATCGTCATCCTTTCCATATCTGGGGGTATGGTAGCTGTAACCCCTACCAGTGTCTATGACATTTGTCAACATGGAGAATCGAGGTTACAATCCACATAAAGATAAAGAAAAGTGGCATGTACACAAGTAAAACAACTTATGGAATGAGGTGAAAAGCCTAGTTGGCTGGATCTGAAAATGGCTGATTTGGTAATTTAGTTAAATTAATGATTAGATCATTATTAAAAAAAAGGGTACTAAAAGGACAAACACGCTCAGGCTCAACCTCATTTAGGTAAGCAATAATGACTCTGAAAGAGTTTTGAAATATAAGATATCCATAAAATCTAGCCAACGAGTTATAGCTCAACTAGCACTTTCTTCTCCCAAAATAATGGATAGGGGCTGAGGTCGTGGGTTCAAGATCTAAACGGTACGTATGTAACTTAGTGATAAGTAAGAGAGAGAGAGAGAGACAGGGAGATAAAGATCCATAAAATCTACTTTGAGAGAAACATTCTTCAAAGAATGTTGTCTCATGAGAGGAAGACTGAAGAGAATTGGCAGCCTATAATGATTTCAAAAATATATAACCTAAATCAAATGCATTCAGTGAAAATGACAAGTGGCAAGACATGAGGCCATGCCTTCAACGTGCACACATGGAAATTCAATAAAATGTAATAAACGAGGTTTTTCATGCATATCAGGTTCAAAGTCATTTGCTAATAATTTTTATACTAGGGTGTCATTTGTACCATCCTGCAATTCTAGTATTACTAGTTGCAAACAACCTCTCTTGTCATTGGATGCACCAGTAATTCAAGAAAGCAAATAGACACACAATATACATACCATGTCAAAACAACAACAAAGCCTTAGTCCCAAAAATTTGGGTCAACTATGGATTAGGTCAGCTGCATCTATTTTTCACCGCTGTTCTATCCTATACAAAATCATTCTCTCTGTCACCTCTTCAATTAAGGCGCTATTTTTTACAATTTCTACTGAAATTATTTTAGGTCTTCCTATATCTCCTTTTGTTCCCTATAACTTGAATCAAATAACTATTTCACCAGTGCATCAAGCACTTTCCTTTGCACATGACCAAACCATCTCAAATGACTCTTCTTCACCATATATTGCCATATATGTTCAAGAAAAGGAATAAAAAGACCACCACTATGTTGGAGGTCATCTATTTACAAGGGTTTTGAGGTTCGAACTTATTATAGAGCTTTAGCTTGTAAGGGTGATGAAATGTTCCCATAGAAAAGCATCTGGAAGCCAATAGCACTAACAAAAGTAGCATTCTTCCTTTGGGCAGCTTCAATGGGGAAAATTCTAACAGTAGAAAACTTGAGTAAGCGTCATATTATTCTCATGAGTTGGTGTTGTGTGTTAGGGAGATAGGGAAACAGTGGATCGTTTATTATTGCACTGCCCTATTGCCAAGGAGTTATGGGAAAAGGTTTATGCACTATAAATTTGGGGTTTAGTGGGTGATGCCTGGGAGGGCTGTTGATCTACTAGCGAGTTGGCAAGGCCATTTTGGGCAGCATCGCAATCGGGAGATTAGGAAGGTCATTCCTCATTAATTGATGTGGTGTATTTGGAGGGAGCAAAATGCAAGACATTTTGATGGGTGTGAGATGTCAATTTTAGATCTGAAGTCGCAGTTTCTGAGGACTTTGTTCTAGTGGTTATCAGCCTCAGGGAAGTTTTCTTTCTCAAACTAGATGGAACTAATTGATTATTGTTCTTTTAAATCATAGTTGTATGTAAATCTAGTATACCACCTGTGTACTTGATGGTTATTTCTTTTTAATAAGATTATTACTTCTTAAAAAAAAATTTAAAAAAAAAAAAAAAAAAAAAAAAAAAAAAACCTCTTTCAATATTGACTAACATTGTGAGCACCCAACTCAACATATGACTTATTTTCGACGGGGAACTTCCATGAGCTTTCTTTCAATTTTGACTAACATTGTGAGCACCTGACTCAACATATGACTTATTTTCCATGGTGAACTGCCATTAGCTCTCTCTCTCTCTCTCTGAACATTAAATCTCTCATTTATAGTGTAGAATTAGCCCACATGGCAAGATACAGCTTCACTAGTAAGCAATTAGGAAAACATAAGTTATATGTCTGGTCACATGCTCATAACATTAGTCAAAATCAAAATAGGGCCAACAGAAGGTTCACTTTAAAATGCACAAGCTTAAGATTAAATTTCCAGAATCAAAAGTTATAGAGCTAATGCTTCACTGAGTTTGAAGTACAAAAATTTAGTTCACCCTGTATTTTAATACTGTATTCTTTAATCATTTGCGTAAGGGTCACCCATAATCACCCACATCTACCTCTGTAATTCTGGTCTTTTTTCCCCTTTTTCTAAGAGAGATTGTGATCTCCTAGTCTCTTACAAATTAACTTATATTGTCAACACTATCATGTAAAAGAAAATTTTATTTGGAAATCAAAAAAAAAAAAAAAAAAAAAAAAAAAAAAAAAAAAACAGAAAAAGACATACCTTTTGCTCTAACACTTTCTTTGGATGAATTACAAGTATGACCAAATGGAAATCCTGAAAAGAAAAGGTTTGCTCTATCAAAAATTTTGATTGAAGGAACATCTTCACAAACAAAAGTTTCCGAAAACCCATATAAATTAGTCACTATTTGGGGTAAAAGGTTTGTAAGACTAAAAATCCTATTCAACATATTAAAGCAAGATACTACCTAGAAATTAACTTAGTACTAATATCTGACATGTTAACATGAGATACTACCTACTTTCAACATGTTAACATGAGAGTACAGCTAATATCTTACATCCCAAAATGAGAGCTATGAGACTATTTTCAGCTTTGCACATACAAATTTGGCAATAAATGTTCACTTTCATCCCCATTCAAGAGGTTAAACATACAACAATAACAACCAAACTTTAGTCCCAAATTTTTTTGGTCAGCTATGGATCCTTATTAGATTAGTCAGAGTCAGCCATATGCATAAAGAGATTAAACATATACTCGTCTATTTTTTCCAATAAGTTTAATTGTATACTCAGTCTTCATCATTTTAAGAAAGTGCCTTGACTGAGAACAAGCTTGAACACCAATATGTTTCTGCAAGAACAATGTGAACTAAGATTGAATTAATAAGCACATGCGCACATGCATACACATGCGCATAACAGGGACAGGGAGAGAGAAAGGGATATTCATACATAAAAGTTGCCCAATATGATCATTCACTCAAGCCTCACATCAAGGAGTACGATGGTGACATGTTGATAGAGATTAGCCACCTAAAGTTTTTTTCTAATAAGTAAAAATAATTTTATTCAAAAGAGGAGACTTATCAAATGTACAAAATGTGCACTTGAACCACTCCTAAAGAATTTCAAAGTCAGATTCAAAAGATCTATGAAATCAGAATAACACAATGAAGTGATGCTACCCAAAGTAGCCATCCACTCGTAGTCTCGTAAAAAGATCCAAGCAAAAGTTGTTTGATAATATGATTTGGGTATTCAACGCCATAAGAAATTCCTCTCTCACCAAATTGTCCACAAAACACACATACGAGTTGCTTTCCAAACCTTTAACTCAAAATGGCAAGGTTATCCATTTGGCCAACACTACAGCAACTAGAGCACAATCAAATGGAAACACAAACAACCATTTATCTATTGCCACTTAACAATGGAGGAGAAGATGCTAGATTGACTCTCCGCTATTCTTACACATACAACACTAGTCAATAATCATGAATTTCTTTTCCAAAGATTATCTATTGTCAAGATGATTTCACCCCGTGCCGCAGTCCATATACATTATGAGGCACCTTGGCACCCCATATAAATCCCCAAAGGGAAGAACTCTCCTTCATACCCTTTCAAAAACTCATAATAGCCAAAAAGTACAACAATCTAAAAAACTTGGCCACAGACTATGGTTCCCAATCATGGAAGGGGTGAATAAATTCGTGATCCCAACTCCATGCATTTCAATCAAATACAATACCCAAATTGGATGCACTGAGGCTTCTTTATCCACTGCTAAACTGAACAAATCTGGGAAATGATCTTTAGGAGAAAATTCCACATTTAAAGGAGAAATAACAAGGGAAATATTAAAATTTCACATTTAAAGGAGAAATAAGAAGGGAAATATTTATCAATCTAAAGTAAGATCTAGTGGGATTATTATAATGTGCATCTTATACAGAAGCTTAATCAACTTTTGCCTGCTACAAGTCTAATTTTTATTTATTTGTGGATCCAGTTAGCAAGGGTTTCTGGTCTTTCATATGTATTCTCTTTAGCAATAATGCATTCTCCAAATTAGTCTATTTAAGTCGAGAATTAGTTTCCTAGGTCATCGGGAAGCCTAATTGAGTTTAAGAACAGTATTATTACTACTATTAGTATTTATTGGAGTTTGCTATCAGTTTATAGTTTCTCTTAAACCTAGAAAGCATGATGGTTTCTTCTTTGGAGTGATTCCTAAGAACCCACTGGCATGATTTTTTTTTATAGGTAAAAAAGATTTGTATTCAAAAAACACTACCTTATGAAAAAAACATAAGGCAGAGAAAGAACTACAAAGTGGAAGGAAAGAGAGAAAGAAAAAGAAAGGAAAAGAAACTAAGAACACAATAGAGAGCTAAGGAACATAGGGAGAGAGTCACTAGAGGTGAGTCTCCAAGCCCTAGCCCAGTCAAACAAAGTGCCGCTGAAAGAGGCCAAAAGCTGGTCATCCGAACTATCCATGTCCTCAAACGTCCTCCTATTGCGCTCCCTCCAAAGACACCACATCATGCATAAAGGAGCTAAATTCCAAATGCTAGACAAATGCTTTCCAGGCCAATTCCACCAACCGAAAAGAGTATCAGCAATCGATCTTGGCATGACCCAAGAAAACCCAAAAGATCTAAACACCAAGCACCACACCCGATACGCCGTTCCACAATGCAGTAACAAATGGTCCATCGTTTCTCCATTACTGCAGCACATGATACACCAGTCAACAAAATCCCATCTACCCCTCAAATTATCACCTGTGAGGATCCTATTCCAAACAACAATCCACACAAAGAAGGAAACACGTCGAGGAGCCTTAACCTTCCAAATACCTTTCCAAGGAAAAATAATTGGTAAGGAGCTTCTTAACTTATTGTAGAACGATCGAGTATCAAAATCCCCATTCTTTGTCAACTTCCATCGCATACGATCTCCGTTCTCAGTGGGGGGCAGAATAGAGTCCAAGGTACGGAGAAAATCAACCACCTCACTCATTTCCCAATCATTTGGCCTCCTAGTAAAATGAACATCCCAACTTCTCCTCTCCTCAGACCCCAACCGATCGAGAGAAGAGGCCACCGATGCCCTTTTGTTGGAGGCAATCCCATACACACTCGGGAAAGTCAAATGAAGTGGAGAATCCCCACACCAATGATCTGTCCAAAGCTTCACTCTATCCCCCACCCCTACCTCAAAGCGGATATTCCTGCTAAAAGCCTCCCATCCCATGCGGATACTTCTCCACAGACCACACCCATGAACCCCTCTATCTAACCTGGAAGTCCAACCTCCCCAATCTTCCCCAAACTTGAGAGCTACAACCCTTCTCCAGAGCCTTGTCTCCTCATTTCCAAATCTCCATAACCACCTCCCAAGTAAGGCTTTATTGAAAGTAGTAACTTTCCTTACTCCTAACCCACCAAATTGCACAGGTGCACACACCTTGTTCCAACCCACCAAGTGAAATTTGGATTCCCCCCACAAGAAATCCCTTTGCAGCCTCTCAATTTTATTGGCCACATGCGTAGGGATGGTGAAAAGGGACAAATAATATGTGGGGAGACTAGATAAAGCGCTTTTAAGCAATGTTAGTCTACCTCCTTTTGACAAATACATCTTCTTCCAACCGGCCAACTTACACTCAATTTTCTCTAAGATAGGGTTCCAAACAGTGGGGGACTTGTAGGACGCCCCCAAAGGCATACCAAGATAGGTCATAGGCAAAGACCCAATCCGGCATCCCAAAATCTCTGCCAGGACATAGACGTTAGGAACCTCCCCAATGGGAACCATCTCACTCTTCAGCACATTCACCTTTAAACCTGTCACTGCTTGGAAACAAAGGAGAAGCATCCTAACATGAAGAATTTGCTCCTTTTCGGCATCGCAAAACAGAATTGTATCATCTGCAAACAAAAGATGTGAGATACAAACCCCTCCACCACGACTTCCATCAGCCCTAAAGCCTCGAAACAAACCTGCCCCTTCAGCTCTTTTCATCATCTTACTGAAGACATCCATCATAACCAGAAACAAAAGAGGGGATAGCGGGTCCCCTTGTCTCAATCCCCTCGAACTCCCAAAGAAATCAGCTGGAGACCCATTAAACAAGATAGAAAATTGGGCTGTAGAAATACAAGTGCGGATCCACCTACACCACCTCACCTCGAAGCCCATTCTCTTCAACAAATCAAGAAGAGCCTCCCAGTTCACATGATCATAAGCTTTCTCAATATCTAGTTTACAAATAACCCCCGGAATCTTGCTCTTCACCCTACTATCAACACACTCATTAGCAATGAGAACTGAATCAAGGATCTGTCTACCACCTACAAAACTGTTTTGAGACTCAGATATCAGCGGGTCCAAAACCTCTTTCAGGCGGTTAGCCAAAACCTTAGCCAAGATCTTGTAAACACTTCCCACCAAACTAATAGGTCTAAAATCTCGAATATTCGAAGCCCCATTCTTCTTAGGGTCGGTCCAAAGTTTTATCTGATGTGGGGAGACTTATCCAGCTTAGGGAAGACTGTAGCTGCATTGCGTGCTGGGGCAGAATATGCAGGGGTACCTTTCCAGAATTGTGTCCTTATTGCCGGAAACCAAACTGGAGTTTCTGGAGCTGAGAGAATAGGCATGCCATGCATCGTTCTACGGAGCAGGTAAAGGCTTGTTTCTAAATCTTAGAGTTAAAAAACACCCCTCTAGGAAGCACCCGCTGAACCTTAATGAGGGCAAAAATCATATCCTACAACTCTAGCAAACAGACAGTGAAGAAGCAAGTTATCAATTGTCTCCTTATAGTTGAGAGTTGTTTCCTGGTCATTTTCTTCTAAAATATGGGTGATGTTCGTAGTTTTTTTATTGAATCCAAACTTTTCCAACTGGTGGTAGAGGAAGGGGGAAGGTATTTTTCTCTAAGGATTTTTGAGCGGAGTAGGTACTTCATGAAGTTGGTCTTCATGGATAAGAATGTGCTAATAATTATTATCTAATTTTCTTTTTGATCTCCAGCGAATACAATCACATTTGATTAGAGTCTTAATTTGCGAAAATTGATTTCAATTCATCCCGAATGGCAACAAACATAACCCCAAATTTTTTTCTTGACATGGCCTCAGCTAAAATTGAGGCTAGCATGCAACCTAAGGTTTCTTAGATAAAAGAGAAACCTATGAAAAAGATATCTTTCCAATCTTAGACAGAGAGCAAGGAGAATATGAAGCTCTTCTGGGTAGACATGGTCCAAGGTTGTTCATGATTGTTTTTTGATACACCTAGGATCAGACTTTATATGAACCCAACACTATGCACCCCAGTATATATGAAATGAGATGAATACAAATATTAAATAAGCATCCCACACCCAAAAGCTTGCCACATAGGTGTCCTAATCCATAATGGTTGAGTGGCTTCCACTCTTATTTCAGAGTATATTGGTAAACATTGCGTACTTGGAGGAACTCTATAATGCATTCCCCAGTCTAGTCACATTTCCCATCACAGTACTTAAGACAGAAGAAAAAATCACCAGAGGAAACTTTTATATAAAAAGTAAAATCACAGGAGACAACTGGAAAAAATGTTTGCTACAATGACTAGAAGAATCACAGGAGATGGAATTTTTTTTTTATAAGCAATAATGCTTTACTAAAAAAAGCAACTAAAGTGCTCCCCAGGTACACAGGCAGTGTACTAAAGGAGGCAACAAAGTTTCAACTAAAAGTGAATAAATCTAGAAACTCCTCTAAGGTAGAATATGGGACATAACAAGCTATCCAATTTTTTTCTCCCTTGTTGAGAATCCTACAGGCACTACACCAGTTGGGTAGCTTCATTTCTCTGTCTAACCACAACCATCCCAAAGGTTGATGCCAAACCCAGAAACAAGGGCAGATATAATTTGTCAAGATGGATGGAAAAGATTGAGGTAACCCAAGAACATCTGGGGTCACATCACTATCAAATTATGTATACATTGCAGATGAACTCCAGGACAAAAATTAGCAAGTTTAAAAGGCTTAATTCATGTAGAAAGAGATCCTGCATGGCATGCTGATGCGGGAGACGCAAGAAGATTATTGTTTATTATTATTTATGTTTGCAAGCCAATTGTATTTTTATATTTTAGGTCCTATTAGTTTATTGGGCTATTAGTATTTTAATTTAGAAGTAAGGATATTTTTGTAATAAGGCAATTAGGGTTTCCTAGCCAATTAGAACTAGGATTTAGCAATTCTTTATAAGCAACCTATTGTACTCTTTGAGGGGATAGTTGATATTTTGATGAATGAAAATAATGGCCGTTTGGTCTTTCTTTTGGTCTGGTGCTGACTCTAAGTCTACCCTAGGTGTTGACTCCTAGTGGTTTTCCCGCTTGGTGCTGACTCCAAACAAGGCCTAGGTGCTGACTCCTAGGTCATATCCTTTATTTTTCCATTATTTCAGTTTTGTTCTGGTTGTCTTGCGTCACATACATAACAGCTAACATAGTTATAAAATATAGAGAATAGAAGAATACATTATAAGCATAAGGAAACAAAAAATAGAAGAATGTGCATATTTTTAAGGGAATAAATCCAAAAGAAAAATGCGGCCGAATATCTCACCATCATGGTCAAATACCACCTGCAAAGGAAAAGAAAAATGATGAGCCAACTTTTATAATTAAAAGAGAAAAAAGATATTAAAAGGAAGTCCAAAAGAATAAGGAAAACCCATTAAGATAATATAAGCAAAATCTGACAGAAGGTGAAAACGATAAATAGATATCTTTTTTTCATAGGTAAAAAAAAAAAAAAAATACACTATATCTAGACAGGAATCCTTTAACAAAACAAATATTCTAATAAAGCAACTCTTTGGGAGATAAACAACTACATGTTTACACAACCATGCATCAACTTGTGAGCGCGCACACACGCACGCACATAATAGAAAGAAATCATACCGCCACATGGGAAGGAATAAATTCCAAGACGTCAATTATCTGCAAGAACAAGAACAATGAGAAATGTCTTAGACCTACTATTCAATAAAAATTGAAAAGATAATAGGGTTCATCAACAAGACAAATGAAAATGCTGCCATTGTATTTCCTGGGCTCCATAATCCTTCAACTAAACATACTTGGTACAATACTTGAAAAAAAAAAAATCAAGTCTCCCAACATCTACATATCTCCATTTACCATACCTTCTTTTGTGACTAATAGAATAAAAAGGTTACAGCCTAATTGCTTATAGAGAGGGCAGTGTGATGAGTTAAATTCCATCTTGTGGATTGGAATTTTATGTGCTCTCCAACCTCTCACTGTATCCAGATTGTTTAACCAGAGGACTAACAGTACAGCTTAACTCACACCATGGTCCACGTTGCCTTTTACCGAAACTATGGGAAAACCTTTAAGAAGCCAAGACGTCCCTACGAGAAGGAGCATCTGGATGCAGAGTTGAAGCTGGTGGGAGAGTATGGGCTGAGGTGTAAGAGAGAGCTGTGGAGAGTACAGTATGCTCTGAGTCGAATTCGTAACAATGCTAGAATGCTTTTGACCCTGGATGAGAAGAACCAACGTCGTATTTTTGAGGGTGAAGCCCTTCTGAGGAGGATGAACAGGTATGGGTTACTAGAAGAGAGCCAGAACAAGCTCAATTATGTGTTGACACTCACTGTCGAGAACTTTCTGGAGCGACATTTACAGACCCCAGTGTTCAAGTCTGGTATGGCCAAGTCCATTCACCACGCTAGAGTGCTTATCAGGCAGAAGCATATAAGGGTTGGGAGACAGGTGGTCAATATTCCCTCATTTATGGTTAGTGTGGACTCACAGAAGCACATTGATTTTTCATTGAATAGTCCTTTCGGTGGTGGACACCCTGGGAGAGTGAAGCGCAGGAACCAAAAGGCAGCTGCTAAGAAGGTTGCTGGTGGAGATGAAGGAGACGAAGATGAGGAAGAGTAAGCTGAACTTTAGATATAAGACAATAATGATCATCATTTCTTTTTCAAACTACGACTGGCCTTTTTGAGAAGGCTATGTCAGTTAAGTTTTGTTTTGCTATTTTCTTCATTATTTTTGAGAATATGTTGGTTTTGCATATTGTTTGATATTAGGTACGTGAGAATTTTCTTGGGTTCAAAAAAAATTTTATGTGCTCTCCAATAAGAAATGGAGGCTTCAGGGTAAGAAAATTGGGCACCTTCAACCAAGCCCTGTTGGGCAAATGGATTGTGGAGGTAGGTCATTGACTCAAAGCATGGAGAGGATTGATGAAGTAAATTGGTGTTGCATGTGTAGGTGTGGTGGTGAGTCTGCGGACAGATTTGTTTTTGCACTGTGATGCTGCATATGCTCTGCAGACTTATATTTTCTTTCATACTAGGAGTCCAGTGGGTCTTGCCAAGAAGTGTTGGTGATCTTTTGTTTAGTTGGAGGAGTTGGTTTGGCAAGAACGCTTCTTTTGTTTGGAATGTAGCCATTCTAGGACATCATAGAGGAAGAGGAGTCATTGCACTTTGATGATGAGGAAAACTTGGCAGTTCAATTGATAACGTGCTTCAATACATCATTATATAAGCAGTCTTCTGCTTTAAGTTCTAGAGCTACTCTCTTTTTTCTTTTTCTTTTTGTAGATTCAACTAATTCTCACTCATTTCATTTGTAATTCTTTTGGATACCTTATGTATACACCCTGTGTACATGAGGTAAATCCTCATTTTCAATAAAAGTTTATTACTTATCAAATATATATATACATGTGTGTGTGTGTGTGTGTGTGTGTATATATAAACACATACATATTCAGGCTCAGAAGAAGATATTCAGGGTAACATAGCGCATATTGGATCCTCAAATTTCTAATAGGAAAGAGAAAAGAACAAAATTACGTAAGTTTGCCTCTAGATCTCATATTAAGAGAAAATATAACTCTAACAAGGATCTGAGAGAAAAGGAGTTACACCAGGTCAATGCTTTAATAAAGTCATTTCAAGCACAGTAGAAGAAACAAACTGAAAGAAAATCTATAAACCCAGTATAAACATTACTTACAAGAGATAAAGCTGAAAATATAGTTAAGACCCAATCTCCATTTCCATCAGCATGTGATAGAT
This sequence comes from Lithocarpus polystachyus, assembly GCA_033629205.1. NCBI lineage: Eukaryota > Viridiplantae > Streptophyta > Magnoliopsida > Fagales > Fagaceae > Lithocarpus > Lithocarpus polystachyus. The sequence continues at coordinate 56,808,566 of CM066171.1, forward strand.
GGCCATGGTGCAATTTTGCTACTCTCGATCAAAAGAAGATGAAATAATGGTAAGTAGAATTATATTATAGTCAACAATAAAAAGGAAGAAAACACATTTTCATTATACTATGCCAACATTAGTTGCACCCAGAAGGTAAAAGTTGCTGTTACATAGGAAGCTTTTTTTCTTTTCTTTTTTTAAATTGCTAAGTTACACATACATGCACCCAATGGGTCCTAAACCCATGACCTAACCCAAAAGGAAATCTCTAAGACTTCAGAAAACAGGACAAGTCAAATGGTGAAGTTCATCCCTTTTGTACAAATTAATGGAAAAACTAGTCCAGCTTCAGGCTGGGACAACACTTCATGACTTCAGCTCTACCAAATTGGAACAAGATGAATTTCACTACTGTCTTATGAAGACAATTGGCCTATGCAATCAAAGGTTAAAAACTTATTCAACTTCTAAATAACTTAATTTCCACCAAAGTAAAGGAATAATAATAGCTCAAACCTTTCTATTTTCTGATGAAATTAGTGCTAGGAACACTAAGCAATTTCCCCCTTTTTTTAATTAATGGATTTAGGAAGCAACTCCAGATAAAAATAAGCGAAAGATTACCAATGGCTATTACTGTAAATTTCAAATGGTCCATTGGCTATTTCACATGATATTTGAAACAATTATGGTGACTGGACAACCAGTCCAAACAGAATAGTTCTCTTTAAAGTCCCAAATATTCTAATAACTTTATCCTGACAGCAGATAACAACATCATCATTTATGAACCATATATGCAGTCAATCACCTAATTGTGGTCTTCTTCGTGGTTTTCATGTGGGGCCAGCTAACTCTATTGGGGTACGCATTTCACACTTGCTGTTTGCAGATGATACCATCTTGTTTTTTGATGCTTCTAGAGATCAGTTGTTGTCCATTAGGCTGGCTTTGACTTGCTTTCAAGCGTTTACTGGTTTGAAAGTAAATGCGGGGAAGAGTGAGATTGTTCCGGTTGGGAAGTTGGAAATATAGGCGCTTTGGCTACCATACTTTGATGTAGGGTGGGTAGTCTACCTACGAAATACTTGGGAACACCATTGGGTACTCCATATAAAACAGCATCTGTTTGGAATCCTATTTTGGAGAGGATAGAGAAGAAACTCTCAGGTTGGAAGCGTCTTTATTTATCAAAGGGTGGTGGACTTACTCCGTTGAAGAGTACTCTTTCAAGTCTTCCTACGTACTACCTATCCTTATTTACCATCCCTGTAGCTGAGGCTGATAGGTTGGAGCAAATTCAGAGAAACTTTTTATGCGGATCTTCAAAGGAGTGTTTCAAATATCCTTTGGTGGCTTGAGAGAAGGTGTGTTCACCATTAGAGATGGGTGGTTTGGGGATCAAGAAGTTAGTGCATTTTAATCAAGCCCTATTAAGGAAATGGTTATGGAGGTTTGGACAAGAAGGTGCCCATCTTTGAGGGAGGGTTGTTGCACCTAAATATGGGGAGGGTCAAGGGGGGTGGAATACTAAAGTATGTAGAAGGGCCCACGGGTGTGGTCTATGGCGTGGTATTCACGATGAATGGGAGAGTTTCTAGCTCTCGTATTCTTTTTTGGCATGATAAGTGAGTTGGGGATAACTCACTTAAAATGCTCCGTCCTCAATTTTATGCGTGTTCAAATGACAAGGAAGCATTTCAAATGTTCTATGCTATCAGGAGGGTGGAAATGATAAAATTTGGAATTTGTGATTTTATAGGGATTTTCATGAAAGGGAATTAGAGGCTGCCTTCTCTTTCCTTGAGTTCATTCACTCTCAGATTCCTAGGGGTGTTGGGTGTGATATTTCTTATAGACGCCTCAATGGGAATGGAAAATTTGATATTCAGTCCTATTACGGTCCTATTACAATAAGATTCGGGGTGCATCTATCTCCAATTTTCCTTGGAAGGATGTTTGGAAAGTTAAAATTCCTAAGAGGGTGGCATTTTTTTTGTGGATAGCAGTTCATGGATAATCTTATGCTTAGCAGTTTGTGGATAGCAGTTCATGGATATCTCCAATTACGATCCTTACCTTGGATAATCTTATGCTTAGGCGGCGCTCTTTGGCGAATTGGTATTGTATGTGCTATTGTAATGAGGAATCTGTGGATCATCTCCTCCTCCATTGGCCTATAGCTCACTCGCTGAGGGTGCATATGCTTCAGTTTTGTGAGATCCAATGGGTCATGCTAGGCTCTGTGGAAAGCTTGGTGTTTTGTTGGAGCTATTGGCTGGGAAAATTTAATTCAAACATTTGGAAGTTGGTTCCTAGCTGTTTGATGTGAATTGTTTGGACGGAAAGAAATCAGCACTCTTTTGAGGATATTGAGAAATAATCTGGTTCAGTTACAAGCTCAATGCCAGAAGACTCTGTTTGATTGGTCTAGGTGTTAGGGCTACTCAAATTGTTCTTCTATCATTGAGTTTCTCTCCTCTTAGTATTGCACCTTAAGTTTTTTTTCCTTTTTGTTGTTTGTTGTTTTTTCTTGTGTTCACCATCATGAACACCTTGTATTTGCTTTCTTCATTTTTTCATCTTGATTAATATTATTCTTATTACCTATCCAAAAATAAATAAATAAAATACACCCCCATTTCATATGCACTGTAAAACATATACTATAAATTAGCTTAGCTACATAACCATAAACCCATAGCTTGAAACTCAAGCACTGTTTTCAATATTTTGGATGAAGTAATCCAAGTTCCTTATTTTTATATAGGTAAGAATAATTTTGTTAAAAAAAAAGACTACTTCAAATACAATGACCATGAAGAAACCTAAAGATTTACAAAGAAAAATTATGTACAAAAAGACCTCTAAAAAAACCGCAATGGAATCACAATTCATAAAGCCCCCATGTATGAAACCAATCAAATAAGGTGTTAGAAAAAGCTGCTAGCAACTGACTCCCCATACACTCCACATTTTCAAATATGCGCTGGTTATGTTCCTTCCAAACAGTCCACATTAAGCACAACATAACCATGTTTCAAATAATCCTAGTTCATGCAGTAAAATAAAATTACTAAATATAAGAACCCATCATCCCGCACAAGTATACTAAATCTAGTCCAAAACATAAGAAGCAAGACAAAAATTCCAACTTTGTCCTAAGCCAATGACATCTAGCTCAAATAACACCTCCTCCCCTTGTAAGAGCAAGGTGGAGAGTAAGGTCATCGGTTCAAGACGCACTGAATGTGTGTAATTACCAATAAAAATAAATAAAAGGTTCAGACTTTGTCCTATATAAAAATCATTTGATATAAGCCAAGAGGAAAATATCATAACATACCTAAAAGCTTGTAGTAAGCCCGGTAGATGATTGATGTGCCATCAATGAGCATTACTCTACCATCTGAAGGATTAGTATTCAGTGCCCTTTCTTCACACTTGGCTAAATTAAGCTGTGCATCTTGACGCAGTATATCAGAAGGAATGATTACATCATTAAGAGAAGTTGCATTTGCAACACCAGTTAAAGACAACTTTGCATTATTGGATAAATTACAATAGCCCTGAAAACACAAGAATTGAGTACCAAACTAAGATGAATGAATGACAAACACAACATTTAAAATCACTTGTCTGTGCTCTAAAAATGAAAATTTCCCTAAAATTTGTAATGTCATATCCATTGTTGAAACTGCCAATCCTAAGGAAGAAAGCTTGTTATATTTCAGAGAATCTAATAAGTAATAATCATTAGATAATAGATACATACAATTAAGTATACCTTTCTCGATAGCCTGTAGGAAGGAAGAATCACATATGATCTCTTTAGATTGCATAAATAATTTCCAATGTTCGGCGTCCTTAACGAATTTCTCCCTAAGCATGTAAAGCTGCTCCAGATGGAATGAATGTGGACAAGTGAAGATTGATAGGATGCCATAAATTCATAGCAGCAAACCTTACATTGTAATGTTTGCAATGCCCTGAAATTCCAATGATTTTGACCATATCAGAATTACATGCATAATAAAATGACCAAAAGCAATGGAATAATACAAGATGGAAAAAATAAAAAATAAAAAATAACCCTACTAAAATAACAATTTTTAAAAATTAATTATTTCCTATCAGATATTCAGTTACCTACAGTACTATACTTTCCAAGAACCAAAACAATAATAATATGAGGTCTTAAAAAACATTTTCTTTTCTTTTCCTGTGGGTTCTAGGCCACCAAACATGGTGCAAAAAGTGAAAATTAAACCAAAAAACCCCACCAATGAAAAAAAAAAAAACAATTATTTTCCAAGTCAAATGAAAGTCTCGTTTTCGTGAATATTAAAAAACAAAATAGCGTAATTAAGCCAACCCTACATTTCGAAAAATTGGCTCTATATGTTCATAACTAAGCAATTTCTTACACAAGTTCCAACATTCACTGAACTACCTAACATATAAAATCTGGTACATTCTTAAACAATCCTCTTTAGTGGTTTAACTGAAACCTGCTGTTTGGTTGCCGAGAAACTGAGGGAAAATTAGAATTCTAATATTTTTCAGTTGTGTGCTGGCGAAAATCCTTACCAAAAAGTAAGCCAGAAATTCGTAACAGCCACTGAGTGAGTGAAATTCTTAGGGTTTGTTTTCTGGAGTCAAAAAACAGTAGAAACCCCTAATGTTGTTTTCTATGTTATTTTCTCGGTAACCAAACGGAGAACAAGTGAAAAATCAAATTTTAAGAGAGAGAGCTTGTGTTCTCTAACCTGATTTCGGCAGAGCAATGAGTGTGTTTGAATGTGGGAATTAGGATAAGCTGCTCCGCGTTGCTTGATCTTCCATGAATGTTTTCATGCCACTATGATCATAACACGTCAGTATACCTGCCGGCCCTCGCATTTTTTTTCCTTTTATATATTAGAGCATTCACAGCAGATGTGGTATAAAAAATGTCATTTTGATAAACCAAAAGCCTACTTTATTATTTTACTACATCATTTTACAATATTTCATTTATCAAATTTTTATTATTCAATTTTATATATTAAAATAATATTTACTACACATTAAAATAATATATTATCTTATCTCTATTATCATCAACAATAGAAACAACACCAACAGCACAACCACCAGCCACCAATATCCACTGCCACAACAACACCTCTACTGCAACCAACCACCACAATTACTCACCAATATGGCAATATCAGATCAACCCAAATTGCAGCAAAAAAAAAAAAAAAAAAAAAAACCCACAGATTGAACAGATTGCAACCAAACCAGTTCCATTCGATTCGATCCGATCTAATCCGAACCCCAACTCCACGGGCCCGACTCGAATAAAAACCGGGTTTCACCGTCGTCGACAAGCATGATCGTGACGAGCACTCCGACGGCGGACCTCGCCCTCACAAACCTCGCTTATTGCTCGCACGCCGATCTTCATGGCTTCGCCCTCCCTGGCACCAAGCTCTACCTCGCCTCCATCCTCGATTCCTTTTTTATTTCTCTAACAGGATGAAGATCTGTTTGGTTTGTGATGATTCCATTTCTGGGTTTTGTTTTGAACTGGGAATTGGAGTTTGATTTGAGGTGCAAAGAGAGAAGAAAGAAGATTTTTGGGTTTGATTTGAGGTGCCAAGAGAGAGAAAGAAGTTTAAGGTTGAGGGAGGAGCTGGGAATCTAATCTGAAGAGGAAAGAACACCAGTTGGGAGAGAGACATACAAATGGTGAGGAGAGAGAAAAAATCAATTAAAGAAGTGAGAGGTGAGAGAAAAGTTGAATAAAAAAATAATAAATGGAAATGCCATATTCGTCCGTACCGTGGCAAAATGCAACGGTGCTGTTCACATGTGGCAAAAATTATGAGATTTGGAACATCTGATAAAGGGGGTTTTTTGGTGTTTGGTGTGCCAAATATTTAGCATTTGACACATTTAGCACATCTAGTGTGGATGCTCTTAGTGGGTATTTGAAATTTTGAGGGCCTGTTTTGTATATGTATTTAGACACATGTTTTCATTTTTTAATTAATACTAATTGCTAACCCGTGCAATGTACGAAATAGTTAAATAAAAAGATAATTAATCTACCTCACAATAAAAAAATAAAAATAAAAAGAAGCTAAAATAATTGATAAGAGGTTGATTTCCCCTCATTAAGAAAAAGATAAAATAAAATAAGAAAAAAAAAACAAAAACAACATTAAAGACAACATGAAAACTAATAGCAAAGAATTGCAACTATTGTATGTTTACTTGGCTTAAAGCCAAAATTAAAATTCAATTTTATAACAATAAAAACGTACAACTTCATATTAACTAAAAATCAACCTCATTACACAAATTCAATATTCGCTATAATGTATTTTGCAGATCATGCATCTAAAAACACTCATTGTGTCAAGAATTTCAATAAACATTATTGCCACTTTTATCTTTATTCTAGACATCTAATTTACACAAAAGTCAACATCAACCGCAATTAGCTATCACGGTTGCTCAATGCTATGACAATATTGACTTCATCTATTTCCTTTAAATTTGCATGTGAAAACTGATTTCAAGTAAAAATTACATTTTACACAAAATCTAAGCAACTTAACTTGCCTTTCATCTTATAATTAAGTTAATAACATCTTATAATCTTACAACTATAGCTTCTTGCTCATTAAAAGGTCTTAGTCATGCACAAAGCTCCTACTCATTAGACTTTATTGGATTTCGAAAAGTTATAAAATTGCACATCATCAAACAACATAAGCATGAGATGATACTATTTCAATGAAGTGAACAAATCAGAAACAAAATCAATGCATATAACTCTAAATAGTTGCATGCAAAAAAAATCAGAATTGAAAATTTTTTGTCATATAAGCAAAATCATAAATTCTCTTTTAAATAGCCTGCATTCCAATTAATAGCTTTTGAGTGTGACTACCTCCAAGAAAATAGAGTGATATACTGGGAGCAATCTTTAGAAGGTAAACTATTATTATTATTATTATTATTATTATTATTATCATTGATAGGTAGGTAAACTAAAAGCTCATTCCCACGATAGAAAGACATTAAACGAATTGTGCATAGCATAACTATTAATGTGTCTTTCATGCTCAAAATAGAACCTAATACGTGCAATGAAGCATTCATTATTTGACATGGCATTATCATCTAACTATCAAGTCACAACCTGATGCTATTGAATTGAATATCGATAACCATTCAAACATAGAACTGTTAAACATCAAAATGCTTTCAAGTCGTAATTTCTTAACATCTTTCACTTTTAAATTTTACATGTTAAGCTGACCAATCAATACTCAGAACCTTATAATATATATTAAAAGTACAAATAAAGTAAATTAATAATAGGGTAGGATTGAACCTCAGTAAGTCACTACATGGACACATCATTGTAGAAAATATGGAATGAGACAAATAATTAGCTTGTGAGGATGGTCCTCTAATAAATTGCTAAATAAGAACTTTCTACAATGATGACCATATATAATCAAGTGAAGATTATGAAATATAATGCCTAAAAAATGAGTGAAAATATTATAGTATATAAATGCAGAACTGATATAGGAAGGCAAAATTTCTAACATGTTCCCAATTTTCTTGAAGTTCCAAACAATGTTGATAATATGTAAGGCACACAACATGATATACAACAGCTAAATTTCTTTCATCAAGGCATTCGTTTTAATAAATTCCAATCACGTCAAATAAAAATTTGGCATTTGTGAGATATAGAAAACGATGACCATAAGTCAAGTTAAATAGCAAAGAAAGAAGTTTGGTCTAAAGATGAACATTACACTCTCTGCAAAACTTACTGCAAAACTTGGAAAATAGAAAGAGTGAAACTTACCCAACACGTTTAGTGGGTGCCTACTTAGGAGATTCAGTACGCTCTCTGTAAACAATTCTAAGGCATGGAGCCATGCCTCAATTCAGTTTCACTCAAACAAATAATTAATTCTGAGGTTCAGTACATTTTGCAGAAAGCCATGCCTCAATTCTATTTCTCTCATAGAAAATAGAAAGAGTGTGTGATGCCCTAATTTGATTGATTGTGTGATGTGTGTGAGTGTGTGATGAGTCCCACATTGGGTATTTACTAGGTAGATCTGAGCTTTATTAGCAACTACAAGGAGTCTCAATTGCAACTAATCCTTTTGAGGTATAGCGTAGATGTAGCTAGCGTTTTTCCTTGGGTTGTTACATATGGTATCAGAGCCAAGTTAGTAATCCCGTGTGGGCTTAGAGACACTACCCCACAAAGTGGGCCCTAACGAGGACGTTAGGGATTTAAGTGGGGGAGATTGTGATGCTCCAATTTGATTGATTGTGTGATGTGTGTGTGTGTGTGTGATGAGTCCCATATCGGGTATTTACTGAGTAGATCCGAGCTTTTTTAACAACTACAAGGAGCCTCAATTGCGACTAGTCCTTTTGAAGTATAGCGCAGATGTGGCTAGCGCTTTTCCTTGGGTTGCTAGCACTTTTCCTTGGGTTGTTACAGAGTGAAAACCCACTGGTAAACGAAGAAGGCCAACAAAGGTGGAAGTTTTGGAGATAGAGACTGGATGGAGAGAGAAGAGAGCAATTGAAGCATTAATTTTCTAGCTATGGTAGGGTTTTTCCGTTAAGGGTTTTTATGCGTATGAATGAGTGTTGTAGTTGGGTTTTTTCAAGGGTGTTGTGGGTTTTAGGTTTTTTTTTTTTTTTTTTAATAATGCTAACGTGAAAAATTGTGGAAGTTTCAGAAGTTTTGGTTATATATATATATATATATATGTATATATTATAACTGAGGAGAGGAATTTCTAAAATTGGTTCTTGCAATTTTTGGTCCTGCTCTCAACTGAGCTGAGTGTCTGTATTTATAGGAGGCTGGGAGCCTTGGATGCTTGGGCTGATTGCTGAAATCACGGAGAGTGAATTTGCTTTTACTTGAGTGAATTTCTTTTCACAAAAGCAAATAGTAACTCTGAAAGATGCTGTCGGGTACTATTTTTATGAATAGTAAAAAGTCACTATTCATGAATAGTATTCTGTCCCTTACTGTAGTGTCGGCTGGGTGCTGGTTACTGTTCATCCCTGTTGACTGGTACTGTGGATGAATAGTATCTTGTCTGAAAATGCCTTTCTTTTTTGAATAGTGACCGGACTATCCAAAATTTACCAGTTTCCGTTGTAGGCATTATACCAGCTGTTATCATCATCCTGGGGTTCCCATAGGGGGTCATTATTGCAGGCATGCTCGTGGAAAGTAGTGAACTTTTCACAGAGACCACAATAAATTAAGGGTTCAAATCCTGGATTCTGGCCAGGTGTTAAAAACTGCTTAGGATCGCATGCATCAGACCATGGCAGGAGAGGAATTGACTCATAATAGGGCCTGTTGGTGAAGACCGAGATCCTCCCTGTACTACCAACAAAATGGTAATTCTTCCAAAGTTCTTGGGATGTTTTCCTGATTTCGTTGTTGAAGAAATTTCTCCAGCAATCGGCTAAGGCCTTGGGGTTCCCATATGAGAGAAATGTATTGCCTTGAAACCAGGGTCCTTGGTGGGAATATCCTCCAATAAGGACTAAATGTTTTGATGGCTGAACTGTTGCCCAATGATTCATTTCCCATTCTGGAAGAGTACTCCAACATCTGATAGTAACATAAGGGGTTGAAACCCTAGTGACTGTATCTCTGATAATAGCAGGCAGTTGGCTAACTTGGTTATGACTGGTTAACCTTATAAGCCGGACAAAGCCATATTCGAACATCTGAGAAAGCCAATGAGGATTCATCTGATTATCTTCTTCCTCATCTTCTGAGAGATCACTGTAATTAATCAATAATCCTGGAAAGGGGTGCTTTTCCCTTTCATAGACTCGAAGACTGTTGCCAAAATATGCTTCCCATCTAGATACTGTGAGAGCATTTTCTACTGTATAGTCTATGCTGGTAGTATGATCGAGATCTGGATCTTCTGGATCATAATACCTGGAGGTAACCAAAACTCTGAAATGTCTAAACCAAAGATTAATTGACTCGGACATAACCTTACTTCCTAAAATACGTACTTGTATCTCAGAAGGTAAGTTGGCAAATGCACTTCTTACTAAGGCTTGGGTCTTAAGACTTAGCCTAGCAAAACATGTGCCCATAAGAACCTTAAGTCTGCACACGGATACCAAAAGGGGAGCAAGTTACAACTGAGCGGAAGACTGGGTTACAAGTGTAAGACTACCTGAGGTATTACAAATGTAAGCTGAGAAAACTAACTGGGATACAATATTATAACTGAGGAGAGGAATTTCTAAAATTGGTTCTTGCAATTTTTGGTCCTGCTCTCAACTGAGCTGAGTGTCTGTATTTATAGGAGGCTGGGAGCCTTGGATGCTTGGGCTGATTGCTGAAATCACGGAGAGTGAATTTGCTTTTACCTGAGTGAATTTCTTTTCACAAAAGCAAATAGTAACTCTGAAAGATGCTGTCGGGTACTATTTTATGAATAGTAAAAAGTCACTATTCATGAATAGTATTCTGTCCTTTACTGTAGTGTCGGCTGGGTGCTGGTTACTGTTCATCCGTGTTGACTGGTACTGTGGATGAATAGTATCTTGTCTGAAAATGCCTTTCTTTTTTGAATAGTGACCGGACTATCCAAAATTTACCAGTTTCCGTTGTAGGCATTATACCAGCTGTTATCATCATCCTGGGGTTCCCATGGGGGGTCATTATTGCAGGCATGCTCGTGGAAAGTAGTGTACTTTTCACAGAGGCCACAATAAATCAATGGTGCATACTCTGGATTCTTGCCAGGAATTAGGAACTGTCTAGGGTTACATTCTGCATACCAAGGAATTTGAGGAATGGACTCATAATATGGTCTGCTGGTGAAGACTGAAATTCTTCCTGTGCTTCCCATAAAATGATAATTCTTCCATAATTCCTGAGCAACTTTTCTTATCTCATGGCTGAAGAAACTTCTCCAACAGTCTGCTAGGGCTTTGGGTTCCTTGTAAGAGAGGAACGTATTGCCTTGAAGCCAGGGTCCTTGGTAGGAGTATCCTCCAATAAGAACTAAATGCTTTGATGGCTGTACTGTTGCCCAATGATTCATTTCCCACTCTGGGAGAGTACTCCAACACCTGATAGTAGTATAAGAGCCTGAAAACTTGGTGACAGTGTCCTTGATAATAGCAGGGAGCTGGCTAACTTGGTGATGATTGGTTAGTTTTATAAACCTTACAAAACCATATTCAAACATCTGGGATAGCCAATGAGGATTCATCTGATTATCTTCTTCCTCATCTTCTGGGAGATCACTGTAATTAACCAATAATCCTAGAAAGGGGTGCTTTTCCCTTTCATAGACTCGAAGACTGTTGCCAAAATATGCTTCCCACCTGGATACTGTGAGAGCATTTTCTACTGTGTAGTCTATGCTGGTAGTATGATCGAGATCTGGGTCCTCTGGATCATAATACCTGGAGGTAACCAAAACTCTGAAATGTCTGAACCATAGATCAATTGATTCGGACATAACCTTACTTCCTAAAATACGCACTTGTATTTCAGAAGGCAAGTTGGCAAATGCACTTCTTACTAAGGCTTGGGTCTTAAGACTTAGCCTAGCAAAACACGTGCCCATAAGAACAGTCTTATCCTTTGAACGGATTTTCTCTTTGCCAAAGAGAAGACTGGTAAGGTGATCATTCCTTGCCTCAAGGCCTTCTATGTGGGTCTTTGTGGTTTTGAGGGTTCTTTGGAAAAGATCATTATTATCTAGGATAAAGGCTGAGTGGAGGAGGTCCAGGATTGTCTTGGTGGGGTAAGGGAAATTTGAATTTATGCCATAAGAATCTTTGGCCAAATTCTCTTCTATGGTGAATTTTAAGACATCATTGACTGGATTTCCACTGGAATATATGGGTGTGGGGGTTTCTTGGAGGGTGATGACTGTGTTTCCACTGGGATGTGCCACTGTGGCATATTCCTGAAGGGATACTACTTCTGGGTTTGAAGAAGCGCCTTCATGCATTTCATAAAAGTACTCCTGGATAGGAGCTTTTCCTTTGTCCCTGTTTCCTGCCATTTTCCACGGACTAGTGGAACAGCTGGTGTTGTCCTGTTTTGGTTTTTCTGGGCAAACAAAATGGTTTCCTGTTACACATTTGTTTGTAAAAACATTTTTTATAATGCTGAAAATACTTTTATGCAATATGTATGCAAAATAAGAATTGTGAACTGGTTGAGGATTGGAAGCAGGGTTCTTTGCCTGTTTCTTTTTTGAAGGGATAATGGTTAAATACCCGGGACTAGTTCCATGGTATTTAGGATTGATAAGGATTCCTCCTTTGATTCTGGATATGTCTAAATCTTGTCTAAGGGTTCTGTCCTGAGGTTTAGACCTGGTTTTGTTGAATTGGGCAAGCTTTTGGGCTTTAACAACTGGATTCTCAATCTGTTCAATGAGATTAAGAATAGATTCTTTTTTGCTGAGAGTGCTAAGACTCTTGTTTTGACAACAATTATCTTTGCAGGCTAGATTAATTCTGGGTTCACTGGAAGAACTGTGATTCTGAAATGAATCAGACGAAGACTGATAAAGTTCATGTTCACTGGATGACTCACGTTCTATGTGGTCAAGTTCTAGAAGCTTAAAAAGCTTGTCTTTGCTGGGTTGGTCACTGATAAGGGTGTTTATGAGTGTTTTTGCTTCTTCCTTGCACTCATTCCTAAAATGACCCTTTTTACCACAATTAAAGCATTTTCCTGATGCTTTTGGGATCTTTTCATATTTGCTTGGAGGTTTGGACTTAGAAGTTTTCCTCTTTCTATAATAATCACCATCTCTGGGATTACTATACCCTTGTTTCCTGTGATATCTAGAATCTCTAGATTTTCTCTTATAATGCCTCTCAGGGGATTCTGACCGCCGGTGTCTATGTTTTTTTGAAGGGGCTACTGAGGGTAAGCCATACTGGGTACAAAAAGTTCCTAATTCATACTTGGCTTTGCTTTTGTTAGCCTGGCTATGTATCTTGAAATCTCTGCACATTTTCATTCCTACACTTCTGATTGTACTGGAGATGTCACCATAGGTTAGGCTATCATAATCTATTTCCCCTAGTGAATTGCAAAGTGTTTCTTTCACTTTCTCACCAAACAACTTGGGTAAACCATTAATGAACTTTTCTTTCCAAAATGGAGAGTTACAATCACTTCGATTCATAACTCTAGTAGTGAACACATCTTCATACCATCGGTAATCTCCTAGGGTTCTACACCTAAGGTTACTCAGCTGGTCGTATATCCTAGATGTAATGTGGCTAGGTTTCCCTATAAAATGGTTCATGATCGTATAGATCAGGGTATTGACTCCATCGGGAATACCTCTTCCTGGTGGGTCTTGGAAGACGGGGAGACCTTCCTCATCTCTCTGGACAGCAGCCTTAATGGCATCTTTGGATCCTTCAGTAAGACAGTTATTCCACCATTGGAGTAACTTTCCTGTGAAACCTAAGACTATAAGGTCAATAACTTCTGGATGGGTTTTTTCTTCATTTAGGTAATTGTTAGCGACCATAGCTATATGCTGGATTTTATTCAGAATTTCTTGTTCTGATAATCCATCTATGTTCCATTCATATAGTTTTCCTGAGGTAACTGAAAACTGGTTACTAACATTCCTTTCCTCATACTGGAGGTCCGGGGGTGTGGGTCTAGGGTACCAATTCTTGGTTAAACTAGTTGAGGGTGGCTGGTAAAGTCTTTTGACATTTAAATCCCTAAACTGGTTTTCTACGTGTTCTATCTCCTTTTCATTATCTGAGGAAGTTCTGCTAGAATCACTGGTTGCTGTGTGAACATCTAAAGTGGTAAGCTGGAGACCTTTACTGGGTGAGGAAGTACTGGGTTCCTTTTTAACTAATTTTTGAAGTTCCTCAAGTTTCTGATTGACTAATTCTAAGGCTGTCACTTCCTTTGATTTGATGCTGGTTTGCCTGGCAGTAGGCAGTTTAACTAAAGGTTTTTCTATGATAGGTTTACTGGGGCTTCCTGGCTGAAGGATAACCTTGTTTTCTATCTTTTCTTCAATCCTATCAAGCTGTTTACCTATTACTCCGAGGCACTGATTGGTATAATTATTTTGTTCTATGACCTTTCTGACTATCTTTTCTTCTCCTGAAGGAAATCTGAAAGGTGTGGCAGTAACATCTTGATTCTTATACTTGAAGGTAATAGCTGCGACTGGGGGATGATTGGATTTGACAACTTCCTTAGTGTCTTCCTTTACCCAATCATTTTTAGTGAGAACACAGGCCTGTTTGTGTTTCTTGTAATAGTTCTCAAAATATTCAAAGAAAAAGATATGTTCTTGTACCTTCTTCATGAATGCTATCCAAGCATTGAGAACTTCAACCTTTTGTTCTTTGGTATGGTTGGCTTTATAGGCTTCTCGTTTGGCTTTGTTTCTGTCTAAGTCAAATTCTTCGCCTAAAAGTTTCATGTCTGGCTTAAACTCTTTTCTTAGAGTTTTGAGCTCATAATTTGGTTCATCCTGATATGGGTACTCTATGTCAGGGTTTTCCATATCTGTTCCTGAAGGGGATCCTACCTTCTGACCGTTATTGTCACCGTGATCAATAACCGAGTCATTCTTGGCTGTGTAGCAAGGTGTGCTAACTTGGGATCTATTCTTTACTCCTTGAAAGTCTGCACTTAAGTCTCTTCTAGATCTAGGGAATGGTGCTAGAGGTCTAGAGGAACTAGCTTGGGATGCAGGTTTGTCTCTCAAGAGAATAGGTGGATTCTTAGAAGGAAATCGACTAAGATCTATTGGGGACCTGAGTCTATAATCATCTAAGGGTGTTCTAAACGTAGATTTGTCAAAACTAAGCCTAACAGAACCATCTGCTAGTTGCTGGACAAAATCTATTTCTGGATCTTTGTCAACTTCTTGAATCAACAGGGGGTGATTTTCATTATGAAGTTTCCAATCGTCTGGAAAGGAAATTTCATCCCATCTAAGGGTTCTAGGGACCATGATCTTGGCATCATGTATGTTGGTTTGGATGAGAAGGGTTTCTCCTACCTTTTTCCTATCTAAGGCTCCAACATTCATGTTTGTCTTTATACACTTATAATACACTCTGTATATAAGTGCTATCTGACTGGTTCCTTGAGTGGCTAAGGTTCCATGGGTCTTGATATTAAGGGTCAAGACTTTCAAGGAGTAAAGAATAGATCCCAAGTTAGCACACCTTGCTACACAGCCAAGAATGACTCGGTTATTGATCACGGTGACAATAACGGTCAGAAGGTAGGATCCCCTTCAGGAACAGATATGGAAAACCCTGACATAGAGTACCCATATCAGGATGAACCAAATTATGAGCTCAAAACTCTAAGAAAAGAGTTTAAGCCAGACATGAAACTTTTAGGCGAAGAATTTGACTTAGACAGAAACAAAGCCAAACGAGAAGCCTATAAAGCCAACCATACCAAAGAACAAAAGGTTGAAGTTCTCAATGCTTGGATAGCATTCATGAAGAAGGTACAAGAACATATCTTTTTCTTTGAATATTTTGAGAACTATTACAAGAAACACAAACAGGCCTGTGTTCTCACTAAAAATGATTGGGTAAAGGAAGGGTTTCTCCTACCTTTTTCCTATCTAAGGCTCCAACATTCATGTTTGTCTTTATACACTTATAATACACTCTGTATATAAGTGCTATCTGACTGGTTCCTTGAGTGGCTAAGGTTCCATGGGTCTTGATATTAAGGGTCAAGGCCTGTAGGACATTCTTGTCATGGATGTGGACTGTAAAGTTCGGGAAACAGTCGAAATGGACTGGTCCGTTACTTAAACTAGCCTGAACTGTTCCTAAGAGACTATCATCAAATCTAACAAGACGAGTGTCTCTAAGGGCTAACAAAACTGAATTGTTCAATCCTGACCTAATGAGAGGCTTAACTCCAATCTGGACTAAACCTATGTGGATAAAATTAAAACCTTTGTTTACATGGGCTTTAATCTGATCTGGGTTAAACAAGTAGCACGTCTCGTACTCCTTGTTTATTCCATAAACTTGTTCTATGGTTCTAACATGGAAATCTGTCTTAAAAGACTTGAAGTTCCATGTGGAAGACTTATAGAACTCCTTAAGGGGTACTTTGGGGAGGTTCCAATCTCCTAACTTGAGGTCTAAATCCTGTACCTCATATTCTTCACTATTGATAATTCTAGACTGTTGTGGAATCTCTGGGAGTGATGTGGATCTACTGGCTAAACTGGAGGTTGAGTTACTTCTAAACAACTTACTCAACATCTTGACTATCTGTAAAATTTAACACAATTAAATCCTAATTTTCTCTATCTCCAAAACTTGT
Source organism: Lithocarpus polystachyus (assembly GCA_033629205.1). Lineage (NCBI taxonomy): Eukaryota > Viridiplantae > Streptophyta > Magnoliopsida > Fagales > Fagaceae > Lithocarpus > Lithocarpus polystachyus. The sequence continues at coordinate 56,824,965 of CM066171.1, forward strand.
CAATGAGCAATAGTCTGCCATAGGAGCATGTTTGCGACCTGCCCTCACTGTCTCACTTGGTTACCCCAACAATGGCTACAAAACCACTATCCTGACGACACAACGCCTCAACGCCTCACTCCGGCTAAACGGCTACAGTCTTTCGGATACCGTGGACAAAGTAGATCGGGACAAGCACAGATCAGGACCTACGTTCCAAACACACACGTAACTAGGCTATTGGCGAAATTCAAGTATCTGGAAACAAAGAAAACTGGGATAATAACTGGGTTAACTGAAACAGATAAACAGGATATAGAATAAACTGAAGATAAGCAACTGAATCAACAGGTTAAACAGTGGATAAAGATCACAAGATAGAAATGCACAATTGGAATATGATGAAGAATAATGCTATGAAAATAATGAATTGAAAACATATGTATTAACTGGAAATAACTTTGATAACTATGGCGGTATAACCGGCCAACTTGATTAACTTTGAAAATACAAACTGGATATGAAGGCGGTATTAACCAGCCAACTGGATACAAATGTAACTTACAACTGTTGATCGGCCAAACTTGGCTCTGATACCAAAAGGGGAGCAAGTTACAACTGAGCGGAAGACTGGGTTACAAGTGTAAGACTTTCTGAGGTATTACAAATGTAAGCTGAGAAAACTAACTGGGATACAATATTATAACTGAGGAGGAATTCTAAAATTGGTTCTTGCAATTTTTGGTCCTGCTCTCAACTGAGCTGAGTGTCTGTATTTATAGGAGGCTGGGAGCCTTGGATGCTTGGGCTGATTGCTGAAATCACGGAGAGTGAATTTGCTTTTACTTGAGTGAATTTCTTTTCACAAAAGCAAATAGTAACTCTGAAAGATGCTGTCGGGTACTATTTTATGAATAGTAAAAAGTCACTATTCATGAATAGTATTCTGTCCCTTACTGTAGTGTCGGCTGGGTGCTGGTTACTGTTCATCCCTGTTGACTGGTACTGTGGATGAATAGTATCTTGTCTGAAAATGCCTTTCTTTTTTGAATAGTGACCGGACTATATATATATATATATATGTATATATATAGGTCATACATGACCTAAATAATTTATTATCAATTTTCATATATCCAAAATTAAAATATAATTACAACCATAAATATAGTAATAAACATACAACTACAACAAAAAATTAAGCAATAATAACAAAATTTATACCTTTATTATCTAAACGGGTCAAACGGGTTCACATGTTGAACACGAACATGACCCGTTTATTAAAGGGGTCAGCTGTGTCAACCTGAATATAACTCGAACTTGTTTAGCCTCAACCTATGAGCTGTTTATAAACGGGTTAGTCGTATTGAGTTCGCGAATCGTGTCAGATTTTGCCACCCTTATTCACTAGTCTCAGATTTTGGCCGAATCCTTATACCTTTTGTAAAATGATATTGCTAATTTTTATAATGGAATAAATTTAGCTACAAAATTAATTGTAGCCTTAGGCTATAATTTTACTAAATATCTTTTTTTATTGAAAGTGAATTTTGACAAATTCATCATTAGATTATATATTCTTCTTATATTCTTTATGCATGCAAAATTTTTAGAAAATTAAAGATCAATAGCTATGTCATGAATAAATGATTTAAATTGTAAATTTTTAAAGTTTAAAATTATGCATAAAATATAAGCTTATAGATCATATAGTAAATAATATTCAATTGACACAAAATTTGACATGTGTATTATGAGTATATAGAATATGCAATTCAATTGTTTCAAAAAAAAAAAAAAATATGCAATTCAACAGTTATATTTTCAAAATATGTGGTAAAGTTTATTTTGTTGAGTAAGGTTGTAGTTTTAGACTACAACCAATTTCGTAACTAAATTTTGTCATTTTTATAAATAATCTTATTTGAATTAATTATTGGACTAATTAATTATGAGGTCACATCATTCAAAAAAAAAAAAAAAAATTCAAACCCTATTACTATAACATCTCAAAACAAATAAGACCTTATTTAGACTTTTTTATTTTTTTTTATTTTTTTATACAAGATAGAATTTCTACTCTAGCCTAATCTAGGTATATATGTGTGTGAAGCTCCCTCCTAAAGACTTGAACCTCGGCCCTTGCCCTCCACACCCCACACCCCACAAGCATTTATACTTGTACTTGTGGAGTGATCATCGCACCAAGGGTGTGCAGTGGTACCTTATTTAGACTTTTAAATGAAAGCAATAATAAAAAGAAAATTTATCATAAATAACAAAAGAATAATTAAAGGCCAAAACAAAGGAATTTTCCTTAAAAACAACCTAGGTCACAGTTGTGACTTGTGAGGAGATGATTTTTTATGCTCGTAACAATTAATTACTTTTCAAGTCACCGAATTTCATCTAATTTCATTGTTGGCTTCGATAATTTCTGTTAGTACTTTTTATTCTTGCGTATTGATTTTCAACTGCCTTTCTATTCAAGGAAAGTTTGTGACATAAAATGAAGTACAAGTCAGCAAATGCTTAAATACGCAAATTACAAACATAACACCAGAATGTGAAATCAAACAAAAACTTACTAGTAGCTTGTCTTTGCCATTATTAGTAGCTATATATAAGGTATCCTCTTCCTAAAAAAAGAAAAAAAAAGAAAAAGACAAAGAAAAAGAAAAAAGTATCCTCTTACTTTGCTACCAATCCAGAGGATCAAAATGTATTATAACTATTAAAAAAAATTAAAAAATTGTAGATTTTTTTTATGACTCCCACATACGGAAGGATGCATTAAAGAAAAATCGCAATTCGTTATATATGAAACATTTAATCTTTTTTTTTTTTTTTTGAGAAGCCCATGAAACATTTAAACTAGTTTCAACATCAATATATTTTTAAAAATCTTTGCAAATAATGAAAAAACCTTATAAGGATATCATTAGGTGAAGTACATACTTGGTTTAATCTATTCAAATGATTTTTTTTTTTTGAGAATCAATCTATTCATATACTTAGTTTTGCTTCTTGACGTAACTTTTTTTTTAATTCACCACAATAATTGTTGAATTAATCATCTCATAAACGTAGACAAGGCAAAACGGGTTAGAATTTGCTAATCCAATCCAAAAAAGACCTGATTTGAACCTGAATTTTTTGACTCAAAGCAAAACGGGTTTGACCATAACCCAACCTGATTTTTTTTTTTAATTACGCAAAAAAATATTTAGATTACACCCTAAGTGCTAAGTGCATGAAGCACAAAGCATGGCTGATTGGCAGTCTACTGCCTATTCAATAGCCAATAAAAGTCACATGACAAGTTGACAACCCATTTATTAAAAAAAAGTTAAAATGAAAAGAAAACAAAAAACAAGTAAACAAAGCAAGACATTTGATTTAACTATACACTAGTTTAACACTACTAAGTTACTAACACAGTAACACTACTTGTCTACTTACACAAGTGGCATCAGGTGTATTCCATTTATTTTATTGATTTTATTTATTCTCTCTAAAAAGGTTGTCATTAATTTGTTTTTGTAATTAAAAAAAATCATTTGAAAAATACGAGTCAATCTAACCCACTCGAAACTTGATTGACCGACTAGAATTCGACCTGACACGCCCATTTGTCATGTCTACATAAACGTGGTGTTTAAGACCGACAAGCATGAGGTGAAGTCTTTTGGGCTCTATTCTTGCTAATCTCATAAGAGACACCAAAGACTTGTTAAACCAAAGGATAGACACCAAAGACACCAAACTCTTTGCATGACAGTTTTTTTGCTAAACCAAAAGATTGACTTAATTTCTTTGCATGACTCCAAAGACTCTTTTTGCTAAACACTTTCTTTGAATGACACTTAAATTTTTAAGAAAAAGGACTTTTGTTCACCACAAAAACTAACCAAAATGTCAAAAGTGACTTGGTATAAGGCTCACACGTATATAGAGAAATTTGTCAAAATATTATGTGTGAGTGATGTGGTTAATTAAGTACTGATGTCTCATAAGAGATACTATAATATTATTAGACCTAAGTTCATTACTTTAAGCATTTGGGTTAAGTGATATCTTTTTGTGTATGTTTGGTTGGGATAATTTTGGGGGATGCAAAATAGAGAGGAGAAATCGAAGGACATTTTGGATGGGAGAGGAAAGGGGAGGGGATTTTGCTAGGGCCGGGCTGTTTATTCCCTGAACTCAACTCACCAAAATCCAGCCCCACAAATTGGGAAGAAAATGGCAAGAGGACAGGGGTTTGAAGTAAAATTACTCATCTACCCCTTTGTACTCTTGCTATTTTGTGCATTAATTTTCCTTCTTCTTTTATTTTTATTTTTATTTTTATTTTTTTAGGTTTAACCGTTTATTTATTTTTGACCGTGGCCTTTTTCCCTTATAATACACATTTGTATGTATTACAAGGGAACTGTGACCAAGTGACACTAAGGCATTAAGAAAATAAATACACATTCTTCCACAGAATATTTCAAGATCATGAACACAACAGATTCTACGAATTATGAAAAAAAAAGAAAAAGAAAAAAGAAAAAAAAAAAAAAGAGGCTTCAATAGGAACTGTCGCCAGAATTTGTGATTTGCTGGGTTGTCCACATTCTCTCAACAGAAATTCATAAATTTCTTATTCTTGTTTGATCCTGCCACGGCTCTTGCGCCTGATTATGGAAGCCGAACAACTGATAGTCTGATACCGCCAAAAAGGGATAAGTCAAACTTAATGCTTGTAAATTCTTGCATTACAAATCCTCGTCACTAATCACAGTGAAACGAGCTTGAAGATGTGAATATAAAGAGCTATCTTGCCATTCCAATTCTTCCCACCAATCTTTCTCCGCTTTAATCTCTTTTATGGTTCGAATTAAATTGGAGTCCACGCCAAGCTTCTTCAACATAGGGCAATCATAGAAGCTAATGTTTTCTAATGGGGGCCATGCACCTTTCATAATGTTAACCAAGTTGGGTAGAGAGTGAAGCTTTAATCTTTTCAAGCTAGGGAGTGTACCACTATCAGAATCAACTATCTTCTTAATAGCTAAACAATCTTCAACTATCAATTCCTCTAAGTTAGAGAAACACTGGACCATGGAGCTTGCAAAAACAAATTCCAAATTGGGGCATGTATACACTGTCAATACTCTTAGCTTAGCGAAGCTTCCCTTGGGTATCATTCCTTTCCAAATCACCGTCAAGTCTGGCAGATCATTAATGCTTAGGTGCTCCAGAATCGGAAACACAGCATCAGAAATTTCCATGCTAGCGATAATTGTTTGAATCTCGGGACATTCCCTCACTACACACAATCTCAGTCCATTGAAATTACTAAGTCCAAACTCTGATAGGCTGCAAACATTGATATGATGATCTAGACAGAACGCAGAAGTGCGAGTTAATACTTCTAGCACCGCATTTGGTATCATCTCACCATTCACAAACCTCAAGCATTGACCCCATTGAACATGATCTAATTCCAGATTGTCCACATTTTGAGATGCAAAGCGTTTCACATCATGGCCAACTACAAATTTGAATTCAGTTAAACCCCCAATTTTCCATGTCGCACTCGTTTGGAGAAAGAGTTTAAGAAACTCTACTTTTGGGAAATAGCAACAAAAAGTAGTCAAATTTGTCAAGGTGCTCACCTCATCTACGACAGATTTCACATTCTCATTCCACCTCATATCTCCTGGGTACACATCAATACTTAGTGTTTCCAATTCTCTGAGATTCCTTATTACAACATGTGAAAGCAATTCAGGAGGCAGGTTAACATATTCACTCCGGTTGACAGAGCCATAAAATGATACCTTCAAGTGCTTCAGAGAAGCCAGTTCAGAAATCTCATTTAATAATTTGTTAAGCTTAGTTCCTTGGAGATCAAGAACCACAAGTTGTCTCAGAGATCCAACCTCAGATGGTAGCTGAACCAGACGTTCACAATCTCTTAAAATAAGCGCTTCAAGTATTGTAAGCTTACAAATTGACTTTGGCAAGAATTTGATCCTGGTTTTAGATAGGTTCAAAATTGTAAGAGAAGGCATTAAGTCAAAGAAGGAGCTAGGTATCACTCTTAAATTATGATTTCTTTGGAGGAACAATGCCAATAGTCTGGGGCAATTTGGTCTCTCTGGTAGGCTGGTTAGCTCATTGTCCATAAAAAAAATCATCTTGGCTTCTTCCCATTCCTCTTTTAATGGCAGCTCAATCAGACCTGCACCAGCCCTTGATAAGAACCGATGATATTCAAGAATCGGCAGTCTATTTCCCATGTCTGATAGCTGAGTCATTTTTGAATAACTTCCACACAGAAACTGACAACCTTCGACTTCCAATGATAAGATCCTTGATGCTAAATCCCGAATCAAATTATGCATTTTGATGGAAAGTCCAACTTGCACGCTCTGCAAGAGAGAGGCTCCTAGAAGAATATCTACTATATCACTTCCCCTCTTATAAGAATCTGGCCAATTTCCAGCAGCTAAACCTTCTTGAATCCAATAATACACCAATTTATCTATGCTGATCTCCTGATCTTCTGGAAATAAGGCACAATAAAGGAAGCATCTCTTCACGTCAGGACCCTCCAATCTGTCATAACTGAATTTCAGTTTTTGTATTAGAGCTTCAAAACCATAGAGACCATGTGCACTGCATTGTGAAAATTCCTTTGATGCATGCATCCAGGCTAAAGCGTCATTCTCCTTAGCCAGTGCCCTTCCTGTAACAATGATCAGCAATGGAAAACCATGGCACTTTTGAACTATAGCCCTAGCAAATTGTTGGATATGTGGAGAGTCAATGACCTCACCCACTTGTTCTTGAAACAACTTCCAAGCTTCTTCTGGTAGGAGTCCCTCCATTTGAACCTCTTTATCAGCACCCATGATGCGACACACATTCTGGAATCTTGTTGAAAATATTATCTTGCAACCCTTTTTTGAAGCAGGATCAGGAATACCAACTGCATTTAGATCAATCGGCTCCCAAACATCATCCAGAATCAACAAAAACCGTTGGCTTCTTAGAACTTGAAGTAGTTTCCCTGCAATTTCAAAATCAGTTTTGAAGTTTTCTGATGACAATGGTAATTGACGTAACACTTCATCTTGAACCCTTCTGGTGCTCCAATTTCTTGAGGCAGTCACACAAATAACCATGTCAAACAGGTCTTTTATTTTAGGGCTATTGATCAAGGCTTTCAGTACACTAGTCCTCCCAATCTCATCACTTCCATGAAGACCGATTCTTCGAGCTGTAACATCGTTCATGTATTCCAAGATCACCAACGACGTGCGCTCAAATGTCCTATTGGAATATGTGCTCACTTCAAGCGACAGTTGACTATTACTCGGAGCAATCTCAATTTCATCCTTTCCTGAAGGAAGAACCATCACTGACATTGGTTCTACCACAGCTTGTTTGCTTGTACCTGCAGGAGCCAGGAATTTTTTTTCAGGGACCAAGCGATATATATATATATATGTGTGTGTGTGTGTGTGTGTGTGTGTGTGTGTGTGTGTGTGTGTTATGTGTGCATGTATGTATGTATGTATTTTTTTTTTTTTTTTGGAGAAACAAACACAAAGGCAAGAAAAAGGAGATGAAATTCTAACTGGGAGGGTTGGACAAATTATATTATGCACAACATACTTTAAAAAAAAAAAAAATTAAATCTACAAAATAATCCATTATAACAATAGTAAGAACTAAAAGGAAAAAAATTATCTGCCATAGATGATATGGATTAAAAAAATTATCTTTCATAGATGACAATTGCAGGAGAATTAGTGTCTCCAATAAATTGGAGGTAAGTTTGCATACTATGACCTCTGCTAAGACCTCGCAAAAGTGGGAGTTTTGTTCATTGGGTGCGACCTTTTTTAGATGACAAATGCAATATGAATTTCTAACTCTTGACCACAAAATATGTAATTGTCCTTTAATCTTTATAGAAAAAAAAAAAAAAAATTGGGTCCATATTTCTAATTCTCCAAATACAAAATAAAAAATAAGTTTGTTTATGTGAAAAAAAAGGCTTATATTAAAAGAAAAATTTACTTATCTATTTCTAGGATCTAGTAATATATGTCTATAATATGCTTTGATTAAGTGAACTACATATACTATGAGTAATAAGCCCAAACAAAAAAAATAATGCATTAATTATTTATATAACTTATTTATTTTAAGAAAATATATATTGAAAACATTTTAATATAATAAGTTATGAATGAAATAAGACTAATAAAAGGAAAAAAAAAAAAAGATGTATTAGTCAATTATATACATACATGTAATATATTTTTTTTTATATAAAAATTCTAGTAGAAGTGTAGAACCAATAGTTAAATGTTATCTCTAAATTTGTAATTTTTATTTTATAAAAAATATAGGAGTGATGGTGGAATTTTATAAGGCTAGGAGACAATAACACCCCCTCCCTAAGGGGAAGTTATCTCATGTATTGGGAGTATGTAATGCCTATCTCACATAGAGATAGATCCCATACTCTATCCATGTGAGAGGGGGTCACATATGCCCAATAGATGCTATGCTTTTTCCTCCCCTGGGGGTTCAATTGGTTCCCAACATGCTTTGTCAATTGAAAATTCATCTGACCTTCTTCGGTAGGTTGAGAAGGCACAATCTCAATTTCTGTTTCAGGAATGGACATCTTTGCCTTTTTCTTCGTAACATATGGTCCATGTGCAGATAACAACTCTTGTTTTTCAAGAGAAATTGGCGTAGTCTCAGTTTCAGGTAGTTCAACTAATTTTGAGCTCTTCGAAAAAAAGGGTTCCTCTGTAGCTCCTTTACTTGTACCTGATGATAAAACTGTTAGTGGGGGTTCAATTGGTTCCCCAACATGCATTGTCAATTTAGATTTCAACGTACCTTCTTCAGTTTGGAAACCAAACTCATCCTCTGTTTCTGATCCAGAAATGGGCATCCTTTCTTCTTCAGAAGAAATCTTCAACAGAAAGTCGATGTCTGGAAGCTCCACAAGTTTTGGATGTGGGTCGGATCCAAAAAAGTAAGATCAGTCAAATGTTCCAGAAAATAAAATAAAAAAAGTTTTGTTTATGCAAAATAAAAAAAAGGCTTATATTGAAAAAAGTTACATATTTATTTGTAGGATCTAGGAATATATATCTTGAATTACATATGATATGAATAATAAGAAATAAAATTATGCATTAGTTATTTATATAAACTGTTTTTTATTTTTAGGAAATATATATTGAGAACATTTTAACATAATGAGTTATAAATGATATAAGAATAATAAAAGGGAAAAGAAACATATTAGATGTAGGATTTTTTAATAATAATTTTAGGGGAACAAATAGTTAACTTTTGTCTCTAAATTTTTATTTTTATAAAAACTATAGGAGTGAGGGTGGAATTTGAAAAAGCTAGGGGGATAGTAAAACTCCCTCTCTCTCACTTTAAAAAGATTGGATCCCACTCGACCCATGAGAGAGGGTATCACACATTTCCAATAGATACTATGTTTTTACTCCCCAAGGGGCTCAATTGGTTTTCCAACATGCAGTATCAATTGAAAATTCACCCGACCTTCTTCTGTAGGTTGAAAAGGCACAAGTTCAATTTCTGTTTCAGGAATGGACATCTTCTCTTTTTTCTCCTTAGCCTTTGTTCCTTGCACAGATAACAACTCTGGTTTTTCAAGAGAAATTGGCTTAGTCACAGGGTCAGGTAGTTCAACTAATTTTGAGCTTTCTGAAAGAAAGGGTTCCACTGTAGCTCCTTTATTGGTGCCTGATGTCGAGACTGCTAGTGTAGTAGGGCGCTCAATTGGCTCCTTAACACACATTGCCAAATTTACCTGAAACTTCTCAAGGCATTGAAGGTTGTGCAGTGCATCTGGCAATACACTCAGTTTGTGACAGTCACATATAGAGAGTGATCGGAGAGAGGGGCAGACGGGCCATACATGCTCATGTGGCAAGATTGACTCCAAATCAGCGCAATCCCGTATACTCAAATCCATGAGACTCCTATTTTTTTGCAAAAAATGCTCTGGCAGACAAGCAAGCTCTGAAATTTCCATAATCTGGAGGGACGTGAGTGTGGTAAGCTCGCTAATAATCTTTTCAAATGCTGGGCCTCTGATTTTGTTAATATCTAATTTCTTAAGAGACGGAAAATGACATGGAGCACTTGTTAGTTTCTCACAGCCCCAAACTCTCAAATACTCAAGGCTAGGAAATATCATTCCTATTTCTGCTGTTGGTTCTGTCACGCCGTTCCATTCTACTAGATTATGCATGCTCTCCAAAAAAAGTTTTTCCAAAGCTGGGAACAACACGGTGCTGCCACTACCACCTCTACTATTACTTGATCCCTCACCATTATAACTGCTGTAAAATTCAGTTCCTATGCATCTCACGTTATCCATTTCCCTTATTTCAAGAACTCTGAGACTGCGTAAATGTCCAAGTGTAGGAATTTGTTCACACTTCTTACAGCAGCTTAAGCAAATCTCCAATAGATGATTGAAAAGTAACAAGCCACCCCTAATATTATCCCTCCCCCATAGCCACGAAGGGAACTTCTCACCATTGAAATGATTAATCTTTAAGCTTTTCAAATTTGGATGAGGTTGAAGGCCTTCCAGTACATTCTCATCATTGTTGTTGCCTTCCCTTACACACCCCCTACTCCAATGGAATCCCAATTTGTGCACTTTTGGTTTTCCCGCTAAATTTGCAGTTTTGGCTTCTTCTTTGTCTCTCACGTGCTCTAGATTGTAAATACTTAATTCTCCTCTGAGTTGGCTTAAGCATCCCAGTTCTTCAATTCGACCACCGATGTCTACACCAATGTCAAGGAAAGGCAATGTTTGAAGGCAAGTCAACCGCCCCATATCAAGCGGCAATTTCATTCTCTTCCCATCACTAATGTCAATGTCAATATGTCTCAAGTTAATCAAGTTTCGTAGATCTTTTGGAAGCTCTTTGAGAAAACGACAATTTTGAATTACTAGAGTTTGCAAGTTGTAGAGCTTGGTAACAGAATTGGGTATTAATTTGATGTTGGTGTTCTTGATGCAAAGAAGCCTTAAATGTCTCAACTTACCAATGGACTCAGGTAAGTCTTCTATACATGACCCAAATAAAGATAGACCACGTACACATTTAAACTCCAATAACTTGTCACCGAGATCAACTTGACTCAAAAAAACTGTGCGTAATCTACGCTTGTTAACTTTAGATAATAGGGTTGCTTGTGTTGTATGGTCATCGGATTTAAAGGATAAATGTCGAATATGATCAGGGACATAAATGCCATACCCCCTACATTCATTAATATATAAGGTTTCCCTTGAAACTGAAAGTGCAAGATCGTGCACAAGATCATGCATCTTGCACCGTGTAATAACACCACAAAAATCCTTTTGTTGATCTTGAAGCAAGGAATTTGCTAGTAAGAAATCAAAATGCTTGTTACCAATATCCTCCATCATTGAAAAACTTCCTTTCGATGTTTGAAGGAACCCTTCAGCCATCCAGAGTTGAACTAGTAGTTTCTTTTCAATAACAAAATCCTTGGGAAAAATTGAACAATATGCAAAACATTTTTTTAGAGAAGGTGTTGGAAGATGGTCAAAGCTTAACTTTAATATTGGAAAAACCTCATTATATTTATCTACTGAATCCCAAATTCTACTATTTTGAATCGATAACCATTCACTTGTATACTTTTTAAACCGCATCATTCCTCCTAAAACACTTACAACCAGTGGATTCCCTTTACATCTTTGAGCAATCTGTCTTCCAATATCCTCCAAATCCAGAGGAATTCTTTCATTTGCAGATGCCTTTTTTTTAAATAGTAACCAACATTCATCATCTGATAGTTCTCTTAATGAATAACTAAAACTTGCATTCATGATTTCTGCCACACGTCCCATACGAGTAGTTACAATAATTTTATTTCCATTATTTTGATTAATTCCCAACAAACTACTCCTTAAACTATCCCATTTCTCAAAATCTTCATTCCACACATCATCAAGTATGAGAAGATATCTTTTTCCCTGCAATTCCTTTTGAAGTTGGTGAAGTATAGTATTTTTATTTTCAAACCCACTACAATTATTATAAAATAACTCAAGAATCTCTCTTAAAATCCTTTCAACATCAAAATCCTCAGATACACTTACCCAGATCTTCACATCAAAATGTTTCTTTACTAGTTCATGATTGTAAACCAATTTTGCTATAGTTGTCTTTCCGAGACCTCCCATACCCAAAATAGCAATGACAGAGATAACTTGTTGATCGTTTGCATCAATCAACAAATCGACAATTCTTAAGACATCATCTCCTCGCCCTACAAATTCTGAACCATCAACAAGAGAGTTCGTCTCCCAATCCAGACTGTTATTGGGGATTGTGTTCAAAGACTCATAAAAAGCATACTCATATGCATCATTCTTCACTCTATCAAACAATTCGTTGATTTTTTTTATTTTGATTCCCATCTTGAAGGAGAATACAATGGGATTGGAGAGTGGAAAGAAGCTGCGTACCTTCACTTTGTTTTGAGTCTCTACCTTTCGTCGAAGAATCTCATAGTCATACTCATCTAGCACATCATCTGCTTCATAAGCTGCATCATTAAGCCTCTGTAGCCAGATCCTCACAGACGCTTCACGTACTTGTCTTCTCTCAGCATCAAGTAGCAAAGCTTGAATCTTGGTTAATGAGTCTTGAAGCGTTCTTAGCTCGTCCTTGAAACCCCACACCTCACCAGCTAGTGACATCACCTTGGCTATTACTCGCTCCACAACAACACTGACAGCAGATTCAGCCATATTTTCCTGGTTGCTCTGCACAAGAGAAAGTGTTATGAAGAGGTTTGCCAAGTAGAGTATGTTTCTGTGAGAAACAAACGACTATACATCTATAGTGGTGGGGGGCTAGATAAACATCTGTATGACAATAATTTCTTTCTTAACTTTTGCTATAGTGATTATTAATTTTTACTCTTCAAATATTAATTTGTCTTCACAATATTTGTGTCAACTGGCTAATGCAATATTTGATTAATATGCCTTCAAATAATGTCGTAAAATTGAAGTTCCATTTTTAAATTTTGATGGCTTGACTTGTATTGACTTTTAAAAGTAATGAAGCAACCACGGTAATTGCCATGTATTGACTATATATTCTGTCCGCATATCTTGGTTCATTAGGAAACATGGGTGCAGATTTGGGTTCGGTTGCCACAAGATAGTTTATCAATAAATTATTAAATATATTTTTATTTATAAATTATTAAATATATTTACATATAATGGTAAACATACAAATAATTCGACAAATTTATAATAACAAAATAAGAAATCAACACAAGTCTCAACATTACAGTTTATATATAAAAAAAAAAAAATAGAGAGATTGAGCAAAATACCTTTGCCCTTCCGCCGGTGTGTGATACTTCACCGGTGAGCTTGAGACCGAGAGATGGAGAGATTAAGACCAAGATTGAGACCGAGAGATGGAGAGATTGAGACCGAGAGTTGAAGAGTGAGCTTGGTCAGTGAGGCAAAGCGAGATGAAGGGAATCTGAGTGAGTGTGAGAGCCGTGGGTTAGGGAGAGAGAGTGGAGAAGGAGAATGAGAGAACGAGAGATACAGAGAGTTTGAGATAAGGCCTTAGGGTTTTTTTCTTTAAACTAGCTTCAAAACGGTGAGTTTTGCCGAATTTTTTCACTTTTTTTTAACACGTATTTCGGTCTATTTCGGCCTGTGTCGGTATGTTTCGGCCCGTATCGGCCTATTTCGGCCCGAATCGGCCTATTTCAGCCCGACTCGGAAAGAAAACAAATAAAATAGAAAAAGAAAGACTCGCCACAAAGTTTTCTGTGAATATGAGTACTTATCGGATGCCATGCCCATGAACGTTGGTGCTAACATGTTACATGCCTTGCCTTTTTGGGATTTTGAGGGTATTTCGGTTCTACTGTAATATTTATCTGTTTTCAAATTCACAAAAATAGGGTACACATTGACTATTAAATATTTTTTTAAAAATTGTTTTCAAATATTTTTTTTGAAGGGCCCAGGTCTTTTAGAAGATCAAACCATGTTTCTTTTATTCCTAGTAAAGATATATATATATATATATATATATATAATTTTTTTTTTAATAGCAAAACAAGTCCATTTATTTTCTGCTTTGTCTCCCTACTTGTAATTTATACAAGTCCACAATTTGGTTCCCAAATCTATATTGGTATCAATTTAGTCTTTTAGTTTAAATTAAACAATTTCAACGTTATAGTTTCACATATTTTTCAGTTTGATCCTTTGTTAGATTGCGGAGGATTCATTTAACCAATGGGCTATAATCTTAAGTGAAGCGTCTTTGCTTAAGTGGATTGTGAACTTTCCTAACTGATTTTTTATGGTTTCCTGGTATTGATTTTTGCAGGCATGGATGAAATCTTTAACCTCAAAGCAGAAAAATTTTGTGAGTTTTCTACAAGTCATAAAGGACTTCTGCAATTCATTTTTTTTTTCCTGTTTGGGAATCTAGGGTGTATGTTTTGAAGTATGTTTTTGTTTACCAATATTAATGGTGGTCTTACGTGTAAGTAATGAAATCCAATAAAAAATTGACAAATATAGAAGTTGTGGTGAAGTGCTTGTCTATGGAAGAACTAGTTGTTTTCATGGAGCAGCTTCAATCATTCTAATTTGGGCTTCAATCCTATCCCTTTCTACAAGTAAAATTCATAATCATCAATAAAAAAGAAGTGGTACATGGAAGACATGCACATAGTTCTTCTTGCATAATACCGCCCATATCTCAATAGTATATGACAAAGTGCTTCTTGCACGAAACTCTCAAAGCTAGATGATAGCCATAAGAATAATAGAAAATGAGGAGTGTACAAAATATGTAAAATTAATTCACTGAGTTCAAAAACAATATGGTGAATTTTACTTTTGGATGATTTTGGTGGTTCTTTTTAACCCAAATTTTTTTTTTTTTGAGCAAAGAGGTTTCAATAGATGAGACTAAGAGACTATTGCACGTGATCCATAGATTATCCATCTATGCGATCATTTTTATTTTTTATTTTTATAATTCGATAGTTGGAGGTGAGAAGATTTGAACTCTAAATGTTTCTATTGAAAACACTAAAAAGTATCGGTTGAATACTACAAGGCTCTTGGCAATATACAATCATCTTTAACATTTACAATATTTTAATTTGCTTTTGATTCTATAAAATTGTGATTTATAACTATGTTTTATGTTGGCTTTATTTCATGACAAAAAGTATTGTAATTGCATTAATTTTGTTCCTTGTACTTTGTGGGATTTTATTGTATTGGATTTAGTATTAAGTTGGTAAAGAATCAAGCATGCAATGAAGATCAGTGCAGTTTCGCGATTAGCTCGCAAGAAGTTTGCGAGTAAAGGTTCTCGCGAAAAAACCACGTAAAAACCACATGCTAGAAGCTGAAGAGTCAAGTACCTGGCTGCATTTCGCGAGTACTTCGTGAGAGTTTAAGTGTGACTCTCTTATCCTTCACCCATACTATATATATCCTCATTACTCACAAAAGTAAAGGAGACTATTCATAGAGAAAACCCTAGAGAGGTTTCTACAACACACCTACTATTTTAGAGAAAGCTACTCATCCTTTAGTGAGAAATCATTGTAGTCTCTTCTTTTTTCCTCTCTCATTGTTATATTTTGAGAGAAGATTTGTACTCAAATACAACTCACACCTATTTAGAGTTTAGTAAGTGTTTTGGAGTTTGGGAAGTTTTGGGGATTTGCCAAAAGAAACCGATGAGACTTGGCGAATTCAATTAGGCGGTATTGCAGGATCTAGAAAGCTGGTGAAGACAAGACTTTGAGAAGTCCGTTGGTAGCGGGAGCTTGGAGGGCTCAAATGCATTGGGTAGATTAAGTTTGGAGGGTCTTTTGTTATTCATGTACTCCAACTTATTCACTAGTGGATTGATTTTGATTTGGAGGGTCGCAGAAAAGTTTTCGTCGAGTTCTTTGGTTTCTTCTTCAATAACATGCCTTAGTGTTATTTTGTGTTTGCATCTCTCTTCCCTATTCTTTAAGCTTTCCTTTTATTGCTCATTGTGGTTGGATATGACTTAGAATAGTGTTACTGGTTTATTGCACTTCATTTACTCTTGTTCCGCACTTAGATAAGTTAGAGTAAAAGCAATTAAACCGTTATTTTAAATTGGAGGTCTAAACAAACATTAGTGTTTCACACAAATCTAAGCTTTCAGATTCTATATAAAAAAAAATGCTTCTAATTTGCATGTAGCAGTCAATTTTGAAGAGGTGATTACTAACGGTAACTAAAGGTTAACCATCAATTGCCTTTAGGTCTTAAGGACAGTTGGAGGGTTAGCTGAGATCTACTCAGACGCCTATGATTAAACATTCTTAAATCATTTTCCCCAAGCCTTGAATATAAAACCAAATAGAGAACAATAAATTTAAAAATAAAAAATAAGGCCTCCATCATCTCACAAAATATTAGCAACAAGCTTAATATTGGCTAGCAATTATTATGCTTCTGTTGGTTTTGAGTAGAATTTGAGTAATAATATAAGAACAACACAGAGTTAGCTCATTCTATTGCAATTACACATAATAGGTAAAAAAAAAAAAAAATTGTAAGTGGTTTGCTAACAAGTGTAGACTGTAACGTATGTTTCTGCTACAGAAACACTATGGCAATTTTTTCCTTCTCAATCTGATATGGTGATTATTGATTTCTAAGCATAGTGCGGCAGCCATAATTGGAGCAAACAAAAGTTTTAACCCCAATGGGCTAATGCAATATTTTATTAATTTGTCTTAAAATATTACCTGACTGAAGTTGAATTCAATTTTGATGGCTAGACTGGCATTGAATTCTTTAATTACAACTAGCTTCATCACACGCGCAAAGCGCGTGCAATGAGGTTTTTTTTTTTTAGTGACCTTATTTTATAGAAAAAAAAACTGTGTTTTTTTTTGTTTTATATATATAATTTTTATTTTGAAAATCTAATTTATAAGTAGATAAAGTAATTTGAAAATTAACAGGAAAGTAGTCCTATTTTTTAGGCAATGTTTTAGTCGGAGTTAGAGTTACATTTTTACCATATTGTTCTTTAGTTTTATTTCTACTTAAACATAGGGGTATAGGGACATTTTTAAACTAAAAAATGAGGAATCCAAAAAGGAAAAACCCCTTAAATAATAGTATAGATAAGTCTGTAGCATTAAATTAAATAAAAAAACTTGGTATTTTTGTAGAATTGTGCATCTGAAATGGGCTTATCCATATTTTTTTCCTTGTTATTCTTCTTTCTATTTCTCAACTATTGGTACAAGTAGGAACAACATTTTGTTTATTTATTCATTTCTCAATGGAAAGACTCATCATTCAGAAACATCAGGGAATCTGTGGTGAGGTATGATCATAGCTGTCAAAATCGCGATCTGGATTGTAGGATCGCACGATTTTACGATCCTACCTCACTAAAACGTTTAGGATTGCATTAGGATTGTAAAAATGGTAGGATCGTACGTAGGATCGTAGGATCGCATGGGATCCTACCGATCCTACCAAAAACAAAAATTTTTTGGTTTTTTTTTTTAATTGGATAAATTTTTTGTTTTGATGAAGCTTTAAGGGTTTTTATTTTTTAATATTGTGATGGTATGACTTATTATTTTATTTTTATAAAATTATGTTAATCTAAACAAATGTTTTCTAGTTTCTAGTTTACTCTACGAGTTTGTTTGGATACCATTGATTTTGCTGAAACTGAAAAATACTATAGCAAAACGCGAGTATTGCAGCGCAGCTGAAAATATAAAAGGGTTGCGTTTTACTGTAGCTCAGCTGAAAACGCCTTTTTTTTTTTTTTTTTTTTTTCCTGCTATTCACTCCTCACCCACCAGAGAAGAGAGTTCTGCGCCCACCAGAGAAATTGACGAGGTCCGATGACGGGGAAGAGCTCAGAAGAGAAATCCAACACCAACATCACCCAGTCCGACGTCGGCGAAGACAACCCAGTCCTTTCATAAACCCATTTCACCCTCTTCCCCAATTTCACTCCTCTCCCACCCATGACAGTACTCCTTGAAACTTGAAGTTGAATTAGCCTGAGCTCAAAAACCAGAAGCAAAACACAAACGAATCCCACTTCCCTTAGGTGAGTGTTCTCAATTTTTTTTCACTGTTTTCTACCTTGTCTTGTTCGAATTTCAGTTCTTGTTAATGGGTTTCTTTTCATTTGCTAGAATTTACTTAATTTGATTTGATAGAGTGCAAGTTTAGTCCTCTTTATTCATTTGCTGGAATTTTAGTTCTTGTTAATGGGTTCATTTGATTTCTTTTTACAAAGTTTTGATCTTTGTAATACGATTTGATTGATTGAATTGGTAATAGTCAGTCAGTCAGCAGTATTTATGTGTTTTACTTCTTGCTTTCTCTTAATTTGTAAATTAGGCTTGTTTCCCCCGGCAGGTACATAGGAATGGCCTTGTTAAAATGAAGCATTGTCTTGCTGAAATTATGATTCAAGCATTGTCTTCCTTAAATTACCAGTTGCTGCTTTTATATAGCTTATTGTTTGATAGAGATTTTCCATTTTTTATGGGCATCCATACACAAACTGTTGTGTTTATTGTTTGTGTACTCAAAAACTCTGTTTGTAAAACACTATATACATCTAGTTGTAGGTGCAAGTACACTCTTTTGTATGTCTGTGTGCAAAACTATGAGTTCCATAATTCTTTTCTTTTTCCTCTTTGACTCTTTATACCATATTTGGGAGTTTTTAAAAAGAATGAATGGCTTGAAGTTTATGAAATGTTTAGTATCAAAGGGTTGTTTACCCTTCAAAGAATTAATGAACTTGGTAGTTTTTATAGATGACATCAATTTGTTTTACTTATCTCTTTTAGATTTGGAGACTTTAGTTTTTGGAAGTAATTAAATTGAGTGCACTTGAAACAAGGGAAGAATAGGATAGCTTTGTGACATTTTGAAGAAGAAGAAACAAGCACTTGAAACTATAGGTGCTATAGAGAAAGGTGTCAATTGGATCTAGCTGTTACCTTTCATTTCTCTGTAAGTACAACATGGAGGATGAGGTCATGGGTTGAAGATCTAATGGGTGTATGTACTAGCTTATCAAAAAGAGTACTATAGTGAATGGACTACTTCAAACTGGTTCAAGTGTCTACGTAGAAAACAAATCAAATTTGATGCCATCATACCAGTGATAAATCTTCTATTGCTTAAGTTGAAAGCATTAGAAGATAAACTGAATACTTGCATGTTGATATTAATGGCACAAAGGATTTAAATTTTAAATAATTACTCAAAGATATTGGATTATTGCTATTGGTGCAATATCCTTGTTGCTTTTTTTCTTCAGCTGTTGGGTTTGATAGTGAATAGGGATATTTTAGACTTGGTGGTTTTTATTTTTTCACCATTTGCTGGTTTTAGTATGTTGTTTTGGTCTTTCTGGATAACTGGTAGAATAGCCTAACATTTGCAAATGTTAAATGGCTACTTTGTTAAAGATATCACCAGATCAAAGATATCTAAAATGATGAATGGCTGACATTGGAAATGTTTGGAACAAAACACCAATTTTTACTTTCTAGCAGATATATTTAGTTAGGTGCTCTAATGTTGGAGCAAGGACCATTTGGTTCATTACGGTTGTTGTTGGGACTCTTATGTGTTATATTATCCATGGGCCTTCTAGAATACTTGTTCAAAAAAAATATTAATCAGCTTCTTGCTCCTATATATACTGAAGCCATTACAGAGGTTGTCTGTGTTCTCTGTGGGAATTAGAATTGCATTTATCAACTTCTGTAGGCTGTTTAAACAATAACATTACTATCTGGAGAAAATGAATTTTATTATTTCTTGAAATTGCTTATCCCTAATGAGTTATAAAGTTAACATTACTTGTTGTAATAATCTGAACCTCAGTTAAATATAATATTAGCAAATTGAATTTTGATGCTAAACAGTTTGGTGAAGTAATGAATCTTCATTCCTATTCAGATTTTCCTGTCTATCACACTACTTTTGACTCCTATGAGTGGATGACAAATAATGGAGATTCGTTGTTTCATTGGCATGTGGCTGGTTAGCTCTCTTTTTAATTAGCACTAGTTGCAGACCCGCACATTGCGCAAGATAATTTTTTTTTTTTTAGGGTGATCTTATTAAATATACTAGCTTATAACCCGTGCAAATGCACGGGATTTTTATAATTGTGCTAGTTGTTTGTTTATAGCATCATCGAAAGTACACTTTTTTTTATATAACGTCATTAAAAGTAAAAAGTAAATAATACTTCATCATAATAATATATATTAACATAATTTGAATAACAGGAAAAAATTAAACTTACAGCAGAAGAAAAACAAAAACCTTTCTTCATTACATCATAAAAATTTAGATCCATAGCTCAAAATAACATTTATAATCCTAAAATAAACCGAAAGTCAAATAGTTTAGCCCTTTGTTTATGGACTTCATGCTTTCTTTGTTAAAAGTCTTTATGGGTCTAATGTTGTAAGCAACCAAGCCATTGAGGATTTTTTTGCATACCTAGACATATTAGAAGATTCAGAACAAATTGTTAATGTTAAATTGATTCCAAATGAAGATCACATACAATATTAATAAGTTGAAGAAGAATGAATGATATTCTACACATTCCTATAGGCAGCTCTCATACCTACATAATACTCAACAAAGACTAAAACTTAATTAAAAATTCCAAAAGAAGAAGCTGCTTCTTTTTATTTCTCCCCAAATCTTATAATTTTGTGGTTCTATTAGGCGAAGTTAGAAAACCTGAGAATGAAAATGTATAACACAAAATGAGGAAATTAGCAGAGATGAAAAAAAAATTATCGCAACTAAACTAACGTATGAAATTTACAAATGACAAATTTCTCGAAAGAGACCAAATAGAAATTCTCCATCAAATGAATAATACCCTTCATTCTTCCTCACACCTACACTAAAATTAGAGTTCAGAAGCAAATCATGACCGGGCATGAATTTATTTTGTTTTCAAAAGCCATAATTTTTTTTTTTTGAGATAAAAGGTAGAAATTTATTTAAAGGATATGCAAAATATTACATAAGAACCCTGTGTAAATAGAACAGGGGATTCAGACCTCTGATCCTCTGCAAACAGCAACAATTATACACAAGAACAACAACTTCTGCCTAGCCAGAAAAACTGAACACTACCTAAATCAAACAGCAACACTTATATATAAAACAACAACTCCTTCCTAGACAAAAACTGAACACTATCTACATCAAAGAGGGAAACTGATCCCCTCCTAATAGCATAACAATTATGCAGAAAACAACAACTTTTGTAGAAACACAAAACAATACATCCGAAACCTTTAAAACAAAACAGGACAATCAACTACAGAATGTGCAATATCGGACCTATTCTGCAGAAACAGTAATTATGTAGAAAAACAGAACAATTTTTGCAGCAACAAATAATAATGCAGATATTAACACTATGCAGAAGCTGCATCAGACATGCAGATCACTGTTAATTTCTTGATTGAGCAGCTACCAAATGTTGATAGTCCTGCAGAAGACCAAGTGCTCCATCAAGAATGGACTTAGGGGTGAATTTGGATATGTTCAAAATAATATTTGATAAGTGATTCACATTAAGAATATTGATGAAGATATATACATTAATCAAATTAATAAAATAAATTCCTTTTTTTTTTCCTGAAGAAACAAAGTAGAAACAGATATTGACTCATAAGTCATAACATAGATGATTCTGATATAATTGAAGATTGAGAGGCAGGATTTTTTGCTAAAAATAGGAAGGGAAAAATCTACTCAAGTTTTGTGATGCCGTTAATAGCCGGTAGTAATTGTTTTCATTAATAAATTCTTAATCAGATTGTAAAGTAATAGCATCTTTAGCTGCAAAACATTATTTTAGGACTTCTACAATTGAATATTAAGCATATAACCACAACACAATGCTACAAATGCCAAAAGGACTTCACTTTCAGCCAAACAGAAAGAATGCCTTTGTTACCAAAGAGTTGTGTGGCTGTTATATCCTAAATAATAATTACAAAGGCAGCTATCAATTATATAGAGGATTCAAGGGATAACACGAACAACTTAAACAATTATTTTTTTTAATCCACATACTCATCTATGAATTTCTTGTATGGAGCTATACCAACTACCTAAAGTTTAATGTAAACAATGTGTGTGTTTTCTTTAAGCAGTATTCATTACTTTAGTTATCTAATCAAAAGTTTCAAAAGTGTGAACTTTTATAAAGCATTGAGTTTAAAGTGACTAACAATAAACCTACTGGTATGGATCTTGATCTAGAAAGATTTCGTTTCAAAGGTGGCAAAAAAGAAAATGGATATCCAGAAATAGTGAAAACTGAATTAATTCTTGGACCTGAAATGTGCATAATTTTGAAGCGTTTTTAATTCTAGAATTAAATGAATTCAAAATTCATAGGCAGAAGAAGAAAAAAAATCTAACAAAGAACTGCTAAAAAAAAAAAAAAACCAAATCTAACCAAAATACAATAATCAATAAAACATGATTTCAATTCAAATTTCAAGGGCAAATGGAAAAAAGTACAAATTTATCTAAAATCAGCCAAAAAAAAAAAAAAAAAATCTAATCAACAGTGAATGGTATAGAAAGAATAATAAGGCATGAAATATGTAAGATCAGAAATTAAGAATGGACCTTTCTTGTTACAAGAAAGGAGCAGAAAAGTGGGAGAAGATGGAATTATAGGCGATAGTTTATTTTTATTTATTTATTTATTTTTCTTGACAAAAATACAATGAATTTCATAAATGATCACTCAAAATCAAACCAATCTAATTCAAGCCAGAACCAATGCAAAAATAATTTAAAATGTAAAAAATAAACAACCGGCCAAATTACGTACAAATTACGTATTAGAGGCATGCTAATGGAAGCCAAACTCAAAACCAAACCTAACTATAACTAAATCTAAACCAATCCAACCAAGAAATTCAAACCAAAATCATATTCAATCCCCAGATTTGAAAAAAAAAAAAAAACTTTTCCAGTTATAGTACATGGCTCATCTCTATATTCCTTACGGACTCTATCTGGTGCATGCTGTTACGGCAGGAAAAGCCTAAAATAAGATTGAAGGAAGAAAATAAATGTTAGAAACGGAAATACACAATGATTTCAATCTAATATCTAGAATTGAGGAAACAAACCTTTTGATAGGAAACCCAAAAGTCCAAAATAAAAGCAAATATCTAAAATTGAGGAAACAAACTTTTTGATACAAAACCCAAAAACCCAAAACAAAAATGAATCAAATCTAAACACATTCAACCAAAGGAAAAAAAAAAAAAACTTTTGAGAGTTTTGAGATGTGTACGAAACAACCTTTCACAATTTAATTGGCAAAGTGGATTAAGAATTCTAGAACAAAACAAAAGATCGATCAGTAATTTTATCAAACAATCAGATTTTAAATAATCCAAGGTGAATTTTGACCTTTTAACCACAGTAAATCAAGGGCAAAATCCCTAATGTTACCACCAAAAAAAATACAGAGAGACAATTTGAAACCAAAGCATCTAAAGAAAGAAAATCAACCCATTTAATTTTTATTTATTTAAAAAGGGGTAAAAGAAGAACCCTAGAAAATTAAGTAAGGGGAACTACCGGTTTGAATTCAAAAACATAGATATATTGAAGATTTAAGATTCTAATTCAAATAGGAAAAACAATGGTGAGGAGTTTTAGTCTTTCAAACAACAAAAACAATATTTAAAGAGGGAAGGAGTATGCTGACCTTTGGTACAAAAAAATAGAGACTAACGGTGGAGGGTACGGTGGTCTGATGGTGGCAAAGGTCTCAGATTTTTTGCTCTCCACCATCTATGATAGGTCGAATCTCTTTCTCTATCGTTCTCTTTCTCTATTGTTCTCTTTCTTTGTCGTTCTCCTTTTCTTGCCATTGTTCTCTGAGAGAGAGGTTTTTCTTTTTCCTTTTTGTTTTGGGAGAGAAAAATACGGATGCTTTCTCTTCTTTTTATTCTAACGCAGTGTTTTAGGTTTTAGTTTTTAGAAGTGTTTTAGCGGAACAAAGTAACTTTTCGCTTTTAAACGGTGTCGCTTTTTAACTATATATGTGGTAGCATTTTAAGTAGGCATTTTTCCTAATGTGGCAGCACCTCCTTAAAGGCTTTTGCTTTTATATATAGCTAGTGTATGACCCGCACAATGTGCGGGTTAGTTAGTTTTATTTAATTATTTTGAATTAGGATACTCTTATTTGTTATTTATGGTAAAATAAATAAAAATCTCTAATTTATAGGTATGGTATCTTAAAATTTTAAAGAAGCTCAATTAATATGGTATTACAATTTTCACTTATTTTATGAAGCTAACAAATTGAAAATGAAGTGACGATAATTATTTTAGAATACCTGTCATCACTCACTTGAAGTGTCAATGCTAGGTTTGTAATGCCCTTGATAATAACAGCCTTCAAACTTCTATATAATCCAATCCTTAATACATATTGGGTTACACCTCACCCACATAAGTAATAACTGCTAACCATATACCAAAGTATATGGTAAACTTTCTCAAAAAAAAAAAAAAAGTAAACTTAATAAATTTAATATTGTGTATTATTTTTAGGACCCGTATAATGATTGTTAATTTTTTTAAGTGAAAGAATAAAAAAAAAAGAGTGATTAGATTCTTATTAAAAATAAAAGCAATAAAATGGCCATAGTGTAACTAAAGACACATATTGGATATGTACATTTTAATAAACTTATAATGCAGTATAGATAGGGAAATCACCTGATGCAATCATGAGTAGGAAGCAAATTATATTATATATTGCATGATAATATGATATCATGTATGAAATTTCATGAAATCTTAGTAAGCACTATGAAACAAAAGATTAGAATGATTGTGACACAATAGTTGCATTGCTTCAAAAAAAGGGCCTCTTTGGAAGACCTCCACTAATGCCTAAGGACTTGCATCAATTAAAAGGCCCATTCGGATTGAAAAAGGAATTTTAGTTGAGAGTCCATCTTAGTCATTTGCACTCATTGTTTCAAGTTTTATTACAATAATTACAAACTTACATGCAGGGTTAGAATTTACTTAATAAAAGGATTAGGATTAGTTTGAATTCGAGCTCTCATATTTATAAAAAGGCCCCTAACTCTTTTCCTGCAATGTAATTAGAATACAACTCAAACTGATTCCCTTGAAATTTGCAATACCAGGAGTATTATGTAAGCTGGATTTAGAGGAGGCCCATGATTACATCAATTGGAATTTCCTTATATATATGCTGAGACAATGTGGCTTTACTAAAAAATGGAGCTGATGGATTTATACTTGTATATCTACAGTTAGATTCTTTGTTTTGGTAAATATAGCATAGAAGAGATGGCGTTAGTTTCCGGTGAGAAGAGAGGGGTTCTTTCAACTTCAGATGGGGGTTCCGAGAAGGGGATGCATGAGTTCTCTGTTCCGATGGGTTACCCAGGTAGCGGAGCCGAGGTGGGGGTTCCTTCCACTGCCTCAGTTGCCGATGACCAAGTAACGGACTGTCCGATCAGTGGGGTTGTGGGTGTTTCGACTTCTGATGGTCTTCCTAGCTTCACCGTTACAGTGAATCCTGCCGATGAGGAGTGTTCGACGTTGCCAGTGGAGTCTGCCGATGTGTCTTGCCATCAGCCTTTATTGGTAAAAAATCGTTTTTCTCCTTTTTCTGAGTTGGTTTCGGATTCTTCAGAAGATGAGATGTTGATGTTGAAGTGGGTCCATCCTACGGGGTCTGATAAAGATGAGGAGGATCTGCAGTTGATGGAACATGTACCTTTGGCTCAATGGGATCCTAATGGGGGTTTGTTGTTAATGACAGAGGATGGTGACCCAACTGACATATCTGTGGAGGATGATGTGGAACCTTCGGCTTGGGTAAGTAAGAAGGTTAAGGGATTTGGTAAGTGGGTGGGTTTCCCCATCGATTCTTGTGAGAGGCAGTGTGTTGAATTTTTTCAACGACTTGAGAAAGTGTGGGAGAAACAAGCTGCGGCAGGTAGTCTTCGTCGCACTGCTTCTTCCTCTACAAAAGGTATGAGGGAATTACGGAATTTAATTTCTACAGTTAACTATGATGGGCAAGCTAGTAAACGTACCCGAGAGATTGTGAAGTTCAGTGGGTTGGGCTCTGATGGATGTCCATGAATTTGAGACTTTTATCTTGGAATGTGAGAGGATTCAACAATCCTCATAAGAGGGACACTGTGAAAAACTTACTCAAGGAATGGAAGTGTGAGGTAGTGTGTTTTCAGGAAACTAAATTGGATTGCACCAATTCTGGTGCTGTGAAAAGTCTGTGGGGTAGCTCTTTTGTAGATTGGGTGGCTTTAGATGCCATTCACATAGCGGGAGGTATTCTTGTGATCTAGGACACAAGGGTGTATGAGAAGATTGATTGTGTGGTGGGCAGTTTTTCTGTTTCAGTCTTGTTGAAGGGGGTGGCAGATGGTTTTCTTTGGATATGTATGGGTGTTTATGGTCCCACTGATGCCGGTTTGAGGGATGCTTTATGGGCAGAGCTTGATAGTGTGAGAGCGAGATGGAGTTCAGCTTGGTGTGTTTTTGGTGATTTCAATATTATCAGATACCCGGCTGAGCGTCTTGGTTGTAATTCGTTTAGTCCAGCCATGTTCAATTTTTCGGACTTTATCGAGAGGAATTTTTTGGTTGATCTTCCTTTGGTCGGGGGTGAGTATACGTGGTTTAGAGATGCAGTGAATCCTTCTATGTCTCGTATAGATCAAGTTTTGGTTTCAGCTGACTGGGAGGAACATTTCTCGGATGTGATTCAAAGGCCTCTCCCTCGTGTGGTTTCGGATCATTGTCCTATTCTAGTGGAGGCAGGAGGCATGGTGAGGGGGAAAGTCCCTTTAAATTTGAGAATATGTGGCTTAAAGTGGAGGGCTTTATGGACCGAGTAAGGTGCTGGTGGAACAGTTATCATTTTGTGGGACCCCCTAGTTATGTGTTAGTATGTAAATTCAAGGCTCTTAAAAAAGACTTGAAGTACTGGAATAAACATGTTTTTGGGGATGTGCATTTTAGGAAAAAATGTTTGTTGTCTGAGCTGTTGGATCTTGATATGAGAGAAGGGCTGCATTTGCTGAGTACGGCAGACAAAGCAAGAAAAATAGAGATTAAGGCAGAGATCGAGTCTTTAGCTTCTTTGGAGGAGATCTCTTGGAGGCAGAAATCGAGGGCTTTGTTTTTAAAAGAGGGGGACAATAATACTAGGTTTTTTCATAGGCTTGCTAATTCACATAGACAAGCCAATACCATGAGGGGTGTGGAGGTTGATGGCAATATGTATGAAGCTGAATCAGATATTCAGGATCAGGTGGTGGGGTTTTATAAGAGTCTTTATTAGGAATTTGAAGATTGGAGGCCCACTATCGATGGGCTAGATTTTGCTAGTTTGGATGAGTCTGATAGGTTGTCTCTTGAAAGGGAGTTTGATAGGGAGGAGATCATTGCGGCTCTTCGGGAGGCCGAGGGCGATAAGGCTCCCGGTCCTGATGGCTTTACCATAGCTTTCTTTCAGAAGTGTTGGAGTGTGATTGAAGATGATGTTATGGCTTTTTTTGCAGATTTTCACAGCCACTGCATCTTTGAGAAATCTCTAAATGCTACTTTTCTGTGTTTGATACCTAAGAAGATTAATGTTGTCAATATTAAAGACTTTCGGCCTATTAGCCTTGTAGGAAGTTTGTACAAACTCTTGTCTAAGGTGTTGGCCTATAGGCTTAGAAGAGTATTGGACAAACTTATATCTAACTCCCAGAATGCCTTTGTTGGGGGTAGACAGATTCTTGACTCCGTTCTCATAGCAAATGAATGTTTGGATAGTAGATTGAAGAGTGGTGTTCCAGGTGTGATTATTAAGCTGGATATTGAGAAGGCTTATGATCATGTTAATTGGAATGCTCTGTTTTACCTTATGGAGAGGATGGGTTTTGGGGAGAAGTGGGGGAGGTGGATGAAGGCCTGTATTACTACAGTTCGTTTCTCAGTGCTTATTAATGGGTCCCCGGCTGGTTTTTTTGGTAGCTCTCGTGGTCTTCGTCAAGGAGATCCTTTATCTCCTCTTTTGTTTTTGTTGGTGATGGAGGTGCTGAGTAGGTTATTGAAGAGGACTGAAGAGGGTGACTTTCTTAAGGGGTTTCAGGCATGCCCCAATGCGCGAGGAGGTTTGCCTATTTCTCATCTTTTGTTTGCTGATGATACTATTCTTTTCTGTGATGCTTCTAGGGAAAAATTATTATATATACGGATGGTGTTGATCTTTTTTGAAGCTATTACAGGCTTAAAAGTAAATGTTGGCAAAAGTGAAATTGTGCCAGTTGGTGAGGTTGGGAATTTGGATGCTTTGGCTCGTATTTTATGTTGTAAGGTTGGTCGTTTGCCTATGTCTTATTTGGGAATGCCTCTTGGGGCTCATTTTAAGGATGCTTCGATTTGGAATCCTATTTTAGAAAGGGTGGAGAAAAAGCTCTCTGGTTGGAAGCGGTTGTATTTGTCTAAAGGAGGTAGGCTTACTTTATTGAAGAGCACTTTGTCCAATCTCCCAACTTATTATCTATCACTATTTTCAATTCCACAACACATAGCAGATAGACTAGAGAGGATTCAGAGGAATTTCCTTTGGGGGAGTTCTAACGAAGTTTTTAGATATCCGCTTGTTGCTTGGGATAAGGTTGTTTGGCCGGTGGAGATAGGGGGTTTGGGGGTTCGAAAGATCGGGCTTTTTAACCAAGCTTTGCTTGGGAAGTGGCTTTGGCGGTTTGGGAAGGAAGCTACCCATTTATGGCGTCAAGTAATAGCCGCCAAATATGGTGAGGGTTGTGGGGGTTGGTGTACTAGAGTTGCGAGAGGGACTCATGGTTGTGGGTTATGGAAGAATATTAGGAAAGGTGCAGATAATTTTTTCCGTCATGTGGTGTATGCAGCGGGAGAGGGCAATCGTATTCGGTTCTGGCATGACTCTTGGAGTGGTCCTCGTTCTTTGAAAGAATTATACCCAGATCTGTTTGCTTGTGCTGTGGATCAGGAAGCTCTGATTTCTGACATGATTATTTGTGCACTAGATGGGGGAGGTAGGAGTTGGAACTTCCTTTTCCGACGCAATTTTCATGAATGGGAGCTGAGGAGTTTTTATTCTTTCTATGAGCATGTCTCTGCTAGGTTACCTAGTGGGGAGGGTGAGGATGTCTTGATTTGGCAGTTGAATCGTAGTGGTGTTTTTGATGTGCGATCCTTTTATATTGCTTTATTGCAAGCCCCCTCTATTTCTTTCCCTTGGCAGAGCATTTGGTGTGTTAAGGTACCTCGAAAGGTATCTTTCTTTCTATGGACGGCTGCTAGGGGTGGGATTATGACAATAGATAACCTTGTTAAGAAGAACCTGCCCCTTGTTAATTGGTGTTGTCTATGTAGGAGTGATGAGGAAACTGTGGATCACCTCTTGCTTCATTGCAAGTTTGCATCTGCTTTGTGGAGTGAGGTCTTTATTATGTTTGGGGTTCAGTGGGTGATGCCAGATACTATTGTTTCTCTTCTTTTTGCTTGGAGGAATTGGTTGGGAACTTACTCTTCAAAGGTTTGGAATATGGTCCCAGCTTGCCTTATGTGGTTAGTTTGGAAGGAACGCAATGCCCGTACTTTTGAGGACACGGAGAATCCTATAGATATGTTGAAGATCTTGCTTGCTAGGACTTTGTATGAGTGGTCTCGTGTTTGGGGCCTTACGAATTCTAGTTCCTTGTCTGATTTCCTTTTCTCTTTAAGTTCTTCCGTTTGATTTGTTTGTATTTGTTGCAGGGGCAATGAGTTTACAACCGTAAACTCATTGTTTCTTTATCATCAATAAAACTCTTATTATCTATCAAAAAAAAAAAAAAAGTTTTGGTAAATATAGCATAGTATTATACGGAACTTTGCAACTTTGATAGCCAATGATGTCGAATTAAGGGAAGCATATTCACCAGCCAATAAATGCCTGTGATGCTGACCCAACAACAAACCAAAATGTTCCAATTTATAGTTACACTTTCTAGTGAAAAACCCCAGTCATATAATCAACATAAATGCGTAAAATGCAAAGCGTTAAACCCTAGAAAAAGAGTTTCACAAAAAGCATTCAATCAAGCCAAACATATCCACTCAACCCACTTTCTAACTTTAATCAGATACCCAAACTACAGTGAGCAAGGTCAAATTAATTTTACTGATGTTATAGGAAAATTTTCAAACCAGTACCAGGAGACAGTTTGATCTAATGACATCAATACAATAAGTTAGCAATAATTAGTGCAAGTTGAAGGAGAATATCATTTGAGAACAACAAAAGCGACAGCAACAAAATTAAGCAAATCACCATCCACACACAGTAACTATGTTTCCCATAGCAATCAATAGTAAATGATCAAATAATCAACCAAAAGCAACAGCATACGATAACCAAACAATGTTTCCAGGAATTTTACCATTTGAATAGAGCTAACTAGACCCTGGAGGTAAAATTTGAGTTGGTAAATGGCGAGATAATTCTTTGCCAAAAGCACATAGTTAGAGAAATACCATACCATATCATAAGCTTTTTGGAATCTAGCAGGCAAATACATCATTGTCCTCTGCATTCATTTAACACTGCATCTATGAATTTATGACCAAAAAGCTGATAAAAGGCACAAAATTATTACTGCATCAGACCATACTAATATTAACAGCACTCACAGACATCTTAAAAAAAAAAAAAAACAGCACCCAAAAAACATTTAATTTACTAAAGAGCATATTTAAGAATTATAACCACCTCAAGAAATTTCTGTCTCCTAAATAGGCCTCCGCCATCCCCTTCATCGCCATCATCAAAGTCATCAAAGTAATCATCTTC
Source organism: Lithocarpus polystachyus (assembly GCA_033629205.1). Lineage (NCBI taxonomy): Eukaryota > Viridiplantae > Streptophyta > Magnoliopsida > Fagales > Fagaceae > Lithocarpus > Lithocarpus polystachyus. The sequence goes on from CM066171.1 coordinate 56,856,074, forward strand.
ATCTCCATTGACATCACCACCACCACCACCATGATTTATTTTCTTTCCAATATCTCCACCACCTCCCCCAATTGTAGTTTGGAATTCCAAAAGTATTAGTCATGTTGCCCAAGACAATGAACAATTCACATCACAATATGTTTAAACCAAATTGAAGCAGTAACATTTAGTTAATTGGTTAAAGGAATGCAAAACCTCAAATCTGAGTACTTAGACCTAGATCAGCACCCAAGTCACAAATAAAAGATCAAATCTATAAATATGTTGGTTCCCCCTAAAATAATATCTACATTCCTCAGTACGTTGAGAGACAAAGCCTAGGTAGAATTTGATCTTCTATGGTGTTTTCTTGGAAAAAAGAAATAGAGATGAAAACATATTAGGAATTGAAATCTATAATTGCAACAAACCCTAATTAGAAACCCCCAAATCCCAAAATTAATAACCCCCAAATCGAAAATCTAGTAATTTTCCCAGTGTCCTTGTTTGTTTTCTCAATTTCCTACAAACATTTGAGCCTCAAAGTTATTTTGGAAACAAAAACCACAAATTATTCATAAGCAAGTAGATTAGGACAACAACAACAAAATAGGAAGAGAGTAGTGAAGATTGAGGATTCAAGGTGATCTTACTAATGATCTGATACGTACCCCGAAAGATTCAAAGGGTTTTGTTTCCAGCAGTGGGGAAACCGATAGTGATGATTCCAGAAAATTCTCTTTTACGTTATTGGGTTACGGTTCCTTTTGATTGCAATTTACTGATTTAAGCAGTTTGTTTTCTTTTATACTGAAGGCTATCAAAATATGTTTTAACGCTGCCAAACAGATCAAAAGGTGTTTTCCAAATCAAAACCGGTTTTCCAAATCAAACCCCCCCAAAAAAAAAAAACTATGAACGCAGATATCAAAACCAGTTTTCCAAATCAATACCTTTTCTCTATGTTCCAGGATTTCTTTATTAAAATCAGAGCAACTACAAATGAAAAACTTTAAATATGTACTGCAAAAACCTTTACAACAATGGTAGAGAAGAGACATGGGGAAACGAAAATATTAAAAGGGGAAAATATTTCAGTAAAAAATAAAAAACAACATAAATGAAATGACGGAACTTTTTTTTTTTTTGCAACACATAAATCTATGTTCTCCAGAACCAAATCGATTTTAGTTTGAGAGAAATCATCAAATAAATCTACACTTTATAGTAATTTTCAAAACCCTAGAAACGGTAATTGAATAGAAAACCAAATTTTAGGGGAAAACCAAAAAAAGTACAAACCAAACTAAAATTTGCCAATCTAAAACTAAATTTAATCAATACTACAATCGAACTAAAAAGGACTCAAGAAATTGTATTTAACAAAATTGAGTAGTGCGGCTAAACAGTATCTTACAAAGTCTTTGATATTTAGTTTGTTTGAACCGCTAATTGAATGGGAAAAAAGGGGAAAAAAAAGCCTACCTTCTTAAAAACCCATTTTTTTTAAAAAACCCTAAAATCGGTAATTGAATAGAAACCAAAAAAGGAATAAAATTCCTACCTTCTGAATTGTTTATTGTTGAAGAACAGAGACGGGATAGCTTCTAAATCGTCTGTTGTTGCACAGGATGAACAAAGAATTCCAGTTTTAACGATTGCAGAGGACGAATAGATGTTTTCACCGTTGCAGGTTTTTTTTTTTTCCCCGTCTGTTTGATGGGTTGGAACACGCTAGTCCAATCTGTGTGTATATGGAAGTGCAGCAAAGAATCGCAAGTTTCAGTCTGAATGTTAATCGAGAAATACGGTCTGGGTTTTAGGGTTTGCCCTTGTTTTTTGTCTTTTGTTTTTTTCTTCTTCTCCTTAGTTTTGTGGATAAGCGGCTTGGTGTTTTATAAGGAGTAGCGTTTTTCTTTTGTTTTTTTTTTTTGTGTTTTTTTTTTTGAATAGGTGGATTGGTGTCTGAAAGGGTGCCTCCTGTATCGCATCGTGCGAATTTTTTTTAAGTTTAAGTGTACACGTGTCAGTTTTTAAAGGAGGCATTTTTCCTAACGTGGCAGCCCCTCGTTAAAGGCTTCTGCTTTTATATATAGTATTAGATTAGATTAGATTAGATTTGGGGTAATAAATAATAACACTCTCCCATTTTGTTTATAATAATAACAAAATATTTTAAATTTATTTAAGAGTCTATTTATAAATGTTTAACCATGGTTAGGAAAGACATTACTCATAACTTTAGAATTAAAATACAAATTTATAAAATATCAAAACATTTGAAATGACAAATCTCTCCATAACTCATTGGGAAAAGAAAAGGGGGAAAAAAGAAGAAGCAAAAGACATTACTTAATATTTTGAAATACACTTTAATTTAAAATTTTAAAATAAGAAAATTTGATTTTAAAATTAAGAATAATTTTGGAACCTATCTTAAGCATAGACAGGTTAGTACACAATATTTTAATATTAATTTAACAAAATTTGGTCAAACAAATATAAAGGGTGAAAATATTTTTTCCTTTCAAGTTTGGGATAGAGTGTTATTTCTTCAAACCTTAAGGAAAGGGAATGTAATTACCCCTATATTACTATTATTATTATTATCATTCTTGTTGTTGTTGTTGTTGTTGTTATTAATTGATTTTTCATTTTCTTTTAAGTTAATAAAAACCTTACATATACTTTTTTATTTATTTATAGAATATACATTTTTTAACCTTTACATATCTTTTTTTTGATGTGAATCTTTACATATACCTTAAGTAAACTCTATATATTCCATTTCTTTAGATGTGTAAAATCATAGACTACTACTTCATAATGATAGTAACTAATTAGTTTTATCACTTTTTTTCATAATTTTATTTATAACGTTTTTTACTATTATCATATATTTACTAGCTAATTATTTTCATAACAGAGGTGTTAAATGAGATGTAGCATCGTTTATTAGATTTTTAAATATAATTGTGTATAAAGATTATATATATATATGTATATTTTTTTTTGAGGGAGAGTTTCAATCTATGGCGTCCGCTCCTGATGATAGCTTTTTATCATCAGACCAAGACACCAATCAGTTTTTGGTGTAGGCGGGGATTGAATCCCAGATTTCTTATTTAAGCATTAGAGACTTTACTAGTTGAGTTAGCTGGAACCCACTATATATATGTATATACATACATACATACATACATATATACACACACACATATATATATATATATATAAAGTTAATTGAAATGTCAAAAAAGGGATTTTGAAATTTTCTAACTTTATTTCTTATGTAATTTCTATTATTACATGAGAACATCTCCTTTTAGTTATGAATTAGAGTTTGATTAGTTTTAAGTTTAAATATATTGCTATGATTGTGTTTAATTATTGATTATTGATTCAATTTTTTAAGTGTATGTAACAGTTGATTTTATTGTACTGTAAGTTTTTAATGTTCTCGATATTGGTCATATTTATTTTTTATTTTTACTCCTCCTTACAACCTCTTTGTTTTCCAATTAATAATTACTAATTGACATTTAATTGATTTTTTTCTTTACCATCTCTCTCTCTCTCTCTTCTCTCCATAGGCAACCTACTGTTTTCCAAAATTTGATGACGATTTTAATGCATTAAATATGCATTGTAGTTTTTTTTTTTCCATTTAATTTTGCTACCCTTAAGTTAGTATATCCATAACTATTAGTTTCTTTATATTATATTTGGTTTGATATCCTTATTATTATTTTTTTTAATTTAGTGTTTCCCAATTGGCATTTGTTTCATATTATATTTTTTCTTTGAAGTATTGGGTTTGAGAATGAGTGTGTCCCTAGTATTACTCCACTTTATGAGGACACTTTTATTTATTGAATTTAAGTAAAATTTTAAAATTTCAATTTTTTAAATAAAAGGAGAGAAAAATATAAATAATTTAATGATATAGAAGATTTGGGGAGATGAATAGTGATATTAAGGTAGAAGGTAGTGGGGAGATGAAAAGATAAAGGTAAGGAAAAAGCTTGGACAAAGTGTAAATGTAAAAAAAAAAAAAAAAATTTTAAGGATAATTTTATTGATTTGAATTTAAATAAAATATTTCATGTTTAATTATTAAAAATAAAAAAAGAGATAAAATATAAATAATTTAATGATGTGGAAGATGTGACTGAATTTAAATGTTGAATAACATAAGATGAGAAGAAAATATATATATATATATATATATAACAATAAATACTGTTAGGACATATGTGTTTCACTTGTTAGGAACATATGTTACTACTTTATGTAATTGGCTAATCCTTTGACAAAACGCACTTTACTTGTAATTTGGTAAATTTAGGATGTGTTAAAACTATGCAAGTCTTTCCAAGATTCAAGTCAAGAAAGTGTCTGTTATTAAAGCTCGACAGCTAGCATCTATCGAGCTCAAGAAGCTGTTCCAGCCCTGTGGCTCGACAGCTGCTCGACAGCTTCTGTACAGATGTTATCTGTCGAGGTTTAAGAAACACATATTTTCTATTCTGTTTTTCTTGAGATTCGTGAATGTGTCTTTGGGCTTTCTTTTCTTATAACCCTAGACATATAAAAGGATTATTTTAAGGGCCGTCAAAGTGTTCGCAAGTTGCACAAATATTGAGCAAATTTTGTTCAAGCAAATTGTGACCGGAGACAAAATTTTGCCTTAGTTCATCTCTTATGAAGAAGTTACTGTGTATGTGCACTATAGGGTTTTGTGACCAAGCATATTCTGGATCTTAATCGTGTGATGAATTGAAGAACTTTGTAACTAACAAACTTCTCTAGTTGGTGATTGAAGTCGTGTACTGGGATTCGCGCAATTGGTTAGTCACGTACTGGGGAGCCGTGCATCAAAAGGAGAAATTGTCACTACAGAACAAGTCCAATTGTGTATTGGGGTAAGGGTTCAACTGTAGGTTGGTATAAGGTACTGAAATTCCTTTACTTGTAACCACTTGTTGTGATAATAGTGGAATTTCGGGAGTGGTGACCTTAAAATCACCCGGTGGCGTTTTTGCCATGTAGGTTTTCCCCATTCATAAACAAATCACCGTGTCAGTTTATTTTCCGCTGCATTCTCTAGTTAATTGGTGATTTGTTTGTGCTACCATGCTTATTGCATGTAATTGAACCTAATTAATTCACTTGGCTAATTAATTAGTTAATTCATCACAAGAGGCCAATACGTGTTTGGCCTATCAAGTGATATCAGAGCAGGCACACTCTGATTAGGTTAATCTTTGTTTTGTTGATCCATTGACCCCTGTTTGTTATGGATAGAGGACATTCATTAATTATACCTCATTTATTTGATGGCACTAACTATGCATACTAGAAAGTACGCATGAGAGCTTTCTTGCAGTCTTTAGATGAGAAGGTGTGGCAAGCTGTAGAGATTGGCTGGACCAAGCCGAAGGAAGCACCGGCCGATTGGGATGATGCAAAGATCAAGGCAGCAAACTTCAACAGCAAAGCAGTGAATGCTTTGTTCAGTGCGGTCACCAATGAGGAGTTCAAGAAGATATCCTCCACTGAAACTGCTAAGGAAGCATGGACCATCCTTTAGGCAACCTATGAGGGAACAAAGGTTGTCAAGGATTCAAAGCTTCAGAGGCTCACTACAAGCTTTGAAGAAATAAAGATGGAGGAGTTTGAGTCGTTTGATGAGTTCTATGCCAAGCTTAAGGACATAGTGAACTTAGCCTTTAATCTTAGGGAAACCATTCCTGAACCCAAGATTGTGAGAAAGGTGCTTAGATTTCTACCCCAGAGATTCCATGCCAAGATCATGGCGATAGAGGAATCAAAGGATATTGATAAGATTCCTCTGACAGAGCTGGTTGGAAATCTATAGACCTACGAGCAAGAGCTAACAAGAATTGGCAAGTAAGGTAAAGGTAAGAGCATGGCATTGAAGGCCAAGAGAAGTGACACTGATGAGTCTTCTGATGATGAGGATTTTAAGATGAAGTCCTACATTACAAGGCAATTCAAGAAGTTCATGAAGAATGCCAATGGGAAGGGCTTTGACAAGGACCGTAGGCAACCTAGTTCTTCTCAATTTAAGAGCCAAGATAAAGGGAAGAAGGATGCTAGGGATAGTGGTTAATACACTGTTCCCGCAGGACAGTGCTTTGGGTGCCAAGGCTTTGGTTACATGAAGTAAGAGTGTCCTACATATCTTAAGAGCATTGGGAAGAGCAAAGCACTTGCTGCTACTTTGAGTGATATTGAGCCTGAGGATGATTCCGAGAATGAGGATGACGAAATCTTGAATGCCTTCACTACCACTGTTAATCCTACTGAGGGGATTGTTGAAGATGTGGATGAAGAAGAAGAATTGGTGGAGTCCAAGTTTGAGAAGATCGATGATCAAGATGACATCCATACAGCCTATGAGAAACTGTACAAGCTTTCTAAGAAACATGAGAAACTCTATAGGCTGGCCACCAAGAAGCTCAGTGATATGGAGCTTAATCGTGAAGAGCTTTCCACAAAGTTTGATGAAGCAAATCAGACTATTGGAGTATTGAGGTTTGAGAATAATTTTTTGGCTAAGAAGACTAAGCAGCTTGAAGCAGAGCTGTTTCAAGTTAGAGCTCAATTGGAGAGGAATTTAAGTGCAAAGCTTGACGAGATGCTTAGCATTCAGACATCTGCTTCAGATCCAACAGGTTTGGGGTATGGTCTTTCTTCATCTAATATTGCTTCTGCTAGTACTACTATTTTTGTTCCTTCTGCTAATAATGTTGAAATTGAGAACAATGTTGTTAAAGTTGATTTAGCTAGTAAGAACTTAGACAAGAGTAGATCTATCTTAGGAGCACCTTCTAAACATGGTAAAGATGCTAAAAACCCTAGGGCTAAGAAGGCTAACTCTCACAAGTCTAAACAACAGAAGTAGCATCTCTGTCATCATTGTGGAGTTGTCGGTCACACTCAACCAAATTGCTATAAGTGGTTAGCCACTCAACAGAGCAACGGCATGGTAGCATCTGGAAGCCAGAATCAGCTTTAATCCTCTCTTGCTCCTCTTGGAGATCTTCTCAAAACCCTCATATTTTTTTCCAACTTGAACGGTTTTAATTCTTCCCCCTCACCGTCGGTTCAAGGATTTAATCAAAGGAAAGGTTCTTCCAAAGTGTGGAAGGAAAATGGTTCCAAGTGATTCTATCACTTTCTGCTCTCTTTTCGTATTTTAGTTTTTGCATAATTTGTGTGTTTTGCTTTTAAGTTTTGAGTCAGTCTAGTTTTGTGCTTTGCTTTGCTTAACATGTTTTTGTTTGTTTATTTTTTAGTTTTGCTTTATTTTGTTTTTCAAATTTAAAAAAAAAATTGAAAATTCAAAAAAATATAAAAACAGTGTGCGTTTTGTGTACATTGGTACTTGTGTACTTTGAATGGCCATTGAAACAAAATTTTCTAAACTTTGTATCTTTTGTAACTTAGATGAGCATCTCTATGCACAACTAAGCAAGTGAGCTTTGTGATTTGTGTTTGTGATGAGTAAGATTAAGTAGTCTCTTATACTTAACACTCATATCATTCTTTTTGACGGGTAGGACTAGAAAATCCTATGAGAAAGGCATAAATAACCATCTCACCACTGTTACCCGCCAATCATGAAAAGACATTTGTATGCTTCGGCATAGCAAAAGTGCAATGTCAATGACATTTGTATGCTTCAGCATAGTAAAAGTGCAATGTCAAAAGCTTAACATCACCGGGTATTTCTTTTCTCTCTTATATATGCCCATGCATGGTTTGCTTAAAAGAAAAATATGCAAAGAAAATTAAAAAGCAAAAAGATCAAAAATGCTTTTAAATATGATTGCAAGCGTGTTTTCTAGGAGATGCGGGAGTTATAGGATGTACCTCAAAGGTGATAGTCCCCATCAAACAGTTATGATTATGTGTGAGTTAAAGTATTTTCTCATATCTCAAATCGTCATAACATGCACACACATTTGCAATCTTGCGATGTTTTTCACACACAACACGCAATATTCTTTACTACTCTTGATACATGTGCAGGTACTATGTGATTTGGCCATCACAAGTTTTACTTGTGCTAATGTATGCTCACTAAACTGTCTTGACTTATTTTTGAAATATAAAATTGGTTAGAGTTGTTTAGTGTGTGAGTGTGTTTTTAAGATCCATGTACTTAAAATTATTGTTGAGAGATGATTTTGAGAACTTAATTTATTGATTGGATTCTTGGTTGAGTTGCATATTTGATTGCATTCATGTCTGTGTTTTTCTCTTCTTGAAAAACTGTTTTTTAAGCAATCTCGATAGCTCCTCGACAGATCCTCGACACTTGGCTATCTGTCGAGCTCTTAAGCTGTTTCTTATCGCAATCTCAACACCTGTCTTGACACCTAGTGGATTGATCGAGAAAGTTTCTGACTTCTTGATAGCTTCTTGATAGCTGGTGGATCGATTGAGCCTCTTTTATCTGCTCTTGTCTTGTCCTTCGACACATTCTTGACACCTGCATTGTTGACAGCTAAAATCTCGATACCTCCCTCGACACATGGCTCGACATCTCTCGACACCTCTATTTGTCGAGATTTACTAACCTTCTATATAAAGGTTCAGCGCGATCCGGTTTGTCATTTCACTCGATCTCTCTCTGATACCTCTGTCTTTTCTCCTCCTTACTCACTCTCTCTCACTCCAAACCTCTGTCTAAGTGATTTTCAAGCACTTTCAAGTATTTTTCTACACTTGTAATGTTTCTTTTCCCTCATTTTCATGCATTTCATGTTTTGAAATCTAGGTTTTAGGGTTTTTGAAAAATTTTGGGGTTTTTCAAAATGGATGAGTCTTTGAGAAATTTTTGGGATGGGTTTTGTAGATTTGATCTTAAAAACTTCATGTATTGCATTTCATATGCATCATAACTGTATTTTCATGCATTTAGGTGTGTGTTATACATGTTGAACAGTTTGTGTGCTGGTAGAATTGGATTGGGCTGAGTCTATGATGCAATTTTTCTTGCATGTCACATGTTCATGCATTTCCCATGCATACGTACTCTTTTTCCTACTTGTTATATTGTAGAACTGTGTTGGAGCTTTTCTGATTGTCTTTTTTTTTCTTCCTCTCTTTTCGTTTACGTTAGTCGTGTTTATGGCACCCAAACGTAAGTCTGTTCTGTCTCGGAACCCTCTTCATTTCGGGGCATCCACTTCTACTGATCCTACCCCCTCTTCTGTTCGGTTGTCCGAAAGGACTTCTCGGAGAACTCTTTAAATGAGGTGTTCATTCGGAACGCCGAGTTATTTTGTCGGACTTTTCCAACACTGACCTACCCATTGTCATTTACAGTCGGGGTTGGGAGTCACTGTGTGACATCCTGGTCACATGTCCATCCGTGCTTATTCAGGAGTTTTACTCTAACATGCATGGATTTGATTTTTCAGTACCTCTCTTTCATACTCGCGTTCGAGGTACGCGCATAGTAGTCACACTGGGGTTGGTATCCAATATGCTTCATGTCCTGAGGGTAGAGCGCCCTTCTGATTGGGGCGTTCGAGGACTGTGTCCAAAGACGAGATGATCTTTGCCTTCTGTAAGCGCCCTTCTGATTGGGGTGAGCGTCAGTTCACATCATGTAGTCCTAGATTCTTAAACATGGTGATGACCTTTGTTTTGCATCCACTTTCTCACTACAACTCTATCACAGAGCCTCGTGCTTGATTTTTGTTGTCACTTCTAGAGCATCTCACTATAGATTTTCCCTCACATTTTAGTCTTTCCATTCTAGATGTTTATAGGGATACGGCTACCCGTGATAAGCTTATTTTCCCTTCAGCTATCACGTGGATTTTGAGCCATTTTTTCCTTCCTTTTCCCTCGTCCGACCATTTCTCTATTATGTGTGCCATAAATGCTACTACCATTAAACGTAGCAGGGCTCAGTTTCGGTTGTGACAGACTGGGTTAGCAGCTCCTCCCTCCCGTTCGACTCTATCTCGATCTGCTCCATCCACATCCGCTCCCTCCTCTTCTATGGGCGATGTGACTCTCGGAGACATCATGGTGCAGCTTCAGCGCATGGATGCTCGCCTTGATACACTCTCTACGAAGCTGTATCAGGTGAATGTTCATGTCGGCCGTATTGCACGGCGGCAGGCGATCATGGGTGGCTTCACTCTGAGGCTTCTCCTCCACCTCTTCCAGTGGCTTCTGAGTCTGAGGCTGATGATGATGGTGATAACGATGATGCTTCTGATGATGATGATGAAGATGCTAGCTCTACTGATAAGATGTCTACTTGACACTCTTACCCTTTGTCACTCGTGACAAAAATGGGGAGTAGTTTGGTTTATGGGAGTAGTCATACTTAGGGGGAAAGTTAGTATAGGACATTTTGTTAGGGGGAGTGTTGATATCTTGAGGGATGTAGCGAGGATTTGATGTATGATGTGTCTTTTCTTTCTTTCTATTTTTAGATACATTGTTCATGTACCTTAGGTCTTGTGACCATTATTGACGTACATTGTACTTATTCTCTTTATATGTTGATGTATGTTGTTCTTTTACCTACCCTTACATGTGTTGTTTTTTTTCTCTCTTTATGTACATGCTTTTTATTACGTGTATGCAATCTATTATTTCTGCTTCACACTAAGATGCTTTGATGAGTTTTGTTTAAGTATTTCAGAAATACAGGTTGTCAAAGTCTACTTGCCATAAACTCTCTTCTTGCAAAGTTTTTCAAGAGTCTGTGTTAGGATAGATTTTATTGTATTCAACAAGTGAGTATGAGCACTGTTTAGAAACCCTGACCGGACCGGGCGGTCCGACCGGGAAAACCGGGAACCGGAGGGCATTCCGGTTTTTTAAGACCCCAGAACCGGGTATTGGTGCTTTGTGAGGGAACCGGACGAACCGGGGTTGAACCGGGAAAACCGGCCGAACCGTAGACCGGTTCAACCGGTCATGGAATAGAGAAAAATTATGAAAAATGCGGCTGGCAGGGGTAGAACTGGAGCTCTCACACATTAATAGTAAGACTGAAGCCTTGACCAACAGACCAAGTGCTCCTCTTGTGAACTAATATGCAATATTATTAAATTTATATTAAATTTACATGATTTATAGTTTCTAAACTTTTATGTCATCTTTCTCAACATATTAAATATTACTAAATTAACTTTTTATTTAAAAATAATACCTATGCAATTTATGAATTTATTTTAAAAGTCATTTTTAGTTAATTGAAATGATTTATCTTAAAGGATTATTATAAAAATTTCTTTTTATGCTTATTTATGTTGTACTATTTTTTATTAACCTTATAATGTACTATTTTATGTATTTTGTTTCAATTTTAAAGATATTTTTAGTAAATTTTGCTAATATTTACAAATTTAATATATTTATTTATATTTAAATAATTATTAAATTAATTATGACGTCATCACGGTTCAACCCCAGTTCGACCTCGGTCGGACCTCAAAAACCTTGAACCTCTCTCTTTTACGGTTCAATGAACGGTCCGGGTCTGAAAACCTTGAGTATGAGTTGAGTGATTTATGACTTCTCTCATATGCTCATTTGTTTGTTGTGATTCACGGATTGCCAAAGGGGGAGATTGTTAGGATATATGTGTTTCACTTGTTAGGAACATATGTCACTACTTTATGTAATTGGCTAATCCTTTGATAAAACGCACTTTACTTGTAATTAGGTAGATTTATAATGTGTTTGATACTTCAAGAAACCTTGTTTCAAGATCAAATGTTAAAGCCAGGCAAGTCTGTCCAAGATTCAAGTCAAGAAAGTGTCTGTCATTAAAGCTCGACAGCTAGCTCAACAGCTAGCATCTATCGAGCTCAAGAAGCTGTTCTAGCCTCGTGGCTCGACAGTTTCTCGACAGATGCTCGACAGCTTCTCGACAGATGTTATCTGTCGAGGTTTAAGAAACACAAAATTTTTGTTCTGTTTTTCTTGAGATCCGTTAATGTGTCTTTGGGCTTTCTTTTCTCCTAACTCTAGATATATAAAAGGATTATTTTAAGGGTCGTCAAAGTGTTCGCAAGTTGCACAAGTATTGAGCAAATTCTGTTCAAGCAAATTGTGACCGGAGACAAAGTTTTGCCCTAGTTCATCTCTTGTGAAAAAGTTGCTGTGTATGTGCACCATAGGGTTTTGTGACCAAGCATCTTCTGGATCTTCATTGTGTGATGAACTGAAGAACTTTGCAGCCAACAAACTTCTCTAGTTGGTGATTGAAGTCGCGTACTGGGATCCGCGCAATTGGTTAGTCACGTACTTGGGAGCCGTGCATCAAAAGGAAAAATTATCACTACAGAACAAGTCCAATTGTGTATTGGGGTAAGGGTTCAACTGTAGGTTGGTATAAGGTACTGAGATTCCTTTACTTGTAACCGTTTGTTGTGATAATAGTGGAGTTTCGGGAGTAGTGACCTTAAAATCACCCGGTGGGATTTTTTCCGTGTAGGTTTTCCCCATTCGTAAACAAATCACCGTGTTAATTTATTTTCCGTTGCATACTCTAGTTAATTGGTGATTTGTTTGTGCTACTACACTTATTGCATGTAATTGAACCTAATTAATTCACTTGGCTAATTAATTAGTTAATTCATCACAAGGGGTCAATACGTGTTTGGCCTTTTAAATACCAATAAAGAGAACAATTGCACGTAAAAGATTTTTGTTCTTTCTTACAACTCTAATTAATATTGATGTTTTTTTTTAATATGTGTTTTAGTATTGTGTTTTTTTAATTTCCCATTAGAAAGTCTTTTCTTTCCCTTTTATAATTTTGATTGAATTTTGTTTTGGATTAATACTTAGTTGTTTTTGGAAATAGGAATTTGAATATGTCTACCAATTTTTTGACTAATAAATTATTATAAAATATTTTTTTAATTTCTTTAGATTTATTTTAATTTTGGTTAAGTTAACATTATAATTTTGTGATGAATTTTTTTTATTATGATAATTTCCTTATTCCTTAAGAGATGAGTTGTATATTAAGCAAATGTAACACACTACAATAAATTTAGAAGAATATGGTTCACCTTAAAAAATATTAATGAAATACACACAAAAAAAAATAAATTAAAATGATATATTTGTAGAGATAAAAAGATTAAAAAAAATAAGTGTAAAAATCTTTTTTTTTTTTTTTAAAAAAAAGACAATGCTTGAAGTAATTGTTACTTTTTATATATTACACTCATTGCATAATATTTATATTTCCACGCATCGCGCGAGTCTGTGGCTAGCTTCCTATAAAAACTGAATGATTCTAGAAGTCTCTATTGGGAATAAATTCTAATCTTAGGTTGCTAAATGCAAATGTAATAGAAAGATGGTGAGAGAGAATAATGGGTTGTGCTCATGGTTAGTGTAATAAGCATGTGATATGATTGTGGGCTTCCTTTATAATAGGATCTTTTGTTACTCTTAGAGTAAACAAAATGACGCCCTTATCCCCACCCAAAATATTTTCCTATAATGACAAGCTTTATCTTTTAACTTCTAAGAAATGCAATGCAATGGACAAAAGATATGCCCCTTTAATGTATTGTCTCTAATCAAATAAACAAAGGCTCCTGTCCCCTTTAGGTACAGGTTTATACGGAATTCAATTGTTTTCAATTTTTTCTTTTCTCTGTAAGAAAGAATCATCAATCTTAACTAACCAAAAAAAAAAAAAAAAAAAAAAGAACTATCAACATTAATTAAAGTTATAAGAAAGAACAAAAATAGGATAACATTTAACAATTACAGAGAAACAAAAAACAGTTTAAAAAAAAAATCTAAATGGCATTAACCAATGTGGAGTTTTAAAGAACTCTTAGTTTACCTAGAATATAATAGAGAAAATAAAAATGAGACTAATACTAATTCTAGGAAACATATATAGAGAAATAGAAATAAAGATCCTAATTAAAGAACATTGGCAATTCCATCAATCCCATTTGAAGCTTAATCATAGTTCCCCTAATTTGCTGACTTTCAACTTTTGGCTGGTATATATTCAAGCGTTCTCTAATGCCGTAAAATTCCTTATTGTCTATTTTTACTTCAATTCTGGCAAACTACACGATTAAATTGAGTGAGAAAATGAGCATAATGATTCTAGGGTAGAAAAAAAGAAAACAAAAAACAAAAAAGAAAGAATTCCCAAAGATTAGTAATTTGGCATAAATAGAAGAATGTATAAAAAATTCATCGAAAAATTGAGAGAGAAAGAAAGAGAGAATCTTTTTTGAATTCTAGCAAACTACCTGATTAAATTAAGTGAGAAAATGAGCATAATGATTCTAGTGTAGAAAAAAAGAAAGAAAAAAAAAAGAAAGAAATGATTCCCAAAGATTCATAATTTGGCATAAATAGAAGAATGTATAAAACATTCATCGAAAAATTGAGAGAGAGAGAGAGAGAACCTCTTTTTTGTGAGAGAAAACCATGCATAGGATGGAATAGATAGTTACAAATTTATAGTAAGAGAGTGTGAATAAGAAGAGACAAAATAAAGGAAGATGAAAAAAGAGAAGAAGAATAATATTTATGTAGAGTGTAGTGGGGAGATGAAAAGAAAAAGAATAATATTTATGTAGAGGTAGTAGGGAGATGAAAAGGTAAAAGTGGAGAAAAGTTGGAAAAAGTTTAAATATTAAAATAAAATAAAAAGTAAATGCTAAAAACAATTATAGGAAAATTAGAAAGAAAATGATAATGAGGTGGACGCTGATGTGACTCAACTGGAGCGTAGCAATAATAAATGCTACGCTTCAGCTTTTAGATATATATAGATTTGTCCATAAATGGATTGGCACTTCAGTTTGTCTTAACAAATATTAAGCCTTTTCAAGATGATGCCATATCTGTTTTGTGTTGTTTCAGTTGTAGGAATTTGGGGTCTTTTAGCCCTTCACCTGGCTAATGATTCCATTCTACCATTCAATTACGTATCTTATGCTGAACAATTGCAAGTACTCATCTAATCTTATTTTGGTTTTTTTAGGAATTCTTTGCTGCTTGTGTATCTCTAGTGTGTATGGTTTGGGAAATATTGATTAATTAATCTTGTAGTAGGAATTGCTTGTGAAAAAAAGAAAAAAGAAAAGAAAAGAAACATGTTTTGTTTAGGATTAAATGTATATTTGGCACTACCTGAGTACAAGTACCATAATGTTCACCATAATGTTTTGTGTATCTCAATGCATTCTCTATGATAATAGATTGCCATGAAGGCAACTGATTTTTTGATACCTGGCTTGGTCCAGTGCAAGTCTGGGTAGCTCTGATGCATAAGCTACTACATTGGGTGGCATGCTGTATTGCACTAGTGTGGCAGCTGATGTTGCATCACCCTGCTGCACTATGAGGCAAGTTAAGCTGCATTGGTATAGTAGCTGGCGATACACCTTCTGGCTTTTTACATCATTTGCATTTTGTTTCTATAAATCTAGTAACACCAACATGTCTACATAAAATTTTTGAGTTACATGTGGGGAGATAGTTTCTATAGTTTCAACTCTTAAATATATATGCCTCTTGCACTATAATTTAAAGAAGATTGTAATGTTTTCAAATCTTTAGAGATCAGTAAATTTATTGCTGTTTCATAGGTCGTTACTGTGTGAACATGCTCAACTTATGATAATTATCTAATGTGTAATTCTTGGGGGTCATGTAGACTTGTTTACATGATGGTGTAAAGTGAGTTTGGTATACTGTTCATTATTCCAAGCCAACGTTAATATCTACTGCCAGTTCCTATGAATGTCGGAAACAAATAACTATCTCTCCAGTTCTGATGGTCATTTTTGTGATGTTGAGAACTGCAAAATTAGGACGTCCTTGAAACTTCATACATTTGGGAGGAGGTTTTATAGTTGTCGCTATTGGTCACCAGTAAGTATCTTATCCAAGTATTGGCAAAATATTTGTGTTGTGTGTTAAAAAACCAATTCGTTGTATTCCTGTTTTTGTGTTGTCTTGTATTGTGCAGGATGATGACCGTGCATTCAGTTCTTCAAGTGGTTAGACACCAGCATTTATTGTACGCATGGCGTAGCAACAGCACCTATAGTTATTGCCAAATTCAACCGATTGGAGCATGCGGTGGAAGTTGCCAATGAAGAGTCGAAGCAAGCACACGCCCTGGCAGCCACAGCATTGGAAAGGGAGCGAGTTACAAAACGAAAGTATGAAAGAGCCCAGGTTGCACGTATGATTTCTGAAGAGAAAGCAAAGAAGTTGACAATAGCTCTAGTAGTCTTGGGGGTCATGTTTCTAGTATTGCTTATCTTGTCTACTAGGCTTAGGGAAGTCAAAATCAGGCAAAAGTGTTTGCCATAATGGGATGTGTATGTACGTAATAACTGCAAGTTGTATTATTACATTTGTTTTGTATGTTAATCATACTATTGCAAGTCAGTTTATGATATGTACATGTTGTACATTTTAAAACAATGTGGACACTGCAGTTGGAGATAATGTTAATGGCCAAGTTGTTGGAGATTGTAAGTTCTGTTGTTGTATGTGTGTCTATACACACACACACACACACACACACACACACACACACACACACACACACACTTTGCCAGCAATTGATAGATTGGGTTCTTGGTGTCTTTAAAAAAATTGAGAGCAGTTGTGTTTTTTTTTTTTTTGGTATAAATTCCTCGTAGTTTACTGTTGCAATCTTAAAATCCATTGAGTTTAATGTAAATATTCAGATTAGATTGGACTTTATTCACAAGTCCTTTGTAAGTTTGAAATCTACTGTTGCAATACTGATGAGTTTCACATGTAATGATATATACAACTTCATAAATCAAAGGTATTACAATCAAGTTTTGTAAGCTATTAGTTCTGCTTACCAATAAAAAATCACCATAATACAAAATGGTATTACATTGAAGTTTGTGAACTATTAGTTATGGTCCATACATATTGATGCTGTGATATTGTTCCGAACCTCTTTCATCTCAGCTTCATCCAAGTAAGAGACCACATCTGCCACACCATCGTAATGACCTCGCTCACTACTTCCATATGCGCCCCGTGCAGAATGCCTATGTTCAACATCGTTCTGGTCATGTGCTCTAATAAAATTGTGAAGAACCATTGTAGCAACATTGATGTAATTTTGAGTGCGTATATGTAAAGCTGGCATACTTCTCAAAATTTTCCATTTATTCTTCTAAACTCCAAAATTTTGTTCTATGACCGAACAAAGTGAGGAATTGAGATAATTAAATCTCTCCTTTGGATGATGCAGCTCTAAACCTCTTTGAAAATCGGGGATGTGGTACCTCTCCCCCTTATATGGTGCAAGGAACCCTCTCTATAGGGTATCCGGAATCAGCAATATAATACTTTCCTGCAAATGAACAGGTTTATTACATTAGCATTTTTACTACATAAATACATACTTTAATACTGTAATTAAACTGCATATTTACAAACCAGGTGGAGGTTTCGAGAAGTTTTCACTCTCATTATTCAAGCAATTTAAAAAGATCCTTGTGTTGTGAGCGGACCCTTCCCATCCAACACATGCGAATGTGAATTTCATGTCAAAATCACATGCCCACATGCAGTTTACTGTTGTGGCCCCTTTCCTTCTTCTATATGGGTGTTGCTCCTCAAGTGGTAAGACCACGGGGACATGAACCCCATCAATCGCACTAATGCAACCCTAACCATTGCCACAAAAATGCCATGTGAAAATGACATATGTGGTATGACCATAAAGATAATTTGAATAAAATTAAGTCAAGATACCAAACTCACAAAGTACCTTGAAATGTGGCCAATATTGATTTGACCCTTGAATATGTGATAGCACGGTACGAAATGTAGGATCAGCAGGCTTGATAATGTCTGCTGCCATAACTGTGGCTAACAAGGTAACTACCGTGGCCACGTGTCGATGCACTGTTTCACCGGAATGTTGAAATCTATCATGCATCATTCTATTACCCATGGCATTACCAAGTACCACCAATGTCATTGCCACTGACTCCTCCAAGCAAACTCTTTTGGTATCATCATATCCATACCGAGTGAGCAATATATTACTCAATTGTCGAAACACATGGCTGGACATTCTAAACGCATTGTGACATTTCTTCTCATTTCCATTTAATGTATACTGTACCCATTCGTACCCTGTTTGTATATTCGTATGCATTGGTACTTTGGTCATATAGGTATCCACGTAAGCTACGACACTTGCACAGCCAGCTATATATGCTGCGAGTACAATGTCATTGCTAATCTCAAAGTCTGCGTCCCTGCATATGTTACCAACTTTAACTGCATGTGCAAAATCTGGAGTGAAACAATAATATGTAAGCTAAAAACAAGTTAGTAGTATACAAACTTACGGGTGCTGCGAATCGGATGAGTCGTTTAGCAAATCCATCCTTTTGTATACCTTGAGACTTCTTTCTTTTTATGTCTGTGGAAAGCCAATACACACATATTCAGCAGTCAATTGGATATAAAGCAATACCACAGAGCACACCAACAGCAATACCACAGCAATACCACAGAGCACATATCCATCCTTGCTTCATTATCCACTATACAACTCCTTGGTCTCTTATACAATAAGACAACTGTCAAAGACCCATTAGTCTCTAACTAACTCTAACTGACTTGCACAATCACTAACCAACTCTAATGTATCTCACATATGGACACTTAGGAACTACATCACTGCTGCATCACTGCTCACACAGCTACATCACTGCTGCACCACAGCCTGCACAGCATTGCATAACAGCCTGCACTGCACTGCACCACAGCCTGCACAGCACTGCACCCAGCTTGCACAGCATTGCACCATAGCCTGCACAGTATTGCATCACATCTTGCATTACACTATCACGGCTTGCACTGCATCCCAGCACCAGCACCCTCTCATTATACAACATACAAACCAGCACCACTTATTACACATCATACAAACTAAAAACTGGCTTTGGCTGGTTTGTAGATCATAGTGCACAAAATACTCTACAAAAACATCAAAACCAATAAATGAGACACACACACACACACACAGACACACAGATAAGCAAACCTATGGAAAATATTAATTAAACATAATAGATCTGAAACCCGTTGAGAAGAAGGCTTTTAATCTGATCTCTGCTTTAGGCATGACAAGATGCTATTTATTCTCTTTTATACGAGAAATATCATGATGAGTTCATATTTGTCCATATATATATATATATATATATATATGCAAATCCAATAATTCCATTATATAGAACAAGTAGGTCATGATTTTGAAAGTAAATCAAAGACAAGCTCATTTGACATTTCCAGGTGCATTTAAAAAATTTATGTTTTCATTCCCATATGATCCCTTTTTCCCCTACATATAAAAGAAAAGGAAAGCTGAATTTTTAATCTTCCTTTTCAACCATTTGAAGTAAAAGAAATGATAATAATTTGTACTTACGTCAAATTTTTTGAATTCAAAACAGCCATTGATCTACAGCCTCCATTTTCCAATATGACCAGAGCACATATTCATATATTTCTTGGCTACAGCTCTGTGCAGCACAGATTGACCATGGTAGGCACAAACATGAGCAACAGATGGACCAAGGCCTTCCCTCAACCTAGATCTCACATTAGCACCTCTTCTAATGAAAGCAGGAACACATTCTGGCGATCCAGCCAAAGCCAAAATTTACATGCCTCTATAGGCTCACATAATATCATGTGCTAGACAATGAAGTTGTGTGGGTAAGGAAAAAGACATATATGCAACACTGGACAACAAAAAGTCTAATGTGATAAATTTGAAATGATTTGAAATGACCAAGTCTAGCTTAAAGGAAAGAAATTGAAAGAAATTGTATACGTACTACAAAGTAGTGCGGCAAATATTTTAGTGGCAAATTGTATACGTACTAAGAACTACTCGTAGTTGTATATGTACTACAACTAAGAGTAGTTCTTAAGTTGCAGCCTTTTAGAACATAGGAAAATGTGGCAAATATTTTAAATTGTTCCCCAAAAAATAAAAAGGTTCAAATTCAAATCCAAATATCCCATGAAAAAAAAAATAAAACAAATTCAATTCCAAATCCAAATATCAAGAATTGAGAGGGAGAACTTTGGCCCCTCGGAATAAGGAGTGCCGTGAGCATTGCTTTTCAAATTTCAAAGCTTGTGATAGCATCATGTTAACATCTACCAATATCTCTAACCTTATTGTAAGGCAACCAACATTTGTAAAGATAGATGATGCCTAAATTGGACCAACCTAGCTCAATGGAATTAATGACTAAAGCCATTATAAAATAGGATAACTCAGACATTAATATCTTATTGTGTCTCAAAGCTTGTTACCAACTGCAGCCTCTAAATTTATCCATTGTCCAAAATGTCTTAGTATAACCGTGTGGTTATTATTTATCATGATTTTAAGTGGATTTTCTATAATTACTCTTATTTTACTTTTTTGACTAGTATATTTACACTACTTTGTAGTACGTATACATATATGCAGACAAAGATATCACCAGAAAGACACTTATAAAAGTAAATAAATTTGAAATGATTTCCATCATTAAACTATGCAAATAAAAAACAATTGAAAAAAGATTCTCACCACCAAGTCTAGCTTTGATGTGAGCTTGGAAAGTGCTCACCAGAAATGAAATCTCACCACCAAGTCTAGCAATGAAACAAAGAAATGAATTCTCACCACCAAAACAAAAATAATCCTGTCAATGTAAATAGTAAATATTTCAAAAAATAATTTTAGGCAGTTTTATATTCAAACTATGGGGTAGACATTGGTCCAATTAGAACTATGGTTTAATTAGTGACAAATCTCTTACTTACAGATGACAATTATAAACACTAGCATAAGGAAAAGGAACAGGTAAGCATACATTAGATGAGAATTAATTAGTAACCATTGTCTTACATACACACCTATGGCAAGCATATAGTTTGTGCCAATACAAAAAAAGAAAAAGAAAAAAAAGAGTGCAATAGGTATAATTGGATAATCCGATTACTACAACACCAAGCCTAAGCAACTCGGGCTGTAGACAAGCCCCTTTCCTTCGGAGAACATGAAACTGAGGGTTCATTTCATACTGCTTCTCTAGCCACCTCAGGTGGACCTCATTCCTCTTAACATTAGCTGCAAACATGTTCCTACTATCTAGGTTATTCATGAAGAAGAAGGTACTGAACATATGAAGGCGATCACCGGCTTGCACCCCAGGAAGACTCAGCACCATGTCCATAATTGCTTGCATCTCATTAGTTGCTGTGGTGCGAAATGGTGTATGAGTACTTACACTTCTACTTTCAACAAAAACATCTGAAATGTTCTTCAAAGAGTCAGACATGTCTTGCACAACTGAACACTTTTTTCTTGGTTTCTTGCAAATTCCCCTGCAAAGGTGGACACCGCTTGCCAAGCCTTTCCCCTTATTCACTGCCAGTCTTGCCCTCGACGATGCTGGGCCTTCAACCTCCATTGTGTCAACATTCGTAGAGGATTGACATTGGGGGTCAACAAATCATTTGCTATCAGTGGAGTCCTCAGACCCTTCGGTGCATTCCTTTGGTATTTCACCACTCGTGCAGAATGCATTTTTCCCCGTTGCAACCGTGCCTTCAAACATGATTTCCATGGACTTAACATAGGCAAAGGTTTGTTTTTATAGGTTAATGCCTTGGGACATGCCTACATGTGGACAACCAGTAGTTAGAACACAATATAGTTATAGACAACTGAGTTTTTCACAATAAGCAAAGTGAACTAACCTGAACCTTTCGGGTCCACCAGTCATCACTGGCCTCAATAATCCCAGTTACAAGACCATAACCCAACCCAGTCTCACCAAAACACTCCTTCCAAGCCTTCCACTGTTTTCTCAAATGATCCCATTTGTTTTTAAACTGCGTGTGAGTCATCACTTTTCCCATTTCACCCAACTGCTCAATCACTGCATCAACCCATTCCCTTCTAAAAAATCCTCCATGCCTCTTGCCATCTAGGATTTGAGTAGCACACATATCACAAAAAGTTTTTAGTTCCTTAGGTTCTTTCCACCCAGTTCTCACTTCATTACCATCGGCCTTCAATTTCCCCTTACTCATTTTTGCTACAACTTCCTTCTATACTCATTGAGGCATTTCAACAAACAGTTTGTATGCATATCATAATCCGTTACACATGCCCACATGAAAAATGCAAAGTAAACTCACATATAGTCCAAATACAACATAGGCAGGAAGAGAAACACACAAAAGTACACGAAGGAGAGAAACCCACATACTAGTGTCATGGAAAACACAAAGACCACACACAAACATTGAACATAAAACCACAGAGAAAAATACGTTGAACACAAAACCACAGATTGAAGCCTTATGGAAAACAATATAGCCACACACCAACAGATCAGAGAGTATGAAAAGTTACACACAACTTACCCGTGAATGCAGAGACTCATAGTGGCGGCAACTACGTCCTAAGTGGGGAGAAGGTGAGCTCGAGCGAAGCATGAAGGGATGGGTTCGTTTGTTCCATGTGGGTTTGCAATTACTGTGTTTTAACTCTTATTTTGATGGTTATTGGTTGGTGGGTAGGTGCATTTAATTGAGGACGAAGAGGACGGAGCATTGATGAAAATTGAAGACATCTTTGCACGGTAGTTGAGAGGAAGAAAGGGTAGCCGTTGGAGAGAACGGTGCGTTTTGTGTTTCTGCTCCTAGGTCAGAGGTTTGTGAACAGAGAAAATACACATGTGTGCAATGCGTTTTGTGTTTATGCTCAAGTCCACATGGGAGTACCTGCACACGCACAGTGTTTAATGAAACGATGCATATCTCCTTTCATTTTGCGTTTCAGCTGAGTTTACTTGTGCATTTACTTCCTGTCATTGTAGCCGTCGGGTCCCACGCCCATCAGACACAAACGTGAAACGCAGTCTTTTCAGTCGGATCCAAATGCAATTGTAATCAAAATGAATGAATATTTCAACATTTCTAAATGAAGAATTCGATGTTGGCTTTACTGCTTTTTAAGCTATAATGTTGTTAAATTTGTATGATCAATATACTAATTTGTGTTCTAATATTACTATTTATATATATATATATATATATATAATTTTATCAGTTATGCTTGTATTTGTATATTGATTGATTGATTTTTTTGAGCATGCTCTTTAATTGTTGCTGAGTGGTATAACTTAAATAGTTGAGTGTGAAATTGTATCTTGATGTCTTTTTGCAGCTCTAATATATAAATATATAATGTCTACATAAATGATGAAATTGATGATGATGATTAGGAATTTAGGACGGTTGATATAAGAACCTTAGAATGTGAATAATTAAATATTCACTTCACTTTAATATTCATCTTGTTTTTGGATTTCATATTGCAGTTAGCTAGTTTCTATTTGCTAACTTATTTTCAATTTTAAACTTGGAACTTAGAACTTGAAAAATATTTCCATATGTTTTGATAAATATATTGGTATTTGGTTGCTAATTAAACATTTATTGAACTTTTTAGATACATTGAGTCAAAATTTGAATAAATTTGTTTCGTTAGTATAGACTTAGTGATGTATGACATGCAAATTACATCATATGAAGCAAATCTTAGTTTTTTTATGGATGAATTTATAATTTATGTGATTATTCAACATACAAAGTTATTATCAATGTATTTTTTGCTTTAAATCTGAAAATATGTAGGATCTTACGATTCACGATCCGATCCAACAATTTACGATCCCATCTACCTTCAACGATCCTACGTAGGATCCTGATTTTGACAATTGTTAGGACATATGTGATTCACTTGTTAGGAACATATGTCACTATTTTATGTAATTGGCTAATCTTTTGACAAAATGCATTTTACTTGTAATTGGGTAGATCTAGGATGTGTTTAATACTTCAAGAAACTTTGTTTCAAGATCAAGTATTGAAATCATGCAAGTCTGTCCAAGATTCAAGTCTAAAAAGTGTCTGTCATTAAAGCTCAACAGCTAGCTATCTATTGAGCTTGAAGAGCTGTTCCAGACCTGTGGCTCGACAACTAGCTCGACAGATAGGCATCTGTAGAGGTTTATGAAAAACAGAATTTCAGATTTGTTTTGACTTCAATCTGTGATTATGTGTTTGAGACTTCTTTTCTCACAACCCTAGACATATAAAAGGATTATTTTAAGGGCCGTAAAGTGAACACAAGTTGCACAAGCATTGAGCAAAGTCTGTTCAAGCAAATTGTGACTAAAGACAAAGTTTTGCCCTAGTTCATCTCTCTTGTGAAGAAGTTTCTATGTTTGTACACCGTAGGGTTTTGTGACCAAGCATCTTTTGGATCTTCATCGTGTGATGAACTGAAGAACTTTGCAGCCAACAACCTTTTCAGGTTGGTGAATCAAGTCGCGTACTGGGATTTGCGCAATTAGTTAGTCACGTACTGGGAGCCATGCAATACAAGGAGAGATTGTCACTACAGAACAAGTCCAATTGGGTATTAGGGTAAGGGTTCAATTGTAGGTTGGTATAAGGTACTGAGATTCCTTTACTTGTAACCTTTTGTTGTGATAATAGTAGATTCTCGGAAGTGGTGACCTTAAAATCATTCGATGGAGTTTTTGCCATGTTGGTTTTCTCCATTCGTAAACAAATCACCGTGTCATTTATTTTCCACTGCATACTTAGTTTAATTGGTGATTTGTTTTTGCTACCACGCGTTTGCATGCTAATTTGATTAATTAATAAACTTAGCTAATTAATCAATTAATTCATCACAAGGGGTCAATACGTTTTTGGCCTGTCAAGTGGTATCAGAGCAAGCACACTCTGATTAGGTTTAATCTTTGTTGTGTTGATCCATTGACCCCTGTTTGTCATGGATAGAGAACAGTCTCTTATCATACGTCCTTTATTTAATGGCACTAACTATGCATATTGAAAAGTATGCATGAGAGCTTTCTTGCAGTCACTAGATAAGAAGCTGTGGCAAGCTGTAGAGATTGGCTGGACCAAGCCAAAAGAAGCGCCAGCCGATTGGGATGATGCTAAGATCAAGGTGGCAAACTTCAACAATAGAGCATTGAATGCCTTATTTAGTGCGGTCACCAATGAAGAGTTCAAGAAGATATCCTCTATTGAAACTGCCAAGGAAGCATGGACTATTCTCCAGACAACCTATGAGGGAACCAAGGCTGTCAAGGATTCAAAGCTGCAGAGGCTTACTACAAGCTTTGAAGAGATCAAGATGGACGAGGATGAGTCGTTTGATGAGTTCTATGCCAAACTAAAGGACATAGTGAACTCAACTTTTAATCTTAAAGAGACTATTCCTGAACCCAAGATTGTGAGAAAGGTGCTTAGATCTTTGCCCGAGAGATTCCATGCCAAGATCACTACCATTGAGAAATCAAAGAGGAATCAAAGGATATTAACAAAATTCCTTTGACAGAGCTAGTTGGCAATTTGCAAACCTATGAGTTGGGTTTGTCTAGGATCGGAAAGTTGAGCAAGAGCAAGAGCATGGCATTGAAGGCCAAGAACAGTGATACTAATGAGTCTTTAGATGATGAGGACTTTAAGATGAAGTCCTACATTACCCGGCAGTAAATGGTAGATATATCGATTAAAAACATTAAGAGATGTCAAGTCCTTTTTAAAAAGGATGATGATGATAAATAATAAAAAGAGAACAGAATATTCATTTTACTGTTTATACTTTATATAGTTATTTATACAATTAATATATATGAAAATTGGTGATGACCAAAGCCTGATGACTTTTAAAGTATAAATGAATGTGTGGAAATAGAATTAAATGTAAGTGGATATATTCAAGGGAAAAAAAGTTGCAGGTGGATATGCAAAATAGATTTTTTTAAATAAAAAAGAAAAAGATTTAAAAAAAATAAAAAAGATAAAAAAAAACTTTTAGCTATGATATAATTAGGCGTTAACCTGTGCTATGCACAAAAAAGCTATTTTTTTTTTGAGAAGCCAGCCAATCAGACTGGGCATTTATTTGAATAGAAAAATAGATCAAGGGACGTCAAAGCCAACTAGCTGGGCAATACCTGCAGGAAGGCCACCCGACCATTCCTGAGACCCCACTAAACATTTGGCTTTCTTAGCTAGCATATCAGCAACCACATTACAAGACCGATGAACATAAACAAATTTAACTGACTGAAAAACAGAAACTAAGGATCGGATATCGTCCACAATATCGCCGTACGAGTTCAGCACCGGGTTCTCTTGGAGGATAGCATTGATCACTGAAGCTGAATCTCCTTCGAAGATAACGTTATGCAGGTCCTTTTCAACAGCCAACAGCACTGCACGGCGACATGCAAGGGCTTCCAAATCAGCAACTGTCGAGGCTAGCGCTATTGGCATTGACAGAGCCGCTATTGTTTCTCCACGCCAATCACGAATGACAACCCCGATACCTGCCAAGTTAAGTGGCTTGAACACAGCAGCATCGAAGTTTACTTTGAAGTAGCCTTGCTCTGGAGGTCTCCACTGGTGTTGGATGATAGGCATGTGCACGGCCTGAGCTCCATCTTCCGGGGCAGATAGGAATTCTTGTAGCAGGTTACTTGCCAAAGAACTAATATTGGCAATTGGTTGCACTTGGCGCCCAAAGTGTCGAGCATTTCTTCGGTTCCATAGACACCAAGCCGATACTGCAAAAATTTCCTTTCTGAAGTCATCTGTCACCTGCAAAAAGCAATCAAATAAATCACAGAATGTTAGGGGAGGGGGGTTTATGGCCTGTTGGGACCAACTGTGACAGCTCCACACGCCTTCCACCACCCTACACTTCCACAAAGCATGTAAAACATCCTCATGGCCTTCATTACACAGCTCACACAATTCTGAGTTAATGATTTTTCCTCCGAAACAGGTTACACTTAGTGGGGAGAGCATTGTGGTAGGCCCTCCACACAAAATGTTTTATTTTGTGAGGAACTCGTAACTCCCAGATGGCTTTCCAAAAACGTCTTTGAGGCTCTTGGTTCGAGCTGCCTGGCGTGACTCTTGCAGACAGCAGCTTATAGGCACTGCTTGTAGAATAAACCCCTGAAGGAATGTAAGCCCATATCACCCGGTCCTCGGTGTTCCTAATACTCAAAGGGATTCCCATAATTACCGACGCCTCACTAGGCAAAAACATCTCTTGGATCACCTCAGTTTTCCAGCCTCTTCAATCAGCATCAATGAGGGAACTAACCCTTGTCTCAGGCAATACAGTAGGTAGGGGGGAAATGATGGAACTACTATCTCTTCTAGGCAGCCATTTATCTTCCTTCACACGCACTGATTGGCCATTTCCAATTCTCCAAACCATACCTTTCCGAATAACGTCTCTCGCATTAATGATACTTTTCCAAGCGTAAGACCCGGCTATGGAATCTTTTGCTTCTAAAATGGAGCAATTTGGGAAAAATCTAGCTTTAAACACTCGAAAGCAAAGCGAACCCGGAATATTTATCATCCTCCACACCTGTTTTGCTAAAAGTGCATCATTGAACTTTTCAATTTCTTTGAATCCCATGCCGCCCACCTCCTTCGCTTTACAAAGCTTTTCCTAACAAACCCATTACACCTTACTCGAGTTACCGCTATATCCCCACCAAAATTTTAGGATAAGGCTTTCTAGGTCCCTAACCAAACCCTTGGGTAGTTTAAAGCAACTCATGGTGTAGGTTGGGATAGCTTGAATAACAGCCTTGATGAGAACTTCCCTCCCCGCTTGAGATAGTAACTTCTCTTTCCACCCCTGCAATTTTTTCCACACTCTCTCTTTTAGGTATATAAAACTTTGTTTTTTTGCTCGGCCAACATGAGCTGGTAGCCCCAGATACTGTTCATACTGACGGATTGCCGGGACACCCAGGAGATGCTGAATTCGATCTTGCAAAACCAAAGGGGTGTTTGAACTGAAAAAAATATTCGTTTTTTCTCTATTTATCTTTTGGCCAGACCCTCTCTCATAAACCTCCAATATCTCCAAAATTTTACTACATTCAGCCTCTGTAGCTCTGCAGAACAGCACACTATCATTTGCGAAGAATAAATGGGAGACTTTAGGGCCATTCCTACAAATGGCCACCCCCGAATATGCCCATCCACTTCAGCCTGATGAATCAAGCTCTGCAAACCCATGGCACACAAAAGAAACAAGTATGGAGACAAGGGTCCCCCTGGCAAATCCCCTTTGTGGGTTTAATATTACCCACCGGCTGCCCATTGAGGAGGACTGAATAAGAAACAGATTGCAGACAAGCCATAATAATTTTGATCAACCTTTCCTCAATACCCAGGTGGCGCATTAGCTTTTCCAAAAAAACCCATTCCACCCTGTCATATGCTTTGCTCATATCCAATTTGAGTGCCATATACCCCAATTTCCCTTGAGTCTTCCTTTTCAGAAACTGAAGGGTTTTAATAGCCATCAGAATATTGTCAGTGATTAATCGCCCTGATAAGAAGGCACTTTGAGAGCTGGAATCATTTTAGCCAACAACTTTTTCAATCGGTTAGCCACCACTTTAGCAATTAGTTTGTAAACAACATTGCATAAACTTATGGGCCTAAAATCAAAAAATTTCATAGGATTTTTAACTTTGGGAATCAGAGAGATGAATGTAGCATTAAGGGAATCTGGGACAATACCTGAATTCAAAGCTTGGAGGACGACTGCAGTTACATCTTCACCAACAATGTGCCAGAAGGATTTGTAGAAAATGGGAGGCATACCATCAGGGCCAGGGGCAGTATTTGGAGCCATTTGATTGAGAGCTTGTTTCACCTCATGAGCTTGAAACTCACCCCCCACACTCAGATCCAAATCAGCATCCACAGGGCACGGAATGCCAATTAAAATGCTATCAAAACCAGACGGGTTTGAGGTGGAAAAGATATTCTTAAAATATCCCTCTACCACACCTCCCATTTCGGATTCATCCTCAACCCACACCCCATTATCATCTTCTAAGCCCAAAATCAAATTCCTCCTATTCCGTTGATTAGCTCTACAATGAAAATAAGCAGTATTACGATCACTTTCTTTAATCCAAGAATTTTGAGCCCTTTGCTTCCACATACATTCTTCCCTAGATTGGAGGCTGCCAATTTCCTTTCTAAGCAACTGAACTCGACCTGGGTCAATTCTGTAACAATCCCCTTCTTCAACTTCCTTCAATTCGGCCATCTTCCTCTTAAGAGTGGACCGGACATGACCAAAAGTGGTTCGGTTCCAAACTTTGAGATTTTCTTGGCAAGCCACTATTTTCCTTGTGAATCCCCATACAGAAACAGATAGGTGTCTAGAATCCCAGGAATCCCGAATCACATCCTCACAAGAATTATCCTTCAACCACATAGCTTCAAAGCGGAAAGGCCTACCTTTTCTATAGAACCTTTTAAACTCAGAGTCCGAACAAAGCAACAAGGGTTTATGGTCAGAGTGAAAAGCATCCAAGTGATGTATTCGAGATGAAGGGAACCTCAAATCCACTCAACTGAAGCCACCCCTCTATCCAACAGAATCCATATGTTCTGTCCACCCGGTCTCCTATTACACCAAGTAAATGGGAACCCATTGAAACCCAAATCCCTCAGTCTACAATAGTCAAGAGCATCCCTGAACCGCTGCATTTGTCTTTCCGGTCTAATTAACCATCCTTGTTTCTCCTCAGCAAACAAAATCTCATTAAAGTCCCCCATGCAAACCCAAGGCAAATTGAACTGATGGCTTAGTTGTCTCAGTAATGACCAGGAGCTTTCCCGGTTGGCGGTTTCAGGGTCTCCGTAGAAACCTGTGAACCGCCAGGTGTCATTCGCTCCAAAGTCAATAATAGCATCAATATGGCAGGCTGAGAAAGTCTGAACATCCACATTCATGCCTGCTGGCCAATACAAAGCCAACCCTCCCCCTGAATTGTGTCGAGGAACCACAAACAAATTACTAAACTGAATCTTACAGCCAATGCGATCTAAAACCACTTTTTCCACCTTTGTTTCCATCAAAAACACCAGCTTGGGATCTTTGTTGCGTACCAACGCAACCAGCTCATCTTCTGTTTGTGGGTTCCCAAGCCCACGACAGTTCTAGCTAAGGCAACTCATAATGCCTGGTGGCACTGGGACCCAGCTGCCACCTCACAATTTTCTTTATTCAAATAGCTACTGCCACTCAAACATTGCCTTTTGCCAACACATCTATCAACATCATCCATCACAGGCTTCCTATCAATAATCATTGGCGAGGGTGACACCACACACTGACCCACCTCCCGAGCAAGTTTCTTCCATTTTCTCATGGACTCTACTGAAGTTGAGTTTGTGACTTGGTTGGTACAATCTTGCATGGGCATCACTTCAACCATCCTTGCATTAGTTCCAGGACCCACGGACATCTTCAAACATTCATCATTTGTCTCACCCATACACCCATCAGACTTATCCTTTAAAGTTAGGCCCACCACTAACCCATCAGACTTGTCCTTTAAAGTTAGGCCCACCACTACCTCTTCCAACTTGTTAGATTGTTTCTTTGCATGCAAGCCTTGAAGTTGCCCTTGGTATTGTATCTCATATCCCTCCACAGTATTATCATTATCACCATTGCCATCATTTGGCTTTGATACCTCCACATAATCCATTGCTATGTTTGCTGCCGGATGTGTAGAGGAATATGCATCCTTAGAGTTGCCAATATTCTCTTTACTACTCTTGTTGCTTGGATGATTACTTGAGGGGCCCTTATTGCTATCTCCTTTCCTCCTCCATGGCGCTTGGTTGCGCGAACTACCGGATACCACCACCACAGTTTTGCGAGTTGCCCTCAACGACTCCGCTCGAAGCCACTCTCCATACTGTTGTTCCTCCTTCCTCAAAGACCCTTTGCCCCGCAGCCAAACTTCACAGTCCCTCTCCCCATGAGTAATTCGACCACACCAATAACAGAAATTAGGTAACCGCTCATACTTCAGACCAACCCACCCCATTTGTTTCCCCTCCGAACATAATTTAGAGCATCGTAGTAATGGTTTGGATATATCAATGTTAATTCTAACCCTCAAGAATTCGCTGCCAGCACCATCATCCTCCGGATCAGCAGCTTGGATAGCCCTACCAATGGTCTTTCCAATCATCTCCCCTACTTCAGCCTTTAGGCTCCTCTCCGGGATATCGTGCATTTGAACCCAAAAAGTGGCGTGGGAGAACTCCAAGAAAGGCACTGATTCAATGTCGAAAACACGTTCAAATGCCACAAGGTGCTTGTCGTATGACCATGGTTCAAACTCCAACACTCGCTCAAGGTCCAGAACGTCCTCAAACTCAAATAATAATATATGCTCTCCAATATCTCTAATCTTAAGTTCCCCGGCTATTCTTCATAAAGGCTTGAACGTGCGAGCTACTGCATCCACGTTTAGAACCCTCTTCGTGTAAAACCGCCCTGCTAGTTGGTGAACAATCTCTTCCTCCTCTTTCGGAACCTCAGCACCCCCCTCTTCTTCCTTCGTAAGCGAGAACTGTGCCCACATCACAGAAAAGCTATTGAGTATGCATTATAGTTTAATCTTTGTTTATCTACTACAAATCATCGAGAACTTGACATTGTAACTTTTTTATGAATGATCATTAAATAAGCACAGGACATTTGACTAATAATTGATGAAACACTCTTAACAAATTCAACTTAACAAAGAACATTTATATATGTAAATCTTTCCATTGAAGAAATTTCACGACTTGTTAATGCCCAAAAAACCAAGTCAATCCCTTCTATTTACCAAGTTGAAAATAGCAATGGTATACAAAAGGGGTGCCCTCTCCTTTTCTTCCAACCTCAAAATTTGCAAGCGAGGACCAATGAATAGATTATGGGTAATAATAAAAATCCACAACACAAACCTGGGTAAGAGAAAGCACCTACAACTAAAATTCTTGCAAAATCTTAAAGCAATAAATGTACAATTTTGTAGAGGCAATAGGTCACAATATAAGTAATTAACTGCAGAGAGAAATAAGTTTTTGTTGACTTTTTGCCCTAAGAATAAATTTTCTCTGATAAAGAGGTTGAACATTACCAGTTACTCCAAGTTTTTGTTTTAAAATATTGTTGCAAATGTTATTAATGAAGAAAATCCAAGAGAAATTAGTGCATGCATACATGATTTTATCAAGAAGTTCTAATTGCCATAATTAGCTAGAATAGCATGCTAAATTTCTGTATGTTTCAATTGAAAATATTAAAAGCATTCAGTTTGTTTGAAGGTACCATGACTTATTTCACATCAATTATAAATTTTAATCTTTCCATTTGACAATAAGAATCTAAAACATTTTTTCACTACAATACTTGCAATAGTACAAATAAACAATATAATTTGTCACATTTTAAACTAAAATTCTTGCAAAATCCTAAAACAATAAATATACAATTTTGTAGAGGCAATAGATCACAATAATAATACATATAAATTTTCATAAACTCAGGAGAGTAGGTGTTTATTCGTTTGCACATTTCTTGTTAAGGAACACTTTGTGGCATATCTGTCATTGTGCTAGCCACACTCAGGTATTATATATAGCACATTTCATCCATCTGCATAATCCAGTGCTCCATGGTCAATTGTTTTGTCACTGTGCCAGCCAACATTAACGCTTATATATAATGAAACTAATAGTAATTGACTGAAAAGAAACAGATCAGCAGTGGATGTTGTTTTCTTAGCATCAAGATAGCCAACAAATTAAATTCATTTCACTTTAGCCTCTGCATTCCGCCAGCGAAAAATAGAATCTTTTTAAAGAAAAATCATACCCAACAGCTATATAAAGATGACCGAATCCCAATAACACTATAAAAAAAACCCATAATTATTCATATAAATTACATTCCCACTTTTTTTGACTGACCACGTAGAATTCATTATTAAAAAACATAATAATAACGCAATGATACAAAAAGAGAGAGAGAAGGGGGGATGGGATGAAACAGAAATATCTAAAACTAAAAGCATACCTTGTTGAGAAAGTATATAGCCCCTAAAACAATAGGGTAACAAACCATTATTGAGAGCCAAATATATTCTTAGATACTTTTATAAATTAAAATAATAAACGAAAATATGGAGTGATTTGGCTGAATATTGCAAAAAATCAAGTTTATTTGTGATATAGACACTGTTCAAACTTATTTGAGAAAATGAGGTGAGAAGTGAAATTTGGCAATACTATTGCCGAAATTCTGAGAAAAGTAAGAGAGAGGACAGATTATATTTCCACATAATCTAAACATGAAAATCACAATAACAAACTACAAAATTTGGACTAAAATTATAAACTTTTGACACTTTCAATGACAACAACTATTAATCATGTACAGGAAAAATTAAATTTAAACTCATAATGGAGATTAAATTATAAACTTACTGTTTCAATAAAATTTAACAGAAGATTGGAATAATTAAAAAAAAAAAAAAAACAAAATTTACCTCTCAAATTGCCGCCATAGTTTCTCAGTCCATCAAAATTTAAACAGAGAAATTATCCTTATCAAATACCTTGTATATTGAATTGCTAGGTTGAAAGCTAATGAAAAGATCTATACTTGATTTGCAAAACAAAGGGAGAGAAAAGGGATTAATTTGAATTTTGGGGAGAGAGAGAGGAGGGAAAAAAAGAGAATTTTGCTTGATCTGCAAAAAAAAAAAAAAAAAAAAAAAAAAAAAAAGAAGAAAAAACCTCAAACTAAATAATCCAATCAAAAATAGAGAAACAAAAAATAAAAATTTTAAATTCGTTCTTCAAACAGCAAAAACATTAGAAAGAGAGAGAGAGAAAGAGAATTATAGAGAGACGGTGACAATTGATGAATCTGCCAGAAAAAATATGATTTTGATTAGCAGATTTAAGCCTCTAATACATGCATAGTTTTAGCCTTTGTGTATTTTCTCTAAATAGTTGAAAGTAGGAAGGCAGAGAAGCAACTGGGAGGGGAATAGCGGAGAAAACAGGGGACTGGAGTGGAGACAATAAGGTTGGCGTTTGAGGGTTTGGATTTTTAAAATAAAACGTAAAATAAAAAGAAAAAGAAAATAGTGGTGATGTGGAGAATTGTGGGAGTTTCAAATCCTACATGGCAAGCTCTCATGAAATAAATAAAAAGTAAAAAAAAAAAAGTTAAAGACATCGGTTTTATAATATATATAGATTAAAGGAAAACTTTATTTTTTAAATAAATTAAAGGATAAATTTAAATACGATTATTTATGTATTTTATTTGTGTAGTAGTGGTCAATAATGTCATGCATTTAAATTTAATTGAAAAACTTAATTATAGTAGCAAAGTGCCTACGTGATGGGCGAATAATGTTGTAAGCATTTATGTAAGGGGCAAAACTTAGGTACAATACTTAGGTGTTGTTTTTTAGGTTCTTTTTTTAAGATTCAGCTACATGGCTGTACTTAACTAAAAATACACTTCCATCAATGAAAAAAAAAGCCACATGGTAGAATCTTAAGAAGGGAACCTAAGGACCAATACCTAAGTACTGTACCTAAATTTGTCTTTATATAAGAAGGTTATGGAAAATGTTGGACATATATTGAAGAAATAATGATGTGAACTTCTATGTAAAAAGGTTATGGAAAATTGTTGAACATATTTTAGAATAATAACACGAAATATTGTTGCAATAACATGAAGAGATTTTTATTAAATTAAAGTAGTAGGAATTTAAGGTGATAAAAAATTTAGACTATAGCACAATAGCTATAGAAATTAGCTTTTTTTAAGAAGAATTAGAAATTAGTTGAAATAAAGAGTTTGTCATAAAAAGCAGGAATTCGAAGTTGCACACACATATATCCATTAAAATTTTATTTTATTTTTTTACTAAATTGATATGAATCTTCTTTGGAAAATCGAAATATACTTCAATGACTATGGCGTGCATTTTCATAAGAAAACAAAACAACACAAAAAATTCAATTTCGGTTTTAATCCTTTCAAGTTCTTTCTCAATTGGATAGCTCAAAGTTACATGCTTTAAGGGCCGAAGACCTATCAGGCTATCATTTGTTAGTGGAATGTTGTATTGACTGTGGGTACCTTGGAACAGTGGTGGCTCTAGAAATTTATCTAATAAAGCGATAATTGGAATATTTGTCATTAAGGAGAGTAAAATTGTTGTGATTGCAAAGCCAAAAAGAATATAACTGTCGTCACTATCAAGGAGCATTGACAATCACAATATTTTTCTTGGTACCATTTTTTAGGAAAAAAATGAAATTAGATATTATTTTTAGGGTAAATTACGTATTTGGTCTCTATCCTGTATACTATATTTCAAAATTTTTTTTTTGAGCTATACTATATTTCAATTTGATCCCTAATCTTGCAATTGTGTCAATTTAACCCCTATCCTTTTAGTATCTTGTCAATTTAGTTTCTATTTATGCGACAATAAACTTAAATTTTATTTTGGCTGTTTACTATGTCAGCAATTTTCATCTAAGATATAATTGCAGAGACTAAACTAACACGATATTGAAAGGTTAGAGACCAAATTGACACAATTGACAGGTTATGGACTAAATTGAAATATGGTGTAAATGTTAGGTACCAAATATGTAGTTTACCCTTATTTTTATTGAATAGGTTCAACAAGTTACAAATTTGAATGTTTAGCGATTTTTATCTTTTTGTTTTATGGTAGACTTTTTGTTGAATAATTAGATCACTTGATGCTTGGTCTTATTTTGTTTTTGTTTGGTTTATGTTTGTCGTTATTTGGGCTAATATTTATTGTTGTTATTTTTTTTTTAATTTAATAAAAGCGATTAAAGATTATGTTTGGAGGGCAGACTTAATTTTGGAGTAATGCCCACAATATTTTTACAATAAATCTTATGCAAAAAATTGTTATTGGTGGGTAAAAAAATAATGTTAGTATTAAGCTCAAATTAGAATCAGTGGCAGCTTATTACATTGAATTTATTGTAAAATTATTGTGAAAATGTTATGAATGTAGCATTATTCTTATTTTTGTTGAACCTAACTTTTTGTAATTCTCAAATTAGGGTGTTCAACATTTTTATTATGATAGTCACAATAGGTTATTTTAACATATAATTTTCTTTTGACAAGTGTATATTGCATTTTTTTGCAAGCCAAGGTGGTCCTATAATCACCCTGACTTGCATGTAAAGCCACCTGTGCCTTGGAACTCTGTTGGTCCACTATGTTCCCTTTTTCAGTTTTCTTTCTTTTATATTATATTATATTATATTTTATATATATATATATATATATATATATATATATATTATGAATGTTACTAACGGATGCCAGATCCTCATATACTCATCATTTACTTGTCTTTTCTTAGCATCACGTAGCAAAGCTTGAATCTTGGTTAATGAGAATTGAAGCTTTGTTAACTCCTCCTTGAAACCCCTCTACAACAACACTTAGGACATGTTCAGCCATACTTTCTTCCTTGCTCAGCACAAGAGAAATTAGTAAGAGGTTTGCAAATTATAGAGTATTTTTTATGTGAGAAATAGAGTACAATTTATAAAAAAAATATGGCAATTTTCC
Source organism: Lithocarpus polystachyus (assembly GCA_033629205.1). Classification (NCBI taxonomy): domain Eukaryota; kingdom Viridiplantae; phylum Streptophyta; class Magnoliopsida; order Fagales; family Fagaceae; genus Lithocarpus; species Lithocarpus polystachyus. Next base: position 56,892,759 of record CM066171.1, read on the forward strand.
CCTCATTAATTTCTAAGCACAGTGCGGCAGCCATGTTATGGAGTAAACAAAAGTTTTACTCCAATTGGCTAATGCAATATTTAATCACTTTGTCCTAAAATATTATATTATTGAAGTTGAATTCAATTTTGATGGCTTGGCTGGTATTGAATTATTAAATTGCAATAATTCTATAGCATTAAATTTGTTAGGATTTGAGTTTGTAGTGTTGACAAACCATGACAAAAACTAAGTTTTAGTGGGCTCTTGGTGAGCTTGCCCATGTCTTTTGGGTTTTAGGATTTCAAAACTTTCCCAAAACACGGATAGGTTCAACATCTTTTCAATAAAGCCTATAACATACTCATGATCTTGGACTCTCTTTCTTTTAAAAAAGATTTTTGAATTTCGACCCAAAAGCTAGGGTATGTTATGACTTTATGGCCTAATGTCTTCCTCCAAAGTCTATGGTATACTCATGATCTTGGGCCCTCTTGATTTAATTTTTTTTAATGGGCCCAAAACTTAGGGTATATCATGGCTTTGTGGATCATCTTTCATCTTCTTTTTTGAATTTTTCTTTTAAAAAATTTTTCTTCTTTTTTTTTTTTTGAAAACTTTTCTCTCTTTTTTGAAAATTCCTAAAAAAAGATATATTACAAAGATTTTTTTTTTTGAAAACTTTTTCTTCTTTTCAAAAGACTTTCTTCTTTTCTTGAATTTTTTTTTTTAAAGTAGCCCTCTAGTTAGAACATATTGTGGCCCTCTCTCAAATCCTATGAATCTCTCATCATTTTGGGCCTTGGCATACAACAAGGAGGCCCAAGATTAGGGAAGTTCATATTGATTTTATAGGATATTGGATGCTAAATCCATAGCATATTTGTTACCTTAGGCCCAAGGTTCTCTTTCTCAAGAGCCCTTTTGATTTGGGCTTATGATAGTAACTACGCTATGGTGCTATGAACCTTTCAAGTTAAGACATACCCTTGGACTTTGGGGTAAGTCTCTCATATGTGAGAACTTCTTTTCTTTTCATCTCAATATCTTGAGGTATACCATAACTTTAGGGTTATCCTTCCATTTTTACAATTTTTTTTGCCCTTTAGAATTAGGTGATCACAAGAGATATGGTTGAACAAACAAGAGATATATAAATGATATCCTCTTTTGATAGGATCTAGGATCTCTCTAAGTGTGAGTAAGCTCTTTAAGGCTAAGGGAATAGATTAAGGTTGTCCAGCTGTTCACTGACCCGCCCAAACCGACCGGGTCTGACTGGGCTTCGCGGGTCGACCTGAAACCCATAGTGAGTCAGATTCGGGTCTGCTTCTTTCAAAACCCGATGATTTGGGTCGAGTAGTGGGTTATAGGGTATTTTGTCACGGAATAGCCAAAGGGGGAGATTGTAAAGTTGTGATTTACAACTATGTTTTATGTTGGCTTTATTCCATGACAAAAAGTGTTGTAATTGCTTTGATTTTGTTCCTTGTATTTTGTGGAATTTTATTGTATTGGGTTTAGTATTAAGTTGGTGAAGAATTGAGCATGAATTGAAGAACAAGTGGATTTCGTGAGTGTCTCGCTAGAAGCTAACTCGCGAAAGAGCCACGTGAGAAGCACATGTTGGAAGCTAAAGAGTCGTGCCAGGCTGTCAATTTCACGGGTAAGGCCTTCCCGTGAGATACCCGCAAGACTTCCTGCTTGGAGGATTTTTAAGTGTGACTTTCTTACCCTTCACCCATACTATATATACTCTCATTACCCACAGAAATTGCAAGGAGACCATTCAGAGAGAAAAACCTTGGATAGGTTTTCTACAACACACACACCCATCCTTTTAGAGAGAGAGCTACTCATCCTTAGTGAGAAATCATTCTAGCCTCTTTTCCTTCCCTCTCCCATTGTCATACCTTGAGAGGAGATTTGTACCCAAACATAACCCACACCTTTTTAGAGTGTAGGGAGTGTTTTGGAGTTGGGAAGCATTAGAGATTTACCAAAAGAAGCCGAGGAGGCTTGGCGGATGCAATTGGGGATATTGCGGGATCCGGAGAGCTAGAGAAGACAAGACTTGGCGAAGTCAGTTGGTAGCAAGAGCTTGGAGGGCTCAAGTACATTGGGTAGACTAGGCTTGGAGGGTCTTTTATTATTCGTATACTCCAACTTTATTCTATAGTGAATCGATTTACCACTTGGAGGGCAGCGAAGAGGTTTTTCACTGAGATCTTCGGTTTCCTCTTCGATAACACATCATGGTGTTATCTTGTGTTTGCATCTCTCTTCCCTTACTCTTATGCTTTACTTTTATTGTTTGTTTTTCATGTTTATGCACTAGAGTAGTTATCGGTTTATTGTGCATCATTTACTCTTGTTCCGCACTTAGATAAGTTAGAGTAAAAGCAATCTAGCCGTAACTTTTAATTGGGGGTCTAAACAAGCTGTTGTGTTTTCACACAATTTCGAGCTTTCACTCTAGATTCCAAACTTGAATTTTATCATCTCCTTGAAAATTTCTTCAGATCCTTGAGTTTTTGGGTGTTTTTGAAAAACCCACCCTTGAAACCCATTTTCAAAAATTTTCTTTTGAACTTCAATGGCACTTCCACCTGGACCACCTAGGTTCTTCACATTTCATGGGAAAAAAAATATGAACAATCAGTTGAGTCGAATGATGTTTAGACATGGTTTTTCCAAGGTATGGAATTTTTTTTTTTTTTGAATTGTTGTTTAGATATTGTTGAATGAATTCATGAATATGGAAAAATCTTTATTTGAATTGTTGCTTGGGGCTTTGTTGAGTTTTAGCTTGTGGGACTTACCACAATGATATCTATTATGGGCATTTTCATCAGGTTGGAAAATTTTTTTTTTTTAATGAACATTTCTTTGAATTGGACATTTTTTTGGATGTTATGATGGTTGACAAATTTTGTGGTTGATCATATTTTAATGTGGGGCATTATTTGTTTGATGTAGAGTCTTAAGAGTCGGGGTTGTCCTCAACTGTTAAAGCGAAGTTGGTATGTGTTGTCGTTAGACATTCGAAAGGTTATCAATGATGCTAGTTTCAAGACCTTTTTTCAAGCTCTTTGGAATTATGATACCACTGAATATAAGGATCTTCAACCGATTGTGGCATTATTTGAACGGTTTTGGGATTCCACTTGTACTTTTCATTTTCCGGGTATTGGTGAAGTGATGTTAGTACCCTATGACTTTTCAGTCATTACTGGCTTGAAATTGGGTAGTGAAAGGATTGAAGGTCATGACACCATATCACCAACTGAGGTCAAGGATTACTTAGGTGTAAACCCACCTAGAGTTAGTGGTAACAACGTGTCTCTGATGTGGCTATATTCCAATATTGAAAAGTGTAAGAGTGTGGAAACTGTCACTCAGATGCTCATGTTTTTTTTTTCATTGGAAGTCTTTTGTGTCTTGACTTGGGGAGTACCGTGAGTCTTTGTTATTTGTGGAGTTTGAGGGACATTAGGCGCATCAAAAATTATGATTGGGGTGGCATGGCTTATGCTACTCTACTACACTTTATGACCCAGCTGTCTAGGCGTAGTCTTTCAAGTCTAGGAGGTGTACCATTTGTTTGGTCTGTAAGAATTTTTTTTTTGGTCATGTGTATTTTGCAAAGGTTATTTGTGTTGTTGACAATTGTTGATTTTTGTATGTTTGGATGTATGAATACTTCGGGTTAGGCCACAACTTTTAGAGGATGTTGCTAAGGAATTTCCAAGGTTTCATTGGATGCCTAAGAACCATCTATCAACACTTCTAAAGCGCTCTTTGAAGGCTTGGCAAATGGTGATTGATAGCTTAGACATTGAGGATGTGAGTTTCCTTTTTTTCTTTCATTGGTGGAAGTTTGGTTTGATTTATTTCATAAGGGTGTCTTTTAAATTTTGATCTCTTCATGAATTTTAGATGAACTTGGATCCTTGGGAAGGGTGTGAGGGTTATGCTGAATTTACGTTGGCTCTGGAGCTGATCGAGTATTTGGTCTTATTTGAATGTGGCCATGGGAGGTATTGGTATCTTAGAGATTGAGTGCTTCCACAGGTTTACCATGTGTACCCTCTTGAAGTGATTCTTGTCAACCCTTGTCCTTTGGTTTGGTTGGCCAACCTTTTAACTGATGATGAAGTAGCCAATGCAAGAGTTGGCTACACCATTCTTCGATACCTGGGGACTATCTTGAATTTGTCGAGACTTATTTGCAGGGTCGCTTAGTTGATACCTCTAGAGCATCGGTGAGCTTCCTCTTTTCCCAAATTAATTTGCAACATCTTTGTCATTTTTGTCATTTGTGAAAGTGTTTGAATGTTTCATCTTTAGGCTTCATCCCATGGAATGAGAGATTCTTTTCAGGATAGAGCCAATTCTCCTCCTCATGGCAATGTTGGTGCTCCTCATGCTCCTTTTGTAGAGACATATCCTAATTTTTTGGCATGGCAATATGAGGTAATGAATCATGATGGGTCTTATAGCTTTGTGAACTTAGACTGGCATAAAAATGTTCCAAATGTTCCTTGGACTGGCCCGGTATGTTTCCAAACCCTTTTTATTTTTTATCTCGTGCTCTTTGTCCTCTTGGCTATTTCTAAATTTAAGTCCTATGTTATAGATTGGTGTCGACCTTGTGGAGGAGAGCATGAGGATGATTGGAGGCTTGCAGCAGGTTACACGCATCCAATCTTCTCAATATGTGCTAAAACTGGGTAAGAAATGATCTTTTCTTACAACCTTTCTCTTGCAATTCACAAAGGTGGACTTGACATTTGTCTTTTGATGATTTTTCAGAACAATCGAATGGCAAATGCCAAACTAACATAAGGACTTTGGAAGAAAGGATCAGGAACCTCTAGTTTCGAGATAGGTAGCTAGAGCCTCAACTTCATATTGACCAAGAACAACAAGGGAGTGTAGAGGGAAATTCTTCTAGAGGTGGGCCAAGAAGATCTCCCCAACGGCAGACTTGGAGTCCAAATGATGCTTGACAGTATCTTTTTATTTTCCTGCAAAAAACAAACATCCCTTAGTCAGATAACTTGTATTAACTTTCAACATTAACTCCTTGATGTTTGACGACTTTGGTCTTGTAAGGATCTAATTCAAACCAGTTTAGAATTTACCTGATAAAGCTTTGTAGTGCAAAGGTTTGAATTTACCTGACTAGTCTTGACATGGGTGATCTCACCTGAATGAGACATAGTCGAATACCCCTAGTTTAGAACTTTATGCATGATCAATTTTTTGAACAGATGAGGCATTGCTGAATGCCCCTAGTTTACAAATTGATGCATGATTTTTGAAACCCTTGAATTTTTTAGAAAAAGATGATTAAAAAAAATGGATAGGGCATGGCTGAATGCCCTTAGTTTGACAATCAATGTGAATTTTAAAAAAAATTTATTGTACAAAAGCCTTTATTGGAGCAAAATCGGTGAAAAAACGGACAAAAAACGCACAAAAAATGCAGAATTGATCAAAACTGCAGATGCTGGAACAGTGTGCCAATTGGCACTTGAGAAGTGCCGATTGGCACTTCTTAAGTGCCGATTGGTACACTTGATTTTGGGTTCAACTTTCGCACCTTTGACGCATTTTTAGGCCTTTTCAAGAAGTCTTTTCATCTATTCTTCACTATAAAACCTTTTCCTAGTTGACTTCAAACTCTTGGCAATCTGAAACCTTATTTAAACATGATTAGAGATCCAAAACCATATCTTAGCATGAAATGGAAAATCTTGAAAGTAAATTCTACATCAAGAAAAAAAAACTAAGGAAGAGATATCACACACAACAATCAACCATGGCAAACAATCGAAATCTTTTCCATTCAATTGCACAAGACATCAACAGTTGGGTTTGTAGCTTTGATTTTGCTACCAAGACCGATTTTTCCACCTTCAAGTTAGAAGGAATTAAATTTTTGAGGAATATCAAGATCAACCGGGAGTTCCTTCATGCTGCAGTAAAGTTTTGAGATTCTAAAGATCATGTTTTCAGGTTTGGCATTGCCGAACTTTGTCCTACCATTGAAGAATTTTCTACCATCTTGGGTTATGAGTTTAACCAAAAATCTGTGGCAGTTTCTTATGATCTCAAGCACAAAGAAATTTTATCTGATGCACTAGGTATTTCAATTTCAATTACCAGTAGCATGATTGAGGGTGACATGGTGAATCTCCATGCAGTTGCTGCAAGGTTTATTCATCAACGTACTCATGGTATATCTGACAACATGCAGAAAAACTTTTCTTTGGCTCTTTGCTTCATGGGAGAATCCTTGCTTTGCTCTGGAAGGCATGGTTTTGTGGATGCTCGAGCCATAGGAATCGTAGATCAAATTAGAGATGGTGATAATCTTGCTTCTCTAATCTTGGCAGAAACTCTTTTAGGATTGGACTCTATATTCCTTGGGGGAGAATTGTATCAACTTCTTGGGAGTCCCCTAACTCTGCAAATATGGTTAATGGAGAGAATGGACATGATAGCCACTCGTACTATTTCTAATTATGGTCCTAGTAATTTCCTCAGTAGGACTGTTATCAAGACCAAGTGTTAGGCTGAAAAAGATTGGGTTAAATTTTTAGAAAAGAAATTTAGTCTTTTAATTCGTTGGGATTGTTATTGGTGGAAGTGTCCACCCCTCTGCTGCAATCTCCTAGATCAGATAATATCTTCTTGGTCAACTTAAGGAGGGCTACTTTTCATTCTTTAGTAAGTTACACCTACATTCTTAAGCCCAAATGACATCACCATATAACAATAAATCCCCTATTCAGAAGTGAAGGTGGTGGTCATGTCCTTAGGAGCCATCTTGATTTGGTTATATCTTGAGAAACCATTCATGAATGACATCAAGGCACTACTAGCGATTGTGGGCACAATGGGGAGTTGCCACCTTGTTTTCACAATAGCCTAGGAACCATATATATAGCGTCCTCTCGAGGAAGGACCTTTTTGATCTTACTATTAGAGATATGGGTTCGGAGTTTAGGTATGGTTTTGGGAATGTGTTAGGCACCCAAAACTGCCCAACCCAAGGGTTGGCTTCCTCTCATTATGTCTTATGTCTTAACCCTATTAAAGGCATGCTCAATATTGTATCGATACTCACACACACACTAGCATACATCTAAGCATGCAACATGACATCAATCATTCCAAAAACCTAATCATTTATCTATTGTGGCATATCACAACCCAAGCCTAGCATACATCTATCGTGGCATATCACAACCCAAGCCTAGCATACATTTATCATGGCATCTCATATCAATCTAGCATTCATCTAGCATCATGCCATCATACCATATCCAAGGCATAAGCATATAAACATTAAGTCAAGACAGAAAATAGGCAGCAAATAATCATGGTATTATCAAGGGATCATTGGAACTTTTTTTTATTTGATAAACACACACACACACACACACACACACACACACACACACACACACACACACACACACAAATAGAGAAAGGGGGATGAGATTAGGGAATACACTCACATGCCAACACCAAAACTGCATGCGGCAGTTATCATTGGAAAATATTAAGAACACAAATATGCTTATTCAAACTGTCGTATCATGTTCATCAATCCTAAACTAGATTACAAACAAAATGCATGTACATATGAATGCATGACTTACCTTGCTTACCTTGCTGCATCTCAACATTTATGGAATTAATGCATGAACATGTGAATGCGTGTTCATGGCATCAAAACAAAGAAACCGAAGATAAACCATAATTTAATCATGTAAAAGACAAACAAACAACAAACATAGAGTTGAGACTTATATCTATAAAAAAAAAAAAAAGGAATCAAAACAGAGGTATAGCAAGTGAAAAAGCAAAGAAAATGAAGCAGAAATTTGAATTAGGGTTTTTGGGTAACGGTATGCATGCGCATGCAGAGGCCTACATGCGTAGGCCAGTTGCATGTGTGCACATACTTTGACTTGTTCAGAAACCCTAGCCTAGAAATGCAACAAGCACAAAAACAATAAAACAATCAAAATAAAGAGACTAACAACCTAACATGCTCAGAAATATAAAGGCTATTTAAAAACTAAGTTATACAAACATTTAAAACATAGAAACAGGCAAAGAAACAAGATTAACAACAAGATTAAATAAAAAAAGAGAGAAAAGAGTTTAGAACTCAATACCTCAAAACAAAAGCTCTTCAAGCTTGATTTTTGACCGTTCTCCTCAGACAAATCTATTCATAATCAATAAAAAGTGATTAGTAATCTTAAACTCGAAGATCCAGGCCAACAAATGCCCCCATCAAAAGAAAATTGACTTGAGGATGTTTTGTGTAAAACTCCCTCTTTGTTTCACTATTTCTAGTGAATCTTAGTCTTTTCCTTTAGGATTTCTGTGTGTTTTGAAAATATATTATGTATGGCTATTTATATTGTGAAAATGGGGATTTGGAACGGCTTCTAGACGATGTAGGATTCACTCCAAAACTTAGTCTTTTATGCAAAAAACTTGCTTTTCATAGTTCCTGGAACCCTACATGCGTGCGCAGGCTCGGACCTGCGTGCGCATGCATCATGGCCTCGTGCTCAAGCTGATTTCTGTGTGCGTATGCCGAGGGCTTCCTTGGCTTTACCTTTCCAAAAATAGATTTATTTGCTCATTAAAAGTTATATTTTTCATGTTAGCATTTCTCAAGTCAATTTAACATCTAATTGGGCCCTAAACCAACCTTGGGTCTTAGAATTTAAGCATCATTGGGGAACGGGGGCCTAAGTAGTAAATGGTACAAAATGTGGTATCTACAGTGGTGTTATCCACTAAGACATCTATATGAGGAAGAGGGAAACCGTCCTAAGGGAAAACCTTGTTTAGGTCCCTAAAATCCACACACATACTCACCTTTCCATCATTCTTATGTACGAGCACAACGTTGGCTATCCACTTGGCTTAGTGCACGGGTTTGATGAACCCTACTTTCGATTGTTTTATGATTTCTTCCTTGATCTTAAGGAGCCATTCGATTCTTATGTGCCTCAACTTCTGCTTAATGGGAACCATGTGAACTTGGGTATCAATGTGCTGTTGAGCTATCTTAGGATTAATGCTAGGCATATCTTCATAAGACAATGTAAACACCTCTTGGAATTCTGTGAGCAAGTCTTAGAGATCTTTTCTTTCTTCTTTATTTAAGGTTGAGCCATTTTTAATTAAGCGTGGGTTTTTATCATTGCCCAAATTAAGAGTTTCAAACGTTGGTTCCCCAGGTTCAATTTTCTTTTCCAATTGTTTATTAATTTCATTTTCAAATTCATTAGAATCATTTGAGTGCAGAATTTCAATATTATGGGACACATCAAAATAAGCCAAATCAGAATTCATCTTATTAAAAATGTTGAAAAATACATCTGAACTTGCATTACAAAATTTCTTTCCCATATTCTCGAAAAACCTAACCCAAGTCTAATTGCTAAGTTTCCCATTAGCAGGCATGATGAATTCTGTCCTTCTTTTGTCCTTAGGCGGCGCTGCTTTCTTCCTTGTTCTCTTCCTCGAAGAAGGTCTATAGCTCCATGGCCCAGTCTTCATCTTTGAAGGGCCCCTAAACACATATGGCTTCGATTATGTCCCTTCTAGAATCGTCTTCGTTTGAAGGTGCAACATCCTCTTCATCCAAGGGCCAATCACAGTCACTCCCGCTCCAATAGCCAATCTTTTCATCATCATCTTCCTTGTCTTCCTCTTTGTCTTGAGCTAGGACAAAATATCACGTGGTCTCAATTGTCAAATTCCATTCTGGCCAGTCATGGTCCTCCCATGATCCTGCGTTTCCCATTTCAAAAAAGGCATTGACATGAGTCCTTTTGAAGGTCCATTGCCCAAGAGCATGCTTTAGCATCGGAAAGAGGAAGCGGATCGTTCCTTCAATCATCATGCGATCAATATCCTCTTAAGTCACATGGTCAGACATCATGGCATTTGGAAAACTGGAGAAGCCATCTGAAGTAGAAGCACATGTCCCAATTAAAAGGTTCTTTTCATTAACTTAGTTGTTCCTAGAAAGTCTTTAAGTCCATTTTAATGAAGGTCCAATTACAAAATCACTCCCTTTCCTCTCATGAACCTTGCCCCTCGTTTCATTGGGCTTTAGTCTGTTTACAATAAAGCTCTCATCTTACTCTCGTGGGCTTTCATTAGAATGTACTTAGAGATTTTCAACCCTTTATCTCAAATATGGGCTAACATTGTATCCATCACCTTTGGGCTTTTTTTTTTTGTTTTTTTTTTGCCATTTATTATTATCTCTTTTTTTTTTTTAAGTAGCCCTTTAGCTAGAATATATTGTAGCATTCCTTTCAAAGTTCATGAATTTCTCATCATTTTGGGCCTAGGCATGCAACAAGGAGGCCCATGATTAGGGAATTTCATATTGGCTTTGTAGGATGTTGGATACTAAGTCCATAGCGTATTTGTTACCTTAGGCCCAAGGTTCTCCTTTTCAAGAGGCCTTTTGATTTGAGCTTATGATAGCAACTAAGTTATAGTCTTATGAACCTTTCAAGTTAAGATATACCTTCTGATTTTGGGACAAGCTTCTTATATGTAAGAACTTCTTTTCTTTTGTCTCAACATCTTAGGGTATGCCATAACTTTTGGGACATCCTTAAATTTTTACCTCTTTTATTTATCATTTAGAATTAGGTGAACGCAAGATATATGGTTGAATAAACAAGAGATATAAAAGGGTAACCTCTTATTGATAGGATCTAGGATCTCTCTAAGTATGGGTAGGCTCTCTAGATTTAAAGGGACAGATCAGTAGGTCACTCACAACTAGGTAGGCCAAGATTCCAACCTTGGGCCTAAATGGACTGTAGTGGATTGGTGGAAAACTGTTAACGTACTTAAAGCCCATCATAGGCAATGACACAAATTGTGAGTTGGTGTGATGAACTCCGGACGACTTTGGCTTGAATGGAGCATACTCATCCTCTCATCCATCACCAACTAGGGTCAAAGAGACAAAAGAACCAAGTGAAGTGTGTGCAAAAAAATATTGAATAAGCCTTTATTAAGATTAAAAAATAAGACACATTGGAATCAAACTCTTTATCCCCAATGGAGTCACCACTATAGGCGCAATGGGAGGGAGTACGCCTTGACCGAGTAGATTAGGGCAGAGAAAAGATGGAGTCACCATCTAGATTAAGTCTAGAATCCATATATATGGCGCCCTTCGTGGAAGGACTGATCTACTACCAGAATACATTTCCGGAGTTTAGGTATGGGAATAAGAAGGTTTTAGGCACCCAACCCCACCCGACTCGTGGGTCGGCTTCCACTCATTGTTCTTATGTCTTAATCTCATTAAAAACACATCAATATTTTCATTCTAGTCTCACACACACATTAGCATATATCTAGCAATCAACATGGCATTTTCATCCCCAAACCCAAACATAAATCTATCATGCATATCATATCTCAAACTTAGCATACATCTATCATGCATCTCATATCAAACCATATCCAAGGTAGCAAACAAACGAGCATATATCATCAAGATAGAAACATAGGCATGGTATCAAAAAAGCATGTGATAGGTATCCAAACATACAACCAAGCATGTTCATACTTATTATCAAGGTAAACCCAAATGTATGTCCATGTGAATGCATGACTTACCTCACTTATCTTTCTGCGCCACAACACCTATGCATTAATGCATGATCGTGTTATATGCATGTTCATGGCACATTAAAGAAAACATTGAAAAGAAACCCTAATCTAGCATGTGAAGAACAAACATCAAACAAAACATGGAGGCAGAGACTCAAATGCATGAAATGAGACAAGACAAAAGCATATAGTATGAATAAAATAAAGAAACAAAGACAAAAAGGTTCGGCTTAGGGTTTTTGGGCATGAGTATGTATGCGCATACATAGGGCCTGCGTACGCAGCTCAGTTGTATGTGTACACATACTTTGAGTATGCGTGCGCATGCAAAAAGTATGTGTACGCATACACGCCCTAACCCTAACCCAGAAAACAAGAACATAACAGCATAGAAACTAAAAACTAACAACCTAACATGCTTAAAACAATAAAATAAAGAAAACTTAAACTAAACAAATATATTATAACCAAACTAAAGAAGAAAAACAAGGAAAACAAAATGATTAAAGCAAGAAAAGAAAAGAAAAGGAAAAGGACTTAGAACATATACCTCAAAACATAAAGCTTCTTAGCTTGATTTTGACGTTCCCCTTAGTCAATTTATTCACGATCAAACAAGGAAATGATTAGTAATCTTAAAATTCCAAGATCAAGACCAAAAAAGGTCTCAATTAGGAAAAATATTGACTTGAGAATGTTTTTTTTTTAAATTCCCTCTTTGATTCACTATTTCTAGTGAATCTTATCTTTTCTCTTAGCATATTCTGTGTGTTTTGAAAAGCTACTGTTTATTGCCTTATATAGTTCGAAAATGGGGGTTTGGAATGGCACCTAGACGATGTGGGATTCATTCCAAAACCCAAACTTTAATGCAGAAAACTTGTCTTTCATAGTTCTAGAACCCTAATATGTGTACGCATGCCCATATATGCATGCACATGCATGAAGCAGGTGTACGCAAAGCTTAAGCATGCGTGCGCATATGTGTGTATATGCACGTATGCCCTAGGGTTTTCGTGGTCTTTATTTTCCAAAAACAACTTATTTAATTCATAAAAGAGTTATTTTTTTCCAAAAATACTTTCCTCAAGTCAATTTCAATTTGATTGGGCCCTAAACCAACCTTAGGCTTTAGAATTTTAACAACATTGCGGAACGAGGACTTGAGTTGTAAGGAGTACAAAATACAGTGTCTACAGCACCCTTAAAATATAATTACACACTAAAAATTATGTACCTTGAATGCTTTTATGCTAACTTATAACTCAGAGTTTCCAACAACTTTGTACCTCAACTAGTTAATACCTCATATTATTTTCAAGACATTGAGTTCAAATCTCTTGAGTAAAATAGAATTAAAAACCAAAAGATATCTTGGTAATGAAACTATAGGGGGCTGTATTGGTGAGATCCAATGATGAACAACCCAAACGAAAAATCTCCTAGAAGTCCGATTCCTCTTCTCATTGTAATTATCAAATTATCAAAAATAAGAAAAGACACCAAAACCAAACTAGCCCATTAGATTGAGGGAAACGAAGTAGTAAACCCAATCCTCCCTCAAAGCATAATGTTTTCAAGGAAAAAAGAAAAAGAAAAGAAGAGAAATATGTAAGAATAATTCAAGTAACACAAAAAAGCCATAACTTATTTCGTAACTATGTTATTGTGAGAGACCGCCAAAATTAGGGGTGTTATAAAAAAAGAGATTTGGGTACTTTTTAGGACACTTCTCTTTTTGGGTAAGTGGTGTGGAGTTGCCACTTATTTTTTTTTATACCAAAAAAGAACAAGAAAAAACTAAATACAAAAAATACATGACTGAATTGTTTCATTTCATTAATTGAGTAAAAAGAATACATGTTTAAAAAAAATTGAAAATTACATGGCTTTAGGTCCTAGTTACAAACTACGAAAAATACATGGCTTTTTGTCCTGGTTACAATCTACCCAAAATAAAATAGAGATAAGACCAAGGTCTACCTATCGAAAGACACTAAATTCGGAGGCTAGGTTACGGAATAGGAAGGTGTTAGGCACCCATTCCACCTAAACAGAGTCTGGCCTTCTAGATTCTTGTGACTAATGTATCTCTTTTATGCATGCCATGAATGATATGTTGCACATGTGAAACAAATTAAATCACATAAGTTTATTTATGAATTCATCCTCTTCTTTGTTAAAAATTTAGATCTGTTTTTGTGAATAAAAAAAATTGAATTGGTTTATAAAAAAAAAATCAGATTTGTTTTTGTTATGTAGAAAAAAAAGATGGTTTCTGGAGAGAAAATTCAAATCTGTTTTGTAATGAGAAAATTTAGCTTTGTAGATACTTAAAAGAATCAAAATTGTTTTTTTTTAAATGGTTTTTGATTTGCAAAAGATTAGATCTGTTTTGTGATAATAAAAAGAAATCAGATTTGTATATTAAAAAAAAATCAAATCTGTTTTTGTTTGTTAAAAAAGAAAAAAGAAAAAAGATTGCTTAAGAAGAGGATTTCATTCGTGAAATAAATTTATGCTACATGAATTAAATAAAACAAACACAACCATTCATGATCTTTTTCTTTATTTCAAAATCTGCTATGTTAAAAATATCTAATCTGTCACGACCCCAAACTTGTACTTCATAATTTAGAGTATGACCAGCATATTAATATCAAGTTTACCTCAATACTAACATGAATCAACCTAAACTGAAGGTGCTTATCAAGAATTGTTTCTTGTATACCTGCATATTTTCTTACATCAAAGCCATAATATACAAAAATGATGAAAACCTTGAAACTTCATTTCATTTTAACTTTGCAAGATTACCACTTAGTTGAAACTTCAGGTATTCGCATAAATATTACATAGCTAAGCATTTAGCAAAACTCTTATTACAAACCTAATCCCAAAGGCATACAACTGGGGTTCAAAACAAACTAGGGTTCCGAATTACATCTGTGCTCAAAGGATCAAGTACATCTTAATTCCTCCTATACTATAAAAGAGCTAAACTACTATACAACCACAAAAACTATACAATCTAACAAACGAGATTCACAGAATTCTTGCCACCTCTAATACTCTCGCTGCTTCCAAGAAGAACCAGTGCACTGAAATATAATAGGGTGAGTTGCAAAGCCTAGTAAGGATTTAAGCTCCATGGGCCCTTAATAAGAATGCATGTAAATCAAATATTTTATGGATATGCCAGCTTTGATAAAATAGTCTTCATACTATTTACGTTGTTCATAAAATAACTTATGAACTTTTAGATAAAAATACTTCATTTTCCTTTCAAATAATAATCAAAGGACATGATAAGGAACGTAAATATAATTTAGTAATCTTATCTTTGAATATATCATAAACTTCTCATCAGACTTATAACACATTCAACATAACTTTCTTATCATCATACTTATCTTATAAGTTCCAAATAGCTTAATAGCTTATTTATAATACATATTAGTCAGTCCAATTGTAAGTCTGTCACAACTTTGGGAGGCTTCCAACGCAATGAGCTAGGCATCCAGCATTCCCCACAATGCTAGGTAAACCCGGGATCATATCATAATACATATCTTCAATCATGGGGGTAGGTTGGCATCCTCCACAAGTTGGCTGTTACCAATAAGGGCGAGTACAGCAGAGCCAGTTCCACTTTTAATGGCCAATCAGAATTTCCATGGAAATACCAGTACTATAACCCCTACTGGCTGAGTTCAGATCA
Source organism: Lithocarpus polystachyus (assembly GCA_033629205.1). Lineage (NCBI taxonomy): Eukaryota > Viridiplantae > Streptophyta > Magnoliopsida > Fagales > Fagaceae > Lithocarpus > Lithocarpus polystachyus. Next base: position 56,908,153 of record CM066171.1, read on the forward strand.
TAACAATGGAATAACTGAAAAATATATTTTTCTGATAACTTTTCTTTAACATAAATGTATCACAACAGTAGCATATCCACTTCATTCTTAAAAATTATGTTTGTGATATAAATAATAGTATCAATATGCTAAAATTATCATGTATATAGAATTCAATAAGTCACGAACATAAATCTTTACTTAAATCATGCTTATATGTAATATTTCTAATTAAAAGGTTTTGATGCATAATAATTTTCTAAAATAGTTCTTATACTTATCAAGCACACATGTCACAAATTCCTTACCTGAAAACAGAAGACGCGAGAGATTTGTACAAGAGGAGCTCAAGTGTCCATGTTCTCGTTCTTGTCACCTAAATGAAAGACCAAAACTTACTACTGAAAAACTCTTCCTAAGTATATAAACTTATACATCCATCACAACCTAACTCTCAAACTCAAGAAAATCCTAATTTCCATCACATAAAGTTTCCCCAAAAACAAGGTACATTCATCAAACACAATACATACCAAAACATAGAGAAACCAAGGCATAAAAATTCCTCTATGATCCAAACATACCAAAAGATAAGAATTTTAAATTATACCCTAAAACATTGACCCTAACTTTAAAATTAAATCCACAAAATCAAAGTTATCCTTCCCTGTTTACTGCTCATTCCAGCAGCATAAGCTGCATTTGTAAAATACAAATGGGCTGTCTATACACATCCAAATGTCATAAAATTTTACAGAGCTACTCCCCTCTATGTCAAGTATATACCATACAAATTTAGGAATCAAAGCATAAAACCATGATTTGTTAAAAATCATACAAGGCAACATACTCAAATTTGTCCTGACAGAATTTCATGCAACTTAGAAATTAAACCATTATTTTTATATACATCCAAATGCTGTGAGACCACTTCCAATACAACTATATGTGTCTCAGGATTCATAAAAACTACTCCTAGCATCCTAATTCACTGAAAACGATTTAATGCATATATTTCTTGTTGTAAACATCAAATCTATCACAGTGACAGCTTTAGCACCTGTTCTTACAAAATCATCAATTAATAGCAATTGGCCTTCATTTCATTTGGGTATTTTTATACCTATACTAAACATATTAAAATACCTTAATAAGCATCCAATTGACCATAATATCATCAATCTTTCAAATTACTAAAACAGAATCACAAGTTCAGCTTCTAAAATTAGAATAGAGAATAAGTAAGGGAATATGAACAAAAAAATCACACCATCAAAATACCCAAAATCAGATGAGGTTTTATCTACTTACCCACAAACTTTGAAGCTGAAACTTTAGTGCTAATCCTTTCATTTCTTCTTTAAAGTGAGATATATGGTTTTGGTGAAAGAGTGAGAGAGATGTTGCCATGTAAGAGCAAAGAGAGAAAAAAACAAAGAAATAAGGAAAGATGAACCATTAAGATGTTTTGGAGCAGCAAAGAAGATAAGGGAAATGAACTTGGTGGTGGGGCACGTGTAAGACTAAGGGGAGAAAAGATCATGACCCAACTTTTGGCATTTATATTTTTCACCCCCCCCCCCCCAACAATTCTATATTTTAGAAAGTCCCAAGTAATAAAACAATAATGCACATATATCCTTACCTTAATAAAACTCCTTTCTACAACATTAAAAAAAAAGAGTATATATGTTTTATAATATCACAATATCAAACCTTTATGCACTTACAGTAATTAAGATAATACTAAGTATATAAACCCATAAAATTAATTATGCAATTAGGTTGGGGTGTTACAAGATCTGTATCCACGGAAGATACAAATCAATTTCTTTTTTTCTTTTTCTTTTTAAAAAAAAAATAGATCTGCATCTAAGGAAGATGTAGATCCTTTTTTAATTTAAGAAAAATTTAGATTTGCATCTAATGAAGATGTAGATCCATTTTTGATTTAAGAAAAATTCAGATCTGCATCTAAGGAAGATGCATATCTGTTTTTATTTTGAGAAAAAGAATTGATAACATGCAGATTTTTGAAACTAAGAAAGAGATCACAATAATAATAAAAGAATCAAGAACATGCTTTAACAATATAAATTAACAATTCATGTTATGGATATTTGAAAGAACTACACTAAAATAAATATATAAACATGCATCCTCACTAAAAGAGAAATAAAAGGAAATGGTAATAAGGAACAACCTCTTGCATGGAGCACTCTTCTTCTTGAAAGGATATTTTAGGGTTTAAAGAAATTTATGCAATTATCTTTGAAACCTAAAAACCCTGGCTTGAGAGAATATCAGAGAGAGGATCAGAAAATATGAGAAATTTGAGGGTGTGAGAAAGTGTCTCTCTGAGAGTGTAAAAGAGCGTCAAAGAGTGTCAAAAGAGTGTGCTGAATTTTGAGATCCAATCTCTATTTATAGAGGTTGGAATGCTTAAATAATAAGCAAAGGCGAGTAGAATGCGAATCGAGACGCGTCTTTTTGCGAAAAAGTCGAAAAGGATGTGCCTTATCGCCACCTGAAGAGCGTTGGGCCAAAGCCCTTAAGGGTGCCATTCGGCACATTGAAAGTGCCGATCAGCACTCCAAAAGTGCCGAATGGTACTCTTGGATGCCAATTGCACCTTTGTGCTCAGGTGCATTTTGGACTTATTTTTAAGGTTTTCTTGAGTCGGGCCTTGCACTTAGACATGTTTTTAAGCCGTATTCTAATATTTTTATCTCTTTTCTAGATAATTTAGGTCTTTTCAGAAACAATTATCTTGTAGATAAATATTTTAAAATAAATCTTGATAAAGTTCAGATTGTCCACAATTTTATTGTTATCCAATTATCCTTTTATTCTTATGCAAGCAATCCTATTTTAGACACTAATTATCAACCAATCACAAAATTATTTAATTTATTTTAATATTTTAATTAATCAGAATTAATTTAAATTAATCATGCATGATCGACTCTACCTAGACACAATGCATGCTGTCCATGCAAACTTGATCATGTGATATCTTTCGATCCAACGATCCGATTTGGAAACCAGACATATTTTTGCGACCGTTAGAATCTCAAGATCATTTTTATGATATGTAATGAACAAATTAAAGCATGTAATGCAATCATGATTTTTGGAGTGCATGGATGGTCATTCCAGTCATTAAATCATGGGTGCAAAATCAAGTGTTTACAAAATGCCCCTCATTGACAGAGCTTGGAAAGCGAATGTCAATGTAAAACAAAGACACTGATTTCAACGGGCCATGATTTAATTGAGGTTGAATTTTCAAAGATTTCCTAGCCCTCGAACCTAAAATCTTGGAACATGAAACTAATGCCTTACCTTTGACAAAAAATGAAAATTCTTAACCTTGCTGATAGCTGATGACTCTGGAAATGATTCTTGACAATTGATGTGACCAAAAGGCTTTTCAATCCTGTTCTTGACAAAGGAACTGTCTGCGACCAAGGGGATTTTGAACCTCGATCTTGACGAAGGAAATGTCTGCGACCAAGGGGCCTTGTTCTTGACGAAGGAACTATCTTCGACCAAGGGGCTTTTAAACCTCGATCTTGACGAAAGGTAGTTGTCTACGACCACGATCTTGATGAAGGAACTGTATGCGACCTCGATCTTGACGAAGGAATCGTCTGCAATCTAGATCTTGACAAAGAAACTGTCTGCGACCTCAATCTTGACGAAGGAAATGTCTGCGACCAAGGTACCTTGATCTTGATGAAGAACTGTCTATGACCAAGGGACCTTGATTTTTACGAAGGAAATGTCTGCGACCAAGGGGCCTTGATCTTGATGAAGGAACTATCTGCGACCAAGGGGCTTTTAAACCTCGATCTTGATGAAAGGTAGTTATCTGCAACCATGATCTTGACGAAGGAACTGTCTGCGACCTCGATCTTAACGAAGGAATAGTCTGTGACCTTGATCTTGATGAAGGAACCGTTTGTGACCTTGATCTTGATGAAGGAACTATCGACGACCTCGATCTTGACGAAGGAACTGTCTGCGACCTTGATCTCGACGAAGGAATTGTCTGCGACCAAGGGGCTTTTCAACCTCGATCTTGACAAAGAAACTGTTTGCGACCTCGATCTTGATGAAGGAACTGTCTGCAACCTCGATCTTGATGAAAGGTAATGTTTGCGACCAAGGGGCCTTGATCTTGACGAAGGAAATGTCTGCGACCAAGGGAATTTGATCTTGATGAAGGAACTCTCTGTGACCAAGGGGCCTTGATCTTGACGAAGGGTAATCAAGGGGCTTCTCAACCTTTAAACCGAGTTACTATCTGCAAAAGTCAAAATTTGGAATTAGTCTTTAATTGATGAGTGTTTTGTTGTTCCCCTATTTTTTAAGATATGTGATTTTCATTTGTCCCTTCTTGATTTGAATTTTTTCATTTTTATCAAGAAAACTTTGATTGATTTTTGGTAGTTCTTTGAAAAAGATTTGATCTTTAAAACTTGAATCTTGGAATTTGAAATTTGAAACTTTGGAATTTGAAATTTGAAATTTGAGATTTGAAATTTTGAGATTGAGACTTTGAAATTTTGCAACTTGAAATTTTGAACATGAGATTTTGAAATTTTGAAACATGAAATTTGAAGTCTGAAATTTTTGCAACTTGAAATTTTGGAAATTGAAGATTTGAAAATTCGCAACTTGAAATTTGAAGATTTTGAAATTAGAGATTGAATTTGAGAATTGGGAATTTAGGATGTTGAATTTTAAACTTGGGAATGAAAATTTTGAATTGAAAATTTGGGATTTGGGATTTGAAAAAAACTTGAAATTTTTGAAGTTGAATTTTTATCCTTAATCCATTCCAAGAATTTTTCTTTCCCCTTTTTTTTTTTTTGAAAATTGATTTTTGATTTTTCTCCTTTCATGATGTGATTTTTTTTTTTTTTTTTTTGGAGTGGAAAAGAGAAGAAAATAAAAAGAGGAAAAAAAGGGAAAAGTAGAAAAATTTTTTTTTTTCTTGAGCACTTTTGCCACACACACATTTTTGGTGAAACCCATTTTCAAAGCCATTTTTTCTTTGCACCAACGTGTCTTCTTCTTCCAATGGATCCTCTTTTCTTTCTTTTCATGGCAAGAAATATGATCCCACATTTGATTGGAATGATGAGGAGGAGCTCCTTCAAGACCCTAAGACCCATGCTCCATATTCTCACATGGACATTAAGGTGAGTTTTTCTTTGGTTTCTTCATTTGGAAAAATGTTGTTTCAAGCTTCATTGAAAGTTTAATGGTGCGACATTGTCATTTTGTTGTGTGATTTTTGGAATTTGGGGCATTGTATGATTGATCATGTTGTAATGTTGGCTTTGGAGCATTTTTGAAGTGTTGTATTTTTTTTGTCATGGTGTAATTTGGACATTGTTGGTGGGTTATGGAATTTTTGGTGATGTTGATACTTTGTGATGTTGTTGGATGAATTTTGGTTTGGATTTTGGGGGGCATTGGCATTGTGAAAAATTTGTGCTGTAAGTTTGCATGAACATATTCATGATGCATGTGGGAAACTTTGTTGGCATGTGCAAATTTTTTTTATGAACATGGCAAAATTTTTGTGGGTGTGAGCATGGCTAAATTTGTAGGTATGGAAAAATTTTGTGGGTATGAAATAATTTTAATGGGCATGAAATTTTGGCCATGGAAAAATTTTGTTGGGTATGTGATGCTTGATCATGGAAAATTTTTGTGGTTATAATTTTGGGTATGTGGGAATTTATTTGTGCATGGACATGGACATGTGTGAAAATTTTTTTAATGGCTATCTTGGTCATGTAGGAATTTTTTTTTTTGATGACTATGGTTATGGGAAAAATTTGGTTGTTGTGTATGGACATGTGAAAAATTTTGATAGTGGTAAAATTTTGGTGGAGCATGGATTTTTTTGTTGTGGCGCATTGACTTTTTTGGGCACTTGATTTTTGGTTTTGGAAATTTTTTTTTTGAACATGTGATTTTTGGCATGGGAATTTTTTAGATATGTGATTTTGGTATGGGATGACGATCTAAATTTTTGTGTTGCAGAGCCTCAAGTGTCAAGGTAGTCTCCAAATGTTGAAGAGCATGTGGGAAGCATTGTCTCCTGTCATCAGAAATATCATCAATGATGTGGGCTTTGGCACTTTCTTTGAAGCTTTATTAAATCAGGAGACTTATGAATACAAGGACTTTTAGTTGCTCCTTGCCTTGGCAGAACGCTTTTAGGACACTACATATACCTTCCATTTTACAGGTGTTGGTCAAGTAATGTTGACACCTTACAACTTTTCTATTATCATCGGTCTAAGGTTGGGTGGTGAGAGAATCTGTGTCAGTGACTCCCTTACTTCAAACGAAATCAAGAAACTTCTAGGTGTAGTGCCTTCCAGAATGAAGACTAAAAATGTTCCTTTGTCCTGGCTATATGAGAACATTATCAAATGTGATAACTGTGGCAAAGGGTACCTGCATGTTCATGCTTTTTTTCATTGGGAATTTCTTGTGCCTAGATTTAGGCTATACAGTGAATCTGCATTACTTATGGAGTTTGAGCAATATTGGGCAAATCAAAAATTATGACTGGGGTGGTATGACTTATGCCACCCATTTGTACTTCATGACTCAACTTTCTAGGCGTAGCCTTTCAAGCCTGGGTGGGGCTCCATTTGTATGGCAGGTGAGGTTTGGAATTTTTGGTTATGTGTAGGTTTGGGATATTTTGGCTATGTGTGGTAATGGTGTTGTGAAAATTTTCAGATCTGGATGTATGAATACTTTGGAGTTGGTTTTGAAATTCAGGAGGAGGTTAATGGCATTTTTCCCAGATTTCTCCATTGATTGCCCAAACACCGTTTGTCAACACCTTTCAGGCATTCTTTGGAAATTTGGCGCCTGGTGATTGACAATTTGACTGCTGATGATGTGAGTCCTTCTCCCTTTTTTTTTTTTTTTTTTTTTTGTGCGTGGGATTTTTGGTGTTTGATGATGGTTTGGTCATTTCTCATTCTGGGTTCCTTTGTGATTTTTCAGTTTTTTTTGAATCCTTGGGTTGGATGTGAGGAGTATGCGGAGTGTGAGCAAGCTTTGGAACTGAATAGCTGTCATGTATTTTTTGAGTGTGGGCATGGAAGATATTGGTATCTTGGTGATTGGGTGTTGCCCCAAGTTCAACATGTGTATCCTCCTACTACAATTCCAATTCCTCATTGTCCCTCCGTCCAGTTGGCTGACCTTCTGATTGATGAAGAGATTGCTTGGGCTCGTGCCGGCTACATTGTTCCAGAAGTATTAGGGACTTATTCTGAATTTGTTCGACCTCATTTGCAAGGTTGCTTGGCAGGCATATCAGTATTTATCTTTCCTTCTGAGGACAAATTTTAATCTTGTATACTCCTTTTCCATATTTTTGCTAGGTGATAACATTTGCATGTTTGACTTTCAGACTCCATCTTTTGAAGGGGAGGAAGGGGGAGAGGAAGATATTCATCTTCCTCACCATGTCGGTAGATCTTCTAGTTCTTTCACGAAGACCTATCCCCATTTTTCAGCATGGCAATATGATGTGATGAATCTTGATGGAATGTATAGTTCCATGGCCTGATCTGTTATGTTCTTTCATGTTCAGTTCTTTGTCCTTATTTCTTCTTGGCTTATTGAATGGCTCTTGATCCAGTAGATTTGTGCTTCAGGTTGATGTGGATCTTGTGGAGGAAAGTATGCGAATGATTGGAGGCTTGCAATTGTTGGCTAGTACTCAGTCTTCCCAATATGTGCTCAATAAGGTGAGCTGGGTATGCAATGATGCATTTTGAGTGTCTTTGGCTTGGACTTTTCTTGATGATGGAATTAACACTTGATTTTGCTAACTTTTCAGGTACATCGAATGGAAGCTACTGATTCGGCCAGAAGAACTTTGGAGGAGAGGATCAGGAACCTTGAACTTGAGAACCGTCAGTATGATTCTCTAGAGGTGGGTCAAAGAGATCCTCACGTAGGCAGACCTGGAGTCCTAATGATGTTTGACTTGTATTTTTTCATTTTTCCTGCAAAAAAAAAAAAAAAAAAAAAAAAAGAATTGTTCCTTGGACAATCTTGTGTTAATTTCCATGCTTAGCTCTTTGTCCTCAGAATCACCTTGGATCATGTAGAAACTTTAACTGAGACAAGTTTAGAATTCACCTGATGAGGTCTTGTAGCACCAATATAAACTTATCTTGATTGGCTCTGATGGAACTTGCACTTACTTGAATGAGACAGAGCTGAATGCCCCTAGTTTAAAATGAATGCATGGTTTCTTTTTTTGAAATCTCAATGATTTTTTTTTTTTCTGAAAAGATGTTAATGGTGGTCTTTTTTGAAAATAAATGAGACATGGGCGAATGCCCCCAATTTGCAGATTGATGCATGACTTTTTGAAAACCTTGATATTTGAGGAAAAGATGATTTTTTTTTTTCAAAATGGATGGGGCATGGCCAAATGCCCCTAGTTTAGAAATGGATGCATGATTTTTAGAAATATTGATATTTTAGGAAAAGATGCTTTTTTTTCAAAATGGATAAGGCATGGCCGAATACTCCTAGTTCAACAATCAATGTGAATTTTGAAAAATCTTATTGTGTAAAGATCTCAATAAAGAAAAATTTGAGTAAAACAAAATCAAAATCACAAACCTGTGCAAAACAAGGACTGCTGGGATGACGGGCTAATGGGCTCTGTTGGAGTGCCAATTGGCACATCTAAACTGAGGATTGATGGTGATTGTTAAGTAAAGAAAAGATCCATGTCCACCTCCTGCAAAAGATTCTTCTCATGAGCTTGTTAGTACTCAGTTATTATAAAAACTAGCCGCAAACATGCGCGTTGTGCGTGATAATTATTTTTATGGTGGTTTATTTAATTTTTTTTACAATTTAAACTAATCTAATAATGAGAAATGTATTTCATAATTATATTTTTATTTATTATAGGAACAATCATAAATGTAATATAGGAACAATTCAAAACACCAAAAAACGTAAACTAAAAAAAATTAATAAAACTTAACAATGATTAATTGAACCAATATTAGGATTTTTTTTTTTTTTTTTGATAATCTATTAAGGCTATTTTCTTTGTAGAAATTATAATTTCGGCCACCAAAAACATATTATCAAATAAACAATTATTAGCAAAATCTAAGAATTAAATTTCTATAAATGCATTGTTATAAAATAATAATAATTAAAATAAAATTGTAAAAGTTAAAATTTGTCACCTATCTAATTATTTTCGTTTCGCTAACCATTGCTTTTCTTTAAATGAATGGCATTATAGAGTACTTTTAATACAACTATTAAGAGTACTTTATCCACCACAGAAGATTAGAAAATAAACAAAAATTAATAAAGTCTTATAGTTTAACATCTAAATTGAGCACTATAAAAATCATGATATGCAACAAAAAAAATACCAAATTATCCAAATCATGCTATGTAATAGAATAATATTATATTTTTATATGCTATATTTAATTCTTTAGAACGCAATAGGATAACATTTAACAATCAAAGAGAATAAAAAATAAAATAAAAAACAACAACAATTTAAAAAACAAAACTAAATCGCATCAACACAAAATAAAATTTTAAAGAATATAAAAAATTATCAACTTAATGTAGAAATGCAAGAAAAATAAAAAAAATCCACCAAAAAATTTAGAGAGAGAGAGAGAAACCTTTTTTTTTTTTTTTGAGGGAAAACTATGCTTAGAATGGAAGAGATAGTGACAAATTTATAGTAAGAGGGTGTGAATAAGAAGAGACAAAAATAAAGGAAGATGAAGGGAAAGAGGAAAAATGATATTAATGTAGAGGATAGTGGGGAGATGAAAAGGTAAAGAAGGGAAAAAGATTGAAGTAGTGGGGAGACGAAATGGTAAGGGAGAGAGAAAGATTGGAGAAGTGTAAATATTTAAAAAATAAATGTTAAAAACAATTATAGGAAAATTGGTTGGAAAAAAAAAAAAAAAACCTAAAGCTTGAAAGGCTTCAACGTTTTGTTTTGTTTTGTTTTGTTTTATTGTTTTTTCTTTCTTTCTTTATGCTGAAAAGATCACACAAAACCCTAAAACTAAACTGAAAAGACTTTGGGTTGGGCTTGATAGTGGAACTAAATAAATAAGAGGTGGGCTAGATTAATTATACAGATTTATTATAGGATGATAGTGGAAGTAAATAAATAAGTATTAGGCTGGATTTATTATAGGATGATAGTGGAAGAAAATATATAATTAGTGGGCTGCATTTATAGGGCTGAAAATTGTTAAAACCATTTTAAAATTGTAGGACAAATTATATATATTTTTAAATGATGTGGCAGCTGATGTGGCGCAATGTGAAAGCAGCAGCATTAAACGCTACGCTTCAGCTTTTAGTAATATATAGATGTTTGGGCCAATGCCCCTAGTTTAGACATGCTTGCATAGAAAATAGGTGATATGCTTAATGAAAAACAGATGCTTTTAGCCTTAATTCACACAAAAAAAGTATTTTGATTTTGAACCTCTGAAATTTTTTTTTTGAGTGATTGTGACCGAGCCTTTGAAAAGATTGCCTATGTACCTCTTTCATAAAGGATCAGGTCTAAACGTTGTTCAAAAAAAAAAAAGTTTTGAACAATGAAATTTTGAAAAATCTTCTTTTTTGAAATGAAGTTTCTTTTTGGTTGATTATGACCGGGCCTTTGAAAAGACAGCCTACGTACCTCTCTCATAGAGGATCAGGTCCAAATGTGATTCGGGAAAAAAAAGTTTTGAAAAAATGACGTTTTGAAAAATCTTTTTTGAAATAAGTATCTTTTTTTTTTTTTTTGAAAAAAAGCAATTTACTTAGAATGAGATTTTTTGAAATTTTATCTTTTTCAGATGAACAAAAGGTGATCCTTTAACCAACCTCTTTGATCAATCATAATGCTCAATTGTTAACTTGATCTCATTGGCTAAAAAGGATTTGAAATCATTAAAAACATGTAATCAAATTTTCTTCTTCATTCTGAAATTTTTTTAAATTAAGTCTTCAAAGACAATCAAAGAAATGAAATGCTTAGGAATCACACATATTGGGAATAAGTAAGGATGGGAAAAATCCTAAGTTTGAAGATTTGAAAATTTTTGAGAATTTGGAAATTTGTTCTCTTAAGAGTTATTTTCTGTTGGGAGCAAACAAAGTGAGTGTTTGGGGCTTAGAAAAAATTTTGGTCACTTGAGAATGAGTGAAATTTGTCTTTGAAAAATATCAGCCAGTGGTGCTTGATAATCTTTGTTAGAATTTAGACCCCTTAAACCCAAACAGATTAACCTAGATATTTAGCTAAGTGATTAACTTAGGTAAATTAAGCAATTCTAGGTTAACACAAATATATCATATCATGCAAATATGCGGAAAATAAATAACACACAATATGATAACCCAGGAAACCAAACCGGTAAAAACCTGGGGAGGATTTAACCTAGCTATCCTCAAGGTAAAAAAAAATTCACTATGAAAGAATTGAAGTTTACATAATAGCAATTTAGACCACTAACATGCTATTGCTACCTTAAGTAGGAAACTTACTACCACGACCATGTGACAGCTCCGAGTCCACGGACTACTTCTTTCCTTGAATTCTCAGCAAAGCAGAAGCACACCTTCTTGTATATCTTGAAGCTCTTGATTCTGCAACTAAATGATTACCAAGCTCTTGACATTAATCTTGAGTTTGGAAACCCTAAGTGTATGTGAAGGTAAACACCTCTAGATCTCACAAATAAGATTCACAAACACAATATTTAGAATACTAAAAAAGTGGCTAAGGTTTTCCTTTTTATACTTAGGGCAAAACATAAAACCCTACACATTAAATGGGCTAGGGCTGAGTTGGAAATTCTACAGAAAAAACATTCTGCATAACTTTCGATCGGTCGAGTCTAATTCTCGATCGATCAAACCAAGCAGAAATGCAAAGTAACTTCTGCAGTAACTCAATTGCAACTTTACATGAAAACCCCATACTTTGAGCAAGTCTAAACAAGACTAAACCGTTTTGATCATGATTTGCCAACATTACAAAATGAAGTTCTAATACATTAGATCCTAATTCTTAGATCCTAACAATCTTGAGCAGTTTTCCTTCTTAATCCAAGAGAAAATATTATCAGAGTATAATGTGTGCTTTCACTCAACAGGACTTCAAGGAGGGCTTTATTCAAAGGTTGTAATGTATTCCAGGTTTAGGTTATTGAAAGGAAGGATATAAAAGGCTCAAAAACCTTTATGATGTTTTCCCAAGTATGCAATACTTTAAATTCAAACATTAGAAGATTTTTCCACAACTTCCATCATTGACTTTTGTGCTAAAATCCTTTTTATGTTCATCATCTTCTCATTGGTCTTCATTGATTCCTTTCATTTGGTCATGATCTTTTTAGTTTGACAACTTCCTCCTTTTGGTCTTCTTAGCATCTTATTTTGTGGTCAAATCAGTCACTCTCATTTCTGTTTTTCTCATTTTTGAAAGATTTTTTTTTTGAAATTTTTTTTTTTGTTTTTTGCCCTAACTTTTGCCTAGACCTCCCTTTTGGGTTTTTAGCCTAGCAGGCTTTTTTTTTTTATTCTAATTTTTGCCTAGACTACCCTTTCAAGTTTTCAGCCTAGCGAACTTTTTTCTTTTTTCTTTTCTTCTTCTTCATCTTCTTCTTCTTTTTTTGAAAATTTTTTTTTGAATTTTATTGGCTTTCACTCAACTGCATTTTTGGTTTTTTCAATTTGACAGACTTCCATCTTTGTCGGATGAATTTGTATTTCTCCTTGATACCCTCTTATAGTTTCATTTTTCTTGACTTGACTGAACACACTCTTTTTTTTTTTTTTTTTATGATGAAATGTGTCTTATTTTTTCCTTTCCTCATCTTCCTCAATTTGATTCGATGTTGCTCTTGACGAGTCCTCATTTTTGCTCATCCTTCTCAACTTGAATGATCTTTCATGGAATCTCATATCTCTCGTGTCTTTTGATGAATCAGTATTCTCTCACAACTTGATAAAAATTCTCTCTCTCTCTCTCTCTCTCTCTCTCTCTCTCTCTCTCTCTGTCTCTCTCTGTCTCTTTTGGTTGAAGTATTTTCTAGCTTGATGGCCTTCTTCTTTTCCTCATAGTTTGAAGCTTTCTCAAAATCTTATCTCTCCTTGATGGATTTCCTTCCTACCTAGCTTTGATGAATCTTCCTCTTTTGATCTTGTCATATTGTCTTCATTGAGGACCCTACCAAGTGGTGTTGGATCCATAAGGTCAACACTTCCTCATCCTGAGATTTAAGCATGCATACTTAATTTCCCCACCCAAGGTTTAAGTTTTTAGTGGGTTCATTGAAAAACAAGCTAACTATTTAAAGGCTCAAGTTGGCTAGCAATGGATAATTATTGTGATAGGTGTTAAGGAATAATGTGGATTATCAAAGGCAGCCTCCTAGCCCTAGTGGTGCTTACTTGTTAGCACAGTGTCTTAAGCTCTTTTAATAAATTATTCTTGGAATAGAAGTATAAATGCTCTAATGATGTGACAAGGTTTTGAGAGATTGGGATTGAGTGTATGTGGTTTGAGAAATTTGGATGAATGGATGTATTTCTTTGATTGCCTTTTAGGACCTTTTCTTATTGTATTTTGAATGTTTAGCAAAAGTCCCTACGTGGATTGAATGAAGTCAAATCCCTCTTTGGAACAAATTGATTGGTAGAGTAATTAATCATCATGATTTGGAAGAAGCTTTGTCAAATGGATCTTCTTGTGTTCTCTTGAAAAGAAGGCTTTTGAAAAAAAATTTGGAGTCTTTGAAGAAACAAAATTTTTTTTTTTTTTAAAAAGGTTACTAAGAAGGACCAATGCCCCTAGTGCAATTTTTTTTTTTTTTTTTTTTGAAAATGAACTGAAATGGCTTGAGGGCCCAATGCCCCTAGTTGAAAAATCTTTTTTTTAAACTTTGATTTTTTTTTTCGAAAACCTTTTTTTTTTTGAAATCTTTTCTAAATTTTTTTATTTTATTTACATATGAATGACAAACCAAATGCATCAAACATAGCATGGACTTTACTTAGAAAGCAAATCCTAAGTAAACAATAAAACCAAAGAGTCAATCTAAAAAAAATTAGTAAAATAAAATTCAAACAAGTTCAGGATTACTAGCTGATGAGGACGGAGTAATGACTTGTTGATCAATCAGATTTTGAATGGCATGTCGCAGATTAATACATTTGTCTGTCTGATGGCCAGGTTCTTGATATACATTTGTCGCTGAAGCTAATGCTATTAATTTAGCCTCTATTGTTGAATTAACAATTATTGTTTGCTTTTTAGATTTCCAACAAATAGTACCACTACCTAAGGTAAAAATATATCCAGTGGTAGAGAGAATTAACTGACAAAGTATTCCAAGTGGCATCACTAAGGCCTTGTTTGGGTGTAAAAAAATGATCACTCATCACTCAAATATCATCACTCATCACTCTATAACTTATTTCCTATCACTCAATAATCCCCTAATATCTCCCAAACCCAGTTTGGCACCTAAAACTCAATTCTGTTTTCAACTTCAAAAACTAAAAAATGTGGGACCCACCCTCTGACCATATGACTTCTTCTTTATTCATTTTTTTTAATAAATAAAAGCTTGATTGTTTCTCTTTGTCAGTATGTCTTCTTCTTTGTTCCTTGTAGCTTTTGTTAAGGAAAGTATTTCCATTTATGACAGTGTTGATCTTGTGGGCAAGACAGCAAACTCATTTCCAAATATAATCCTAACAGCCATTGCAGAAACTAAGTCAACAAGCACTTCTGTTATGGAAAGCTTAAATAAAGGAATATACATGTATTCCTTAATATATGTATATTCCTTGCATATGCTCTATAGTATATATATTCTCCTGGTTGTATCTCATCAATTCATTATAGAGAAATAATTACCTCTTGTATCATTGAGATTACAACTTTAGTGTTTGATAGCAATCAAACCGTATCATTTCAAACAACTATTATTTTTTCCATTGATGAGAAGAAAGCTTTGTGCTTGAGAACAACTAAAACCAATGACTGAAACAAATACCAGAAACAACGAAAAGTTGTGGTGGATCTACCCACTTGGTTTCTGAAACTTTGAAAATATGGTGGTGGTTGTTTTCGGCTTATCTTGCCATCATCCTTCGTTGCTCTAAGCTCGAGGCGGTGTGGGTTAGCTGAGGTGGGGCTCGGTAGGCATGGCTAGGCTGAGGGTGTGCAGGAGGAGGTTTGAGGTTGGATGTGGGATATTTTTGTGTGGGTTGGATTTGTGGTGTGAAGGAGTTGTGGTGCTAAAGGAGCCGTTGGTGGGGTTGTGAAAAGTAGCGCCTAAGGTAACAATACTCTGACCGTGAGTCCCTCATATGTGTGTATTTACAAAAATGCTATCATAACTTAGTTTCCATAACTCAAAAAACCCAAAACTTGTTTTTAGTTTTGCTAACTCATTACTCAAAAATGTGAGAATTGAGTGATGGAAACAAAACTTGAAAACAAATCCAAACAGGTTGCATCTCTGTAGGTCCCACCATTTTTGAGTGATGAGTGATGGAAACCCCAAAATCCATACAGCCCCTAAAAACTTCAATCACAGTAGGGTATTTTTTTTATAAAATAAGCCATCACTTTTGGTACCAATTGAATATCTCATGACTCAATCAATTGTTAGCCAATGATCTTTACTAGGCTTGCTAGTAAATCTACTAAGCACTTCTACTGCATATGCAATGTCAAGTCTAGTACAATCAATAGCGTAACGCAAACTACCAATGATGCTAGCATAATCCTTTTGATTAAAAAACTCATCATCATTATTCACAGGAAATAAATGAACACTAGAATCAAAAGGAGTATCTACACTTTTGTGATCATAAAAATTATATTTTTTAAAATTTTTCTCACCATAATGTGATTGATCAAGAAATATTTCATCACATGTTTTTGTAATTTTTATGCCCAAAATAAAATTAACCTCACTAAGATCTTTCATATTAAAATGGCTTTTAAGCACATTTTTTTGTCTCATTTATAACATGATATTTGAGCCAAAAATCAACATATCATCCACATAGGAGCTATCATCCACATAGCATCAAACTTGTCATGCCACTGTTTAGGTGCTTATTTTAAGCCATATAGGGATTTATTTAGCTTACATACCTTGCTATATGTCCAAGCTCTACAAAGTCTTCGAGTTAATCCATATAAATCTCTTTCTCTAGGTCCCCATTTAGAAAAACCATTTTTACATCCATTTGATGAATTTTCAAATAAAAAATTGCAACAATAGCAATTAACAATCTAATAGATGTTGTTAGGTTCTAAGAATTAGGATCTAATGTATTAGAACTTCAATTTGTAATGTTGGCAAACCATGATCAAAACAATCTTTAGTCTTGTTTTAGACTTGCTCAAAGTATGGCTTATTATGTAAAGTTGGAATCGAGTTATCGCAAAATTCCCTGTGCAGATCTGTTAGGCTCGATCGATCGAGAATTAGACTCGACCGATCGAAAGTCGTGCAAATCGTTTTTCTGCAGAATTTTCCAACTCAGCCATAGCCCATTTAATGTGTAGGGTTTTATGTTTTGCCCTAAGTATATAAGGGAAAACCCTAGCCACGTTTTTATTGTTCTGGATGTTGTGTTTGTGAATCTAATTGTTAGATCTAGAGGTTTTTACCTTCACATACACTTAGGGTTTCCAAACTCTAGATTCATGTCAAGAGATTGGTAAATCATACAATTGCAGAACAAAAGAGCTTCAAGATATACAAGCTGGTGTGCTTGTGCTCTGCTGAGAATTCAAGGAAAGAAGGAGTCCGTGGTCTCAGAGCTGTCACGTGGTCGTGGTAGTAAGTTTCCTACAGACAGGTAGCACTAGGATGTTAGTGGTCTAAGTCTCTATTATGTAAACTTCAATTCTTTCATAGTGAATTTGTTTTACCTTGAGGATATCTAAGTTAAATCCTCCTCAGGTTTTTACCGGTTTGGTTTCCTGGGTCATCATATCATGTGTTTTTTATTATTCCGCATTTTTGCATGATATGATATATTTGTGTTAACCTAGACTTGTTTAATTTATCTAAGTTAATCACTTGGCTAATTATCTAGGTTAATTTGTTTGGGTTTAAGAGGTCAAAACATTCTTACAGATATAATTCTTGTTACCGGAGAAAAAGTAACAAAGAAATAAAAATCAACTTTTTGTTTAAAGCCTTTTGTAACAAGTCCAGCTTTAAACTTATCTATTGATCCATCCATTTCTAAGAACCCATTTACAACCTATGGTCTTACAACTTGGTAGAAGATCTACTAATTTCCAAGTTCTATTAGGAATTAGAGATTCCATCTCATCATTTACAGTCTCTTTCCAAAATATAGCAATAGGTGATGTTAAAGCTTCTTTTAAATTTTGGGGATTTTCCTCAATATTAAAAACATAATAATCAGGACCAAAATCCTTTTCAACTCTAGCTCTTTTACTCCTTCTAGGTTCCATTTCAAAATTTTCTTGGTTTTGTAAATGAGAAGTAGAAGAACTAGGTTTTGACAAAATACTTTCTTCACCCCCACTATTTTTCAATTTAAAAGGAATTTTTTTTCATAAAAAATTGCATCACCAGATTCAAAAATGATTTTGTTTTCAAGATCAAAAAAATCTATAGGCTGCACTATTAATCGCATAACAGAAAAGCACAAGTAGTAGCTCTTATACCTGATTTAAGTATTTTAGGGTCAGTAAGCCTTACATAAGCAAGATAACCCCATATTCTCAAATATCCCAAATTTGGCTTATATCATTTCCACATCTCAAAATGTGTGGTATGTGACTTTTTATGTGGCACCTTATTCAATACATGACATACTATTAAAATAGCTTCACTCCAAAAATGTATGGGCGCACCAGATTCAATTATCATGGCATTTGTCAACTCAAATGAGTTGAATGCACTTGATTCACACTCACGGCCTCTATCACTTCTTATTCTTTTTATTTTTCTACCAAATTGATTTTCAATTTCTTTTAAAAAATCTTGAAATTTTTCAAAAGAATCACCTTTATTTTTCAATAAATAAACGTTGTATATTTTGAGAAATCATCAATAAAAGTGATAATATATCTATTTCCTCCACGAGTTAAAATTCCATCAAATTCACATAAATAGGAGTGAATTAACTCAATCAATTCGGTATTTCTTACAACACTTTTATGAGGCCTTTTTGTAATCTTAGCTTGACTACAAGTTTCACATTTTTAAAATCTTTTGACAATCTCGAAATTAATCCTAAACTACTTATGATTTCCACATATCTATTATTTATATGACACAAACGAGCATTCCAAAAATTAATAGAAGAAAGCATATAAACTGAACTGGTAGATGCTTTATTATTTTCAATATTTAACTTAACATTCCATCAAAAGCATAACATTTGCCCACAAATAATCCATTTTTAGTGATTACATAATTATCAGATTCCATAGTCTACTTGAAGCTAGCCTTGTTAAGTAAAAAGCTTGACATCAAATTTTTTCCTCATGGACGGAGTGTGAAGTACATCTTTCAATGTTAGCACACGTCTAGAAGTGAATTTTAAATTGACCTCACCACTCCAAGAACCTTGGTTTTGCTAGAGTCACCAAGCATAATTGTTTTTTCTTCTTTAAAGGGATTGTACAACTTGAACCAATATTTGTTATAACAAACATGCCTATTAGCATCAGAATCTGCCCACCACCCTTCAACATATTGCACCATATTGATGTTTGTAATTATAGCCACTATAGGCTTCTTAGTTACATTAGCCTGCGGAACAGATTCACGCAATATGCTCACTCTTGCCACAGACAAAACAGGATCTATTAAGTTGATCTTGTGAAAGGGGGTCCTTGGTTCTTATTGTTATTTTTATTCGGGTTTCTCCTTCCTTAAGGTCTATTATTATTTTTGAAAACTCTCTTTTTAGGCTTTAATTGACCATTTTTAGGAAAATGATTTTTGGGCATATTATTATTGGTTGAAATAAGGTTTACCTTTATGGTGGAATTATCATTGCTCTTTTGTGTCATGAGTGCATCTTGTCCTTTAGCCTCCTCCTCCACATGAATGCATGTGATCAAAGTATCCAAGGATGTCTCTTTTTGTATGTACCACAAAGTCTTTTGGAACTCCATCCAAGATTGTGGTAGTTTTTTAACTATGCCAGCTATCACCAGATTATCTCCAATCTTTATGCCTTCAGATCTCAGTTCTGCCACGATCATTTTGAAGTCTTGTGCCTGATTCATCACCAATTTTCCATCCACCATTTGGTAACGAAAAAATCTACTAGCAACATACTTCTTTGCACCAGCCTCCTCGGAATCATACTTGCTCTGTAAAGCTTTCCATATTTTCTTGGCAGAATTATAAGTTGTACCATAATAATTATAGAAATGATCCACAAGATAATCAAAAGATAAGAGCAACAATTGTATTCATTTTTTATATATTTATCTATTTTCTCTTGATGGAGACAAATTTCTTCCTCCCTCATCTTTTCAGTAGTAACCTTTGAATGATTCTTGTTAGTGAGGATGTAGGTGACTTTGAGAAGACTCAAATAGAAGATAACCTTTCCTTTCCACCTCTTGAAATGGGTTCCCTTAAAGCAAAAGGGCTTGTTTAGATCTCTAACAGTCGAATTTGGCTTCTCTTGTGTAGGCTTCATGTGATGAATCTCCTCAAAATTGTTGGTGCAAACACAATAATAATATAAATAACATAAAGAAAAACTGCATAATGCTTCTGAATATTATTAATTTGAGATTAGAAAAATACACAATACTATTTGGACTGAAGCCCGACACTTGCTCTCTTTAATGAGATTCAAGCCATTGGTTGGCTAAACTTTGTAACTGGTGCAAACCTTCTCTGACTTGTCTCACCTTGGGCCTCACAAATTTACTACCCATTTTCATTTTTGACACCTCCTCTCTTCACCTCCCCCTTGTGCATATCTGAATCAATACGTATTAGCCCATTAATCCCCACAATTAAAAGGAATAAAATAATCTCTCTCTTTTTCAATGTGATATTAAATATTTTTACCAACTCTTCATCTTTCATTTTAACTCTTACATCTTTACATTTATGTTATAATATAAATCAATTTTAATTATCTATACTATTATTTAAGGGGTTTCTCCTATTTGGACTAGGGGTGTCCAACCAGACTCAGTACCCGATCAAACCGCCCTACTCGGCCGACCCGGCCCGAAAAACCGGCCGACCCGACGCCGGTGACGGTCGGCGGCGGGTCTTCGTCCCCAAAACCCGATTTCGACGGGTCGGATGACGGGTTTGAGCGTAAAACCGAGATCTGAACCGATCCGACCGGTTGTGCACCGGAAAAATGAGTTCTTCTCCACCGCTGTATGTGTTTTGCCGGTCGTTTTCTGCAATTAGTCGAGATCAGGCCTTATCTCTTCGAGATCCGGCGAGATCTCGTCGAGATTCGGCCTATTCTCTTCGAGATCCACCGAGATCTCACTGAGATCCGGCGAGATCTCGTCGAGATTTGGCCTGATCCCTTCGAGGTCCACCGAGATCTCTTCGAGATCCGGCCAGATTTTAGCAAATCGGCCCAATTTCCGGCGAGTCTGGCATAGTTTCGAAGTTTTCAACTCTGACCGAGAACCGACCGATATCCGGTGATGGTCCGACCACCTGAACCGATTCCGTTCACCGGTCGGCGGCGGGTCCAGAAATTAGAGAACCGAAGTTATCGGGTCGGTTCCGGGTTGGGCACAAACCCGACCCGGACCGACCCGTGGACACCCCTAATTTGGACCATATTTTCTTGTTCTAAAATACCCTACTTCCCTATGTCTGAGTAGAAACAAAATTAAATGACAATTTGGTAAAAATACAACCCTAATTCCCACTAAAATATTGTCTAAAAAATAAGGTCACTTTTTGTTAATTTTCAAATTTTTTTATCCACTTATAAATTAGATTCTCAAAATAAAAATTATATATATAAAATAAAAAATCACAAATTTTTTTTTCTATGTGCAATGAGGCTAGTATAATATTAAAATGCTTCAAAATTGTCTGTTACTTACGTTACCCACCACTTGCAATTTGCCAAATAATTGTGGTAAAAGTATTCTTACACGTGGTCCTATAATTTTTGAAAATGTAATCGTACATGAGATAAGGAGAGACTGAGAGAGAGAGAGAGAGAATATTATATGCCGTTCATTGAAAAACTGCAACGTGCGTGGGACCTGCAGGTTTTGTTTTTTTGGTAGACTTGCTTGTTGACTCTGGATAATGCGTGGAACTTTCTTCCTTTCAAACAGCTAGACTCACTAGCATTATGCACTATTGAGCTGTACCACAGAGCTTCAAAGGAGGATAACCAGAAGGCCCAGTAGACTCACAGGTAATCTTAAATTTGCTATCATTCACATGCCATGCATACATCAACAAAAGTCACTACCGTTTATACTTGTGTTCTCAGGACACGAATATCTTGCATTATTTTCTTTTACTTTACAAGAAAGTTCAACATTTGGCTTGGAGCTTAATTTTGGAGGATTGTTACACACTAGTGTTATAGCAAGATGTGTCATTTTTTGTGCTTTTAGATAATCAGTAAAGCTATCTTACTTCAAGATTTTGTCATTTTGAGATGACTTCATGAAATTAGTCCATCATATATAACAACTTTGGTTCGAAACTTCTTCTCTGGAAAAAGAGTTTCTTAATGGGTGATCTCAATCATTTTTTTTTTTTTTTTTGGTTTGTCTGGCTACAGTCAAGGTTGATTACAACCAAAATTTCAGTGACAATAGTTGTCGATGATGCTAGCGGATTTAAGATTCTATTTACAAATTTTGTTCTTCAAACTAATGTTTGCTATCAATTTGGTCAACTTGGTTCCTGATGTTCGTATTTGTTGCCACTTTTCTGTCCAAATCTATCAATCTTTCTGACTAAATGTTAGATGACAAAAGTTGAATGTTTCAGAGAAATATTTCATGAGATAAGATTGCTTACCGGAGGGGATAGGAGCGGCAACCGTGGCCTAGAGTTGGGCCAAGGTCCAGAGATCTCGTTTCTGGGCCTAGGCTTGTAGCCTTACATGTACTACGACCAGTACGGTGCTGAGCTTTGGGGCCAAGCACCGTCACCACCTTAACCCGACAGAGTTGAGGTGGACTGACCGTCTCTCCTTGGGTTTGGCTAAATAGACAATTGTTCTTCCTGTCAAAAATGCCCATAAGAGAAGTCAACCTGTTCTGGATATCTGGTCACCGGTGATTGAATCAAGGCTGAAAATTAAATCGACCAACCCAGTCGACCGAACCAATAAGGTCCGGTCAGTTACTGTCAGTTCGACAAAATGGGCAGTCAAGTGAGCAAAAGTTTTTCTATTTTAAGGAAAAAAAAAAAACTTTGGCACAATATTGAGGAAATTTGCAATTTAAGTAGATTCTTGAAACATTTTAGTTAGTAATTAAGAATGCTTTTGAAACTGTTTTGTAAATTAGCATCTTCAGTCTCAAGAACTCAAATTCGGTGACAAAACTCGAGCTTTTAAGACTCGAGTTCCAGTATTAGCGTGAAACAATTTATCCATGTAAAACTTGAGTCGGAGAGACTTGAGTTCCATAAAAGTAGATTTGAAGAAGGAGAAGGAGAAGAAGATCCAGATTTAACGAAGAGAAGAAGAAGAAGAAGAAGAAGAAGAAGAAGAAGAAGAAGATTTGGAGAATAAACCCGGATCTAAAGAAGAAGATCTAGAGAAGATGAAGAAAATTTGGAGACAAAGAATGCAAGAGATGGAGAACTCGAGAGAAGAAGAAGAACCTGAACTTGAAGAAGATGGAGAGCGCAGGAACTCGAGCCTTAAAGACTCGGTTCCACATGGATTTTTTATTCCACATCTGCTTACCACCACTTGCAACTCGATTCTTAGAGACTCAAGTTCTACATTGAACTCGAGTTTTAGAGTCTCAAAATGCTAGTTTGCTAAATATTTTTGCAAACTTGACAACTAACTAAAATGTTCCAAAAAAATAAAGCTAAATGTAAAAAAAATCCCACAATATTTCCCTAACAATTTTATGACAAAAAGTTGGTTGTAAGGAAAGTAAAAAATAATATGTGTCAAGCTATAATTTGTGGAACATAAAATAGAAAAAAAAAAAAAAGTAAGAAAATGATTTGCATTCCTCATCAAACTCACCATTAGGGCTGTCCACCCACTCCTCCTCTCCCCCCCCCCCCCCCCCCCAACAAAAGAATTGACCCAATCGAACCGACTTCTCTAGTGGTCGACCACCCGACCTCAGAAATAGATGCCGACAAGTTGGTTGGCAGGTTTTCTCCTCTAAAACCCGACCATTAACCCAGCTGTGAAAG
The DNA here is from genome assembly GCA_033629205.1 of Lithocarpus polystachyus. Taxonomy (NCBI): domain Eukaryota; kingdom Viridiplantae; phylum Streptophyta; class Magnoliopsida; order Fagales; family Fagaceae; genus Lithocarpus; species Lithocarpus polystachyus. The sequence continues at coordinate 56,931,633 of CM066171.1, forward strand.
CCATCAAAATCTGGCGAATACAAGACTTTTCGGCAAATATTCGATAGAGATCCATCAAATCTAAAGTAATTTTTCGAATATTTCGAGATCTCTGCAAGATTTGGTGGAGATCTCCCTGGATATGGCAAGATCTCGCGAAATTCAGTAAGACCTTTGCTGTATCAGGCGAGATCTTGCTAGATTTGGAGATATTTTTGGCGTTTCTTCAGTTTTAAATGAACCGACCGCCACCTGATGTGTAATCCAACTCCCTCATTGGTTGATGGTGGATTTGAAATTTCTCCACCTGATTTGATTGGGTTGGGCACAAACCTAACTCGAACCAACATATAAACACCCCCATTCACTGTTTACATTATTTTTTAACCTACCATTAACCCTTTACAAATGCAAACCCCTTGTAGGTGCACTATGCACCATGGTCCAGCCCACGTTTAATTAAAGCCCAAATATAGGCTTGTGTCGTGCACTACTACGAGTATAAGGCAGCAAGGGTTTTAATTTAGAAGTGTTGTGTGTAGTCTTTTAGAAGAAAAAGAATAAAGTGGTGTGCCATATAAAATGAGAGAGGGAGAGAGAGTTGTGTGTAAGAAAAATGTGGTGCCATCTGAAGTAAAAGGAAGGATTTTGTAGTGAAAGCATTGAGAAAAAATTGTGTCTGTGAGAGCAAAGAAGATAAGGAGGTTTTTTTTAGCTGTGAGACATTCACAAGAAAATATTATTTTGCTAGTGATTTGTTTTGGGTACTACAACCACGAGTAGTTGGTATAATTTAGAGTGTGACTAAAGATTTCAGGTGAGTTTATATTATTCTTAGTGATAAATTATTGTGTTTGGTGTGGATCTCAAGTTTATCTCAAGTTAGGCATAAACTTGAGAGGATATTGTAATTGATTTGATAATAGTGAAATCGCTATAGCTCCATGTACGTAGACACATTGCCAAATCAAGTAAATCTTGTCTTAAGTGATTGCTTTCTTTGGCGCATATATATATATATATATATATATATATTGTAATTGATTTGATAATAGTGAAATCGCTACAGTCCCGTGGACGTAAGCACATTGCCAAATCAAGTAAATCTTGTTTTAAGTGATTGTTTTCTTTAGTGCATATAAATATATATATATATATATATCATCTTACAATCTAGGAAATGGGTTAAATTCCCAACACCACTAGCATCACGCAATTTTAAGGTGAAACTTGGATGCTTTTGATTGGTATATACAAATCTAAACTATCTAATAACCTTATCAGTTATCACTCTACTGATACAACTCCCCCTTCTTTTCTCTTTCTATCTCATATCTCTCTTAAGTTTGTCTACGGGTCGATCCGGGTTGGGTTTATGTCTAACCCGCAATTAACCCAATCAGATCGGGTGGAGGAGTTCCAGACCTGCAGCCTACAGCAAATAACCATGGGTCGAGTCAGATTGGGCTCGGGTGGATGGCAGTTGGATTCGATTTCAACCGAAATCAGAGATTAAACACAAACCTAAAGAACAAAATCAACGACTCAACAGATCTAAAAAGTACAAACCCAAAGAACAGATTGAAAAACCCAAAGAATAGATCTACAAATCCAAATCATACAAACAGATCGTTGAACCTGAGAGAAATAATAGAGAGATCAAACCCGAGAGAGAGATAATCGTAGATCTAAACCATTGAGGGAGAGTGGGCGACGTCAACAATGAAGGCGAATCAGAGATGGAGATGAGCTGGTGACGCTATAGATGAAGAGTAAAGAGATAAACTAAGAGTAGAGAGATCGAATGAAAAGAAGAGAGATCGGTGAAGAGTCGAGAGATCAAGAGAAAAGAGACTGATTTGAGATCAAAGAGATTGAGAGTGAAAAGACTATGTTAAAATGGAAACACTAACCCACTTATACGATGGTCAGGTTGGGTGGCTCAGATTTTGGAGGAGGAGACCCGCACTCGACCCTCTAAAATTGGTTTTAAAAAACGAAGACCTGCCACTGACCGCCAGAGTAGTCGAATCAGGCAGCTAAAGGGTCGAGTCCGGTTGGTTTGGCTGGGTTGGTCGATTTTGCGAGTTGCTTAAGTAGCCCTAATCTCTTTATCTTCGCTCTATCTCAATATACGGCTCCAAGGGATAAAGTTATCTCTCCCATTATTTTCCACTTTCATTTTATGCACTGGTGGTTGGTGCTTTTGAGATGAAGATTGTTTAATTTTATCCTCAACTGCGTTGAGTTTTTACATTTTTCTCAGATTATTGTACTTTGTCTTTTTTCATCTTTTTTTGGCTGGAAGTTTGAACGTTGATATCATTGGCACAATCCTAGCCACAACCTAACCCGACTCTAGATCCCCTTCCTCCGTCGCCTCTGCCCCTAGTGGTCAGAGCCCGAGTCCATGTCATCAACCAGGAGCACGCGATCGAAGTGTTCGTTGATGGGTGCTTGGTGAAAGTCCCAAAGGGCATGACGGTTCTTCAAGCTTGCGAAATCACCAGCATCGATATCCCTCGATTCTGTTACCACAGTCGCCTCTCCATCACCAGAAACTGCTGCATGTGCTTCGTCGTTCAAGCCTGGGATTGTGCCGATGATGTACTCGGGGCATTTTCCTTCACACGTTATTCCTTAGTTTTTTTTTTTTTTTTAATTAACATATTTCAGTAAAATTAAATTAAAATTAAAAAAATCCTCCAAAATAGCGTTGTTTTGGTTAATAAACGATAGCACCTAACAAAAAGGTAACGGAGGACAGAATTGACAAAATTTGAAACTTAAAAGACTGAAATGATAAAACTGAAACTTAGAGGATTAAAATGACAAAAGGTGAAACTTAGAGGGTTAGTTTTGCATTTTAGCCTAATTTTTTTGTCTTATAAATAAGAGAAAAAAAAAAAAAAAGGAAAACAATTTTTTTGTTGGACATCAAGGACAAGAATTCATGCAGGCATGCAGCTAAACCAACCATTCAACAATGCTGGGAATCCTCAAACTTAAAGTTTGATTTAATTTTATCATAGCTTTTATTGGGAATACGCCCGACCGACTTTTGACCGACCACCTAGAGCCTTGCTTGGAAGGAGGGAATGGAATGGAAAAGAATGAAAAGAATAATTTTAGAATATTCTTCCATTATTTTGTTTGTGAGTTTTAATGAAGGGAATGGAAAGTCCAATCCCTTATTTGTGAGTTTAAGTAGGAGGGAATGGAATTGGTGAATGGAATTGGTAGGAGGAAATACTCATTCCTCTCTATTCTCTTAAAACCTCAAATTTTCATTCCTCCCGAAATTGGGAGGAATAAGAGGGAATGTAATTAGATTTAATGATTTTTTTACTAAAACTCCCAAAATATCCTTATATATTCAACCTTTTATTTTAAAATAGAGGTCTAATAGTAATATTGTCATAAAATGATTTCACTCCATTCCCTCCATGTTACTCCCAAACAAAATTACGTACATTCCATTCATTTTCATTTTTTTTCCATTCTTTCATTTTAAAACATCTAATCAAGGTTACATAATTTCATCCCATTCTATTCCATTCTTTTCCCTTACTTAAATACATTCTTTTTCATTCCATTCTATTCCATTCTCTTATGATCATTCTATTCCATTCCATTCTATTTCATTCCATCCCCTTATGAACTCCCAAGCAGGGCTTAAAAGTAAAGGGTGTTAAATTTCGACTGGCCCATTGATCAAAGTGTTTAAGAACCTTTTAACCACCTAAAAGTAGAGGGTGTTCAATTTCGATTGGCCCATCAGTCAAAGTGTTCAAGAACCACGCAACCCAACATGCTTGGATCGATTGACAGGTTTACCCTTAGTCTAAGCTCAATTGACCCGTGCTCACCCCTAAATCAACTTATACTTAGTTGGCAAATCAAGGAAGGCTATATCACTTCCCGTTGATGCCTTGTTCTATCGCTATTCCTCTAGCATTTAATGCGGAGTGACAACCTTTGCACTGTAGCTCCTTAGGGAACAACAATATTAACTTATCCCCTTAATCGGTTGACTGGATAGATTACTAAAAAAAGTTCTCCATTCCATGGCGAACACCTTACAAAACCATCCAATGAAATCTATAAATTACCACCCCGTTATCAAAGTAATCAAGGGAAGAAGATAGATCAAGAGAAGAAGTATAGTAAACGACAGTATTATAGTGTTAAGTCTCTAAACTACGGGTCGTTTGTATTGTATTTAAGTATGATTAAATCAACGTGTGTTGTGCACGTGTGCACTGTGTAACCAACTCAGAATAAGCGGGAAAGTTTGTTTATTTGTTAGCTTAATTTTCGCTTAGTTTGTTTTGATTAGTTTTGATCCCCTATTTGTATATATATGAAGCAGAGAGAGACTTTGTATTCTAATTCATTCAGTTAATCAATCGGATTTTCATCAATTCTGCTATGGTATCAGAACACTGCTCTTAAGGTCTAACCCAGAGTTTTTTAGTTGCAGAAAGACCTCCCTAGAATTTCACAAGGAGAAAGTTCTGTGAGTGACTACTTTACTCATCTCTTAATTCTTTGGAATGAGATTCAATTTCAGTCCTTTTCCCTGTTGCACTTGTGCTAAGTGCACTTGCAATGTGAAAATAGATGTTCTTTTACATAGAGAGTCAGTTATGCAGCTTCTCCTGGACTCAATGGCTCTTTCTCAAATCCAAGGGCAAGTCTTGCTTATGGATCCAATTCCACCTCTCAATATAGTCTATTCCTTGTTGATTCAAGAGGAAAGCAAAGATCAATTGGCCATGGAAAAGGAAGTGGACCTTTTGTTGAATCTATGCTCTTGCAGCAAGGTCTAAGAATACAGGGACATATTTAGGTACAAAGAACTACAAGAAAGGTAAAGAGAGGCCAGTGTAGTCATTGTGGTTTGCTGGTCCCACTGTGGACAAGTGCTACAAGATCTGACATAAAGTCCAGGCCAAGAAATGCCATGGCTAACCAAATATCAAGCCTACATCTGAGATCGGATTCCACTTGTGGTTCAAATCAGAATCAGTTTGCAAATCAGTTTTCTCAATTTCCATTCTCACCAGAACAGTGTCGAAAGCTTCTTGCTATGATTGGAGGTCATGATCCTCAATCAACTCCCATAGTTATGGCTAACAATGTTTCCTTTCCTTCACATCAGCCTACTCCTATGGCAAGTAATCATTTTATGTCCCCAACCTCTTTCGATCTTAAAAATTTCATCTTTGCTGCTAAAGTTGTGAATAGAACAACTTTTGAATGTTAAACTTGGGTTTTAGATACAAGTGCAGGTGATTATATTGTATGTTCTATGACTTTACTACATTCCATTACCTCTATTACTCATTGTTTTGTTGAATTACCTAATGGAGAATCAACTCAAGTCACACACATAGGCTCAGTTCATCTTTCTACCCATTTGACTCTAGAACATGTATTATGTGTTCCTTCTTTCTCCTTTAACTTGTTATACGTTAGCAAGCTTACTCAAAGACTACCATATTGCCTTCTATTGTTGTCCCAATTTTGTCTTCTTCAGGACCTTACTTGTTGGAGGACGATTGGAGTGGGTGAAGTTGACAATGGTTTATACTTGCTGCAGAATTCCACCTCTAAGACATCAAGCTTTCCTTCTTCCCTCACTGAATGTCTTTCCACTCACAAGCATATCAACTCTGTTCACTCTACTACTACTTCTTCCAGCCCAAACATGTCCAGTCTATTTGGCATTTTAGATTAGGTCACCCTTCTTTCAATAAATTGTTACATTTAAAAGATGTATTGTCATCTTCTTTTGGTGTATGTACTGATGTTTGTACTGTTTGCCCTTTGGCAAAATAGAAACAATTGTCTTTCCCTTTTAATAACAATCTTTGTTCTATTCCTTTTGCTTTAATACATGTGGATGTTTGGGGTCCTTATTCTATATCTACACATGATGGATTTAAGTATTTCCTAACCATTGTTGATGATGGTACTAGGTCCACTTGGGCTTTTCTAATGAAAACCAAATCTGAAGTTAGACCCCTTATCATGTCATCTTATAACATGATTCAAACTCAATTCGAAGTTGGAATCAAAGCAATCTGATTAGATAATGCCCCAAAAGTTTCCACGGTTGATTTCTTTAGTGCTCATGGGATCATACATCAAAAGAGATGTGCTTATACTCCATAACAAAATTCTACAGTGGAGAGAAAGCATCAGGTTTTTTTAAATGTTGCCAGAGCACCAAAGATTCAATCACATATTCCTTTACCTTATTGGGGTGACTGCGTTCTTACTCTAGTTCACCTCATCAATAGATTACCTTCACCTTTACTAAAACGCAATACTCCTTATTGAATTGTTGTTTTAATAAAACCCCCCCTGTTATTCTCAATTAAGGGTCTTTGGTTGTCTGTGTTTCATTTCCACAATTACTGCTCAGAGAACAAAATTTTCCCCTAGAGCTAGTCCTTGCATCTTCCTAGGTTATCCTTTCTACATGAAAGGCTACAAAGTTCTAGATTTACACACTAGAAAATTTTTCATTTTCAGAAATGTCATTTTCCATGAATCAATTTTTCCATTTTCCCCTCATTTAAAAAAAAATTCACCTCGTGCATCCATACCTTTACCCACAAATATTCCCATTTCCACAGATACTAATCCAGTTCTAGATGCTTACATTAGTCTTAATCACTCTAATTCACCCATTTATGCAGAAGCTAGTGAATCTCCAATAGGTGAACCTCTAGCTGAGTCTATAAAACATATAGAGCCTATAGATTATCCTATAGTTAAACCTATACCTAAGCCACAAGCTGAACCTATAGCTGCACCTACTAGGAGATCTTCAAGACACATTCACAAACCTTCTTACCTTCAATCATATCACTGCAATCAAGTATCCATTGATTCACCTACCTTATCATTCTCCACTCAAGGTACACATTGCCACTTACCCTCTTTTCTATCATATGAACATCTTTCCAATATTCACAAACATTTTTGCAATATGATTTCTTCCACGATTGAACCTGAGAACTACCAACAAGCTGTTCAAGATCCTAAGTGGAGAGGGGCTATGACTATTGAGATTGCTGCCTTAGAAGCCAACAACGCTTGATCCCTCACTTCTCTTCCCCCTCATAAGAAACCTATTGGCTGTAAGTGGATTTACAAGATGAAATTCAAGTCAGATGGTTCTGTTGAGAGGTTTAAAGCTCATTTGGTTGCTAAGGGCTTCACTTAGAAGGAAGGTCTTGTTTTTGTTGCTGTGAAAGGATGGTGTCTAAGTCAATTGGATGTCAACAATGCCTTCTTACATGGTGATCTCAAAGAATAATTGTACATGGTGCTTCCACCCAGATTTCACAGCAAGGTGGAGTTAGTTTGCAAACTCAACAAGTCACTTTATGACTTGAACCAAGTTTCAAGACAATGGGTTTCAAAATTTTCCACTGCATTGGTACATTTGGGTTTCAAGCAGTTCAAAGCTGACTACTTTCTATTTTCCAAGAAAACTTCCAATTCATTCATTGGTCTCCTAGTTTATGTTGTTGATATCGTCATAGCAAGTGACAATAAAGAGGTTGTTGAAGAACTAAAGGTTCTATTAGATTAGCAATTCAAACTAAAGACCTTGGTGATTTGAGGCTTTTCTTGGGTCTTGAAGTGGCTAATTTAGTGGAGGGCATCAATTTCTATCAAAGAAAGTGCACCTTAGAAGTCTTGACTCTTGAATGATGCAAGAATGCTTGGGTGTAAACCAGTAACGACACCAATGGAGCAGAACTTGAAGCTTAGTAAGTATGAAGGTGGAGAACTAAAAGATCCAAGCTCATATAAAAGGCTGATTGGGAGGCTTCTCTACTCAACCATCACTAGGCCAGACATCACCTTTGCTGTACATAGTTTAAGTCAATACAATGGCACATCCTAGAAAGCCCCATCTGCTTGCAACAAATAGAGTCTTGCAGTATCTTAAAGCCCTTCTAGGACATGGACTAATCTTTTTAAGCAAGTCTAAGCTTCATATAAAAGCATTTGCAGATGCAAATTGGCCTTCATGCCCTGACACAAGAAGGTCTATTACTGGGTTCTATGTGTTCATTGGGGATTTTTTTAGTTTCATGGAAGTCCAAGAAGCAACAAATAGCATCCTGATCTTCAGCAAAGTCTAAATACAGATCAATGCCTATTACAGTGTGTGAGATAGTGTGGATTCTTTATTTTATTAGGGATATTTAGGTTGAACATTCCCAAACAGCTCTCTTATTCAGTGATGGTCAAGCTGCTCTTCACATAGGTGACAATTTTGTGTTTCACAAGAGAACAAAACACATAGAGATTGATTGCCATGTTGTTAAAGATAAGGCATTGGAGGGAGTAATATGATTGTTGCATATAAGGACTCATTCACAGCTTGCAGACTTGTTAATCAAAGCATTGAGTGTTCATCAATTTCATATGCTGCTGTCCAATATGAATTAGGTTAATATTCAAACCCCTTTTTGTTAGATTTATGGTTAAGTGATTAAATTTACTATTTCTTAACAGTTTAAGCTTTTGGGACAATCGATAATTTAATATGATATTAGAGCAGGAGATCCTGAGTTCAATTCTGGCTTTACCTCCCATTTAAAATGTTAAATTCCCACTTATTGGACCCTCACTTATTAAGAGGAAGTTTAAGTCCACAAGTGAGGGGTAGTGTTAGACTTATGGTTAAGTGATTAAATTCACTATTTCCTAACAGCTTAAGCTTTTGGGACAATTGGTAATTTAACATATTTCATCTTAAGGGGGACTATCAAAGCAATCAAGGGAAGCAACTAGATCAAGAAAAGAAGAAATATAGTAAACGACAATATTATAATTGATGATTTAATGCTAGAAAAGCCCATTTATTACAAAGAAAATTTCAAACTTTTTAAAACTTGGTCCAATTTTATTATTGGATCTTGTGTATGTATTCGCATGAAATTTTAAAATGTGATCCAATCAGATTGTAAGGATCATATTTTTATGTAATTGACATATTCTTCAACAAAACGCATTTTATGTGTCATTGAGTCTTAGTCTCTAATGTTGTCAAGAAGGCCTTGAAATTGCAAACAAGTGATATGTTTGAAGACACAAGAATACTCAAGAAAAAACTGCATCTATGGGTCTCAATACCTGTTGATCTATCGAAATTTAATGAACCTTAATACCCAGCTTGACACCTCTCGATCTATTGAGCTTCGGGAAAATTGAATTTAAAATTATGTTTTCAGCCCATAATGACTTGGCTTTCTAGGAATTTGTGCACTAGGGTTCCAAAGCATATAAAAGACATATTTTGTAGCCGTCATAAAAGCGACAGAGAGCTAAATGCATAATAAGAAATGCTGCGACATTTGTGCACCTAGGATTTTATGCCAAGCTACTTTCAGTTCATCCAAGCATGGATTAAAGAACTCTGCAAAATTTCAACAATCAAAAAGGTTAATGTGGAGTTAGTCGCGGAGTGAGAGATTTGTGCAATTGAGAAATCTTCTACAAGATCAAGTCCAATTGGGGATTGGAGCTAAGACTGGTATAACTCAGTAGGTTTTACTATAGGTAGGTAGGTACTTTGAGATATGCTTGTAGAGTAAGATTCCTCGTACTTGTAACCTTTTTTTCTTGATTAGTGGATTCTTTGGGAGTGGTGATTTGAAATTCAACCGGTGGGATTACGCTTGCAAGGGTTTTCCTCATCGTGACCAAATTGCCATGTCAAACTTATTTTCTACTTCACTCTAATTTAGGTTAGTGATTTGATTGTGTCATAATCTGATTTGTGTGTAATTTGATTAATTTATCAACCTGGGTGAATCTATAACCCAACATTTAGTACTTACATGAATGGTTTTTTTATTTATAATTCAGATTGGTCTCGAGTACTCGCATGTACTGACGTGCATTTGTGTGTCATTTATTATCCTCCTAAACTCAAATTCTAGCTCATCGGCAATTGGGGATAACAAACCACACAACTAACAACCAAAACAAAGAAGGTTAGTAAGAAGTCAACTCAAAGAGTTTTTAGTTTTCTTTCCCTTTTTCTTTTTCACATTGGATTAGTTTCTTGCTAGATAAATGTTAAGTGTGCAACCCAAGGACATTTCATACGAGGCTATATGATCTGCCATTTCATATGAGGCTATATGATATGCTCTGTCTCATACATTAAAAACTTTGTTAAAATAATCATAGAAGTTCTACATTTACAACATTTTTATAACATTTTCTCAAAAAGTTTTAAGTGGTAAATTGTTACTGATTCTAATTTAAACTCACCATTAAAATTACTTTTTTAGTCATCAGTAATAGTTAGTAACAATTTGTCATTTAGGATTTATTGTGAAAATGTTGTGGATATAGCATTTTTCCGTAACCATATTATAAGACTAGTGTTTAGGACATCAATATGGATCAGACGAAAGCCTTGAGTGGTATTTTGATATATTTTTTTTTTAATCATAAAAGACTTATTCTTGTGCCCAAAAAAAAAAAAAAAACTCTTATAGAGAAATACAATATAACAAATATGCTAATCTTTTGATGGATTTTTTTGCATTAAAATATTATATAGAGCTCACTTGAATGCTATTTTTATCAGATTGGTCTCAAGTGCTCGCATGTGCTGACTTGCATGTGTGTGTCATTTATTTTCTTCCTAGACTCAAATCCTAGCTCTGCCGCAATTGGGGATAACAGACCACACAAGTAACAACCAAGCCAAAGAAGGTTAGTAAGAAGTCTTTCTAATTTTCTTTCCCCATTTTTCCACCTTGGATTAATTTCTTGCTAGATAAATGTTGAGTCTATAACCCAATGACATTTCATACGAGGCTATATGATCTGCTCCATCGCATACATTAAAAATTCTGTTGAAATAACCATATCATAAGACTAGTGTTTAAGACATCAACATGGATAAGGTGAAAGTCCTGTGTTCTACTCTTGCTAATCTCTCAAGAGATACTGAAAGACTTGTCAAATTATAAAGGAAAGAATTTTTTTTTAAAAGGAAAAAAACAATCCTTTTTTTTAATCTGAATAAGTGTAACATTGGTATTAATGAGAACCCAAAAGGACAGTGTGGGAGAAAGATGCCCCCTTCTCTATTAGTAGGATTTAGTATAGAACCTCGGATGATGGAAATGGAGTTTCTTACTCTCAAATTACAAAAAGCTTCCCAATTTGCTATCTCATGGGCAAGAAAAGAAGTAAAATATCTGCAATAATATTTGGCAACCACAGTTGAACAGTTAATGGGTTCAATTACCTTTAGAGCATCCACTTCTAGAATAATAGCTGAAAAATCTTCTTCTTTTCCCATTTTAATGGCTACCAGAGTTGCATGTGCTTCAAGCCCACAAAGAATCCCCCCTTCCATAATCTTAGTGCATGCTGCAATCAATTCTGCCTTGTGATCCCTATATATAGCAGCTAGGATAACTGAGAAACTTCTCACAGTTGAGTAATGCACTTTTGCCACAACTTGCTCACATGGCAAGTCATGAGTGGTGGAGTTGTGGACCCACCACTTTTACACCATCACTCACAACTTGCCACGTGAGTAAGTTGTAGCAAAATTTGTGGTCCTAGTCTCACAGCTGCATCAAAGTTTATCTGTACTATACCCTTGGGGAGGCAGGTTCCACACTTCCTTGATGAGAGTTATGCTCTTTTGCCCCCGCATCATTTTGTGAATTGTAGAATGCTTTGATATTTCTTGCCACAACAATAGGATCAACTGTGTGTGGATCAAACAGAAACCTATTACTAGCCATGGCTTATCACAAAAATAAATGCACAACAAAGCAAGAAATTCTGTTCATCTTCTCTAGGAATCTTAACACTACTGTTTGCATTGAGAATTAAGCCAATCCCACTACTCATGGATTGTAATCCAAGCTCTTGGAAATTGATTGGTCAATCATACAAATACCACACGATTTAAGCAACAGAAAAGAAATTAAAAGATGCTCAGCAGTTTCCTAGTTCCTTGACATAGCAAACATGAAAATCCTCAATTCAAATCTGTTCTTGAGCACCTCCTGAGTTGGGATCACATTCCATGAAATTTTCCAAAGGAATATTGCAAAACTGTTCATGGATCTTGAGTTCCACAACCGATTCAAATCTGCTCTTCTAAGAGGACGTGCAGAGTTGAAATGGGAGATTTCGTCAGGTCTAATTGCTATTTAGTTATGAATTACCCATTGGCGTTCCATGTCCAGAAGAATTTCTCCTATTTTGGCTCAAAAGGTGTATGGATCGTCAGTAGTTGGGCTGCAGAATTTCTACCGAAGTATCAGCCACTTTAGCTCTATCCCAACAATTGGTGGAGAGGATCTTGGGCAAGGGCTTATAGTTTGGGAGGGTGGGGACCTACGGGTCCTCCAAAACATTACCACAATAACCCCTATTCACCCTGAAACAAGCCCTTTGTGTAGGAAGTCCCAACCTAAAAGTATTACTTTCCATAGCCATGCAGATAGATTTAGCTTATGACTGTAGCTGAATTTTCCTTCAACGGAGTCTTTTTTTCTCTGTAGCAAGTAAGCTTCCTCTGTAGCAACAGAGAAGCTTCCTTACTCAGTAGAACCGCCGTTCCTTAGGAGAGGATTTTTTGTATCTCAGGTAACCTCGTTACTTGGAGGTTTTTTAGGGTCATAGAGATGGACAACTTGGCAGAGAATTGGCAGAAACTATCATTAAACGACAGAGAAGATGAAAATCTAGAACTCCCTGAACAGAACACGTCAAATGAGTTTATTCTGGCTGCAAAATTCCTCACAAAGAGGGCTTTGAGTGTTGAGGCTGTTATTAGAACTTTTAGCCCTTTGTGGAGGTCAGTGAAGGGCTTCGAGGTGAGAAGAGCAGGAGACCATGTTTTACTGTTTGTGTTCAATGACAAGAAAGAAGCAGAAAACATCCTTTGCAACGCGCCATGGAGCTTCGATAAGCATCTTGTGGTGTTACAATGGTATGACAGAGAGGTGCCTATTAGAGCTTTAGAGTTTAGCAAGATACCAGTCTGGGTTCAGGTCCATGATATCCTGGTGACATTTTTGAATAGGAAGGTTGCACAAGGGCTGTGTGAGGTAGTGGGCTCGGTCTACAGAGGGGTTGACACTTCTGAGATGGACGAAGGGAGCTTTATGAGGGTCAGGGTTCTCATAGACATTAATACACCTCTTTGCAGGGGGAGACGATTTTCTTCACAGGGGGAACAGGGTTGGGTCTCCTTTAAGTATGAAAGATTACCCAACCTGTGCTAATGGTGTGGGTGCTTAAGCCATGGAGACCGAGACTGGGAAATGTGGATAGACAGTGAAGGTCAGTTGAAGAAGGAAGAGCAAGCCTATGGATCCTGGATTCGTGCTCTACCATTTGTCAAAGGAAGAAGCTCGGTGATCAAAGTACTGGGGTTCTACAAGGCAAGGAAAAAGGAGAGGCAACCGAGGGCCAGAACGGGGCCATCTCAGATCCTGGTGGCGGTGCTGGATCCTAAGGAGTCTTCAGAGGTGGCGGTACAGTCACAATCCGAGGTTTGTAAGGCTACTCAGGATGACGTACAGGCCAGCGTGTGCAGGTACCGAGTCTGTGACTATGATGGGTAGAGAAAGGGCAAGCCAGGAATCCAGGGAAAACTTTGAGGAGCGGATCGAGGAGATTGATAGGGAATTGAAAAGTTTGATAAGGACGAAGTGCAACAACTGGATACTGATATGGTTACATCATTGGGGGAAGCAAGCATAGCGAGCATCCAAAGCAGTTGGAATCGAACCAAGAAAGGAAGGAAGGGAAGGAGCTAACTTTTGGACAGCTACTTGGGAGCTTTTCGGGCAGGGAGCTGAGTGGACAGCCACGTGTACGTGCTGCTGACCTAGTAAGTGTCCCAATCACTCATACTATATTAGGAGACATTACTAGTATATTGGGTAGACTTGACAAACCAGCCACGGTGGAATGTAAAAAAAGAAGAAAGAAAATTATTAGGGCCAACACTGATGAACCTATGAGCCCTTCAGCTCTGTCAAGGGCAAAAAGAACTAGTGAGGAGGATGGTAGTGGGTTACCAAGCAAGAAGAGAGCGGTTTCCCTCTATGATCATGCTACACTTTCAACAATGGTAGAGGTTGTTAAACAGTCCCGCCAAAAGCAATGAATATCTTATGCTGGAACTGTCAGGAACTTGAGAACCCCCAGACAGAGCAAGAGCTCGGAGACATTATTCGGATGCAAGTTCCTTTAGTCGTGTTCTTAGCCGAAACATGGCTTGATAAGGCTAGGCTAATTTTCATTCGAGATAAGCGTAAGTTTGAAGGTTTGCTGGAATTCTCAAGAGAGGGCAGAGGTGTGGGGGGGTGGGGGGTGGTGGAAAAAAGATGTAGATTTTTCAGTGGACACTTACTCCCCAAACCATATTGATGCTATCATAAATAAAGGTAGGGAGAATGAATGGCAGTTCACCGGCTTTTATGGTGAACTAGATACAAGAAACCACCATATCTCTTCGGCCACACTAAAATCAAAATACGCTTTGCCTTGGCTTTGTGCTAGCAACTTTAATGAGATAACTAGGGCATATGAGAAAGCTGGAGGAAGGTTGAGGCCGAGCAAGCAGATGGAGGACTTTAGAGATGTCCTCGATGAATGTGGGTTTCAAGATCTCGGGTTCAGTGGCAACAAGTTTACATGGTGTAATGGGCATGGGGAAGGCCACACGGTGTGGGAAAGTTTGGATAGAGCAGTGGGTTCAGTGGAGTGGATGGATTTGTTCCCAGTAACTAAGGTGGTCCACCTGGAGTGTGGCACTTCGAACCACTAGCCTCTCATGATCTTCCTAGCAAGCATACCAAAGAAGAGTAATAAACCGTGGAGGTTCGAAAAAATGTGGATGGAGGATGTGGGATGTAGGGAAGTGGTGGAAAATGCTTGGGCTCATGTTTCTCAAGGTAGCGCCATAAGTAGATTGGAAGGAAAAGTAGATAGGTGTCGTAGGAATTTGAAGTGGTGGAGTAAGGTGGCTTTTAGGAATGTGACCCGAAAATTAAGGGAGAAGAAGAAATTACTTAGGTTGGCCAAAGTTGAAGCAGTTAGAGGAGGAAACATGGCGTGGGTGTTGCGGCTGAAAAAGGAAATATCCACACTCCTAGTGAGGGAGGAACAAATGTGGAAGCAACGGTCTTGCGCCTTGTGGTTGCAAGACGGGGATAACAACACAAGATATTTCCATAGTCGAGCCTCTCATAGGTTTAGGAGGAATCGGATTGATAGTCTGGAAGATGCAAATAGGGAGTTGTGTGATGATGAAGAAGGCATATCTAGTATATTGGTATGCTATTACCAACAACTCTTCACCTCGTCCAACCCGGCCATGGTTGATACTGTTGTTGATAAAATTCCTTGCTCAATTAGTGATGAGATGAATGATGAGCTTTTGGCTGAATTCACAAGGGAAGAAGTGGTTGTGGCTTTGAAACAAATGGACCCTTGGAAGCACCGGGGTCGGATGGGCTTTCACCATTGTTTTTTCAGCACTATTGGCAGGCGGTTGGGGATGATGTGATTGAGGCGGTGCTAAGCTGCTTATCTTCGGGTGTAATTCCCCCGTCCATCCATCGTACGTTCATCACCCTTATTCCAAAGGTAAAAAGCCCGTCAAAAGTCTCTGAATTTTGCCCTATTTCTTTATGTAATATTATCTATAAGCTTGTATCCAAGGTTGTTGCAAACAGGTTGAAGGGTCTATTACCTCTTATTATTTCGGAATCTCAGAGTGCCTTCCAATCCGATAAGGCAATTTCGGATAACATTCTTGTGGCCTTTGAGACCCTTCATCACATGAAAAATCAGAAGTAAAAAAAGGGAGGTTTCATGGCTCTTAAGCTAGATATGAGTAAGGCGTATGTAGAGTTGAGTGGCGGTTCTTGGAGCTAACCATGAGGAAAATGGGCTTTTGCAGTCGGTGGGTGGATCTGATTATGTCTTGCATTGGTTCAGCCTCCTATCAAGTATTGGTGAACGAGGTTCCAAAAGGGGAAATTTGGCCGACAAGAGGCATTAGACAGGGCGATCCCTTATCCCCGTATCTCTTCTTGGTATGCTCAGAAGCTCTGCTGACAGTATGCAGCAAATTCCGGGGCAATTAGAGGCTTCTCCTTGTGTCGAGATGGCCCAGCCACTTATTCTTTGCCGACGACACCCTGCTCTTTTGACGAGCAACAAAGGGTGATTTGGAAGTAATTCTCCATATCCTACAGGCATATAAGCTAGCCTCGGGGCAAAAGCTGAATAGAGATAAAATTACGGTGTTTTTTAGTAAGGCTACTACGGAGGTACGAAGGGCATAGTCGCTGGATTTTTTGGGAGTTAGCGAGGTTAGGGAGTACAAAAAATACCTTGGCTTACCAGCTGTGGTGGGGCAGAAAAAGAAAGAGAGCCTTAATTACATTAAAGAAAGAGTGTGGCATAAACTCCAAGGGTGGAAGGAGAGGCTTTTATTTCAAGCGGGGAAGGAAGTATTACTCAAGGCGGTGGTCCAAGCAAATCCCCACTTTTGCAATGAGCTGTTTGAAACTCCCAACGGGGCTCATTCAAGATATTGAGAGGTTGATTAGGAAGTTTTGGCGGGGGCAACGGGGAGATCAACGTAAATTCCATTGGAAGAATTGGGAGACCTTGTGCAAGCCTAAGGCTTTGGGGGGTATGGGCTTCAAGGACTTGGAGAAGTTTAATATGGCTATGCTAGCAAAACAATTGTGGAGGTTACTAACTGACCACTCATCATTGTTCTTTAAGGTTTTTCGAGCCAAGTACTTCCCAAATGGCTTGGTTTTGGATGCCAAACCTTCCTCGGGGTCTTATGCTTGGCAAAGCATTGTGAAAGCGAAGAATCTTGTCCAATCGGGTTTGTCGTGGAGGGTAGGAGATGGAACACAAATTAAAATCTTTGAAGACAGGTGGCTGCCTGAGGAGGAACCTGCCAAGGTTATTTCGCCTTCGAATAGTAACTCAGCTGAGTGGACAGTGAGCAGATTGTTGAACCCAAACCCGGATGGTGCTTACTAGAATGCCCAATTGGTGGACTCCATGTTCCTCCCTTTTGAAGCCCAACGAATTAAAGGTATTCCCATTTGTGTCACTAATCAGAAAGATTGTGTGTCATGGCCAAAAAGTAGAACTGGGATATACACTGTGAAATTCGGATATCAATTGATGTGTGAAGCCGAGGCAAATGGTGTGCCTTTGGGGTCGACGGATGGGGGAGCAAAACTCTTTTGGAAGCACATTTGGAGTATAAAAGTGCCAAATAAGATTAAAGTCTTCCTTTGGCGGGCATGCTCAAATGCTTTACCAACAAAAGCGGGTATCCACAAAAGAAAGATTGTGGATAATAAAATCTGTGAACAGTGTTTGAAGGGAGACGAGGATGAGGTTCACGTTGTTTGGGGCTGTGATTGTATTAAATCAGTCTGGGAAGCTCCCTTTGTAGCGGTGAGGTTGAAATATCCAAGGATGGATACGATGTGGGACCTAGCTAGCATCGTTCATGCCGAGACTGGAGAGCTTGATACATTTGCCATGGTTGCCTGGGCGTTATGGTAGCGTAGGAACAAGTTGCGGTGTAAGGAGCCAAGCACCCCAGTTCATAAAATATACAACTTGGCTCTGGCTCTATTGGTTGAGTTCCAGCAGAGGAGGCCGAG
This sequence comes from Lithocarpus polystachyus, assembly GCA_033629205.1. Lineage (NCBI taxonomy): Eukaryota > Viridiplantae > Streptophyta > Magnoliopsida > Fagales > Fagaceae > Lithocarpus > Lithocarpus polystachyus. The sequence goes on from CM066171.1 coordinate 56,949,353, forward strand.
ACTAGTTGGTCAGTACCTTTCCAGTCCAAATCAGTGGCTGCCTCCCCCACCTAATGCAGTAAAAGTTAACTTTGATGGTGCTGTCTTTGGGGACTCTCATGAGGCAGGGGTGGGTGTTATGATTAGGAACGAGCTCAGGGAGGTGATGGCTTCGCTCTCTGAGAAAATAGTGATGCCATCGTCAGTGGAAGTGCTTGAGATGCTAGCTGCTAGGCTATGAAGCACGGGTGCGTTTCGGGACTCGGGTGCGGGTGCGGGAGCGGGTGCGGGACTCGGCAATTTTTGAAAAAGGTGGGTGCGGGTGCGGTGGGCTCGGCGATTAAAAAATTATTAAAAATATTTTTATTTATATTTTCTATATATTTTTACTACTAAAATATTCTAAAAAAATTGAGGAATGACAGATTTAGGATGTTTGGGCCTCATTAAAAGTAGATTTCGGCTGTTCCGGCGATTTTAGGTGAAAATTTCGGCCTATTTCGGCCGTTTCGGTCCGTTTCGGCCGTTTTGGTCGCCGACCGATACGGACCGATACGGCCCTTTTCTGGCCGAAATTGTCCAGTTCGGCGCGAATTGGCGCGAATCTAAGCCGATTCAGCGCGAATCGAGCCGAGTCGGTGTGAGTCCGTGAAAAAAAAAAAAAAAAAAAGTCAGACGCGGCACCAATGCGCGGGCAGCCGCGTCGAACGCCGCACCCCATGTCGGGCCGCGTCGGACTCCGGTGCGGCACCCTCCCAGCCGCGTCCGTGCTTTCTAGCTGCTAGGAGAGCTGCCATCTTCGCTAGGGAGCTAAGTTTCAAGCATGTCTGGTTTGAAGGTGATGCCGAGGGGGTTGTGAAAAGCTTAAGGGATGGGGTCAGCTCAAATGCCTTTGTTGGGCACCTAGTGAAAGACTGTAGGTCTATAGTTGGTTTGTTTCAAATCTATTCTATCTCTCATGTAAGGCGGCAGGGCAATAGTGTTGCCCATGCTTTAGCTAGGGAGGATCTTTGCAGAAACCTGAGAAGCAAGCCACTATGTTCTCTCTACCAAATACCCATTCCTATTAAATTTTTTTTAGAAAATCAATTTCTTCCTCATTATTGTCATGAGATGGAAGAAACAAGTATTAAGATCTAAGGTCTTTAATCAATCTACTCTTGAATTTGCCTCCACAAAATTTTCCCCTCTTCAACATTTCGTTATACTCCAAGCTTAATTTCCTTTTTTCCTCTTCATTTGCTTCAGAAACTTGGCCCTTCCGTAAACTTTCCGAAGCATCCTTTAAAGATTTGAGATTATTCTGTACACTCCCAAATAATGAACAGTTCGACACTTTCATTTTGTTTTTGCCAATAGCCTGTAGAAATGGTTTTTGCCATTCTATATTTGCGACTGCCTTAATTAATGTTTCTTACCTTGTGACATGAATAGCAAAATTGAAGCGTAGTATTTTTTCTTGCTACGCTCCTATTGAACAATATCAGCAACCATATTATTATTTAATTTTCATTAATAAAAAAGTTTATTTATCTCTATTAGTCTTTTAACGCTTTCACATTTTTCACTTTAGCTTCCATAACACCTATGACTCTTTATCTCCACTATTTTCAACTTTCCATGTAAATTCCATAATGCCTCAAACTTTCCATGTCCTCTTTTCTTACCTCTTCCTCTCCTCATTGAATCCAAACAATTCATACTTGTTCAGTTGCCATTGCTCCTATAAATTCAAATAGATAAAATCGAATAGAAGATATATAAACCGTTAAACGTACTTTGTTTCTCTTACCCATAAGGGGAAAGGTTTTGGATTTAACTAGTACCAGTATAGAGCTTCTTTCAAAACAAGAAGCCTATATACTTGAATGGGGATATTGCTTTGTTCCATAAAATCATGTGGTAATTCAAATGTGTTTTATATATTGGAGCATTATGTGTTTTTTTTTTTTTTTTTTTTTTTTTTACAATGAAATGTTGCCAAGAAAGTGGTTTGCTCTCTGTTTCGATGTTAAAGGTGAAGAAATATTTGCAGTTCTATATTTCCATGTGTTTGATAAAATGACTATAAGAAGGATTAATAATAATAATAATAATAATAATAATAATAAACAAGGCGATGTTCATGTAGAAGAACAAATATTGAAGAATACTATTATGTTAGTAAACTTCATTCATAAATGAGTTTTCAACACTCATAAAAATTCCTAAGGTGTGTTTCATTGGATTTCATTACAGCAATAAGGATAGTAAAAAAGAATATTATGCAACAAAAATTTTGATTTAGTATCTTCTTATCCATTAACGTGTGTGTGTTAAAAATACTTAGTATTCTTAAAAGAAAAAATAGTGGATTAATCCCACATTAGAAAATGAGTGTGAGTTAAAGAGGTTTAAAATTTGTGCTATGTATCTAAGAATTTTGACCCTTTTGAATATACACCACTGTAAGTTTCTTTAAAAACCTTCTTCCCTCTCCCCGTGTGTGTATGTGTTTGTGTTAAATGTATCCAAGAGTTAGGTCATTTTGAATATACACAACTCTAATTTTCTTTAAAAACTTTCTCCTCTCTCCCTGTGTGTGTGTGTTAAAAATACTTAGTATTCTAAAAAAAAAAAAGCATCTAGTTCCATAAAAAAGTTACATTATCCCCAGAAATGAAAGCCCAAAATTTTCACCAATCAGCTCCAATGAAAAGAAAGCAAAAAAACTATATTTGATAATTTTTTTTAAAAAAATGTTCTAGCAGTTGGATTTTTTTTCATTACCTCCTGAATTTTAGAAGTTGAAATAAAGAACAAATATTTGCATAATGTATACTTCATATTAGGATGCATTGCACCAAAAATGGGCAAAATATATTACTTATACTACAATTAAGCTCCATTTTCATTATCACTTCATCTTTGCCAAAACATAATAAACTATCTAAAAATTGTAACTCTAATGCATAATAATAATAATCAAAATCCTTTCTAGAATGGTTCACAGAATATAGAAGTTATCAAACATTATAAGAACAACTCTTTCTTTGTCTATAGGTAATACAAATGTTTGACTATACGAGTATGATCTCTATTGTTTTAATTAATTTAAATGAAAATCAATTAGGCTCATCTATTATATTAGAAAATAAAATGCATTTTAGGTTTTAATTATTTTTTATTAATTATTATCAATAAATCACAATAATCATTCAAATAATAATTACATTCGTACTCACCTCTATATATATATGAACAAACCATAACATGGAGTGCACAAGTATGAGAGTAATATTCAACCACACAAAAATTTACATTAAGGTTTGTCTTCTTTATATTTTTCTACTTTTTATTTTTATTATTATTCTTACCATGTCAATTTGAATTCATTGTTTTTGTAAAAACCATATTTACTCTACACTATGTTTAATTATAAAGTTTCTAGGGTGTGTCATATATTTGATGGCTAATTTAAATGATTTATTGAAAAATTTTGTTTGAATAACTTGATAAATTTTGTTATATGTCTTTGGGTTTTTTTAATTTTTAATTAATGGTAGTTTACTAACTTACGTGGTAAGAATTTTCTTTTGGAGATTCACAAAATGATCCTTAACAAATTATTATTATAAAACTTTTACTTTTAAATAATTAAGTTTAACCACAAAATGATTATAAATAATATTCCTACGCATCGCTTGGGTCTGCGATTAGCATGACCTGATAGTCAATACTTAAACTTGAGTTAGTGTCAAGCATGGAAAACCACTAGAGTCAACACCTAGGCTTGAGTAAGGGCCAAGCAGTGCAGATCTAGAAGAATCCAAAATGCCCCTTTTTTTCATTCATCATAATCTTCATTTCCTTGAAAAGAGTGCAATAAAGGATTGATAAACCTTAGTTATAATTGTCATATGAAACCCTAATTGCCATATTACAACAATAACATTGCTTCCAAATTTAAAATACTAATAGCCTAATAAACTACTATGACTTAAATCGCAAAAATAAAGCCAACTTGCAAACATAAATAATATTAAATAAAAATAAAAATCTCCTTGTGCATCCAATATCACTATGCCTCTCGTTAGACCATTGATCAACACCCAGTGAAACCCAAATCAATCAGCCCAGTGTCATTCTTGAAGCCTTTTAAGTCCCTTGAGGAAGAAGAAGCCAACAATCTTCCACTTTTCTTTCACTCTGATTCATAATTGCATTGAAATCTCCCATGGTCAGCTACCACCTCACAAAAGAACTTGTAATGGCATGAAGAGAAGCCCGAGAAGAAGCTTTACAAGTAGCCATTGGAGGACCATAAAAAGCAATGAGCATCCATGGTTGGTTGATAGGCTCTGAAAAACTAAAACATTGATGGCATTTTTTTTTTGGAGCAAGACCTCAAGGTCTATCCCATTCCCATCCTTCCAAAATAAGCATAGACCTCTAGCAAACCCTTTAGCTAGAAGGGTCATTTCAAAATTATACCCCAGCCTTCTAACTAGAGACTTTATTTTTATACAATCCACTTTCATTTCCAACAAAAAAAACTATGATCTTGCACTAATGCTTGCAGGCTACGAATTGCTGCAATGTGAGTCAACCCACGACAATTCCAGTCAAGGATGACCATGGATGAGTAGGGGGCATGGATAGACCCACCTCCTCAGCCTATGATAAAGAACCCTGAACTCCCCCTCACCCACAACATAATAGTGAAAAAAAACCTTTTTTTTATTATTATAGAAAATAGTGAAAACAAACCATAGCATTAATGTTAACGTGTAATAGGCTCGTGGGTTTTAGGCCCACTTTACTTGTCTTGCTTAGCACGCATACTTGTATAGTACACTTGCTTACTATATAAAGGCACTCTTGTATATGTTATTACTTGAGAAATATAATACAATCTTCCAGTATTTTTAATATGGTATCAAAGTCACTAGTCTGACCTTTTTCTTAGCATTCTTATCTTTTGGTGTTACTCCATACTCATAATCACTTTCATCGTTACAGTCATTTGTCGTCGAACCTTTGACACCTCTCAGTCGTCATCTTTGGGTTTGGACCTGCAACCACTGCCATTAAGGAGTCCTACACAGCAAAGACCACTGCTCATAGTGTTTCCTCTGTGAATCCTACTCCGATTACACTCTTCCAAGTACCACCTTGATCACCATCTGCCGATCTGCTCTACCGTGGAAATAGTTCCACAATAGGAGTCTTCACACACCACCAACGCTATTTGCATCAAACTCACGTGTGTCATGCATCGCATGCGCTTGGTTCACAATTTGCTGACGTCATTTGCCACGCTAGCACTACTCATCATCATGCCACATTAGCCCTACGCATCATCTTGCCACGTCGGCAATACACATCTGCTTGCCACGTCAGCTATCTACCATATCAGCACTCACCGTTAACTTGGTTTGACCTACAGAGTTGACTTTGATTGTTTTAATACTACCAGTTTGACTGTTGACGTTTGTGTTTGACTATTGACTTCAAGTGTTGACTTTTGGTTAAATAGTCAAAAGTTTCAAAAGGGCCTATCTTGCCAGTGTTTTGTGTAGATTCTAATTTTGAATTCTGTTTCATCATTTGAAGCTCCTAAATCACTCAGTTGGCCTATATTTGTAGTCCAGGTGCTCCTTACCCAGTTTTTTTTTATATAGATTTCATTTTTGCAATCTATCTTGACTTATTTTGCCTCAAAACGGAGAGCAGGGATATTTCTTCTTCTCATTGCCACATTCATTGCTGCCAATCCAATAAAAGTTTTTGCAATTATTGCAAACATCTTGGCCATAGTATTGAGACTTGTTATCATCGTCGACAATCTAACAAACGATTTTGCAATTTTTGCAAACATCTTGGTCATACTATTGAGACATGCTATTATTGCAACAAATCAACTACTCCTATTGCGGTTATTGCTAACACTGATACTATCCAACCAATGACTCCTATCTTAGCTAAGTCCAAATCTTCTAGATCCATTATCACCATTTCCATAGTCGACTTGCAAAACATCATCGCTAATACCATTCGTATGGTTGGTAATGCATCTTTTTCTTCTTCTCTCTAAGTTTTATCTAGTATGCCTCATTTTTCTTAGCTTATGGATTTTACTTGTTGCAATCACATGACACCTCACTCATCCTTATTTTCTCAACTTGAACCTGCACTACACTTTTTTAATATTCATACAAGTGATGGTTCCACAATGCAAGGTCATAATATAATTTCTATCTTGGCCTCTAACCTCTCAGTTTCTGGAGTTTTTAATGTTCCTAAACTTTCTGACAATTTATTCTCTGTGGGACAATTAGGTTATCACATTACCGTTAATTATTTTAGGTGTACTGTGTAGGATCCGAGGACGAGACAAGTTCTTGAGACTGGTGTCAAAGTTGGGCATATGTTTCCTGTAGGCAACCTTCATCTTCCACCTATTGCTCATGTCTCTGTTGTTGCTATGGTTTCTTCTATAACTTCTTTCTCACTTTGGCATACCCGACTCAGTCACGTATCTTTTTCTCGGGTAAAACACTTAGCTTCTAGAGGTTTGTTAAGTTCAGCATCCAAAGAAAATTTTGATTGTGTTTCATGCCAGTTAGGAAAACAACCAATTTTGCCTTTTAATAATAGTGAATCAATGTCTACTAATATCTTTAACCTAATTCATTCTGATGTTTGGGAGACTTCGCCTGTCTCTAGTATTGGTGGATCTCAATATTTCGTTGTCTATGTTGATGACTATTCTCGCTATAGTTGGATATTTCATACGAAAAATCTTTCTGAATTGTTACAAATATATTGTAACTTTGCAAAAATAGTTGGAAACTCAACTTTCTAAATGCATCAAAATTGTTTGATGTAATAACGCTCTTGAATACACTAAATATGCTTTCCAAGCTATTTTGCATTCTTATGTAATTATTCATCACCTAACTTGTCCAGGTACCTTTCAACAAAATGGTAGAGCCGAACGAAAACTTCGTTATATTCTTAACATTGTTTGTGCGCTCTTTCTCTCTACCAAAGTTCCTACTCTATTTTGGGGCGAAACTGCTCTTCATGCGGTTCATGCTATTAATTGCATTCCCAGCACTATCATCCAAAATCAAACTCCATATGAGTGCCTTTTTGGGTCACCTTCTAACTATCACCACCTTCGCTCATTTTGTTATGCATGTTACGTTCTTCTTTAACCTTAGAAGCATAACAAACTTGAATCTCGATTTAAGCTTTTTTGTTTTCTTGGCTACGACAAAACTCAAAACGGGTATTGGTGTTATGATCCTGCCTCTCATCATCTTCATATCCCTAGAGAAATGTTGTCTTTTAGGAACATCGTTCCTTTCTTGAGCTCTCTCACTTTTGTTCATCTCTGCCTACCTCATTTGTCTTAGAACTCTCTCCAGACAAGTTACATATTCCTTCCCTTGTTGCTCTCGATCCTCCTCTAGACTTCTCGAACCAACCACCAGATATTTTTTATGCCTCTCCTAGATCACCCTTAAATAAACAGGTCGAAGATGAGCTACCCAACTTTATGTTTGGGTCCCCTGCTCCTACTTTTGCTCCACCTAAAGATCTTGCACAATCATCACTTAACTCCAGTAAGATCCATTCCTGCACATTTACTTGACTATCATTGTTACACTACCTTTGTTGCACTACATAAGCCTCACACTTATCATGAGGCTTCCACTGACTCTTTATGGCAAATTGCAATTAAAGAGGAACTTGATGAATTATCCAAAAACCATACTTGGGATTTGGTGAATCCCCCTCCTGGGAAGTTTGTGGTTGATTGTAAATGGATCTACAGAATCAAGAGTTCCTTTGATAGGTCCATTGAGCATTATAAAGCTTGTCTTGTTGCAAAAGGTTTTACACATGAGTATGAAATTGATTACGAAGAGACATTTACTCCAGTTACTCGAATCTCATCTATTCGTGTTCTCTAAGCTATTGTCGCTGCCAATAGATGGGATCTTTTTCAGATGGATGTCAAAAATGACTTCTTTAATGGGAATTTAAGTGAACAAGTTTATATGCAACCTCCTCCTGATCTCTTTATTGAATCAAATAAGGTTTGTCACATTCGGCGTGCACTTTATGGCCTTAAACAAGCTCCACGAGCTTGGTTTAACAAGTGCAACTCTACCATCTTTCTCTTGGATTACATGGCCAGACCTTATGATTTTGCCTTATTTCTTCGTCACATCGACAAAGGCACTATTTTGCTTCTCCTGTATGTGGATAACATGATCATAACTGGTAATGACCTCAGTGGTATTCAAGAACGCAAGGATTTTCTCTGTCAGTGGTTTGAGATGAAAAATCTTGGCAATCTCAACTGCTTTTTGGGTCTTGAAATCACTCATTCAATTGATGGACTTTATATTACTCAAGTCAAGTGTGCTTTTAAACTTTTATCTTGAGCTAGACTAACTGATAGTAAAACTGTTGATACTCTAGTTGAACTTAATGTGCAGCTGACTCCCTTAGCTGGGAAACCACTGTCTAATCCCTCTCTTTACAGACGATTGGTTGGCAGCCTGGTTTATCTCATTGTCACTCATCCAAACATTTCTTATGTTGTTCACTAGGAGAGCCAGTTTCCGTATGCTCCACGATCGACTCACTATATTGTTGTCCTGTGCATTCTTCAATACTTGAAGGACACTCTCTTTTATGGCATTTACTACTTTGCTCAGTCTCTTGTTCTCCATGCACTTTCTGATCGATGGTCAACCACTGGTTATTATTTCTTTCTTGGTTCTTCTTTGATCTCTAGGTGAAGCAAGAAACAAACCGTTGTGGCTCGCTCCAGCACTAAAGTGAAATATCATGCCCTTACTAATACCACATCTGAACTTCTCTAGATTCGATGGCTTTTCAAGGATTTAAATGTGTCTACATCCTCTACTACTCCTTTTTATTGTGATATCCAAAGTATCATTCATATTGCTCACAATGATGTCTTTCATGAACGGATTAAACACACGAGATTGATTGTCATTTATTTGTTATCATCTTGTCCATGGTGCTCTCAAGCTGCTCTTAGTCTCCTTTCAAGATCAACTTGTATATATCTTCTCTAAGTCACATCCTAAGGAACATTTTCGTGCTTTAGTTGACAACCTCAAATTGGTTTCACGCACACCTTGAGTTTGAGGGGGGTTGTTAACTTGTAATAGGCTTGTAGGTTTTAGGCTCACTTTACTTATCTTGTTTAGCACACATACTTATATAGCACACTTGCTTACTTTTTAAAGGCTCTTTGTATATGTAATTACTTAAGAAATACAATGCAATCTTCTGATATTTCTAACTATTAATGTTTGGTTTATTTCATGCTCTCTCTTTGATGCTCAACTTCCTCAATTTTGCCCTATTCTGGATCCTGCTTGCTTTTTGGCACCACTTTCAGCTATTGAGGTTTCATTATAGGGATTGGCACCATCATCAATGGTGATAGATGGTGATAGGCTGATAGCTTCAATCTCTTTGATTCACCCATCTTGGCATCTTCTGACCTGAGTCATCACCGAAGCCATTTAAAAAAAAAAAAATGTCAAATTTACATAATCGTCAAATTTGACATCCCCTGCATCTAGGATATGAAACTTTGACCTCCCTCGTATTGGAGGTCACAGGCATTGACTTTGACTCGGTCAAATATATTTTAGGCCCATTGATGAAGCCTTGCTTGTGAAGTTGTGATGCCCAGGAGTAATTTTGAGCAAATTAGCCCGACTTAATAAGTAGGTCTGTACTAAGCCTGTCATAACGGCCCAACATTTTGAGAGCCTAGACACAAAGGACCCCTTGAACCGAATGACTGTGGGCTCCAAAAGGTCGTTGAGACTGAAGCCTCCAGGCCACGCGCAAATGGGCAAAACACCTGAACCAGATAAGTCGAAGTGGAACTTCCCTGTCCCACAAGCCTTGAGGTCACCTACTCCATAATCGACAGATCAAGACATGTCCGTTTGGATCCAATTTTTTTGTTACTAGCTTATAGCTTTGGCTCCGGTTTTCAGATCAAGACTATGTGCTGCAGGCATGTTTGGTAGCACATTTCAAACTTACATTTTAAACAATATTACACATATTTTCACACACATTTTCACCCACACGTATTTTAAAAAACTACAAATAACATTATTCAAACTACTCTACCAAACACCAATAAACTGTTGTGCATTATGATTTATGAGACTATGACGAGGCTAAATTTGCAAACAGAATAGAAAACACTCATTATCCTAATTTGTACAAATTTTCAACTCCCGGAAGTCATAATTTTAATAGCAAGTGGGGGCTTCATTTCACGAATTCTTTTTTATTATTATAATGAGACCACTCTTATATTCCTTCTAAAAAACTTATGCAGGATGTGGGAGCAAACAGCTGCACAAGCAATTGGGAATATCGTGCCAGTGGCAGCACCATATGGGCACGGAATCATAAGTTATTTGAAGAGTAAATGTGATTTTGTGAGAAATCTCAGCAAAAATTTTGACAAACTTAAAAAGGAAGAAATACGACTTTGTGACATAGAGGCAGATGTAAAAAATGAGAAAATGAGAAACCCAACAATGGAAATGACAAGTCGATGCTCCAGATGGCTTACTGAAGTGCAAACGATGAAAGGTCAACTTCAAGATCTGAGTAATAGATATAATAATACTCGCAGACGTTTATGTGGATTCTATCCATTTTGTTCTTTGTTAAAACTTGGCAAAGATATAGTTACAATGACGGATGAGGTAATACTTCTACGAGAAGAAGAGAAGGAAATTACTAAAATGGAACCAAGGCCATCCGTCTCAGTCATAAAGAAGCATCCAATGAAGATAAATGATATGCCATCTCTTGATGAACACGTAGAAAGGCTAATAATGTGTCTAAAAAATGATAAATTGAAGACAATTGGCGTATTTGGACTACCAGGAATGGGAAAAACAATGGTAATGGAACACCTGAATGACAGAGTTGGTGAGCTATTTGAAATTGTCTTCTATGTTACTCTACCAGTACCAGAGATGGAGATCGTGGAAGGGATACAAAAGAAAATTGTAGAGCAGTTAAATCTACAAGTGCAAGGTCACCTTAGCAGTTCTATGATGGCAGACATGATATCCAAAGCACTAGCTGACAAGAAGTATCTGTTACTTCTTGACCAAGTTTCCTCGAAAATTAATTTGAAAGAAGTTGGCATTCACGTCGACAACCATAATCATGGACGAGTGGTTTTTGCATGTAGAGACAGAAGTTTTTGTGAGTCTACGGATGAAGAAATCGAAATTAAGGGATTATCGGTGGTTGATGCCAAAAAATTGTTTCGAGAAATAGTGGGAGATAAAATAGATCAAGGTAAGTATAAGATAATTGGAAAGAGATTACTCGACTGGTGCAGCGGGGTGCCACTTTTGATTAAGTTAATAGCAGTTAGGTTGAGAAATGTGGAAGATTGTGCTACATGGCAATCTGTATTGACCAGAATGCAGACACCAAGCAAGGAAACATTGCAAGAAATGGAAGACTTCTACAAAGCTGTTGAACTTATATACGACAGTCTATCTAAAGATTGGCAGCCTTGCCTATTGCATTGGGCAATTTTCCCTCCTGACTCTGAACTTTACCAGGAGTACCTGATTGAGTGCTGGATAGGAGAACGATTGATTGCTAAAAATGCTGAAAAGCTTGGACGTGCCCGTGAAGAAGGACATGAAATAGTGACTGAATTTGAAAGAAAATATTTGGTGGAAAGGGGCAGGAAAGCAAGACACTTTAAGATGCCCCTATTTCTCCAACACATGGCTCTTAAGCTCGCATACAACAGAGAAAAAAATTTGAAATTTTTGGTAGCCAAAGATGAAATAGAAGAACAGCCTTCAGAGGAAAAATGGAAAGATGTGAAAAGGGTCTCACTGATCCGCCAGATATCATTTACCCTACCTGACACGCCTGCATGTAGTAAAATCTCAACATTGTTGCTCCAGAAAAATCCAAGCTTGACTAATATTCCAGATTTTTTCTTTAATTACATGCCTCAACTTTGTGTTTTGGATTTGTATGATACAAGAATCACATCACTGCCACCATCTATTTCTAGTTTGAATAACCTAAGGGTGCTATATCTAAACAGTTGTGTTCAATTGGTGGAGCTACCATCCGAGCTAGGAAATCTAAAGCATCTTGAAATCCTTGATCTCCGAGGCACTGGAATTCTCAGCTTGCCTACAGTGCTTGCACAAATGAATTGCTTGAAGTGCTTGAGAGTTTCATTTAAGGAGCAGAATTTTGGTTGTACCAACCACATCAATGGCCAACGACCAGAGATGATTCCTTCTAGAGTAATTGAAAACCTTTCTTCATTACAAGAGTTGAGCATCGATGTTGACTTCAAAAACCAAATTTGGAACCAGATTGTGGATAGAGTTGCTACAGAAGTTGCTACCCTAAAGGAATTGACAAGTCTCTGTTTCTACTTTCCAACAATTGTTTGCTTCCAAACTTTCATTCAGAACTGCATGTTAAGAAGGCGGGGAGGTAATTGCCTTCAATCATTTAGAATCCAAGTTGGAAATCACAAGGCAGAAAATTTTCTTCAATTTGATTTTTTTGGGTACACAGATGAACGGCATTTAAGAATTTCTGGAGGAGAAGTGATTTCTGTTGAACTTTCGAAGTTATTCAATCTAGTTACTACTTTGGAATTATTTGGCCATGATAGTGAGAACTTATCAATATTTAGCGCTGAAGAGTTGAATTTGGTGGAAGCTTGTACAATTAAAGAATGTAATGAAATGGAAAGCATCATTGATGGTACCATAACAACTGGTGTGGCATTCAGACTCTTGCTAAATCTACACATAATCAACCTCCCAAAACTGGTGAGTATCTGCAAAGGCTCAATTGACTCAACAAGCCTCAATAGTCTCAAGACTCTGATACTGAAAAGTTGTCCAAGGCTAAAAAGCCTTTTCCCAGAACATATGATCCAGCCACTCTGTCGCTTGCAAGATTTGAAAGTTGAGGATTGTTCTGAGCTTAAAGAGTTAATTGAAGTTGGAAGCATAGTTCAAACTGGAGCCTTCTCCAAATTGGAGAACATGGAACTCAACAACCTCCCAAAACTGGTGAGTATCTGCAGAGGCTCAATTGACTCAACAAGCCTCAATAGTCTCACGACTCTGACACTGAAAAGCTGTCCAAAGCTAAATTGCCTTTTCCCAGAAAATATGATTCAGCCACTCTGTAACTTGCAAGATTTGAAAGTTGAGGATTGTTCCGAGCTTAAAAAGTTAATTGAAGTTGGAAGCATAGTTCAAATTGGAGCCTTTTCCAAATTGAAGAACATGGAACTCGTCAACCTACCAGAATTGTTCAGAGTATGCGAGGATAACTCGTTCGAATGGCTGTCTTTTGAGATTATGAAGATCATGACGTGTCCCAAGCTAAAGGAATTACCATTCAGTAAGGAAAATGCACCGAGTTTGAGAATGATTGAATGCACTAGTCAGTGGTGGAGCGATCTGAATGACTCTGTTAAGGATCGTCTAGAAGGCCTTCGCAGCTTCGCTTGAACCCACAGGCAGAGACTGAAGTACATCTCTCTCTTAGTTTAAAAATTAGTTGGTTTGGTTAATTACTAATTATTGATTTTAGATATATGCATTGTTGGTGTTTTTATTTATTTTTATTTATTTTAATGCCATAGTGACTTGGAGTTTTGAGTGGAGTTTATGATACATGTTTGTATTAGAATCATATTTCCTCTTCATTTGTGTGCGTCTCTGTTTAAAAGTTACCAGGTATATATATATATATATATATATATATATATATATATATTTTTTTTTTTTTTTTTTGGTGGTGTGCCTTCCCTCTTCCTTGTATGTGTGTGTTTCTAAAAAAAAAAAAAAAAAACTTTTTATTTTATTGAGAAACTTACAAACTCTTGGACTCTTAGCTATGGATTCTTTTTTTTCCCTCTCTTGCTAATGTTGCTTTTTCTTATTTGAGTGTTTTGCGTTGCAACTCCTATTATTATTACTAGTGTTGCGTGTGATAATTATTTTTATGGTGGTTTTATTAATTTTTTTTTACAATTTAAACTAATCTAATAATGAGTAATGTATTTCGTAATTATATTTTTATTTATTATAAGAACAATCATAAATGTAATATAAGAACAATCAAAATCACCAAAAAAACGTAAACTAAGAAAAATTAATAAAACTTAACAATGATTAATTGAACCAATATTAGGATAAAATTTTGTTTTTGATAATTTATTAAGGTTATTTTCTTTATAAAAATTATAATTTCGGCCACCCAAAATATATTATCAAATAAAAAATTATTAGCAAAATCTAAGAATTAAAGTTCTATACATGGATTGTTATAAAATAATAATAATTAAAATAAAATTGTAAAAGTTAAAATTTGTCAACTATCCGATTATTTTCGTTTGGCTAACCTTTGCTTTTCTTTAAATGAATGCCATTATAGAGTATTTCTAATACAACTATTAATAGCACTTTATCCACCATAAAGGATTAGAAAATAAACAAAAATAAAGTTTCATAGTTTAACATCTAAATTGAGCACTATAAAAAATCATAATATGTGACATAATAAATACCAAATTATCCAAATCATGCTGTGTAATAGAATAATATTATATTTTTATATACTATATTTAATTCTTTAAAACGCAATAGGATAACATTTAACAATCAAAGAGAAAAAAAAAAAAAAAAAAAAAAAAACAACAACAACAACAATTTAAAAAACAAAACTAAATCACATTAACTCGAAATAGAGTTTTAAAGAATATAAAACATTAGCAACCTAAAGTAGAGATGCAAGAAAAATAAAAAAAATTCACCAAAAAATTTAGAGAGAGAGAGAGAGAGAGAGAGAGAGAGAACCATTTTTTTCTGAGAGAAAATTATGCATAGAATAGAAGAGATAGTGACAAATTTATAGTAAGAGGGTGTGAATAAGAAGAGACAAAAATAAAGGAAGATGAAGGGAAAGAAGAAGAATGATATTAATGTAGAGGGTAGTGGGGAGATGAAAGGTGAGGGAGGGAGAAAGATTGAAGAAGTAGTGAGGAGATGAAATGGTAAGTGAGAGAGAAAGATTGGAAAAGTGTAAATATTAAAAAAATAAATGTTAAAAACAATTATAGGAAAATTGAAAAAAAAAAAAAAAAAAAACCTAAAAGCTTGAAAGGCTTCAACGTTGTTGTTGTTGTTGTTTTTTTTTTTTTTTTAAAAAAAAAAAAAACTTAAAAGGCTCATACAAAACTCTAAAACTGAATTGAAAAGGCTTTGGGTTTGGCTTGATAGTGGAACTAAATAAATAAGAGGTGAGCTAGATTAATTATACAGATTTATTATAGAGTGATAGTGGATGTAAATAAATAAGTAGTGGACTGGATTTATTATAGGGTGATAGTGGAAGTAAATAAATAAGTAGTAGGCTACATTTATAAGGCTAAAAATTGTAAAAACCATTTTAAAATTGTAGGACAAATTATATTTAAAAAAGAAAAGAAAAAAAGAATGAAGTGGCAGCTGATGTGGCGCAACGTGAAAGTAGCAACATTAAACACTACGCTTCAGCTTTTAGAAATACTAGTCGCTAACCCATGCGATGCATGGGGTAATTAAATAAAAAGATATGTTATCAACACCATGGTAAAGAAAAAGCTAAAGAACCAATAAGAGACTAAGGGGGTGTTTGGTTTATGTTTTTAAACAACAATTTTCAGTTTTTAAACAGCATTTTACGTATTCCAACACACTTTTTCACCCACACGTATTTCAAAAAATAATAAACAACAATTTTCAAACTACTTCACCAAACACCCCCTAATTTGTCCAAGTAATCAACCTAAGTGGCATCATAGCTCATGCATAGAAGTCCCTATTGCATTTCATGGCTGCATACTTATAATGGAAATTACCTATATAAAACTTGAAAAGGGTCAAATGACGACAATATGAAAAACATTTCATAAATAACTTATTGATGAAAGGTATAGAGAGGGGACTAATGTAAGACATCAATGGAATTTGAGTTAACATCTCATTGCAAATGGAATATAGCTCTAGATAAAAACTAAAAGTAAAATTTCAATAATTCTCTTTCTCTAAAACGTTATCAAAAATATAAGTAGTTTACATCAGTTCCAAATAGAAATTACTTGAAGAAACAACTACTATGAATCATTATCTGAAAGAGGAGTGACATAAAAACTAAAATAAGTCTCAAAGATGAAGTTCCTCGAACATATTTCAGCACCAATGTCCAAGTTCAGCTCTATGTATGGCAACCAATTACTCACTCCAATTGAAAGCACAATGTTTGAAAGAATCTCCCAAGTATTTTAGTCACTTACAATTTCATCCACCTCCCTAGATCACTAAACTATACATCTACCTACCCTAACTTCAATATTGAAAGACACAGCCAAAATGTCTCATAAGAACAATCTGATTTATTTTTCTAAAAATAAACCATTGAAGATTCTTTCCTAGTCCATTAGCAACATAATAATATCAGCTATATTGGAGTATTTAATGTTCTCAACTACCGAGACATTAAAACAGTTAATGCTGTTTCAAGTGCTTGAATGAAGGAGCAAAATTAATATTAGCAACCAACTTTAAGTTATAATAAATTAATAATTAAAAAGGACACATTTGTACATTATACTGATTTCTGCATATGTACATTAGTCATAATTTGGAACCTAATTTGGTGTATATTAGCCAAAGGGTTGTAATATGTTATAAATAAAAACTATCATGACCATAAGTATATAGTTCCATATGATAGATTCAAGTCGTCATTCACTAAGTTTTAGCTTTAGCACTCCGAGAGTATATAGATAACTGAATTCATTAGAGCAGATTGCTCTATCTGATAGCATGCACATATAAATTGGGATGATCAGTTCATCCAACAACCTGGTCTTGAATCTTAGTCCCACATTATTGAAGTCTATATATGTCCATGTGTATCATCTTTTCCAGAGAATATGTAAGATTTGAAGACGTCTCATGCATTTGGTTGGGATTGGTGAAAGTTTTGGTAGCCTATCAATTTTCTATAAATCAATCAAAATATGGAGAGATTGGTCAAAGTTTTGCTTGAGGCAACTTGTATTTTCAAAATTTGAAACCAATCCAAAATAAGGAAGTTTTGAAACATTCTCACAAAATAATAAAATCAACATAGAAACAAATCAGGATTAATTGTTAAAAAAAAATGCCTGAAGGGTTTGTGTTCTTCTAAAAGAAATATATTTCTTCTATAATCAATCAATGTTCCAAAATTGTAAATTCATCCACAAAAATAAGGTAGTACTTGAGTTTCAAGAAAGGCCTCAACCCCCTTTGCAACAGGGGCCAAGACGTTACAACTACATGACCACCCTCCTTATGTCCCTTCCACCTAAAAGATCTCTATGTATAAGGATTCTAGAATAAAAAAAAATTATTTAGGAATTTTCTCAAACAGATTGCGTATAAAAATTTAAGTTGTTCTATTGCCTTATATTCAGAAAAATAAGATAGAAGAAATAGAAGAAAAAAAATTGTTAAAAATGAAGGCTTCAGATCTTCCACCATACTCGTACTTGCACATACTAATCATTATTTTTGAAAATCTGTAAAACGAAAGAATGTACATGCATCGATTTAGCTATGAAACCTGAAATACCAAAACAAACCTCTATAGATAGTGTAGCACATGATGTAGCATCAATATCATCCTAGCAATCCAATTATCTATTTGATCCATTGGTTGTAGTGGTGGGCCATTGAATTTGTGAATATTTGTAGAGTCCTTACTAATATCTTAATAAATTTAAGATCTGATTGGATTGGTCATGATTTCAACCAATTTGCTGCATTACCTTTTCTAAGTGTAAAATGTGACAAACCTTGTAATGCATGAGTTATATTGCCACTATAACATTATATTTTAAAATGAATATGATTTGCATATAATCTTTTAATACTGGAAAAAACTTATCTCTCAGTTGCTCAACTATATATTATATGTGATTATAACTAACGTAATGAATATTTATATTTGCTAAATTATATGTTATAATCTGAGTACAACCTCCTCAATTTAGTTGAACTAAAAATAGTCAAAACACTAAAATTCTACAAATTTAAAGTATATGCACCCCAAAAAATTAGATGGCAAGCAATTAACACCAATCCAATCAGATATGGTGATGGGAAGTTTTTTTCTTCACTCATTTTCTGCTTATCCACTTAGAGCTTTTTTCTTCTTTTGGTAGCAAATCTAAGTCATGAATGTGTATGGGACAGAACAATACACTGCCACTTTAAAAGGCTTAGACATAGAAACTTACCCTAAGAGAATGAACTTCTAATGGAATCATTCATTTCATAACTTCTACTTCTAAGAACTTTCCTCATGGACATGCAAGGCCCCAAACTTTTGGGTTTTACATGTTTCCAAAAAAAGTAACATTCTTAAGGAATATTACAGAGACAAATCATTATGATCTTTTTGCAATTCAGAATCACTTGGAAGTGATTGTTTCTTACATTAAATTTAAAAATCATAAAATTATACATAGACAGATTGGATATTGTACTTCTATGCTGATGGACTTAATTGGGAAATTAGAAATCCCAAGTGAGAAGTTCATAGACTTAATCAGCAAAACAGATCTCTCAACTCAGAGGCAACTGGGGTCCGAGTACCAAAATCGACAGAGAACAAATTTAAACTTTGTTTGAATAAAGAACAAATTAAGTCTTTAATAGAAATGGAATGGAAAGCTCTGTTTGTATAGAGGATAGAATTAAGGACATGAAGGTGATATTACTTGAAATTGATTTACTTAATATTGAATTAGTGTAGGATATCCGTGGCTGTCAATACATGTGGTGAGCTTAGCCAAATAGGCAATTTGCTTAGCTACAGGCTATTTGATTGGAGCATGGGCTTTAGGAGATGATGGCTAAAAGAAATTTTCTGTTAACCCTGTTTTTTTTGGGTGCAAATTGGTTACATATGCATAGCAAAGACAAAACTAATGTTTGAAGTTAAAAAAGTGACCATCATAAGTACAATGCTAGGCTGGTGGCATTGAATTTCAGCCTCTATATATTGTCTTATGTTGGGACAGAAATTTAGTCTGTTTTTCATGTTAGCAATAGAGTGTTTGGTGGCTATATATGCTGTTTTGCATTTGATAGAAAATGTTCATAAAAATTGTGCAATTAGTCTTTCTACATTAATAATTTTCATTGAATCATTGATTCTAGATTTGGGTTTTACATGTTGCCAAAAAAAAATATCAATTAGTCAACAAATTACTTTGAATGAGATTCAGGAAGCATGAAGTAATTCTACCAAAAAAAAAAAAAAAAAAACAGGGACAGCCATTAAGGCATATTGCAAGAGCAGAGTTTAAATCAAATAAAATTAAATCAAGCCCCAAAGAAAGCAATGGAGAAACAAAGACATAAAAAATTATAGATTCAAACAGTGTAAGAAATATCACATCTATCCAATACAGACATATATGTCTGACCAGTTAATTAAAAAACCCAGCAAAGAGGAGAGCCATTAAGGCATATTGCAAGAACAGGGTTTAAATTGATAAGGATTATGTCGTAATGCAACTCATATCCCAACAGCCCACCCAACTTCCCAACCAAACATTAAATCAAATTAAATTAAATCAAAGCCCCAAAGAAAGTAAAGGAGAAACAAAGACATTAAAAAATTAAAGATTCAAATAGTGTAAGAACTATCACATCTATCCAATATAGACATATATGTCTGATCAGTTAATTAATAAACCCAGCAATAAAAATTCAACATCCTAAACAAAATCAAGTAGAAAGAAAAATCAACATAACAACATCCACACCACAACACTACATGAAGAAATCAAAGCTCAAGAGCAATTGGGATTTAGAGATACCTGAACTAAATCATCCAACTTTTGTCAGTATTAATATACTGTGAGGAGAGGAAGAGATGAAGGAGGGAAGAAAGAGAGACACTGGCGTTAGAAAGATGAAGTTTGAAGATTTGAAATTGTCTTTGGAAGGGAGAGAGGCTAGGTTAGCAAGCTGGAGGGATGCAGTTTAAAATTGAATCCGTGAAACACAAAGGGTTTCTGTTGAAAAATTGAAACTCTGAAGGGTTGTTGAATCTGTGAAACACAAAGGGTTGCCGCTGCTAAAGGGTTGCTTTTCTCAAACCGTTAAATGCAATAAACCAAAAGGTGGGGAGACTAAAAGCCCATGAAACACAGGCTTGGCTTTGGGCTTAATGGTAGAATTAAAACTATAAAGAATGGGCTTTATGGTGGAAATAAGGTTGGGAATTATTTTCATTTTATTAGTATTTTAAATTTTAGGAAAAGTATTTTTAAATTGTTGGACAAATACAAAAAATAGGATGAAAATGACATGGCTGCTGACATGGCTCAATGTGAGCGTAGCAACATTAAATGCTACGCTTCAACTTTTAGTAATATATAGATTAGTGTTTAACTCGCGCAATACACGGGATCATTTTACATATTAATGATCTTTGCATCCAACATAAACTTAGTTCTCATATTTCTACTACATACATTCAAACCTAAATAATTTAGTATATTTAAGCATATAGTATCTAATATCCCCTAAAAATTTTAAACGTTACTCTCTTCAAATCTCATCAAGTATGTACTTCCAATCTCCATTCTCTAGAATGCTTCTCTATTTTGCAAGCAAAAATGCAATATCTTCAAAACCATCCAATATCTTCAAAGCAATTAAAACGTGACTTACTTTGGGCAAGAAGATTGACTTAAAAGGCAACCTTTATAAAGAATAGTCCCTTTGGACTCATCTCTATGCAATATTAATAGTATCATTACAAATTCATATAATGTGTTCTCTCCTATAATTCCAATTCACATGAAAATTGCTCTAGGTATTATAAGTTCTGATAGTGTAGAGAATCAGTAGGTTGAATGTTCCGGCTTCGAGGGCTAATGGTGGTTGTGAAGACCTGAAAGGAAGAAGACAATCAAAAGGTGACCGGGGTTGACCAGCTAAATCCCCTCCGATGGTGAAGTTAGTTTCCTTTTTAGAAGATAATGTTCTGACTTGGGGGGAAGTGACGTTGGCTGGTCTTTATATAGTGAACCTTGGAGTGATTATTCACTTTGCAACTGCCCCAAGATTTGTGGAAATCACTGAGTTCCGACATAACTTCCTCAACGGCTATAAAAGTTACAACTGTTGAAGGAAGTTAAGCATTTGTGAGGTATTTGCGGCGACATGTGCGAGTTCGGTTCTTCCTCCTGAATTCTGTGGTTCGAATTCTCAAGGCATGTGAGTGGAATCATACCTCGAAATTTCATAAGGGTCATATGGTCGTCCGTATGCTTCGTCTATGGTCGCGCTTCGTTGTTCACTGAAGGCGGACTTCAATTTTCCCATTTGGTTCATGGACGACCCTTATGGACGATTAGGAGATGTGGTTTTTTGCTATCCCATCAGTTGCCCCCTTGTCCAAGGGTCGTCCAAGGTTGTCGTTGGGGTTTGTTGACACCTTTAAGGTCTTGGCCTAAACTCTTTTCTCTCTTTTTTTTTAGGGCTACGTGTCAAGATCCTACTGATTGACATGCCTCGTCGATTGCACTTTCCAACGGAATTGCCACATGTCATCTTCTTAATGGCGGGCGTCGCTTCATTGACCCCCCCTCTAGGGCCTATAAATAGGTACATTCCCATTCTTGCCCCTCACCTTTCTTATAATCTCCTCAGCTATCTCGTCCAAGGGCCTCGTCTTGCCCTCGTCCTAGATCTATCAGGTATTCCTTTTTCCTTCTTAGGTTTTCGTTTTAATCCTTCATTCGTCATGTCATCATCTAATAGTAGTTTAGAGAAAGAAATAGATGAGTACCAGGATGTTTCTGTAGGGAGTTATGACAGTGGTGAGGGAAGCACTAGTTATAGTAGCACTTCCTCAGACGAGCCTTACTCGTCTGGGGTTCCTAGTATTCCCTTAGAAGAATTCCAAGAACTACAACGTAGGATGGCCTCTGGGGTTGGGACTAGCTTGTCCAAAGAACCAATGAGCCCTTCTCTAGACGAGGAGGAGGAGGAGAACGTGATCTATAGCTGTGCTTCGAAGTAGCGTCCACTTTAGACGCCTTTAAATTAAAAACCCTTGTAGATAGATACCAGATACCTAGGGAGTTCGAACCTCATCTACCCAAGAAAGGTGAATGGTGTTGTTCCCCTTCTTCTGGTTTAGGGGTATATACGTCTTACCTTTTGGCTGGCCTTAGGTTTCCCTTAAATTCTTTTTGTAGAGGTCTTCTTCACAGGTTGGGTATTGGACCTAACCAGCTCAACCCCAATGGATGGAGGACTGTAGTTGCCATACAAGTGTTATGGCGTGAGGCATTGGAAGGGGACTGTCCTATCACAGTGGACGAGTTCCTTTACTGTTATAAGCCTTCAGAGATAAAGAAGTCTGCTGGTTTTTACCAGTTCTCGTCTAGAGGCTCTCCCTATAGTTTAATTAAGGGTTGTAGCTCGTCTAACAGGCTTTGGAAAACAGAATTTTTTATTAATTCTGGAAATTGGGCTGGGGACCCAATTGAAGTGGCCAATGCCCCCTTCCCACCTTTTACCAAACCTCTAGGTCGTCTTCGTCTTGAGGGTATGTTTCCTTTCCATTTTATTTCGTCTTATCTTTTTCTTCTTTCTTTTATATACTTCATCTCTTTGTCGTCTAACCCGTTCCTCTATTTGTGCAGCTGTTACTCGTCCACGCTTGGACAAGTTTTATTTAGATCGGATTGACAGAGTCCGTGCCTTCCCTGGGAGAACCTTCCATGACTTAGTTACTCTCAGTAGCTTAGTTGCGTGGGGTCTTGGTCCAGAGCCTTCTGTCGAGAACCTTGGACATGAGGAAACAACTCGGCGAAGTAAGTACCATCCCTTTTCTTTTCTCATTCATTCATTTTTCATCATTTTTTTTTTTATTTCTAACTTCCTTTGTTGCAGGAATGACTCCAATGAGAGAGAACAGAGAGAAGATCGTGACCAGCGGGGACGAGGAGGGTACTGTCCCTTCAGTTGTCTAGAGGACCACCATCCCTAGAGGAAAGAGGAAGTCTAAATCCATTTCAAGCTCTGTGGATCTTGGTGACCTCCCAAGTCGTCGAGGTCCTAAGAGACAAAAGCCAAATAAGACTCCTCTTCCTAAGGTTCCTAAGTTTACCCCTCCAACGGTCAACTTGGACGATCCTATGGACGACGTGGAGCCCGTCCAAATAATTCCACCCGTCCAAACTGATCCTACTCCCTCACCTACCAAGACTCCTCGCAGGCCTCATTCTTCTGAGTCGTCTTAGTGTCCTTCTAATCTGGTGTTAGACGAGGATTATGCCTGGAGGACGATCAAAGGGATTATTTCTGACAACGAGGTGAACTCGTGTTACAATATGTCTGTCAGAGACTTTGAGCGTTCTGCCATCCATGACCTCTTCAAGGTAAGCCAGTTTTACTCGTCTTTGTGTATCTTCAAGTTCTAAGTAAATTTTTTTTTTTTAATTTTTGTAACTCCTCTTCATCCATGCACAGGCTATGTCCAAGTTTTACACAGCAAACATGCTAGGCTAAGGAGCTCTCTGAGGAAGCCAAGACGGCTAAGGAGAAAGCCAAAGAGCTGAATACTGAGGTTTTACTGAAGAAGGGGGAGGTGATTAGGTTGACTGAGGATCTTAACCGTTTGCAAGGGAGTGAGACGAAGCTGAAGGACGAGGTAGAAGAGCTTAAAGCAGATGTCATTGAAAAAGACACTCGCATTGCTCACTTGGAGGGACAAGTTTCTGAGTTTGCTTCGTCCCTAGAGAAGGCACGTGAGGAAGCCGTTGTAGCTTTCAAGAAGTCTGACGAGTACAAGAATCGTCTAGATAGCCACTATGCAGCTGGTTACGAGGACTTCCGTGATGATGCCAAGGACGTCTTCCCTGACTTGGATTTTGACTCCTTCAAGCTTCCTCTTGCTACAGAAAGCTCTCTATTGCAAATAAGTTCCGAGGACGTCAATGTGATGGACGATGCCAACGACGAGGTGACCTAGGACGATCCCAAGTCTGGAGGCAATGCCTCCAGTGGTTTATCCAAATGAGTTTAAGTTCAGAGTTTTCATTTTATTTCATTTAGAAGTGCCCGTTGTTTTGGGCTTTGCTTGCTTTCTCTTTTTTTGTTTTATCAAAGTTACTCAAGTACAATTATCTCGTCCAAGCTTATGAACAAGCTTTATATACAATCATTTACATTTAACTTTTAAGGGTTTTTGGGCATTGGTCGCCCACCCTTTGAATGAATGAATGTCTTCTATTCACTCTTCATTGTATTTGAATTTGTTAGAAACTTTGGATATACTAATATCGTCCATATCATGTTTATAGCTTCATGACTCATCCATCTCAGAACAATATTTTATCTCGTCTTGACCCCATTAACAGATGTTACATTATATCCCCAAAGCCAAGTATAACTTGTCTATGTATGACGTCTTTGCTAGCTTTTATTCGTTATTCAAGCTTGGGATGATCATTTTTAGCGAAATTGTTCCCAGCATATGCTTATCCATGCACTGGAGTTTTGTGCTAGTTTAGACTCGTCTATGGGCTTGTGTTGTATGCACATTATACGCCCATGATTTAGACGATTATATATTTGGTAGAGTCTTCGTCCTGAGCCTTGCTCGTCCATGTCCTGGATTGTTAGGCTGGTTAGATTCATCTATAGGTTTGTGGTGTTTTTTGCACGCACTTTGTTCACCCATAGTTTAGACGACTATACCATGGTTTTCTCGTTTTATCCCTATTTTCAAGGAAAACTTATAGACGGTACATCCTTGTGTCTAAGGATTTTATTCATCTTTGGTTGCTTGGCTTCTGTGGATTATTTTGAATGAAATCACAAAAATGAAGGATTCACATACAATCATACATATACTTGAAAATACATCATATATACTGGAAATTCATAATGTAACCATTCGTCCACAGGCATGGCACATACTTAAGAGCTAGTGCCTTTAGGGAATTAAAATACTGAACAAAAATTCGTCCACGAGTGACATAACATACATATGCATCTAAAACATAGTAGTAATAATAGTCAAATATAAGAAAACTACAGCAAAAAAACCACTTCAAGCGTCCATGACTTTAGTCTTATGGCACTGTTCATCCATGACCACCCTTTATTGGTAGTACCTTCTTAGGTGTTCAACATTCCAAGGATGTTCCAGCTTCCGTCCTTCCAGGGCTTCCAAATAGTAGGATCCTTGCCTCTTGCAGTTGACAACTTTGTAAGGTCCTTCCTAGTTCGGTCCCAGCTTCCCGTGGGCCATGTTTCTAGTGGCCAGCGAGACCCTTTTTAGGACGAGATCCCCAATGTTGAAGCGCCTGGGTTTGACCATGGCATCATACTGCTTCGCCATAAGACTTTTGTACCTTGCTGTTCTCTACTCCGCGTCCATCCTTACTTCGTCCACAAGATCAAGGTTAAGACAAAGTTGTTCCTCGTTTTCCTTGTCTTGGTACTTCATTACCCTATGGTTGGCCATGTGCACTTCTGCAGGTATGACTGCTTCACTCCCATAGGCTAGTTTGAAAGGAGTTTCTCCTGTGGGGGTCCTCACTATTGTTCTATAAGCCCATAAAACACCTGGTACCTCATCCGGCCATATTCCCTTTGCCCTCTCGAGCTGAGTCTTGATGATCTTCAACAAGGATCGGTTTGCTACTTCTGCCTGTCCGTTGGCCTGTGGGTGGGAGGGTGATGAATAATGATTCTTGATTCCAAGCTGTTCACAAAATTCCCTGAAGGGTGTGTTGTCAAACTGTCGTCCATTGTCAGATACTAGTACTCTTGGTACTCTAAATCTGCATATGATGCTCTTCTAGACGAAGTTTTTGACATTTTGCTGTGTAATTTTCGCCAAGGGTTCAGCTTCCACCCACTTAGTGAAATAATCTATCCCCACCACCAAAAACTTCATCTGTCTAATTCCTGTTGGAAAGGGGCCTAATATGTCCAGACCCCATTGTGCAAAAGGCCAAGGGGCCATCATTGGGGTGAGATATTCTGACAGCTGTCTAGGAATATTGCTGTAGCATTGACATTGATCGCAAACCTTTACGTATGCCTTAACATCAGCTTGGATAGTTGGCCAATAGTATCCTGCACGAACGATTTTGTGGATGAGTGATCTGGCTCCCGAGTGGTTGTCACATACGCCTTCATGAATTTCCCTCAGTACGTAGTTAGCTTCGTCTGGAGCTAAACATCTTAGATAAGGCTGGGAGAAGCCCCTTTTGTAGAGCATTTCATCCATGAGGATGTACCTGGCTGATTTGATCCTGAGCTTCCTGGCCTCGTCCTTCCCCTCTGGGAGCCTTTTGTCCTTCAGGTATGATATTATAGGGGTCATCCAATTTTCCACTCCTTCTACTTGCAAATTTTCTGGAAGGTCTATTCGTGGCATATATTGTACTTCATCAACTTCGCCCATCACTTCATTCGCTAAAGCTTCCTTCGCCAAAGTATCTGCTTCCATGTTCTCTTCCCTTGGGATTTGAACGAAATCTGCTTTCTTTAACTTCTTCACTAGGTGTATCACCCTATTTAGGTATTTCTTCATTCAATCTTCCTTGGCTTCATATGTCCCATTCACTTAGCCTATTACTAACTGAGAGTCTCCCATGACGAGTATTGATTCTACCTCCACAGACTTAGAAAATTCTAGTCCTTTAAGAAAGGCTTCATACTTGACTTCATTGTTAGTTATTTGGTACTGTAAACGAACTTTGTGTTTCAATTTGTTTCCTTCTGGTGATTGCAAGATGACTCCTATTCCCCCTGCATGTAGTGTAGACGATCCATCTACGTGGACAATCCACTTTTTACTCTCTTCCATTCCGCCTGCCTGTTCGTAACTTGGAGTGAATTCTACGATGAAATTTGCCAAGGCTTGAGCCTTTATCGTACTTCTTGGTTGGTACCTGATGTCAAATTCACTGAGCTCCACAGCCCACTGGGTCAGTTGTCCTGCGGCTTCCAGCTTGTTCATTGCCTTCTTAAGCGGATGGTCTGTCATAACGTTGATGGTATGAGCTTGGAAGTAATGCCTCATTTTTCGGGAAGCTGTTATCAGAGCAAAAGCCAATTTCTCCATTAGCGGGTAACGTCCTTCCACTCCTCTAAGTGCTCGACTTGTGTAATATACGGGTTTTTGTACTTTCCCGTCTTCCTTGATTAGAGCTGAGCTTACAGCATGTGGGGACACTGCTAAGTACAAATACAGTTCTTCTCCCGACACAGACGGACTTAGTAGTGGAGCCGTTGCTAGATAATTTTTAAGATCTTGGGAGGCTCATTGACATTCATCCATCCATTTGAATGCCTTCCTGAGAACCTTGAAGAAGGGTAGACACTTGTCTGTGGCTTTTGACATGAACCTGTTCAAGGCTGCAACTCGTCTTGTGAGGGACTGGACTTCCTTAATATTTTTTGGTGGTTCCATGTTTAGTATAGCCTAGATCTTATCTGGATTTGCTTCGATTCCCTTTTGTGAAACCATGAACCCTAAAAACTTTCCTGATGATACTCCAAATGCACATTTGCTAGAATTCAGCTTCATTTTATATCGTCTGAGTGTTTCAAAGGTTTCCTGAAGATCATCTAAGTGTCTTTCCTCGTCCAAACTCTTAACAAGCATGTCATCGACGTACACCTCCACATTTCGTCCTATTTGCGAACGGAACATATGATTAACCAACCTTTGATAAGTTGCCCCTGCATTCTTCAAACCAAAGGGCATCACCTTATAACAGAATAAACCTTGACTGGTTACAAAGGAGGTCTTCTCTTGATCCGCCTTGTCCATTTTGATCTGATTATATCCTGAGAAGGCACCCATGAAGCTCAGCAACCGATGACCAGCCATGGAATCTACCAATTGATCTATGCGTGGCAAAGGATAACTATCTTTAGGGCAAGCCTTGTTCAAGTCAGTGAAGTCTACGCACATCCTCCACTTACCATTTGCCTTCTTCACCATCACCACTTTCGCCAACCAATCCGGGTAATAGACTTCCCGGATAAACTCTGCTGTAGTTAACTTCTGGACCTCTTCCTTGATAGCACTATCTCGCTCGGGGGCGAATACTCTCTTCTTCTGACGAATAGGTTTGGAGGAGGGGTTTACATTCAATCGGTGAGTGATTACACTTGGATCAATCCCAGGCATATCGTGATGACTCCATGTAAAAACATCGATACTTTTCCTGAGGAATTGAACGAGGTCTTCTTTTGTCTTCTCTTCCATACTTGTTCCAATTTTGGTAAACTTCTCAAGATCTCCTTTGTCTAAAGAGACGTCCTGAAGCACTTCGGTGGGCTCCGCGGCAACCCTGCTGTCCTTAATGCTCATCGTTTGCATGTGTTCATCCATAGCCAACAAAGCTAAATAACACTCTCTTGCTGCTAATTGATTTCCCTGCACTTGTCCTATTCCATGCTCTGTAGGGAATTTGACTGACAGGTGGTAGGTAGATGTTACTGCCTTCCAACTGTTCAAAGTTGGCCTTCCAATGATGGCATTATAGGAGGATGAACAATCCACCACGAGAAAATTCACTTCCTTGGATACTTGTCGTGGGTATGATCCCACTACTACAGGTAGAGTAATGGTGCCCACAGGTTGTATTTTCATTCCTCCAAATCCTATTAATGGCAAATGCATTGGGCGAAGCCGCTCCCGTCCCAGCCTCATTTGTTGGAAGGCGGGGTAATATAATATATCTGCTGAACTTCCGTTATCTACCAACACCCTCCTAGTTGTGTACTCAGCTATGAGTAAGGTAATGACGATTGCGTCGTCATGAGGGTGATGGATTCCTTCGGCTTCTTCGTCCGTGAAAGAAATAGTTGGCTCGTCTGTACCTTTCGTCCTTGGGGATCGTCCAGAAAGCTGGACATTCTGCACCGCTTTGAGGTACGCCTTTTTTGACTTAGATGAATTTCCCGCTGAAGTGCCCCCTATGATAACCCTTATTTCTCCTAGTGGGGGTCATGATGATTCTTCCATATTTCCCTTCAACTTCTCATCTTTGTGGTCCCTTCCAACGAGATGCCTCAGCTTCCCCTATGATAACCCTTATTTCTACTGATTCTCTATCTACTGCTTCAAGTCATAACACTCGTCCGTGTTGTGCCCATGATCCCTATGGAACCGACAATATTTGCTTTTGTTGCGTTTGTTGGGGTCTCCTTTCATCTTCTCTAGCCACTTCAAGGAAGGATCATCCTTGATTTGCATGAGTAACTGATCAAGCGGCGTATTTAGGGGCGTGTAGTGCTGATTCCTTCTTGAGGACGAAACCGTCTTCCTGTTGTCCCGATCCTTCCTTTCTTCTGTTCGTCCCTTCTTTGGACGGGGACCCTGTTCAGAGTGACGCATGGGGTTTGCTTCTGTCTTCTCTGCTCTCTTCCTCTTCTTAGCTATGATCGCGTCTTCTGCATTCATAAAGTTTTGAGCTGAATGGACGAGTTCAGCCATTGTCTGCGGCTCTTCCTCATAAAGCTTGTGGATGAATAAGTCTGAATTAACCCCGTTATGGAAGGCTGCCAGTAGTAGTTTGTCATCCATCTCGTCCACAGTCAGGACTTCTCTGTTGAAGCAAGTGATGAAAGACTGCAAGCTTTCGTTCTCCCCTTGTTCTATGGTTAATAGGCTAGACGAGGAACGTTTGTGTCTTTGTCCTCCAATGAAATTATTGACAAACAACTTACTCAATTCTTCGAAAGAACTCACCGTATTCGGGGGTATTTTACTAAACCACACTCGTGCTGGTCCTTTGAGAGTTGTAGGGAAGGCCCTGCACATAATCTCATTCGGGACCCCCTGAAGATGCATCGTAGTTTTGAAGGTCGCAATATGATCGCACGGATCGCGCGTTCCGTCGTATGAATCCAAGGAAGGCATTTTGAATTTGGCAAGAAGAGGATGACTATTGATGGAAGCTACAAAAGGAGAGTCCGTACAATGAACTAAATCTTCTACGGGATTCGCCCTTCTCATGTTCTCCTTCATTTCATCCATAGCCTTCTTCATTTGATCCATCTCTTTCTCCAAGTATGGCATCCTCCGCGAAGCAGTACCCCAAGACTGGTTCTCAAGTTCGGTATTCACTCTAACTTCCTGACTCTGGACTTGTCCTTCCGTGTGCCTTTCAAAGTGTTGCCTCCCTCTACCAATCTCTCTTGTCAATTCTTGGTTCTGACGGGTTAACTGGGCCATAGCGGCTGCCATAGAGTGTATGTGTTGGATGGAAGGCGGTTGTGCGATAGGCACCGACTAGCGATCAAGGTGGGGAACACTAAAAGCATTCCTACTTCCCTGGTGGCCTGGGCTAGTGGCCCTTGATCTTGTTCGAACCATGCAGTCTTTTGTCAAAGGAAGAAAAAACTACAAGTTACGAATTTAATCCTCCCCACAGACGGCGCCAATTGATAGTGTAGAGAATTAGTAGGCTGAATGTTCCGGCTTTGAGGGCTAATGGTGGTTGTGAAGACCTGAAAGGAAGAAGACAATCAAAAGGTGACCAGGGTTGATCGGCCAAATCCCCTCCGATGGTGAAGTTAGTTTCCTTTTTAGAAGATAATGTTCTAACGTGGGGGGAAGTGACGTTATGAAAGACTTACTTTGATTTGATGTTGGCCGGTCTTTCTATAGTGAACCTTGGAGCGGTTATTCACTTTGCAACTACCCCAAGATTTGTGGAAATCAGTGAGTTCCGACATAACTTCCTCAACGGCTATAAAAGTTACAACTGCTGAAGGAAGTTAAGCATTTGTGAGGTATTTGCGGCGACATGTGCGGGTTCGGTTCTTCCTCCTAAATTCTGTGGTTCGTATGCTTCGTCTATGGTCGCGCTTCGTCGTTCACTGAAGGCGGACTTCAATTTTCCCATTTGGTTCATAGACGACCCTTATGGATGATCAGGAGATGTGATTTTTTGCTATCCCATCAAGTTCTATTGCAATTTTGTTACAAACCGATTTGGAAGCTGAATAATGATTAGTAGAGATTGTTTTTTATTATTTTTTGGAGGTAATGTTAGTTAGAGATATATGTGCTAACTATTGTTTGTTGGTACAGGCTATGGGTTTCTTGTTTAGCCAAAAAAAAAAAAAAAAAGGTTCCCAGTTTCTTGAATGGTGTTTTTTTTTTTTTTTTTTTGCAGCTTATGAGTCTCTGGAATACCATAATAAACACCAACACATAGGAATCTCTTAGGAAATTAATTTCCGTCATAGCCTACAAAGTTATTAATTTTGTACAAAGAACATTATACTATAAGATTTCACAGTTCAAAACACAAAATCTATGAAATAGTAAACTTTGTATAAAGAACATTACGTTTTCTGATTTCAAAGTTCCACAATTTCAATCCCTCTTTAAAAATAGCAGAACAGGTAGGAAGGAAAACAAAAACTGAATTAAATTAAATTCTGTAGTTGCTTTTTTTCCTTCTTCAATTTTTTTTCTTCTTTGATGCATTTTTTTAGTAGCGTTGTTTCATTTGTGAAGCATTTGAATAGGCATGCTATCATCATCTGATTTTCCATCTTCAGCAGGTATGGATGCTGCAAATAGAGAATTGCTGTCGTCTTTTGTTTTTCTTACAAATTCATCTTTTGTGTCCTGCAGTAATTTTCACCTTAATTAAAAGGTGCTTCAAAAATTTACAAACATCTAATAAATCCTTAAACAATAAGTTACAATTCTCTTATAAACAAAGTTAATATTGCTTTTTTGTATTACATTGGCTTTGAAGGTATCATAAGAAGGTCTAATATATTATTTTTAATTTCATGAGAACTTCTTATGTACCATGCAGATGTGCATAGTAAGTAATATGCATCAGACTACATAATATTATGACAAATTCAAAAGGTAACATTAATTACCAGAAAATCGTGTTTTACATCTTCAAGTTTTTGCCGTCTATTTTAATGTTCACTTCAACTTTTGAAATGATCACTCCAATACAATCTTAGTTATCTGACTAATTGCCATCTCTTGTCTAGTCAGTTGCATGTTTTGGTACCAATTTTGAATTTGAAAGCTATTTTAGACATTTACATCTAACATTGTCATCTAATTATTATAGCACTATCCCTATGAAGTATGTAAAGAATGTGAGCTTGTTATTTCTTTCTAATTTGGTAGCGGGGCAGTGGAAGCAAAACAATAGCTTAGCATAATCCCTATGACATAGAAATCCAACTCAAATTATAATATTTTTTGTGGTAGAACAGATTGTATATAGTAGATATAAACTATATGGTTGTTACCTCTACGTTACCAACTATATAAATACAAAGAGCAGTACAACCTCAACAACCATTATGATTTTAATCAGCAATATTGTACACTAACGCATCAAGCATAAACTGTCAATATGATTGGTTAGTAATAGGAAAAGAAGAAAACCTAAGAACTCATAAATTTAGCAAAGTATACATACATACATCATGACCTATACCATCATTTTTTATATATTTATTTATGAGATTATTGCATTCATAGCACTATACTGATCTAGCAAGCTAGAAATTCTCAAATATCTTGAGTAGAGAATATTAATAAAGATAATGTATGTAAGAAGAAACGCTACGAAAATATAATTGACATTTCTATTTGAAATTACCTGCTTGCATCTCTGCTAGTTGTTTTACAGTCTTAGATACAACTTTTTTTAGCTCTTTTGTCAATCAAAATGAATGTTTTTGAACCGGTCTTATCTACTACTAGGATTTGTATTCTATAGTTGTTTCAGTTGCAAAGTTTTTAGTATAATGTATATTTATATTGTGTGTGCATTTGTAAATTTACAAATAAACTTTTTTGTTTACCTTGGGACTGTAAATTTCAGTTATCAATTATGCTAAATTGAAATTGTATGAATCCCTTTGATAACTTTGTCTCTAAGTTCCACTCCCAAGTCCTTTATTTCAGCTATTGATTTTTCATTATGCAAGGCAAGTTCTCCATCCTGTACTTCACGTAGTCCCCTTGGCATAATCTGTGTAACATTTATGTCCATTGTGGTATTCAATCTATGCATCAACATTTAACATGATTTTCTGTTAGTTTCCTGAATATTTAATTTTCTTCTATTAAAAAAAAAAATAGCATGGCAGTAGTTACTTGTTTTGAATTTTGTGAGTTTGGGAATGTCAATTTTGACGTAGAGCTTTGTTGCAAAAGTGGATGATAGTTGATAGTCACCTACAAAAAATAAAAGTCTATTAGGATTTCTGATACTAACGGCTATATTCTTGCTAAATTGTTTAGTGGAATGTTACCTACAATCCATATTCCATCATAATTAACTCACTAAAATTCCATCAAGATTTTTCCAACATGCATATTATTCACACATTGCAAGGACAAAAGTAAAACAAAAGAGAGACCACCACACATGATGGGTGGCTGTTGGACTAATTTCCAAATACAATCTTCAGTAACAGGCTGACAATTAAGGATCGTTAGTCAATAGATCAAGGAAATCTTAAACCTGGCATAGAGGCAATAATGTACTTATTTTACTGAGTGTAGAATGGTAAAACTAGCACCTCAGCTTTCCAGAACTGATCTAATCTATCGCATATGAGATCATGTTCTCTTTATAAAATAAGTTTATCTACACAAAATGCCAAAAGCTTATAGACACAATAAAATCAAAATGGCCTATTTACTATTAGAGGAATGGTAAGAGAGAGTTAAGAGCTCTTGCACTTATATATACAATATTATCTAAACAACTTCCTTAATATACTAACGGATGAAATCATGAAACCCCATTGACTCATTTTATAACCCACTACTAGATACCTTTTAAGTAGAAAAACAATCAGACATATAGATCATGATAGCATATTTCAATATCATAGTTACAAAATCAAACGGTCCCAAAATATTTTCACCAACCAACTTAAAAAAAAAAAAAATACCAATACAAATTTTGTTAGGTTCAAACAGTAATATAACAAACGGTAATTTACTAACATCTTACATAAAAGATGGTAGAAGACATCTTAATTGAATTCAATTGAGTTTATATAAGTGACAATCTAACTTATATTATCAACAGTTTCAAAATAATTTTAATGAACAATATTTATTACATCTAGGTAGACCATTTGATGTTTCTTTATATACAATATTAACATGGCAGGTTTAACAATAAAAACAAATGAGTACAACAACATTAAAAAAAAACCTTGCCAATAATCTAAATCTAATACCTGAGCAGTACAAAAATTAATAGAAACCAAGTCTAATAGAACAATTTGGAATTATAAGACAAATAATTCTTAACGCAAAGGACGAAAAGTAATTTTAATGACTTTTTTAACACAACCACAATATATGTAACAAAATCATACAATACCACAAACGGTTTCTCCAATAGAACCATAAAGTAAACAAAGTTGAGCCAATCTCCAAGCATGTTTGATCATATTTAAAAGAAATTAATAAAGTACCAAGATATATTGTTATGCTGACCTTAGGTATATGCAGAGAAGAAACAGAATTATTTATGACTTGGATGACGTTGTAAATCTACTCATGCATACACATATCTTGAGCATCAATGTCTAAGTTCTACCAGCAAAGTATAAACAACATTTTTGCTTTAATGTTCACATAGCCAACAGTATATCCTGCATACATATTTAAAATTTTTGGAAAAAAAATAAAGCATAAGACATCAGAAAGAAATATGGTCTAATTTAGGTAAATACAAATTTATAAATTACATTTTTTTTTATAATGCTTATATAATAACAAACTGAAAGTTCTAAATGAAATACTCAATGAGATTAAGTTGGTGTGCATTCCAAGTTGGGGGCAATTTTTTTAAGTCTCTCTTGTTGCTTATATTATGCAGTATACAACAAAGTGATTTATCTATCTAGGTACAATGGACAATAGCATTGTCTGTTATTAAGCACAATTCAATACAGACAAATGAGATAGAAAAGAAAAATAGTAACATAACAAATACAAAAAGTACCACCACTGTTCCAGCCCTCCAAAACTCCATAAACAAAGCCCTTTCCTAGCCCAAAAATACAAAAGCATTAGTTATGGTCTTATATTGACTATTTATATATAACTTGTACGCAACAGAAACTTTTTTAAAATTTTTATACAGAAATTGTTAACAAACCTTGAGTCAATGCAGTTAAGTATGTAGCTCTTTATCCAAAAATGAAAGTAGAACCTGCAAAATAAGTATTTTTTTAGTTTTTTTTTAATTAAAATAATTTGTAAAAACAAAATAATGAAGATCAATAATAGTGCAGTAAATGACCACCTAAATCGAGTTAATACCTACTCACAAAAACAGCAGCAAAGGAATTAACTCCTACATCCTTTGCAATCTTTAATAGTCGGAAACTGATTCACATGCTCAAGTGCATTATAAAGGTACAGAACTACAGAGATTGCAATCTTTAGGAGGCAACAAACAAATGTGCAAGATCTGGAAGACAGCATCAAAAAACAGGTCATTCTAAGCTTTAGTAGTTGGAAACAGATTCACATGCTCAGGTGTAGGATAAAAAAGGCAGAAAGTGACATGGGGGATTCGTTCTTTTTTATAGAAATGGGGATTTGTAAAAGTTTTCTTTCATGGTGACTTCTTGAAGGCTTTTAAGGCATCAGCAAGATTTCTAAAGCCAATTTGAGCATAGAAACTGTAAGACTTCTTAAGTAAAATGTAATCTAATGTAAATATTATCGTAGACTTTGAGATTCATAAATAAAAGGGACAAAGGAGTAAAGGAAGAAAGAAAGACCAAACTAAATACCGACTCTAGATGCTAAATATTAAGGAGAGAGAGAGAGAGAGAGAGAGAGAGAGAGTTAGAAATGAGTTTCCTTCCATTATCAACACCAAGTCTACAACGTAAGTTTTTTTTTTTATAATTTTTAAATGAGGAAGAGGCAAAACTAAAGATTTTTTTTTTTTAGGTAATTGTTCAAATAATTCAAGCAAAACTAAAACAGAATAACTCTGAATCACTGACTCTAAATGCAGCAGAATACACCCCCTTACATCAGAATTCAATAATTGTTCAGCATCTATAGTTTTGAATGTAGCTACAAAACTTTTTTTTTTTTAATTCTATTTCATTAATTGTTTATACAGATTACAGGAAACTGTGTTTCTTTTGTAAAATAACATTAAACTAATCATAAATTAATCTCAAAAGTCAATTCTTGCTGTATTTTAAAAAGATAGCACAAATTTTCCTCCTAAATCTTGCCTCCTAAAAGGAATGATGAGAAATCTGATTGAACATTCATAAAGAACTTATATTTCTCAATGTCCTACCATTTAAAAAAAAAAAAAAAAAACTTGATATAGAACTTATATTTACAGACAAAACTAAAAATTGTTGAACTTGCTTCATTTAAAAGGCATATATATAGGGAGAAATGGATGAGCAGAATATTGTAAATTGCTTCAGGTGTTGTGGCACATGGGAAGTAAAAGCAATGGTGTTTTCTTTTGGAATTGGAAATCTAGCAAACAGAAACCTTTCAGGAAGATTTGTTCTGATTTCTACCCCACAACAACTACATAGTACTGTTACTATGACATGATAGAGATTATAATGAAAATTTCAAACAGGTATAATTAAAAATTATGCATTGTTAAAAAATATATATGCAGTATGTATAATTGAAATGAAAGAAATTAAAGTATAAAAATAGCTTTAAGTGAAAAATAGACCATCGAAAACTAACAAACACCTGGAGTTGTTGTTTTTAAAATGTTCTAGCATAGGGAAATTCAAAATCCAACTGAGGAACTTGGGTTTTGATGAAGGAAAGTTCTAGTGTATAGTGTACTAAATTGCTACTTATGTTGTTGACATAGAATGCCTAAATGCACATTAGAAAAAAATGCAATGACCAATGGCAACTAAAACCAAAAGGCACAAACCATGGAGTGGATATAAACTAATGCAAGAGTAAGTAAACCATTTTGTCAAACGCACAAAATTTCAATGTCTAAGATATTATCGATTGTTATTATATATAAAAAGAATTAAAACAGAAATACACAACTTATTGGCACATTGAACAGTTCCTACAATGCAACATGTCTAACATTTGTTTGATTCGGCACCTCTTAAAATTGTCTAAATCAAAGCATACAATGGTAAAATTCTAGCTCTATCAAATTAGAGGAAGGAAATAAAAACACGGCAAATTACACAAACAAATTTTCACTCAGAAGGAGAAGAAGATTAAGAAATAAAATCCAAAGCACTACAACTGAAAGGGGAAAACGAAAGAAATCAGTTTTACCGGTAGTGGTTTCACTGGCTGACCGGTGGCAGCAGGCTAGTGAAGGCAGGCCTCTGTTCTTTCTCTTCAAGCATCACTGGGTTTCTTATCGCAGAGGAAAAAGAGCATAATAGAAAAAGGGGAAAATTAAAGAGAACAAACAATATATAAGAAGGCAGATAGAGTGGTTACATACTGAACCGGTGTGGGCTTTTAAAAGTTAAATGTAAATTTTTGGTGAACATGTGTGAGGAAAAGAATGAAATCAAATTTAACCCAAACATCTAAATCGATATCAATCCAACCAAATATAAGTATATAACCAAATCCATAAATTTTAATAATTAAAAAAAAAAAAAAATTTACTGTGGGGTCACAGGAGTCTGATAATGGTGGGAGGTTGGACTTTACTTGGCAGGCATACGGCCACTGAACTCCCCCTCTCTGTCCTTTGTTTTTTTTTTTTTTTTTTGGGTTGTACCAAAACGGTTCTCCCTCTTGCGAACTCCCTCTCTATTTTTTTTTTTTTTTTGGTTGGTTTTTTGGGTTGTACCGAAACGGTTCTCCCTCTTCTCTAATGACCCAGATAGCAAGCCAAAAAAAAAAAAAAAAATCAAAACAAAAAAAAATATGAAATTGAAATTCATGAAAGCAAAGGAACAAAACCTTGAAACTGAAAATTCCTAATAACAATTTAGTTAGAATTTGATACAAAACCAAGAAATAGAAAATTCCTAATAACAATTCAGTTTGAATTTGATCTTCTAGGTTGTTTCCCTGATTTCAACGAAATCCCTAAATTGACAGCAAACATAATTGAAAACAATATGGTAAGAGATTAGTTGAAAATAACCGAGAAAGAGTGGTCTGATAACAAGAGTTCCAGGGAAAGGTTTTTTTCGTGCTTATGTTGAAGGCCGCTTCATCTTTGTTCCTCCTTATTTTGGGAAAACAATAGAATGAAAAATGTCTCTGAATTCTGATCTTGGATTTAGCGGAAACTAAGAAAGGAATTTGAGAGACGGCGTTGCAAAATCTTGTTTTGAAACTTTTTTGATTTCTTATGCCCAATCGATGTAGTCTACCGTTCTGCCTCTTTCTGTTTCTTTCTCGCGTCCCAGGCATCATCGCATCTCTCTCTCTCTCTCTCTCTCTATTTCTATCTTTGTGGGCATAGGATTGTAACCGATTAATTTGTTTTTTTTTTTTTTTCTATCTATACTACTATTTAAGGGGCTGCATCTGTTTGGACCGAATTTTTTTTGTTCCAAAATACCCCTCCACCCCTACATTTATGTAGAGACAAAACCAAAGGATAGTTTGGTAAAAATATATGTCTAACTTGCACTAAAATATTGCCTACAAAATAGGAACCCTCTTCCACTAATCCACTACTTCAAAATAACTAACACCAATCCAGGAGAATAAAAACGAGGAAGATTTAGACGAGGATAGCAGTTTAGACCGTTGGTTGTACATGAGGAATATTGATGAAAATAAGCCGCCGGAAGAAGATCCCAGCAAGCATCCACCCTCTGACC
This sequence comes from Lithocarpus polystachyus, assembly GCA_033629205.1. Classification (NCBI taxonomy): domain Eukaryota; kingdom Viridiplantae; phylum Streptophyta; class Magnoliopsida; order Fagales; family Fagaceae; genus Lithocarpus; species Lithocarpus polystachyus. Next base: position 56,988,370 of record CM066171.1, read on the forward strand.
AACCGGAAAAAAAAGGAGAACAAGAAAGATGAAGGTAATTCACTACTATTTAAGGGGCTGCACCTGTTTGGACCGGATTTTTTTTGTTCCAAAATACCCCTCCACCCCTAGATTTATGTAGAGACAAAACCAAAGGATAGTTTGGTAAAAATATATGTCTAACTTGCACTAAAATATTGCCTACAAAATAGGAACCCTCTTCCACTAATCCACTACTTCAAAATAACTAACACCAATCCAGGAGAATAAAAACGAGGAAGATTTAGACGAGGATAGCAGTTTAGACCGTTGGTTGTACATGAGGAATATTGATGAAAATAAGCCGCCGGAAGAAGATCCCAGCAAGCATCCACCCTCTGACCAACCGGAAAAAAAAGGAGAACAAGAAAGATGAAGGTAATTCACTACTCTCCAATACAGAACTCCCTTGCCTTTTCGGTTGATTTTTATTTTTATTTTTTTTTATGTACGATTTTCTAAAATATTTTATTTTTAGATAGAACAAATATCTTATACCAAATTATTATCAATGTAACAATCAATGTTTCTCCCATTCACTCATGTTGGTAGATAGATGGCTTGGTATAATTAATTGCTACAAGAAATATTTTCTCAATTTTAACATAAACATCTTCATTTTCATAAGAACATCCTCAAGCCTATCAATCCAAACAAAACTGCCAAAAGGATAGAAAAGATTGAGAAAGAAATTTGTAGTGTGTTTGATCTGGTTTTAATTTTTGGTTGCAGTGGCTGTGGGTTTAAGTCCAAGATTTCTGGGTTTAATTAGTTTTTGGTTTGGGTTTGTGTTAAAAAATTCTGGGTTTAGCTTTTGGTTTTGGTTGATTTTGTGGGTTTGGCTTTTAGTTTATAAATTTCTTTCTCAATTTTTTCAATCTTGCTGATGTTTAACACTTCTTTGCCTTGATTTTGAGAGACCCTTTTCAAAAGAATCATCCATCTTCCCTAAGAAAACATCAAAAAAAGAAAATGATTATATAAAAAAAAAATACCCATTTTCCTGAATATCAAAATCTTGATTTTTTTTTTTTTTTTTTTTTTGGGTGTGGAAAATCACCAATTCAAGAAATGGAATAAACCCATTTTCTTTCAGCATATGATTGTTTGAAAGAAAAAGAAACCTCACTTCAGATAGGAATGTTGTTGTCGTTTTTGGAAGCAGCCAATGCCTGTGACCTTGCGACTCTTCTGATTGATGATGGGGTGTCCATAGGATTTGAATCAAGAATGTTTAAGGGGAAAAATAATAATAATAATAAATAAATAAATAATTGAACAGAGTGTTTTGGCAAGGACATCGTAAAGAACAGAGACTGAGAAAGAGAGGTGGAAGGGCATAACACTACTTACCATTCTCTCTAATTAAATATGTTGACCATTATTTTCCTCTTGCATATTTCTTTCTTTTCTACCCGAGTTTTGTTGCATTTCTGATCGTGTCACTAATAATTCATGTATTAGTTCAATTTATTGAACTTCTTGGTGATGTTATTGAAATTTACTAGATTTAATTTTAAGGCAAATGCTCATGTTATTCTTTTATATGTCAAAAATGCAGGATTCACCCAATTGGTTGAAAAAATTGAAAATATTCTCAAGAAAGATGGAGGTAATTCACTACTCTCCAATACAGAACTCCCTTGGCCTTTTCGATTGATTTTTTTTTTTATGTACAATTTTCTAAAATATTTTATTTTTAGATAGCACAAATATCTTATACCAAATTATTATCAATATAACAAACAATGTTTCTCCCATTCACTCATGCTGGTACATAGATGACTTGGTATAATTAATTGCTACAAGAAATATTTTCTCTGTTTTTTAAATATAATTAATTTTTATCTAACTTATTATTTATACAAAACTAGCCTCTGAGCACGCGCTCACGCGCGTGCTCAGAGGCTCTTCTATTTGTTGGGTAAAGATTAATTTAGAGCATTTATTATAATTTGGGATTACTACATTTTTCAATTACAAAAAACCTAGGGGTGTGATGAGTGTTAAGCATTTGTGGGTAAAATAATTTTACCATCACACCCCTAGGTTTTTTGTAATTGAAAAATGTAGTAATCCCAAATTATAATAAATGCTCTAAATTAATCTTTACCCAACAAATAGAAGAGCCTCTGAGCACGCGCGTGAGCGCGTGCTCAGAGGCTAGTTAATATATTATAAAACTGATATATTGTTAGAGTGAATTCACTATTTGGATAGCTCACCATGACAAAACTAAATAAATTAACTTATTTAAATTATCATTCACTAGTTTCATAAAAAAAAAAAAAAGTTTTATCAAAATACCAGTGAACTCATGTTAGTTTAGATGTGCACATGCTAAGTAAAATTAGAAGATAAGGTTTATTTCCAAATTTGTTTGGAGAGAAATCCTTCTAACTCTTCCTATATCTTTTTGTGGGGGAGAAACGAATCCAAGCTCGCATGTGTTGTAGTGGTATACTCATCCTTAGGCCAAAGGCTTATAAGGCATGAGTAGGGCACATCTTTCTTCGATGTGGGAGCAAATCTCAAAAACTGCTCACATTGCTTGCAAAGTACAAAGCCGTGCGGGTCCTTCGGCCCTAAAGCGGACAAACTGCTTGCGAGCTTGGATTCATTCCTCCCTCACACTTTTTATTAGATGTGAATTTTAAAATTCTAATTATTAGATTGCATTTTCCTTATGTTCTTAACATATATGTTAAATTTCATTCAAATCTGCTATTATTTACTTTTCGATCAATAAATTTATTTTTTATACATAATTTTAAACCAAAAAAAAAAACTTGACATTTAAACATTTGATTGATGACATAGCTATTGATCTTTGATCTTCTTAAAATTTTACAAGTAAGGAGGAAGTAATAGAAACATGCAGTCCAACAATTATAAAATGATGTAAAAAAAGTTTGAAAGTTTATCTCCAAACTAGAGTTTAATACTTTATTTTGAAGGCACCAATTATATTTGAAGCGTTTAATTTAATTTATGTCAAAGCATTTAATTAATTATTTTTCTCTTTTACCCAAAAAATAGTAATAAATTGTTTTACTCTATTGACGTTAAAGGTGACACTTCTAGCTTAGAAAAGGTTTTTCTCCAAACTAGTTTGAAAAGAAACCTTTCAAATTTCTTTTATCTTTTTATTAGATATGAATTTGAAAATATAACTGTTAGATTGCATATTTTTTATGTTTTTAATATACATGTCAAATTTCATTCAAATCAAATGTTACTTTCTATTCGATTAATAAACTTATTTTAATGCATAATTTAAGACAAAAAAAAAAAAACTTGAAATTTAAACATTTTTCAAAATTAATTTTTTATAATTTGATAGTTGATCGAGGGTAGGATATTTGAGTCTTGGATGTTTTTGTCAGAAACATCAAACATTAGAGGTGTCAATTAGTATTAAGCTACAAAAGCTCTTGGCAAATACACATATGAACCTAGGAAAAAGTATTCAATTTTTATTTTTCAAAAGTTAGTCACATTGGCGTTCAAGTGACAATTTTGTGGTAATCGCGTCCTTTATGATGTCTTGAATCTATGGTTCGAATCCCACTTTTACCCTCTTCTACTATCTTTCTAAAACATAAACATTAAAAAGTAAGGTAGAAGGCAAGAGCCCATATTGCTATCAACTTCATATCTCTTTCATTCTAACGTTCATTAAGTTTAACCAAAAAAAAAAAAACTATAAGCACGAAGAGTCTAAATTTAGTAAGGATAGGGTGTAAAACCCATATTTTACACCATCTAATAAGAAATTATCACATTAGCTTTTTACTTAAAACTTTTATATATATATATATATATATATATACACATCTTACCACACATAATAGCATCTCAATAAACTCACAGTTAAGTTGGATTTTCAAATAGATATTAGAATTGATCAAGTATAGTTGTGTCTATTCTTTAATATGTAATATGATAATGTGATATGTTGAAATTGGAAAGGTAAAACTTAAATTTTACACCACATCCTTATAGAATTTACTCTCAAGCATAAAATAAATTTAAGGTCTAAATTGTGTCAACTCATTAACTCTAGTTTAGTTTAACCACAGTTTAATTTAATTTAATTGAAAAAAAAAATCTAAATCTTAAATTATTCTACTTTGAAATCATTTTTTCTTGAGATACAAACATAAACATGAGGGAATGGAGTTCTACTTTGCGATATGACCATTAAATGGAGAGGATGCGAATCCTGAATTCAGACCATTTTGTTTCCAAGTGAAGGAAACTAATAACTAGACAGGGTCCATAAAAAAAATTATAAAAAAAAAAAAAAAACTAGACAGGGTAATAGGTTTTTTATTTTTTATTTTATTTTATTTTTTCAATTTTGTGATTTTTTTAAATAAAAAGGACAATTTTACATTTTTCTAAACATGGCTGGAAGCCTGCAGGAACCAAATCAATATGCAATCTTTTTGTGTTTAGTAATTTGACCCAGTTGGCTAAGTTAATAAATTAGGCTCTTTTAAAACATAATAATAATAATAATAATAATAATAATAATAATAATAATAATAATAAAAAATTAGGCGTGCTAGCCTGGTAGGCATTTTCACTATATTAGTAAACTTGGGAAAATTCTTAGGTAGTTTTGGAGTATAGGGAAATTGTGCTCATCCCTCTTACTTTTTTCTTCTTTTTTTTTTGGTAACAGAGACGATATATTGCAAAAGAAACTAAACAATTACATCGTGTTCTAGGCAAAGCCTAGTCATATACATGCCATGAAAGTCTTCTTCCATCACATTAACTAAGTCCATAGGCGGACTTTCGAAGGAAATAAAATCTAAATTCCTATCAGCAGCCATCCTAGCAAGCCTATCGACACATCGGTTAGCCTGGCAGAAGCAGTGCTTAAATTGAATCCATTGAAACCTGCAAATCAGCTGTCTGCAGTCATCCAAAATAGGGGAAACTACATTATTCTCATAGTCTGAGTTTTGAAAGATATCAACAATAGTTTTAGCATCCAGCTCAATAATAATGGAAGTAATATTTAAATTGTAGCACAGTATAAGTCCATCTCGCAGACCCCACAACTCAGCCACAAAGCTATTAGATAACCCAATACGTCTAGAAAACCCAGCAACCCAACCACCTTGATTATCCCTCATAATACCCCCACATCCAGCTAGACCCGTGCTGCCCAATACTGAACCATCTGTGTTCAGTTTGCTCCACCCTTCTGGCGGTTTTTCCCACCTAACTTCCTTCACAATGTATCGGGTTAGACCTCTATTTGAGCACACACAGTACATAAACTCCCTAGTTTGCGCAATGATGTCCGTTGCTAGCATTGGATTGGGATTCTTCCTATTAAACACAACATTATTCCTACTTTTCCATATATTCCAAATTGCAAAAGGATAGACCATCTTCCATGGGGGTTGATCAAGGAGAAAACTACAGTTCGTCTTCCCATTCCATGTAAGCCACTCTTGCAAATCTGTCATCCAAAAGGCTTGGTTAGTGTTATCAACACCCAGCTGCATCCACACGGCCTTAGCCCAACCACAATCTCTAAGGGCATGTATAACTGATTCCACCTCCACTCTGCAGATAGGACAATTCTCTTCATCACCTAATCCTCTACTAACCAGACATGCCTTAACTCCAATACTCTCATCGGCACACCTCCAAAGGAAGGTCTTAATTTTTGGTAGGGTTTTAGCTTTCCAAATCCAACTTGTAGCAAAAGGAGGACCAGGATCAAAGTTTTCAACAACACTATAGGCACTTTTGAGATCAAAAACACCCCTTGGATTCTCCATCCATACTAACCTGTCCTTACTTCTACCTGTCATAGCTATAGGAGTAGCTTGAATCATCAACTTGATATCCATAGGGAATTCAAATGGAATTCAATCCCAATCCCAACCTAAATTTACCATAATATCCTTCACTGCCCACTAAGATGCTTCTTGAGTTAAAGGCCCCTAAATTTGCTGTCGAAGGGGCCCTTTTTTTGTCCAATTCCCTGACCAAAAGCTCAAATTACTCTCCCTCCCAACTGTCCACATGCTTCCTTTGTCAATATTCCACCCTTTTGCTGTTTGCAATCCAAGACCACCTTCCTCTTTAGGTTTGGTCACCTTTCTCCACCCAATCCAATGCATCTTCCTGACTGTATCCGAGGAGCCCCATAGGAAATTCCTATTAACTCGATCAATGCCTTCAAGTATTTTCCTAGGAAGTTGTGTACACTGCATAACATAAGCAGGTATCGTGGCTGAAGAGGCTTGTATAAGAACTGATCGAACAGCCAATGAAAGCATATTTGCTTTCCAACCCGCTAATTTTTGTTTCACCCTATCCAAGATAAAATTGTAGTCTTGAGGAGACGTTCCAGGCTGCTTAATAGGAAATCCAAGGTACTTGCCAAGCTTTGGAGTGGAGGCAAATCCAAGAATATCACAAAGCGATTCTCTAGTATCTCTATCAACATTAGGTGAAAATTAGACTCTAGATTTCGCCTCACTCATTGTTTAGCCTGACAAGGCACAAAAATCATCGAGGACATCTCTAATGGCTGAACAATTAATAGAGTCCGCTTTTGCAAAGAAAACAAGATCACCTGCAAAAAGCAAATGAGAAAAAGCCGGGCCATTTCGAGAGGCCTTAATCGGCTGCCAAAGGTTTTGGCTGCATTTCTCTTCAATTAACTGGCCAAGAAAATCCATACATAAAATGAAGATGTAAAGTGATAAGGGATCTCCTTGTCTTATCCCTCTTGAAGGGTATATTGTGTCTAGAGCTTTGCCATTAAATAGCATCGACATTGACACCGTTGAGACACAACTCATAATGATGTCAATGAGATCCGAGGGGAGGTTAACTCTAATAATAGTTTCCCTTATGAAGCTCCATTCTAGCTTGTCATACGCCTTCTTCAAATCAATCTTCAATGCCATATACCCAACTCTCCCTCTCTTCTTACTTAGCGTATGAATAACTTCCTGCGCTATTATGGCATTATCAACTCCCTTCCTACCCGAAACAAACGTTGCTTGAAGAGGAGAGATTAGCTTATCCAAATAAGGTCTCAATCTAGCAACAATGATCTTGGTTACAATCTTGTATCCAGTGTTGCACAAGCTTATAGGTCTATAATTTCCTAGGGTTTTCAGGCCTGAATCTTAGGTATAAGAGCAATATAGGTGTTGTTTAAGTATTCCGGAACTCTCCTCTCAGAAAATACCTTCTTTACTTCCTCAGTAACCGACTTGCCTACAATCAGCTAGAATCTCTGAAAAAAACCTGCATGTAGCCCATCCGGCCCCAGGGCTTTAAAGGCTTTGAGAGACCATAAGGCAGCTTTAACCTCATCCTCTGTAGCAAATCCACTAATGCTGGTTTTCTCTTCCTCAATTAAGCTTGCTTGCCATTGAGACCTTTCAAGTGCTACTTTGTTGGCACTAAGCAGCGAGGTGGTGTAGACTTCATTAAATCCATTCCTAAAAAATTCCTTAACTTCATCCTCTTTCGACAACCACTCCCCCATAGCATCTTTAATTGCCACAATCTGGTTTCTTTTTCTCCTAACTAAGGTTGATACATGATAAAAGGCAGTGTTCTTGTCACCTTGTATCATCCAATTGACTCTCGACTTTAGAGCCCAAAGCTCCTTCTCCTGATTCAGCACTATATCTAGCTCTTTCAGAAGAGCATTCTCCCAAGTCAAAAGAAAACTTGATGGTCTTATTGACAAAGTACGCTGAATACCATTTAGCCTTGCCATGATGTTTTTCTTCCTAGCAAAAATATTACCAAACTGCACCTTGTTCCAATTGGTGGCATCCCTTTTGAAGTGCTTTATGGCCTCTTCAAGTGCATCCGAATGCCTCCAAGCTTGGTTAACAACATGAGGGAAAGTGGGGTCCGACAACCAGTAAGTCTAGAACTTAAAAGGCCTATTGCCTCACCTTTGGACTCTAGGAAGAACTTGAAGCATAACCGGGCAATGATCTGAATGACACCTAGTGAGGTGCACAACTCTGGCTTCAGGATATAAGAGACACCAACTAGGATTAACAAAGACTCTATCAATTTGTTCCTGAATAAAAGCTTGCACTTCCCTCCTATTAGTCCATGTAAATCGAGGCCTCGAAAACCTAATGTCAATCATGCTGCACTTATCTAAACACTCCTTAAACAACAAGAATCTATTTACACTAACAACCCTTTTCCCAAATTTATCTTCTGCCTACAAAGGCTCATTAAAATCCCCAGCTAAGACCCAAGGCATATTATGAAGTTTAGCAACTTTATTAAGATTATTCCATAAAATGTGTCTTTCAGCACTCCTAGGACTAGCATAAACTGCAATAAATAACCAGTCCAGGTTAAAGTTTCTTACCTTAACCATCACATGAATCTCTTGCTCCGTGCTCGTGAGCGGAATAATCTCCACTCTATCTGAGTTCCAAAGTAGCCATAACCCGCCAGCGTATCCAATAGAGTCCGTATGAATGGCACTGTCAAAGGGCAATCTGTCTATTATGTCCCTCGCCCTGTCACCACCCACCCTAGTTTCCATGACCACTAGCATTGTCGGATTATGATTACGGACTAGCTCTCGAATATGACTTTGAAAGAAGGGCTTCAACGCGCCCCTACAATTCCATACAATGATATTCATGATAAACGGATGATGAGGTGTGGGGCATTCGTCAGCAGGAGGCATCGACTTCTCCTTTTCCCTTAAATTCCATCCGATCTGCTTCAACATATCTAGGAACTGTCCTTCCCTTGGAATTAGTGTTAAATTGTACTGAGGCACGCCCATCTCCTGAGACATTACAAGCATACTGAACATCACATTTGGCTAAAAGACTTAAATTAGCTTCTGTAGCAGAGCTTCCCAAATCATTCGCCATTCCTCCTCCATCAACAGGATCTGCCACTATGGCTTCCCCGCCTCTAACCACACCGGTTTTGTCAATGTCATTCCTTCGTTCCTCACACTTTCTGTTGTCAAAGGGCATATCCACTTCCATGCCCTTCGTAATTTGCTATTGAACCACTGCATGGCTTGCGCCAGATTTGCACAAATTTTTGCTATCACCACCTTTATATTTTCCACTACTATCCCCTCCAAATTTGTACCCCACCTCTGGCCACGGCATGCTTGAGAGCTGAAGCTGAGAAGCAGCTCTCGGATTTAACTCTCTACCTGAACTTGGCTTGCCTCCTCCATCATAGGTCCTTTGGTCACCACTAGAGATAGGATTTAATTTTTCCTTTTAGGCGTGTACCACGAGTCTTCTTTGTTCTCTCTCTATGGTGCCTATTACAGAGACTTGGGATGCCCTGTCACGCGCAAGGACCTTCTTGGCCTTTACTGAAGCTTTATGATTGGATTTGACCTGAACCACTTCATTGCCAACCCGGAAATCCATATTATCCACGTCTAACTTTTTTGGGCTTATATCTGTAGGAGTTTGGGCTTGAGCATGTGTGCCAGTCCGTATGGTTTGAAGGGAGCTCGCCAATTGGGCTTTATTAATTACTCTCGACGAAGACAGCTTACGTTTGGCTTCTCTACTAGGCCTATTGTTGGGCTCCCCCTTGCCTAGGCCCATATTGGCATTGACTCCATTCCCACGAGTTTCTTGCATCTGTCTTTATATTTTCCACTACTATCCCCTCCAAATTTGTACCCCACCTCTGGCCACGGCATGCTTGAGAGCTGAAGCTGAGAAGCAGCTCTCGGATTTGACTCCCTACCTGAACTTGGCTTGCCTCCTCCATCATAGGTCCTTTGGTCACCACTAGAGATAGGATTTAATTTTTCCTTTTAGGCGTGTACCACGAGTCTGCTTTGTTCTCTCTCTGCGGTGCCTATTACAGAGACTTGGGATGCCCTGTCACGCGCAAGGACCTTCTTGGCCTTCACTGAAGCTTTATGATTGGATTTGACCTGAACCACTTCATTGCCAACCCGGAAATCCATATTATCCACATCTAACTTCTTTGGGCTTATATCTGTAGGAGTTTGGGCTTGAGCATGTGTGCCAGTCCGTATGGTTTGAAGGGAGCTCGCCAATTGGGCTTTATTAATTACTCTCGACGAAGACAGCTTACGTTTGGCTTCTCTACTAGGCCTATTGTTGGGCTCCCCCTTGCCTAGGCCCATATTGGCATTGACTCCATTCCCACGAGTTTCTTGCATCTGTCTTAAATGGCCATTGGCACTACCAGAAGGGGTCCCTCCACTTCTTTGGGTTTTTGTCCCATTCTTTTCCTGCCAACCACTACCCACGGCCCGTACAAGGTGTCCTATGAACCCTCTTGCACACCTTTGGTGGACCCCTCACCCGTCTTGGCATTATCCAAACCATGCTCTTTGTGTGACTACTCTCCTTTGTCCTCAACAGCCACCGTTTCCACCTCATGCACCTGAGAACATTGGCGAATCGTGTAGGGGCAATTTTCCCTCTGGTGACCCATTCTTCCACAAGAGAAGCACAATTTTTTAATACCCTTATAGCATACCAGTTGTTCAAACTTACCAATTAATATTGCTGTGATCAAATCTTATCAATATCAATATGAACGCAAAGTCTAGCAAACTTTCCTTTAGCTTCAGAAGCAGTGTGAGTATCTATTCTTAGAACATTGCCAATGGATTTCCCAATCTGGAGAAGAGCTTCCACATTGTAGTACTCAATTGGAAGTTCATTGAGTCTTATCCAGACTGTTATCGAGGAAACACTTGCTGATGCTGGTAGGAAATTCGGCTCCTATGGCCTAATGGAGAGGAAATGCTCACCAATAAACCAAGGACCCTTCCTAAGGATATTTTCATAATCTTCTTTTAGAGATAACCTCACAAGGAAAAAGCCATGCCCCAACCCCAAACAGTCTAGCCTACCAGCAAGTTTCCACATGGATAGTAGTCTACTGTGTAGAAAACTAAACCCAACTGTTCTACCAAAGACCTTGACAATGAGTGCTTTGGACCATGGAGTGTGAATGTGCTGCTTGAATTCTGTAAGTTCGTTTAGACCCCTTAAACCCAAACAGATTAACCTAGAGAATTAGCCAAGTGATTAACTTAGGTAATTTAAACAAATCTAGGTTAACACAAATAATAAAGCAGCGGAAAATAAAGAACACAAAGATCTGATGACCTAGGAAAACCAAACCAGTAAAAAACCTGGGGAGGATTTAACCTAGCTATCCTCAAGGTAAACTGAGTTCACTATGAAAGAATTGAAGTTTACACAATAAGACTTAGACCACTAACATCCTATTGCTACCCAGTGTAGGAAACTTACTACCACGACCCCATGATAGCTCCGAGATCCACGGACTCCTTCTTTCTTGATTTCTTCAGCAATTCACAAGCGCACCTGCTTGTATATCTTTGAAACTCTTTGATTCTGCAACTGTATGATTTACCAAGCTCTTGACATGAATCTTGAGTTTGGAAACCCTAAGTGTATGTGAAGGTAAACACCTCTAGATCTCACAATGAGATTCATAAACACAGCAAAACAGAACTCTAAAAACGTGGCTAAGGTTTTCCTTTATATACTTAGAGTAAAATATAAAATCCTATACATTAAATGGGCTAGGGCTGAGTTGGAAAATTCTGCAGAAAAACAATCTGCACGACTTTCGATCGATCGAGTCTAATTTTCGATCGATCGAGTCAGGCAGAAAGTGCACAGTAATTCTGCATAAAACTTAATTCCAACTTTACATAAAAGGTCATACTTTAAGCAAGTCTAACACACAACTTAAAGAATGTTTTGATCATGGTTTGCCAACATTACAAATTGAAGTTCTAATACATTAGTTCCTAATTCTTAGAACCTAACAAACTCCCCCTTTGGCAATCCGTGGCAAAACACAGACTTAACAAAAAGCTCAAAGTTTACAAAATAAAACAGCCCATTACAAAATAAAAAGCCACTTAGACAATTCAACCTAACTACTATCTAACAGTTGCAAAGTAGACAGCAGCACGACTGAATCAACCTGTATATTCCTGTAACACTTAACAAACACATAAACGCATGTGTGGAAAAAAACAGGAAATATATAAAAATAACTTCTTGATTTCACATGACACAAAATAAAGACATATATCATGAATAACATCATAAATATAAATCAATAAGCAGAGTAGCATAGTGAAACAAGAAATATATACATAAAAATGTATCTCAACAAAATATCTCCTAACAAGAGCTAAAAATGTAAATACACAGTGAAGCGCCTAGATACAATCTAATAACTCCACAAGCTCCGCAGTATCACTACTAAGTACAAAACTCCCCCTAAAACGAAAATCTCCACAAAAATCTCCTCTCTACATATGAACTCCTCAATAGAATGCACTCCCCCTTTTTGTGACGAATTGCCAAAGGGCACTCACTTATCATCAAAAGGAGGTGGAGAAGAATGATGAGAACTCGGCAAATCTGCTCGCAACGCACGTAGCTCATCAAGGATGTCCACCAGAAGCTGACCATGAGCCGCCTGAACAGTCATGACAGTATCAAGAGTCCGATGAAGGTCAGAGACATCATCAAAAGGTAGAGGAACATCAGCAGCAGTAGCAACAGCAGGTTCAGAAGACGTCCTAGCTGCAGGAGTATCTGTAGAAGAAGAAGGGGGTGGAGTGACACCGGAAGGCTCTACCCTAGGAGGCTTAGAGCTGGCTCGAAGTTGAGCAGCCCTTTGCCTCAAAAAGGTAGCACCTATAGGAGCAATAACATGTACAGGCCCAGACGCAGGAAAATCACCTAAACCGAGATAAAGGAGAATCCTATAAATAAAAACGGGAAAGAATAACGCATGAGCCGTAGAACTAGACCGATGAACCTCATTCAAAAAACGAAGGAACAAATGAGGAAAACTGATAGGAGCATCAATAACAAATGCGTACAAAAAGACACACCGCTCAATAGGAATAGTATGAAGATGAGAAATAGGCCACAAGGAATGACAAGTAATCCTAAAGAAAAGGTAATGAAGCTCAGAGAGCTCAACAGATGTGATCCGAGAATCAGAATCCCACTGGATAGCAGATCCAGTGATGTATGACATTATGTCATCAAGAGGTGGAGACTCCTCATAAGGAAAAACGGGATGGTCAACAATGGGCACCCCAAGAGCATCAGACACCACCATAGAGGTAATGCGATACTCTACACCTCGTAACCAAACCTTAACTAAGGTGTTGGTATCATAGATGTGGATAGAGAGGTTCGAATAGAACTCTCTAATCAAGGTGGCAGGAGGAGGATGCTCAAAATCGAGCAAAGGTAACCAACCCCGACGCTCAAAGTTACGTCTCACCTCAGGATCAACCTCATCTAGTATGACCCTACGCTCAGCCCAAATCTGACGCCTAAGGTTCAGGGTCTCATAGGTCACTTGGTTCGACTCACTAGGGAACCGATCACTATCGAATGAAGGTGAAGGGTCAGAAGTCCTATAGGCTCTAGTTTTCCTAGGCATAGTGCTAAGGAATAAAGAGAGACACAGAAAGAGAGGAGCAAAGACAAAAAATCAAGGGCAGACTGCAAGTTAGCACAGCATAAAAATATAGAAATATCAATTCTATATGATGCATTAACAAAATATGCAAATGATGCATGAACTAATGCAGTGACAAGTTCAAATCTAATCCAAATTAACAAAATTGACTTGAGCAGGAGTTTTAAATTAAAAATACCCAATTTTGAAAAACCCAAATTTTCAAAACACAATTAATTGATAAATTGATCAACACAACAATCATACAACTCAATATAATGATCAAATTAATCAATCTAACAAGTCAATTTCATCAATTTCAATCAAATTGAACAAAAACCCCAAAATCCCCAATTTCAAGCCCTAGAAATTTAAAAATTCTACAAAACACCAAATTAATCAAATTAAACCACATGTAGCGCTTGAATATAGTGTCCCTACAAAAACCCATGATTAATTTGAGAAAGAAAGATCCAAAATCAATTCCAAAAAGGCCAAATCCCTAAATGCCGAAAATACCCCAAAAATGCATGAATTAATGCATGAAACATGAAAATAAAAACAAAAAGAGGGGCAAAAATGTCTTACCGGCCTTGGGAGAGAGAGATTATGCAAAAAGATTGGAGGAAAACGTCAAAAACAGCAAAAATCTCTTTGACCGGTTGGTGAGGAGACAAAAGTGTTTGAAAAAGTTTTGAAAAGTAAAGAATCCACGAGAGAAAAGTCTTTTTAAAAAACACTCAGCCCGATTTTCGATCAATCGAAAAACAGATTCGATCGGTCGAAAATCCTTCGATTGATCCAATACCAATCGAGAACCGATCGAAACACACAGAGAGTTTACTGAGATTTTAAAAACATTTTCGATCGATTGAAAAACAGACTCGATCGATCGAAAATCTGGAAAAATTGAATTTTTGAAAAAATGAAACAAATTAGCTCAAAAACTCCTCAAAGCATTGAATTTTATGAAAAGAATGCATGAGTATGAGATGAAATGTTTTCCAAAAACCCATGTTTTTAACTCAGATCTCTCCAAGTAAGATTTTCTCATAATATTCCTCAACCTTTAAACAAGCAAACATGTTCTGCATCAATTTCCAGAAATATTCAAACTTGGTTGGTCAGACCAAAAACACACACAAAAACATGTATACAGTTTAGCAAAGAATAACTTGTGTAGTGTGTGCAACTAGCATAAGCTTGAGAAACATGTGAGGTGATATGCACATAGTAATCAATCACAATTTCTATAAAATCCATCACATGAATTTGAAAGAGACTATTACTTAAAGAGTTACATCATATAACTCTCACATCTCCTAGAATAAAAGCTTGCAATCATGTAAGTTTCTTGATTTGCCTCAACATTAATATTCAATTTAATTTATTAGAAACTTAATAAAAGCCGGGATAATGTACACACCAATTTTATTTGAATTGTGATATTATTATAGCCCAATAATGTACACACCAATTTTATTTAGAGACTACACCTTATGTTCTTTTTGTGCATGTGCTACACTTTCTCGAGCACAAAATCTTACGATATGCACTAAGGTGTTCATGATTGGCTAGTAAACAGTGGCGAGATGGTTATTTATGCCTTTCTCAATAAGACTAAGTCCGACAATTAAAGACATAAGACTTCAAGATCAAGATCATATGATCAACAAATATAGCATCTTCCCACACAACATGCACAACAAAACTTTAGCTAGTAAAGTGCAATAGAAATAAGTGCATCAAAGCTAAACAAGGTACATAAGCATGTTATGCAAAATTTGATTGACCAACCTTGTCTTCAAATTCAAGGAAAAATAGCAAAAACACAATTTGAAAAATTTTTTTTTATATTATATAAAAAACAAACATCCTAGAATGAAATGCATGAATGTTATGCAATGCAAATCCTAGAAACAAAGGTCACAAAAGATAGAGTAATGAAGCACAAGGACCATGAAATCAATAATTACTAGGGACAAAGAATCACACCAATGACTTGACGAAGAGTCTCAAACTTTCCTCTATCAAGCGGTTTGGTGAAAATATCAGCATTCTGACGTTCAGTTGGAATATACTCAAGAGCAACAATTTTCCGTTCAACAAGATCCCTAATGAAATGATATCTAATCTCAATGTGTTTGGTCTTAGAGTGTTGAACAGGATTCTTAGAGATATCTATAGCACTAGAGTTATCACAATAAACAACCATGATGTCCTGTGATATACCATAATCACTCAAGAGTTTCTTCATCCAAAGAAGCTGAGAGCAACAACTTCTAGCAGCAATATATTCTGCCTCAGTAGTAGATAAAGAAACAGAATTTTGCTTCTTACTCATCCAAGCAACAAGATTAGCACCAATATAAAAACAACCACCAGTTGTACTTTTTCTATCATCAGCATTGCCAACCCAATCAGAATCAGAAAAACCAGCAAGAGAAAGATTTGACTCTTTGCTGTAAAACAGACCATAATCACAAGTTCCAGCAACATACTTTATAATCCTCTTAACAGCATTTAAGTGAGAAACCTTAGGATTAGATTGAAATCTAGAACAAACACCCACACTAAATGCAATATCAGGTCGGCTAGCAGTTAAGTACAAAAGACAACCAATCATGCTTCTATATAAGGTAACATCAACAGACTCACCTGATGGATCATTTGTTAGTTTTGCATTAGCAGCCATTGGTGTCCTAGTATGTGCAGCCTTGTCAAGACCAAATCTCTTTACCAAATTTCGTGCATACTTAGCTTGGTTGATGTAAATTCCAGCATCCGTTTGCTTTACCTGCAATCCCAAAAAATAAGTTAGTTCACCAACCATACTCATTTCAAACATTGCCTTCATTTCATCTGCAAAAGATTGAGCAAGAGAATCATTAGTAACACCAAAAACAATATCATCAACATAAATTTGAGCAACTACAAACTGATTCTTATTCTTTCGTATGAACATAGTGGTGTCAGCAAAACCTCTCTTAAAGCCATGGTCCATGAGATATGCAGTTAATCTATCATACCAAGCCCGTGGAGCTTGTTTCAATCCATAGAGAGCTCTCTTCAACTTGTAGACATCATTCGGCCTGTGAGGATCAACAAAACCTTTCGGTTGTTCAACATATACCTTTTCTTGTAACATGCCATCTAAGAAAGCACTCTTGACATCCATTTGATACAACTTGAAGTTCATGTGACTTGTTATAGCCAAAAGAATTCGAATGGATTCCAATCTTGCTACAGGTGCAAAAGTCTCATCAAAATCAATCCCTTCTACTTGTGTGTATCCTTGAGCAACAAGCCTAGATTTATTTCTGATAACAGTTCCATGTTCATTTGACTTGTTCTTGAAGATCCACTTAGTTCCAATAACATTGACTCCCTTTGGTCTAGGAACTAATTCCCACACATCATTTCGAACAAACTGATGAAGTTCTTCGTGCATAGAATTTACTCAATCAGCATCTTGTAGAGCTTCATCCACTTTTTTCGGTTCGAATTGGGATAGATAGCATGAGTGAGTAATCACATTTAATACTTTGGATCTCAATCTCATGTTCTCATTCAAACTTCCCAATATATTAGTAGCAGGATGATTCAACCTAACTCTTGAGGATGGACCTTTGACCAATGAAGTAGTGGTACCTTTCTGATCTGATGGACTCTGAAACTCTCTCTGTTCTTGTTGAGCTCCATGAACTGGTGTCGAAGGTTCTGAACTTGATGGCACAAAAGCTGTATCATTCAATACCATCAACTCTTCCTCTGTATGCTTTTCCACATAGTTTTCAGGTAGAGAATCATCAATTTCCATAATCTTTTCTTGAACTTGAGGTGCATGTTCTGAATGGCCTTCTGAGTTTAATTCATCATTGATCACTACATTTGAAGATTCCATGACTGTTTTAGTTCTCAGATTGTATACTCTGTATGCTCTACTGGTGGAAGAGTATCCCAGAAAATAATCTTTGTCACTCTTAGCATCAAACTTTTCCAAGTTCTCTCTATCACGCAGAATGTAACAGTCACTACCAAATATTCTGAAGTATTTGACTACAGGTTTCTTTCCTCTCCAGAGTTCATAGGGAGTTTGCTTGGAATTAGGTCTGAAATATACCTGATTGAGAGTGTGACATGCAGTATTAACAACTTCTCCCAAAAAAGATTTAGGTATCTTCTTATTATGAAGCATGACACGGGCCATTTCTTGTACAACTCTATTTTTCCTTTCCACTATTCCATTCTGTTGTGGTGTTTTGGGTGAAGAGAATTCCTGATGGGTGCCTTGATTATTGAAAAACGTAGCTAGTTTTGTGTTCTCAAACTCTTTTCCATGGTCACTTCTTATTCTGGCTATCACAGTTCCTTTTTCTACTTGCAATTTTTTGCACAGATGAATCATTTTTTCAGGAGCCTCAGCTTTATCTTTCAAAAGTACAACCCATGTGAATCTGGAAAAGTCATCCACAACAACTAAAATATACTTCTTTCCACCTAAACTCTGAACTCTGGCAGGACCCATGAGATCAATGTGCAGCAACTCCAAAGGTCTTGTGGTTTGAACATCAGCTACAGACGGATGTTTGGACTTCACTTGTT
The DNA here is from genome assembly GCA_033629205.1 of Lithocarpus polystachyus. Lineage (NCBI taxonomy): Eukaryota > Viridiplantae > Streptophyta > Magnoliopsida > Fagales > Fagaceae > Lithocarpus > Lithocarpus polystachyus. Next base: position 57,006,520 of record CM066171.1, read on the forward strand.
TACCCATCTGACATGGTCCACAAATGCATTTTTCAATCTTCTCAAACTTGGGCAACCCAATTACAGCATCACATTTTGAAATCTTCTCTAATTGCTTAAGACTGGCATGTTCCAACCTTTGATGTCATAAGTCAACTTGATTGATCTTAGCACTGAAGCATTTGTTGCTTATACTTGGGGTGATACCATAACAGTTATCAGCTGTCCTCACACCAACACACATACAGTCACCTCCTTCATCAAGTATTTCACATTCTTGTTTGGTGAAGAATACATTCAGTCCATTGTCACAAATCTGACTTATGCTGAGTAAGTTAGCCTTCAACCCATCAACATACCAAACATCTTCAAAGACTGGTAGTCCTGGAATGTCCACAGTACCAATGCCTCTGATCACAGATTTGCTTCCATCTCCAAAGGTAATTGTTCCAATCTTTCCTTCGAAGAGTGTCTTGAACAAGGCTTTATTTCCTGTCATGTGCCTGGAACAACCACTATCCAAATACCAAAGACAAGAATCACGTGCCTTTAAGGCGGTTAAAGCAGTATAGCACATGTAATTATTATCATATGTGATTATAGCAAGACACTCAAGAAAAATTTTAACAAAAATGGTAAAGGACAAGCACACAAAGTAGACAATGTGGCAAACTAACGAGAAGATTTTAGAGAAATCCATAACAACAGGGGTCAATGATCAGCTTAAAGATTAAAGGATCAAAAACAAAAGCTACCCGCTCTGATACCACTTGTAAGTTCGTTTAGACCCCTTAAACCCAAACAGATTAGCCTAGAGAATTAGCCAAGTGATTAACTTAGGTAATTTAAACAAATCTAGGTTAACACAAATAATAAAGCAGCGGAAAATAAAGAACACAAAGATCTGATGACCTAGGAAAACCAAACCGGTAAAAAACCTGGGGAGGATTTAACTTAGCTATCATCAAGGTAAACTGAATTCACTATGAAAGAATTGAAGTTTACACAATAAGACTTAGACCACTAACATCCTATTGCTACCCAGTGTAGGAAACTTACTACCATGACCCCATGATAGCTCCGAGATCCACGGACTCCTTCTTTCTTGAATTCTTCAGCAATTCACAAGCGCACCTGCTTGTATATCTTTGAAGCTCTTTGATTCTGCAACTGTATGATTTACCAAACTCTTGACATAAATCTTGAGTTTGGAAACCCTAAGTGTATGTGAAGGTAAACACCTCTAAATCTCACAATGAGATTCACAAACACAGCAAAACAGAACTCTAAAAACGTGGCTAGGGTTTTCCCTTATATACTTAGGGTAAAACATAAAACCCTATACATTAAATAGGCTAGAACTGAGTTGGAAAATTCTGCAGAAAAACAATCTGCACAACTTTCGATCGATCAAGTCTAATTTTCGATCGATCGAGTCAGGCAGAAAGTGCACAGTAATTCTGCATAAAACTCGATTCCAACTTTACATAAAAAGCCATACTTTGAGCAAGTCTAACACACAACTTAAAGAATATTTTGATCATGGTTTGCCAACATTACAAATTGAAGTTCTAATACATTAGTTCCTAATTCTTAGAACCTAACAAATTCTTTAGAGAACTTGACAGCGGTTAGTCCTTCACGGAGCACCTCTACTTCCTCATCTGAGTCTTCATCGTCATCCATACAATCACCAAAATTAAAAGCCTGGGTGAAAGCACCAGGTATTTCACCAACAAGCTTATCCTTGAAGGATATGACCTTGCTCCATGACCCTTGACCACGGCTTGGAGATGAAGATCCCAAGTCTAGACCTCCTTGGAAGCCTGCATAGCTCATATCTTTAACTTTCTTATTGCTTTGTGCCAACTCGTCTTGCTCTTCGAGAGAGAGAGCTGGGGGGAGCGCCATCTCTTTCATTTGTCTTTTTTTTTTACTACTATTCATTAACACCCAGCAATTTCTTTCAACACAGATCCCAAGCTCATCCCTCTTACATTTATGATGGACCACACCATGAATTAAATGAGTGGACCCTACCATAAATGTGAAAGGAGAAAGCATCATTTTTTGTGCTCTGAAAGTACCTAAGAATTACTTGTAAATCTGAAGCATACCTTCTTGAAGTTTATAGGAATCCGGTGAAGGTTATATAGAACATTCTTGACCCAGCTTTTCCTATACGCTGGGTTAGATTCTTTTAATTTTTAATTTATCTTTTTATCATAATTGAATGTGTAGGATATTTGAATCCAAGATTTCCTTTATAAGAGAACTAAATAATACTAAATTTCAAAGCTGATACCATGAATTTATTATTTACAAATAAAAAAAAATTGGATAAATCGGCTAAATTCTAGTTTTTTTTTAAACCAATTTGATGTTGATCTTCCTACGACCTTATGTTTAATAAATTACTAATCTCTTTTTGTAATGAAGTTGGTGGTTTTAGTAGTTTAATTACTAAGGTAATATATAAAGGACAAAATTTAGTTACAAAATTGGTTGTAACCTGAGACTATAATCTTACTCAATAAAAAAAAAAAAACCTTACTACATATTTTGAAAATCTAACTGTTGAATTGTATATTCTTTACGCACTTAATACACATGTCAAATTTTGTGTCAAGTGAAAATTATTTATTATATGATCTATAAGTTTATATTTTATGCATAATTTTAAAATACAAAAACTCGTAATTTAAACAACTTATTGATGATATAGCTATTGGTCTTTTAATTTTCTAGAAATTTTGCAAATATGGAGAATCTAATTAAGAAGAAAATGTAATTCAATGGTGGATTTGTCAAAATTCACATTCAATAAAAAGATATTAAGTAAAGTTGTAGTCTAAAACTCTAACCAATTTTGTAACTAAACTTTGTCTATAAAATAATTGCAAAACTTAGGGCATATTTGGTAGACTGTAATAGGCGCTGTAATGTAATAGTTATTCCTAGAGTTTAGTTATTTTTTAGTTTGGTTATATTTTTATTACAAGGAATAGTAATTCCTTATGAATAGCTATTCTTTAAAATGAGGAATAATTATTCCTCTTTAAAAGTTGTATTAGTTATTCCTTAGAGCATCCAAAGCAGATGTGCTAAATGTGTTAAATGCCAAATATTTAGCACATTTGGCACACCAAACACAAAAACGGAGCTTTATCAGATGTTCTAAATGCCAAAATTTATACCACATTGCTACAGTACCGTCCCATATTTGAGATGGTATGGCCAATAATGGTATAATTTTTATTACTTTTTTATTCTCTTCTCTCTCCTCTCTCTCTTCACTTTCTCTTTTCTCTTCTCTCTCACCAGTTCTCTCTCTCTCTCTCTTACCTCTATTCCTCTCACCAATTCCTCTCAATCTCTCTCACCATCTGAAGCCGCCGCCGCCGATCTCACCTAGCCACCGATCTCACCTTCTCCAGTCACGGTCAATCTCGCCTAGCCGCCCACGCTCGATCTCGCCGATCTCACCTTCTCCAGCCACGGCCGATCTCACCCCGAGGCCGCCGTCGATCTCACCCTTTTCCCTCTCCTCTCTGTCTCCCTTTCACTTTGCCTCTCTTTGGTTGTGGGTTTTTTTTTTTTTTTTTTTTTTTTTGCTGCAATTTGGGTTGATCTGATATTGGTGAGTAATTGTGGTGGTTGTGGTGGTTGGTGGGTTCAGTTGATTTGGGTGGTGGTGGGTTGTGGGCCATTGGCGGTGACAATGGCAGTGTGGTGGTGGGCTGTGGGGGTGATGGCCAGTTCAGTTGATATGTGTGGTTGTTGCTGTTGTTGATGATAAATGGGGAGGAGATAGATATATTATTTTAATGTGTAGTAAATATTATTTTAATGTATAGAATTGAAAGATAAAACATCTAATAAATGGAATGTTGTAAAATGATGTGGTAAAATGATACAGTAGGCTTTTGGTGTGACAAAATGACTTTTTTTTTTGCAATTTCCAAATAAATAAACTTTCCATATACATCTAACAATTATTAAAAAAAAATCATAAAAAATAACGCATATCTCTCTTAAATTAAAAAATAACAATTTTTAAGGAAATATAATTGCATGAGTAAGATATTTTCTAAAATAAATGTTAAGTTTCATTTTAATATTATAACTCACAACCAAACTAATGAATATGTTTAGTTATTACATTACAAAATCATTTATTACTAGTAATAAAGATTATAATTTATGTCGTAATCCTTATTCAGTGTACCAAACGTACCCTAGGTTCTTTAATTAAATTTAAAACACATGATTGCTTGAAGAATTTAATATATTGCCATAAATACCTAAATTTTGCCATAACAAAAATGCTAAATTACAATTAGCTTTTAGTTAATTAGTTCCCCCAAGTTTATGCTTGTAATAATTTGGTTCATAAACTTGAATTTGATTAATTTGGTCCCTGTTGTCTTAGTGACATGACTGATCTCTTTCAACGAGATGATTTGTAAAATTTGTCATACTAGCCAATATCTTGCACGGAGCTCGTGTATGCCATTAGTTCATTTTGAAAATTTTAATATGAAATTATTTTTATGGTTCAAGGACAATAATCATTACATGTTATAATATTTAAAAAATTAATGTCAATTATATTATTACATGTCATCAATTATACTTGAGAAATTAATTTTAATCATATATCATGTGTCACTAAAATGCATTAAAAATGTAAATTATTGGTCAAATATTATATAAACTAGTCCGTAATCCGTGCATATACATGGGTACATTTAAAAACAATCACAATTACATATTATATATATGATTATGTTTTTTATGGTTTATTATATTAGACTCCTCATTTTCTACATTAAATTAACTAATTTGGCACAAAAATTTAAATTCCAATTGAAATTTAATTTTTACCTAAATTAACTCACTTGGCACAAAATTCTAAAATTTAAATTAGATGAGACACATGACGTAAAATTAGACACTAATTGAATTCAATTGAAAATTTAATTAGATTTTCTCTCTGCTTTACCTATTTTATATATATATATATATATATATATATATAGATTGTCTCGCATATTTTTCATACTTGTAAAATATTAAAATGATCAAATATCAATAGATATTTTATTTGTAAAATATTTGATTAAATGGTAAATAACTTATGATTAACAAAAAATTTAACATGCATATTAAGTTCAATGAAAACGTGCATTTCGATGGTGTGATTTTGAATATATTAAACCAACGTCACAGAATAGTTTATATCAAGCAAAATATGAAGTTTTTAGGCAGTAAAACAACATTTACGGTATGATCACCTATAAGATGCCAATAATTTTTGTAAAAAATGCAGGCATATAGTTAGAGCTGGGAGATTTAGTGGGAAAGATTTGTTGTAGGGCTTAGGTAAACTCTTTAGTCTTGAAGTGCGGTATAAGCCGTCTGTGTTCATGTTATCAGTAATCCATCTTTCTACTGCGTTCGGGATACGGTCAAAGTTTTGAGGGAGCATTTGAACTCTATAATATGTCTAAGAAATATCCCACAACTATGTTCTAAATAATGCTTTGATTCCTGTGCCACCTCTCCTGTGAGTCTTTGAGTTTCATCTAGAGAAGAATCAAGCTCTCGGCGGGGCTGGCTCGGAGCCACTGTCGTTGAGCGATCATACATTGGGCCATGGGTCACAATGTCAATGGCCATTGAATCTTGCTACTGGTTCTTGTGTGGTTCCTCCAAATTCTGTGTCTCAGTCTACTCGAGATGATCGTTTGTGGGTAATGGGCTTGGATAATGGGATTGGTTGGTGGGCCGTGTATTTGAGTGAGAGGTGTGAACTAGCTTCTTCCATTTGGTTTTCGGGCTCCAGTTTGGTTGGCTGACTAGACTTGTGGGTTGGGGTTGTTTGTTGGACTTATAGAGGGTCTATTGGGTTGGCTAAGTTCATGGGTTAGGTTTATTTGGTGGGCTTGAGGTTTCTTCGGTTGGCTTGGTGCATGGGTGGGAAAAGTTTGGTGGGCTTAGGATTGGTAAGAAGGATTTGGAGTGTGGACCACAGGGCCAGCTCAAGACCTAGCCCACTTAAGCTCCCACTTGCCCCAAAATATTTTTAAGGGTTTTAAGGCCCCCATTAAATAAACAAAAGGATTGCACAAAAAAAAAAAAAAAATCAAAATTTTATTATGTTAATTTTTTTTTTTAAATGTGGTTTTCTTTTTTTTTTTTGCATTTTGCATTTTGCATTTTTTTACTCACCTTCAAAGAAGGTTTCAAAATATTGAACCAATAGAAATCTAACACAATTGGAACCCTAAATTGTTTAAAAAAAAAAAAACTACATTAAAATTATAAAGCAATAACAATAACTATATTGTAAGAAATATTTCTAACAATACATTAAAATTAGTCACAACATTTAATTAAAGTCACAACTTCTAAACAATAAGTTGTTGAAAGAAAAGATATATATTTTCATGTGTAATGTAAATGTAATACAAATATATTTTTTAAAGTGATACATAATGCATAGTTGCATCTAACTCTCTAACTGTGGATCCTATCAACATGCCACAAGTCATGCATATTCGTCACGAAATATGTTCCCAGCAAACTTATAACGACGAAATTATTTGTCATCAAAATGCTATACTTTTAGCAATGAAAAATTTCAAGAGAATATAATTTTCGTGCCCCAATTTTTTAATTGGTTCCTTACTTTCACTAGAACTAATAATTTAATTTCGTTGCCAAAAGTTATTGTTTTTTTTTTAAAATGGCAACAAAAATCTATATTTCGTCATTGTATATTACTTTTTGGTAACAGAAAATATTTCCTTACTAAATTTCGTTACCAAATATACATATTGTTGTAGTGAGACCCTGTAAACCACAAATTGCACTTTAAATGATTAGTCAATGTAATGAGCAGGTTTAATTATATATAAACGCATATTAATTATCAATTGAAAACGAAAAAAAGAAGAAGAGAGTAAACAATGCCTCTTTTTTTGAGGAAAGAGTAAACAATACCTTTTGATGGCCCTAATGAATGACCAACCATGGCGCATAACATCTTTAATGTCTTTTTATAGTAGGTTATGAAGAAACCGGGTCCAATTATCTTCGCACTCTCCCTCAATGACACTTTCAAACCCCGCTGCAGAAAAACAGCTATCCCTGAAATGGCACTTTCAAAAACAAGCATCCGAACAACACCGTCTTCAATGCATAATTACAAATGTATAGCCTTTGGCTAAATGCCCATTTGCGGCCTTAAATAAGGGAAATTGTTGTATACTCTCGGAGTACCATAAATGCGTATTCTCTCATTTCACATGAATGGTGGGTCCCACTAATTAAATTTATAGTAGGACCCACCATTTATATGAGAGGAGGGAATACACATTTATGGTACTCTAAGAGTACCTAATAATTTTTCCTTAAATAAAAAGAATCATTTTATTATTACAACAAAAATTTACAACATTTTCATGACTATACATACTTGGGAGAAAAAAGAGATTATATTTAAACCTATCACCTCATCTCACCCCAAACCCAAACCACAACAATCTATCTCAATTCACTGTCAAAATGTTGTGAATTGTTTATGCTTTTAGACTTTCTGAAATAAAAATGTTTTTGAAAAGGTGTAATTCAAAAAAAAATTTTAGAAAATAAAATACAAAAACTATTATCAGGATTTGGGAAGATATTATTTATTATTGAATAACAATTATACCCTCGTTTGATACCCCTTCAATCCACAATTATAAGAAAGAGCCGTGTTAGTTAGTTATGTACACATTATGTGGTTGCAGTTAATAAGCATTTAAAACACCATTTGAACTGAAGTAATTACATCAATATGTGTGTAAAAATAATTAACCTCTAAGAAATGACGCCGAGTAGATGAACCAAAGGCTGTTATTTGTAACTGTTTGAAGACTTTTGGTTGCCCCATTAGTAATTTTAGTACAGCAAACGAGTCAATGTGGTTACATTGACTTGTCACTCTTTCTCCATCTCTCACAATTAAATATACGTGGATGGTTGTGCCAAAAGTTGTAGCGTAATTGTGGTCCTAACTTTTTAGGAAGACTTGAAAGTGCTAGGCAGGTGCGTGGTGATGGGACCTGCATCGCTGGTTGACTCCGTTTAATAAGTAAAGGTTTACCCCTTTCTAGTTTCTACCTTACAGAATTCAGACAGCTTTTATCCAATCCAGAGCTAGCAGTACCAAAGAGCTTCGAAGACAGCTGAGCTAGACAAACAGGTATACTTAAAAGTTTGTTATCAATCAAATGCCATGTATACACACACACACACACTTACATATATGAAAAAGGATTGCATTTATATTTGTTGTGTTTTAAGGATAGGGATCGCTAAGCTTCATCTAGCATTATTTACTTGTTCTTATACTAATGTTACGGTAAGATTTGTGTCATTTAGAGCTTCAAGAGAAAAGTAGAGAACCAATTATAAACTGTTTTAGTTCAAGATTTGTTCATTTTGATATGGCTTCCTTAACACAAGTTTGGTTGAAACTTCTTCCGATCCCTACGAATGATCTCTTAATGGCCGATCTTCGTTTTTCTTTCTTTCTTTGTTGGGGTTATTTAGTCACAGTCAAAGGTTGAATAAAACCAAAATGTCAGAGAAAGTTGTTGATGGTGTTAGTGGATTTAATGGTTTAATTACCCAGATAACAAAAAGAAATGATAAAGGAAATTTTCTGTTCCTCCAAAGTTTTTGTTTGCTGTCAAATTAATTGGTCTTAGACATTGAATTTAGTCAACTAGGCCCTTGGATTCTCTTAAATTCGTTGAGCATCTTCTATTGAAATAAAAAGAGATTTGCGAAGAAATTGCCCACTACAAGGATGCTGTTTTCGATTCATTTGCATATCACCTAACATTTAAGGGCAGCAAAGTTAATGGTTTCAGCCTCTAAGGGCTTCGCTTGGCCGAAGCATTGAAGAAGGGCACCTATGCACTTTTTTTTTTTGAAAAAACACTAAGTATGCCTAGTGGCTCTTTTCTTTTTTGGGCAATATATTATAAAAATTGTAAAAATTAATTACTTGATCTCAAAGGAAATGACATGCGTTTGATTTATTATACAAATACTATTCTTAAGGCCTTGTATTATACAAACAAAATTTTTTTGTTTACATATTAGAAAATACAACAAGGGATAATTTACTATTCTTATGCCTTATAGTATGCCTTTTTAGATATACGTTGATTAAATGAAAACTTCATTTTTTATTTTTTAAGAAGAAAATGATTATTTTATTTTATTTTATTTTTTTATGAAGAAAATGATAACTTTATTTGATCATACATTCATGCCTATTACAATTATGTATTTTTCTAAAAAAATTATGAGAGAATTATACACAAATTTTATGTTTAAAATTTTATGATTGGATTCTTATCATATTTTCTTTGTTGATAATTTTTTTCAAATTTACTATACAAATTTAAGAAATTGAAATAACCTTAGTAAAATATGTACGACTAACCTTATACGATTGCAATTATCTAATAGGCCAGTATATGCCTACTTTGAGTTTATTATTATTATTATATGTTATGAATCTTTTAGTTAGAGGTTATTATATATTATATTTGAAAAATGTGTGCTTTTCTTCGATCATGTGCATGTTTGCGCTTTGCACGCCTAGGCTTTAAAAGGCATGTATGCTTAAGTGCATTTGATGCTTTTACTGACATTGAAAATAAAATCAAATTGACCGAATTCGAAATTTAAATTTAAAGGCCAAACTGATAGCAACCCAAAGTATGAGGATCAAAATGTAATTTAGCTAAAGTGTAAAAAAAAGAAAAAGAAAAAAAAGTAGAATTTATATGACTCCCACATACACAAGGATGCATTTATTATTATTATTATTTTTTTTTTTTTTTGAGAGAGTTCTAACTTATGGCGTCCGCTTCTGATAATAACTTTTTGTCATCAAACTAAGACACCAATCGGTTTTTGGTGTAGACGGGGATTGAATCTTAGATCTCTTATTTAACCATCAATTAGTTATATATGAAACATATAATCTAGTTTAATACTACCAATATTCATTTTTGAAGTTTTGCCAATTTTTTAAAAGCCTTGTAAGAATAACAGTAGGTAAAGTATACAAATTGCTCATTCTTGATTGCACCATTTTAGTAAAAAAGAATAAGCTAATTTGCTAATCTATTTATATACTTAGTTTTACTTCTTTTCGTAACTCTTTATTTACTGTGACACAAATAATATTGTTAATATTTATTATATTTTCCAAATAAGTTAACAAATTTCCTCAGTATGAAAATATGTGGAAATTAATAGCTCGTGTATTGGAACATCTAAAATTTTCAATGAAGTTTATACTTGAATTAATGATTAGTTTTGATTAAGGAATTTGGATTAGTCTCTAATGAGTTATAAGTAGTTTTAAATGGGATTAAAATCATTTTAAATTGATCGAAAGTAGTTTCAAATGGCCATGAAATAGTTTTAAAAAGGTTGGAAGTAGTTTTTAAATAGGCTTAAGTAGTTTTTTATATATATATTTTGTTTATTCTTTGAGTAAGTAGTTTTAAATTGGAAGGACACGTGACACAAAATTGAAGTGCATGTAAATTCTAACTGGAATGATTCCTGGAAAAAATATGTGTATAGTGCAGTTAAAATACGATTTAGATTAGATTCATTATTGAGCTTCCACTTTCATATGCTATATAGATAAAAGAGATAGTTTTGAATTTTTTTTCCCCTTCAAGAGTTTGTTACCGATGTTATTTAGAATCAATTAGATACCTAAAATTCCTTCTAAAAAAATTTACCTAACACTAAAGAAGTGAAAAGAGAAGTTAGCTCTAATAATGACAGTGATTTATTTGTTCTAAGATTGGGCTACTACTTAGTAGCCCATTTTATAGAGATAAAACCCCTGTTTTATAGAAGCCAATGATTCTTCTCTCTTCTTCATTTTTTTTTCCACCTTCCCCAAAACCTTTGATCTTTTGATCTTGGAGACAGTATACCACAAGACCAACAATCAAGCCAAAGAAGGTTAGTAAGAAGTCCACCTCTCTGAGGAATTTTTTGTTTTTGTTTTCACTTTAAACTTATTTTTTGCTGGATAAATGTTGATTGTTGAGTCTAGAATCCAAGTGCATTTCAACAAGACAATATGATCTGCTTCATCTCATTCACCAAAAGAGTTGTTGAATTAATCATGTCATAAACGTAGTGTTTAAGAAATTGAAAGGTATGAGGTATAAAGTCTTGGGTTCTACTCCTGCTAATCTCATAAGAGACAGCAAAGACTTCTTAAACCAGCTGCTTGACTTGTCGTCTCCCATGTGCCTATCTAAGCGACAGATAGTCTCGAGACAGCTGTGTGTAATTTCCTTTCTCTGCAAAAACTGCCTGTCATGATTCTTCCGGTCACTAGTTTATCATTGAGGTACTCAACCTGTTGTTGGAAGGAGCGTTGTTAAGTTGTTAGATTTGTTAGCTTTTAGTTACTGCTCTGTTGTAGCAGTTGGAGAATTCATTTCAGAGCAGTTATCATTCTCCCTATATAAATTTCACCCTTGTAAAGATTAGATTCATTGAAGTAATATAAGAGGACAATTTCACCCAATTGCTTCCTTTCTTTCTTGAGTATCTCATTAACTTCCCTCACCACTTTTCTTCAAACTCTTTCATCTTCTAATGAGACTTGTCACATCAGAGAGTAAAAAAACTGCTTTAATAGGAAGTGATCTTGTAGATTTCCCCTCTGTATGGAACAAATTATAGACTTACTGTAATGAGGTGCACCTTAGTTCATATCCAGAGGTGCACCTTACTGCGTTTGTTATTTATCATTCCTTTTTTTTTGGTGTACAAACACATTAACTTGTATAAGAAGAAAAAGCTTAGGCATAAAATAAGTAGATCCCCATTTAATTACCACAATTCAAGCAAGTACATGGAACAAAAGGAAGGAAAAAAAATAGCAACCTTCATCATTAGTACAATCCCTAATCCAGCTTTCTGAAATATGGCTTCAATTTTATTGGAGGTGACTATCATTATAAAATGATACAATCAGTTGTTTTTAACAGTACTTGGTGCTTGATTACAAATTACAACTGGCATTAATTTGATTGAGCATGTGTTCACTTGATATATAACAAAAAAAAAAAGAAAAGAAGAAAATCCACATTATCCTCAATGGTGCCAAATTTTCAACTCCTGTGCTGCACCTTTGCTAGCAGGTGGTGCTTGATTTCATTCATCGATCGTTTATCTTATTATATTAAAATAGAACATAGTTCCCATGTAATTATCAATTTTCTTTTAAAACAATTTTTGCAGGATGTTGGGCACAGCAGCTGCACAAGCAATTGGGAATTTGGTGACACCAGCAGTACAAGCTGGGGATGGGATAATAGGATGTTTGGGGCGCAAATATGGTTATGTGAGAAATCTCAGTGAAAACATTGTCATTCTTGAACGAGAAGAAAGATATCTCCTTAGTAAGGAGGCAGATGTAACAACATTGCTGGACAGGAAAGAACAAATAATGGAGAGGACCCGTGAATGCACAACCTGGCTTGATGAGGTTCAAGAAATGAAAGGCAAAATCCAAGAACTGAGAAACAGGTATCAGAATACAAGCAGATGCTTTTGTGGACTCTGTCCATTTCCTTCTCTCCTAAAGCTTGGTAAAACTACAGTGACAAAGACTGCAGAGGTGATTGATCTAAAGAGTCGAGTAGAAAAAATAACTATAATGGTTGAAAGGGCACCAACATCACCAATCCCAATAAGGAAGCATCCTGAGAAGATAGGTAATGTGCCATCACTTGATGAGCATGTAGAAATGCTAATAAAGTTGCTAAAAGATGACAAATTGAAGAGAATTGGGGTATGGGGACTACCAGGAGTGGGCAAAACAACGGTAATGGAAAAGCTAAACAACAAAGTCCATGAAATTCAGTTGTTTGACGATATCTTTTGGGTAACTCTTTCAAAAGGGGGGAGTGTGAGAAAGATACAACTAGCAATTTTGGAGCAGTTAAAAGTAGAAGTGAAAGGGATCCATGACAGTGATCAAATGGCAGACATAATATCTGAAATTCTGGTTAACAAGAAGTATCTATTGCTTCTCGATGAGGTTTTCTCAGAAATTAATCTGAAAGAAGTTGGCATTCATGACGACCATGAACATGGAGCAGTGATATTTGCATATAGAGATAGAGATTTTTGTTGTTTAATGGATGATCATATTAAGATTGAAAGATTATCCAATGATGATGCAAAAAACTTGTTCCGAAAAATAGTGGGAAATATCATAGATCGACCAACCTACAAGAAAATTGCAGACAGATTACTGAAGGAGTGCGGTGGGATGCCGCAAGTGATCAAGTTGATAGCATATAGTTTGAGAAATGAGGATGATCCAGCTGTGTGGCGTCATCTATTGTCTGATATGCAATCACCAGGCACGGAACCCGTGCAAGAATTGCAAGAAGTTTACAAGGCATTTAAACTTATTTATGACAAGCTACCCGTGGATAAGAAGCCTTGCCTATTGTACTGGGCATTTTTTCCCCCAGACTATGAAGTTTACCAGGAGTACTTGATTGAGTGCTGGAAAGCTGAACAATTTATTGTTGAAGCTAGAAAGCTTGGAGATGCTCGTGACAAAGGACATGCTATAATAAGGGAATTTGAAAAGAAATCTTTGTTGGAAAGGGGTAGAAAAGCAGGACACTTTAAGATGCCTCTGTTTCTCCGACGCATGGCTCTTAAGATCATGTACCAGGAAGAGAAGGATTCAAAGTTTTTGGTAGGTGATGGTGAAGAGATAGAAGAACAACCATTAGAGGAAGAATGGGAAGGTGTGCAAAGGGTGTCATTGATCAGTCAGAAATTATATAATCTACCTTGTAGGCCTGCATGTACCAAAATCTCAACATTACTACTACAAAAAAATCCAAGCTTGACAAAAATTCCAGAATTATTCTTTGAATACATGTGTGATCTTCGAGTTTTGGATTTGTATGATACAAGGATCATATCATTGACATCATCTATTTCTAGCTTGATAAACCTAAGGGTGCTATATCTAAACAATTGTAGTGAATTGGTGGAGTTGCCTCCTGAACTAAAGAAACTAAAGAGTCTTGAAATCCTTGATATTCGCTGCACAGGAATTCTCACCTTGCCTGAACAACTTGCCCAATTGACTAGTTTGAAATGTTTAAGAGTTTCATTTAAGCAGAATTTTGGTTGTCCCAATCACATCAATGGCCAACAGGAAGAGATGATTCCTTCTAATGTAATTGCAAGTCTTTCTTCATTACAAGAGTTGAGTATTGATGTGAATTTCAAAAACCAAATTTGGAACCAGATTGTAGATAGAGTTGCTGAGGAAGTTGCTAGCTTGGAGGCATTGACAAGTCTTTGTTTCTACTTTCCAAGGCTCAGTTGCTTTGAAACTTTCATTGAGAATTGCATATCTTGGAAAAAAAATAGCATGGGGTGGGAAGGTAACGGCTTTAGATCATTCAGAATCCTAGTTGGCAATCACAAGGCAGACAATTTTCTTGGATTTGATTTTTTTGGATACACAGCTGAACGGCATTTAAGATTTTCTGTTGTAGAAGAAGATATTCCTTTTGCACTTTTAAAGATACTCAATAAAGCTCTAAGTTTCGAACTCATTGGTCGTCATCATGCTAAGAACTTATCAGTATTTGGCACTGACTATTTGAAAGAGGTGGAAGCTTGTACAATTGAAGAATGCAATGAAATAGAAAGCATCATTGATGGTGGCATAGCCACTGGCGTCTCGTTTGAATTCTTGCAAAAGCTACACCTAATCAACCTCCCAAAACTGGTGAGTATCTGCAAAGGCTCAATTCACCCAACTAGCCTCACTAAACTAACAACTTTGACACTGAAAAGCTGTCCAAAGCTAAAATGCCTTGTCCCAGGAGATATGGTCCAGCTACTGTGTCACTTGCAGGATTTACAAGTTGAGGATTGTTCTGCGATTAAGGAGATCATTGAAGATGGAATCATAGTTCAATCTGAAGCCCTTCCCAGATTGAAGAACATGGAACTATGCAACCTACCAAGATTGTTTAGTGTATGCGAGGATGCCTCGTTTGAATGGCCCTCTTTGGAGATTATGAAGATCAAGACTTGTCCAGAGCTGAGGGATTTACCGTTCAGTGTTGAAAATGCACCAAAATTGAAAGTGATTGAATGCACTATAAACTGGTGGAGCAGACTAAATGACTCTGTTAAAGATCGTCTAAAAGATCTTCACAGCTTCACTTGAGGAAACCTTAAATGGACCTAGAGGCAGGGACCAACAAGTGGAGATTTCTCTCTTTTTTCACTGTGTCTGAGAGCTAGAGGTTGTGGTTAGTTCTGCACTACTTGGCAAACGTGGTTTTACCTTGGACTTTGTGCATCACAAAAAGCATGTGCTATATGATTTTTGTACGTGACTTTGATATTGTAGCAGTTTGTTTGTTTGTTTGTTTTTTTTTTTTTTTTTTTTCAGTTGCAAGCATGTGGCATTGTATTCCTGACTTTGTGAAGAAGATTAAGCAAAGAATATTCTTACAAAAGCCTTTTAATCTTGGTGTTGGGATTAAAATAATAATAATTAATATGAAACAGGTAGCTCTATAAAAGATGTTCAGTTGAAAAGATGCAAGTGGCATAGAATTCCAAGAAAAATAAATAAAAACCAGGAATAATGCCTACAATGTTGACAAGCTGCGTTAATTTGGTATGCTTCGAAGCGGTTAAGGAAAGGGTGGGACAGTTTACTTGAGAAAACTACAAAAACAAGTGACACATGGCATTGATGCAGACAACTTTGGAGCAATTGCTTCAGAGAAGTTACAAGAGCTTATCAGAACCATTTGAAGCGACACATGAAAAGCATAATTGATGATAACCTTTAAGCATAAATAGAGTCTCATTCTATGGAAGAAGACACCGTGACACACCAGAGAAGTTATTGAGATCATTTGTGTTTCTCAGTAGATCTTCTAGTTCTTAGGAGTAGCGAAGAATTTTTTATGCTTGTAAATGTTCCCGTTGTACTTTGTAATTAAGTTTAATCAAGTTTGATTCCAGTATTTAGTTGTAACAGTTGTGTTTGATTTGAATTATGCTTGCTTTCAATCAGTATAATGTTAGTGAGATAACTTTGGTTTTGATCTGTTGTAGTTTACTTCGAATTAGTTTTCTCAAGAATAGTTCACTTCGAATCAATGGCACTGAAAATCTATATATTACTAAAAACTGAAGCGTAGCATTTAATGTTGCTACGCTTACATTGAGCTACATCAACAGCCACATCATCATTTTTTGTTTCCAATTTTTGTTATATATATATTTTTAAATATTTTCTCATTAATTTAAGGTGACTTAAAAACTTCATTATTTAAAAATTAAAATATCTTTTAACAATTATTATCTGTATATATTAAGAGGATTCAGAAAGTTAGTTATTGTTTTTTTTCTTGTCAAAAATACCCTTAAATCAATTAACCAATAACTTAAAAATGAGGTTAAAATAGTAAAATATTGGCAAAAAAAAAAAGTTAGTTATTGCTTTTGTTATTGTCAAAAATACCCCTACCTAAAACTTAAAAATGGGGTTAAAATAATAAATTGACAAAAATTATAAATTCCTACTTCTACGTTAAAATACCTTCCTGCTTCTAATATACTTCTACTTTTACGTTGATTTAAATTCCTACTTCTACTTAATAGCTAACTAGCCTCTGAGCACGTGTTCACGTGCGTGCTCAGAGGTTCTTCTATTTTTTGGGCAAGAGTTAATTTATAGCATTTATTATAATTTGAGCACGTGCTCAGAGGCTCTTCTATTTTTTGGGTAAGGGTTAATTTAGAGCATTTATTATAATTTGGGATTACTACATTTTTCAATTACAAAAAAAATCTAGGGGTGTGATGAGTGTTCTGCATTTTGGATGAAATGCTTTATTCATCACACCCCTAGATTTTTTTTGTAATTGGAAAATGTAGTAATCCCAAATTATAATAAATGCTCTAAATTAACTCTTACCCAAAAAATAGAAAAGCCTCTGAACACGCGCGTGAGCGCGTGCTTAGAGGCTAGTATTTTATAAGGTACGAAACTTTTTTTATGGAGTGGTAAATTAATAAGATTTTTGTTAAAGGAAATGCCCCTAAAAAGATCCTAAAATTTAGTAACTAACCCATCCGCGTTTTTATATATATATTTTTTTCTTTTCTTTTCTTTTGTTTTTGGTGTTGTTGATGTTGTTCTTTTTTTTTTTTTTCAAATTTTATGTATGGCAGTTATCATTCTTTGTCTAATCCTAAAATGTAATTGTTTTAATCCTAAAATTTAGGCGTTTACTACACATCCATAACATAACTAAATAATAGCTTCAATTGAATAAATTATGGCAAGAGATACACGTTAATTGTATAAAACCACAATTGTATTTTGAGATTTTTTTTAATAAAGTATTAAATGGTGCATTAACCTTAACAAAAGGCTAATACAATTGGGAATTAATACTTTGTACAGTTTGGTCCTGAACAACCAACAATTCACCTGTTTGTTACTCTGTACGTAAATTAATACTTATGGAAAAAAATTTAAATTGAATTTGACATAGAATTATAAAAATGATAAACATAGTTTCTATTACAAAAAAAAAAAAAAAAAAAAAAATTTACAACAATTTCTTAGATAACAACCACTTTATGTGAGGTTTAATACATATAATAATTTTTGCAAAGTCTCTCACCCGAACTTATCTTCCATTCCAATGACTCCTTAATGCAATCCAAAAAATTTGTGTATACATGAACCTGAGAGAGATAAAAGAATTAGGGTTAAACCAAGTATTTTCTTAAAAAAAAAAAACTTTAATCAACAAACCAAACTTAGCGTGCGTGTTATTAAAGATAATAGCATAAGTTTGTTAGAGTTTGTGTTTGATTTAAATTTTGATGAGATCATTTTTCCTGAAAATCCTATTAAAATTTTAGAATAAAGATAAAGGTTTTTTTAGAAATTAACTCTATCATGGACTCTTTAAAATCTTATCACCACATCATCTGTTTGATTTAAATTTTGATGAGATCATTTTTCCTGAAAAGCTTATTAAAATTTTAGAATAAAGATAAAGGTTTTTTAGAATTTAACTCTATTATGGACTCTTTAAAATCTTATCACCGCATCATCAACAAACCAAACAGAGGAAAAATATTTATATATAAAAAAAAAAGAACGTGAAAAGAAACTGAAAAAAGAAACCTAAATTTAAGGATTCTTGTTGTTGAAAGTATAAAAAAGAAAAAAGAAAAAAAGCAAGTCTGAACGTGGAAAATAGAAAAAAGAGGCAAATTAATATAAACCAATAGTTTCACTGCCTTGGAAAGAAACTGGTTATTTGTAGGTTGATAGGATTGATAGCAAAAGAGTGAAGAGGGAAAGAATCTACATTGCAAATGGTAACATTAAAACTTAACAATCGTGTACGCAAGGTATTGAATCCAAATCATAAAAATAGTATTTTTTTTTTAAATACTATTTTTTTTTCACTGTGCACAGTTTTTTTTTTTTTGATGACACTGCACACTGATTTAATTGACAGTCAAACTCAAACACTAATTGCTGTTGGCTGGCCATGGATTTACAAAGGCAAAAATATAAACCACTCCGATTAGGAAGGCAACACACAAAGTTTATAGGCATATATTCCACACAAAAAAAAAAAAAAATAGCGTAAATTTCAAAAAAAAAAAAAGTGAGGAAGGAGTAGGAAATAGTATTTTTATTCCCATTCAAAATTTTTAAATAAAATGTAAAAAAAGACTACTAAAGGAGGTAAGAGAAGCCATACTGTTTAATTGTTCACGAATGATTTTGAATGCTTCTTTTGTAGTATAAGGCAGCCCTGTCTTTAGATCACAATTCCTATAACATATAATGATAATTCATTAAGAAGTACAGTAGTAGAGTATATGAAAGAACCATTCATTTCAAAATTACATTTATATAAAAAAAAAAAAGTAGAACTCAAAGAAAGCAAATCATAAACAAAAGAAAATAAAACAAAGAGGAACTTGCAAAAGATAGAACCTAAAATTTGTTAGAGCCTTTGACAATAAATGTCTTTTCTTTAATCTAAAGAAAAAGAAAGGAGGATGTAGAGCTAAACTAAATGTTTTCAATATGAAGAAGAATGAGAGATAGAAAGCGAAATAAAAACTGCAAAGCGTACGTGAATTTGTGGGTCTTAAAGTGTAAGAGTTTTAATTTACATATTTATCCCCGTTAGTTGAAAACTTTTAAGTGGGTATGATGAGGGTATTTTGGGCATAAAAAATAAGGAATCCAAACAGGAGAAGCCCCTTAAATAGTAGTATAGAATAAACTCCTCGATCCTATTTTTATCTATACTACTATTTAAATGGCTTCCTCTGTTTGGATTCCTTATTTTTTATGCCCAAAATACCCTCATCATACCCACTTAAAAGTTTTCAATTAACGGGGATAAATATGTAAATTAAAACTCCTACACTTTAAGACCCACAAACTCACGTACGCTTTGCAGTTTCTATTTCACTTTCTATCTCTCATTCTTCTTTATATTGAAGACATTTAGTTTAGCTCTACATCCTCCTTTCTTTTTCTTTAGACTAAAGAAAAGACATTTATTGTCAGAGGCTCTAACAAATTTTTAAGTTCTATCTTTTGCAAGTTCCTCTTTGTTTTATTTTCTTTTGTTTATGATTGGCTTTCTTTGAGTTCTAAATTTTTTTTTTTTTTTTATAAATGTAATTTTGAAATGAATGGTTCTTTCATATACTCTACCACTATACTTCTTAATGAATTATCATTTCATGTTATAGGAGTTATGATCCAAAGACAGGGCTGCCTTATACTACAAAAGAAGCTTTCAAAATCATTCGTGAACAGTTAAACAGCATGGCTTCCCTTACCTCCTTTAGTAGTCTTTTTTTACATTTTATTTAACAATTTTGAATTGGAATAAAAATACTATTTCCTTCTCCTTCCTCACTTTTTTTTTTTTTGAAATTTACGCTATTTTTTTTTTTTTGGAATATATGCCTATAAACTTTGCTTGTTGCCTTCCTAATCGGAGCGGTTTATATTTTTGCCTTTGTAAATCCATGGCCAGCCAACAGCAATTAGTGTTTGAGTTTGACTGTCAGTTAAATCAGTGTGCAGTGTCATCAAAAAAAAAAAAAAAAAAAAAAACTGTGCACAGTGAAAAAAAATAGTATTTCAAAAAAAAAAATACTATTTTTATGATTTGGATTCAATACTTTGCGTACACGATTGTTAAGTTTTAATGTTACCATTTGCAATGTAGATTCTTTCCCTCTTCACTCTTTTGCTATCAATCCTATCAACCTACAAATAACCAGTTTCTTTCCAAGGCAGTGAAACTATTGGTTTATATTAATTTGCCTCTTTTTTCTATTTTCCACGTTCAGACTTGCTTTTTTTCTTTTTTCTTTTTAATACTTTCAACAACAAGAATGCTTAAATTTAGGTTTCTTTTTTTAGTTTCTTTTCACGTTCTATTTTTTTTTAATAAATATTTTTCCTCTGTTTTGTTCGTTGATGATGTGGTGATAAGATTTTAAAGAGTCCATAACAGAGTTAAATTCTAAAAAACCTTTATCTTTATTCTAAAATTTTAATAGGATTTTCAGGAAAAATGATCTCATCAAAATTTAAATCAAACAGATGATGTGGTGATAAGATTTTAAAGAGTCCATGATAGAGTTAAATTCTAAAAAACCTTTATCTTTATTCTAAAATTTTAATAGGATTTTCAGGAAAAATGATCTCATCAAAATTTAAATCAAACATAATCTCTAACAAACTTATGCTATTATATCTTTAATAACACGCACGCTAAGTTTGGTTTGTTGATTAAAGTTTTTTTTTTTTTTTAAATATTTGGTTTAACCCTAATTCTTTTATTTCTCTCAAGTTCACGTATACACAAATTTTTTGGATTGCATTGAGGAGTCATTGGAATGGAATATTAGATAAGTTTGGGTGAGAGACTTTGCAAGAATTATTATATGTATTAAACCTCACATAAAGTGGTTGTTATCTAAGAAATTGTCGTAAATTTTTTTTTTTTTTTTTTTTTTGTAATAGAAACTATGTTTATCATTTTTATAATTCTATGTCAAATTCAATTTAAATTTTTTTCCATAAGTATTAATTTACGTATAGAGTAACAAACAGGTGAATAGTTGGTTGTTCAGGACCTAACTATACAAAGTATTAATTCCCAATTGTATTAGCCTTTTGTTAAGGTTAATGCACCATTTAATACTTTATTAAAAAAAAATCTCAAAATACAATTGTTTTTTTATACAATTAACGTGTATCTCTTGCCATAAAATATTCAATTGCAGCTATTATTTAGTTATGTTATGGATGTGTAGTAAACGCCTAAATTTTAGGATTAAAACAATTACATTTTAGGATTAGACAAAGAATGATAACTGCCATACATAAAATTTGAAAAAAAAAAAAAAGAACAACATCAACAACACCAAAAACAAAAGAAAAGAAAAGAAAAGAAAAGAAAAGAAAAGAAAAAAAAAAAAAATATATATATATATATATATATATATAAAAAACATGGATGGGTTAGTTACTAAATTTTAGGACCTTTTTAGGAGCATTTCCTTTAACAAAAATCTTATTAATTTACCACTCCATAAAAAAAGTTCCGTACCTTATAAAATACTAGCCTCTGAGCATGCTCTCACGCGCGTGCTCAGAGGCTCTTCTATTTTTTTAGTAAGGGTTAATTTAGAGCATTTATTATGATTTGGAATTACTACATTTTCCAATTACAAAAAAAAAAAAAAAAAATCTAGGGGTGTGATGAATAAAGCATTTCATCCAAAATGCAGAACACTCATCACACCCTTAGATTTTTTTTCTAATTGAGAAATGTAGTGATCCCAAATTATAATAAATGCTCTAAATTAACCCTTACCCAAAAAATAGAAGAGCTTCTGACACGCGTGCTCAGAGGCTAGTGTTGATATAAATTCCTACTTCTACTCAATTAATTAAAAAACTCCCCCCACGCATTACCTTCCCCCACATTTTCTGAATAGATCAAGTTCTCATAAAAAAAGAACTTCTTAATTGAAATAGAAAAAAACTCTTCTACCCCACGTCTACTCCTATTATTCCTAATTGAAATAGAAATTTTGTAACCCTTCTTCCCCACGTCTACTTCTATTATTCCTAATTGAAATAGAAATTCTGTCAGTTACACATCAACAAAAACTCTTCTCAATCAAAACTATTCCTATTCCTAATAGAAACAGTTTCTATCAAGTGGCTACATCCATATAAAAGAAGCCTGTGTGTGGTCTAATTAAATATAGAAGAGAAAAACACATGGACTTTCAGGCTCTGTTCACAAATTGAAATTTCACGCTTCCCTACAGGATTTAGGTAATCCTTTCATTAAATACTTTTAACATTTTGGATTGGTTTTATCAACAGAGTATTTCAACTTTTAACAGTTTACTCTTTTCTTGCTTGAAACATTAAAGATTTGAATTCTGGTGAGAGCTTTGATATGACAGTCAAATGACAGATATTAGTTAATGCGAGAAAGCAGTTTTTCTACATGTTTTGCTGAATTATCAGTATATATAGTAGTAGATTAGCAAAAGAATTATTTTAAAAGTTTTATTTTATTAAAAAACTTAAAAAAAATAAAATAAAAGATAAGATAAGGATTAGAAGTTAAGACTAAGAGTACAGCTTGAATTGTCCAATTCAAATGGGAGAACGTGTGTGTGGTTGTGGAAGTTTGTCTTTGTGTAGAAGTTGAGTATTTCAAATTTTAAATAGTTAATGGATGTCTTTCCTATGTGCAAAATAAAAAACAAACAAACTAAATTTCATGTTTATCTTAATCTATATATAAAAAAAATTAGTGTTTGCTATTTATTCATAGAATATTTAAAGTCCATCTATTACTTCGTCTTTGTTTTTTCTTTTTTTCTTTTTTCAAATTGTTGCAAATCCGTATAATATGTCACTTTTGTCGTCTCTTAATTCACTAATGGGAAGCATTGGTTTTAATTTTTAATCAAATTTGTATCAACTAGATATGAGTTCCCAAAATAACAATCACATTTAAGGCAACACAAAAAAATTGGATGATATTTATGGAATACTCTCTGAGCACGCGGGTGAGCGCGTGCTCAGAGGCTCTTCTATTTTTTGGGTAAATTTTAATAAATTTACATTCATTATAATTTAGAATCACAAAAAAAAGAAAAAAAAAACCTAGGGGTGTGATGAAAGTTTGATGAGTATTATGCGTTTGTGGGTGAAATAATTTTTTCATCACACCCCTAGATTTTTTATTTATTTTAAAATGTAATAATTCTAAATTATAATGGATGTAAATTTATTAAAATTTACCCAAAAAATAGAAGCGCCTCTGAGCACGCGCTCACGAGCGTGCTCAAAGGCTAGTTATTATTATTAATTTTCCAAAAGTCTCCATCCCTTTTACCTCTTCATCTCCCCACTACTTTCTACCTTAATATCATTCTTTCTCTACCTTTTTGTCTTCCTTTATTTTAACCCTTCTTATTCTCAACAACTTACTATAAATTTGACATTTTCCTTTTCATTTTATACATAGTTTTCTCACACAAAAAAAGTTAGTTCTCTCTCTCTCTCTCTCTCTCTCTCTCTCTCTCTCTCTCTCTCTCTCAATTTTTTCATTTTTTGATTGATTTTTTTTTTATATTTTCATTGCATCAATTCTTTAGGTTGATGAATTTTTATGTTAATTAGAATTCTACTTTGGGTTGATGCAATTTATTTTTGTGTTTTAAGTTGTTATCTTTTATCTTTTCATTCTATGCATAGTTTTCTCACATAAAAAAAGTTACTTTTCTCTCTCTCTCTCTCTCTCTCTCTCAATTTTTTCATTTTTTGTTTGATTTTTTTTTCATTGCATCAATTCTTTAGGTTGATGAATATTTATGTTAATTAGAATTCTACTTCGGGTTGATGCAATTTATTTTTGTGTTTTAAGTTGTTATCTTTTATTTTTTTTTTTGATTAAATATTATCCTACTGCATTATGCATATAGTATATAATAATATAATGTTATTATATAACATAGAATGACTTTGATAATTTGATGTTTATTGCTATATAATTTATTTTTACTCTTTTTCCTCTCATCTTATTTTATTCAACATTTAAATCAAGTCACATCCTCTATATTGTTAAATTATGCGGCACAAATCAAGAAAATGGCTAGACACAAACCTGTCTTCCTTTAACATACGTTGAGGGAATCAATATATTTATGTGATAAAGGGTCATATAATTTATAATTTAGATAGCACCCTTTGAATGTGACTAGGCCCATAGATTGAGCAATTTGTAGACTTAAAAAGGCTACTGAGAATGAACTTTTTGAATTAAGTCTAACAAAATATGAATTATTATATATCATTTAGATAAAAGCTTTTATCATAGATACATTAATATTTTTTTTGCCACATATTTAAATCACGCAAACTTAATAATTTTATATTATGTGTTAGCATAGTCTCTGTTTATTCTTTTTCTCCTTCTCAAAAATATTATGTATCATCTTTAAAGGATGCCAACAATATTAATCTTATGGGAAAAGTCACATAAAATATTGAGAAAAAAAAATTTATATTACAATATACTAAAAAAGTTTTACACATTCATCTATTTTAATTTAGATTTTTTTTCCAAAATAAAATTTTAATTTAGATATTTATAAGTAAACAATGAAATAATGATTCATGAATAATAAAAAAAAATATATATCTATACATATTTATCTTGTGCAGTTGTAACTTTACATATACTTTTGCATTTATATATTCATCTACTTTAATTTAGATGTTTATAACTTAATAATGAAATTTATAAATAAGGTTCAAAAAGTCACAATTCTTTTTCCAAAAAAAGGTTGTTTTCATTTCCTTGAAATTATTTTTAAATTTTTTTTATAAAACCTTTGACATACCACTAACCTAACCACTTCATACATTAAAAAAATTTAAGGCTCATTATTACTTCCGTTAATATATTATGGATATTTTAATTGATTGAGACCAAACTAGAGAAATGTCTTTCATATTTCCTTGAAAATTTAGAAGGAAAAAAAAAAAATCCTTTGACATACCACTAACGTAATTACATCTATAATTATGTAAGCCATCCATGATATCTATTTCTTGTTGATAACCATAAAATTTACAACTAGCAAGGGAACATACAAAGTAATAAAGAATAAATGAAGGAAGAAAAAAAGAAATGAAATCAAACGTCAATTAATAACTATTATTTGAAAAATAAAAAGCTGGTAAAGAAGTGTAAGAAATAAAATAGAGATGACTATATAGAGAACATTAAAAACTTTATAGTGCAATAAAATCAATAATTAAATATAACAATACAAAATAGTAACTTAATACTAATCAAATTCTAACTAGGGAAATTATATATATATATATATATATATATGTATGTATATATATACATATATCAATTATAATCTTCATACACCATGACTTAAAAAAAAATTATTGAATAGTTCTACCTTTTATTTAATGTCTATTTTATACAAGTCATCAACCAATAAATATATGATAATGGTAAAAGATGTTATAGACAAAATTATGAAAAATATGATAAAATTATTTTTTTTTCTTTTTAAAAAACTTTTTATAAAATCTAGGGAATAAAATAGTATTTTATCTAAAAAATTATTCCGCGCAACGCATGGATCTGCCTTTAGTATTGAATAATTTTCCAAACAATACAAATCTAAATGTGTATGTAATGCCACACCATTTAAAAAATGAAATGACATAACACTCATGTCCGCTGTCAAATCCCATAAATAAAAGAATATTACCTATGAAATGAAGAGGATTTTGTTCCATACAATCTCTACTCTGGCAAGAGTCCCCTCTCAATTTAATAATGATGATCATTGATCAGTACACTAATTATATTCTACTCCTAATGCTGAGGTTATCACTATTGACTCCTTGTATACAAGAGATAATATGTTTGATTCAAAATGTTGTGTATGTTTTTTTTTTTTTTTTGAGAAACTTGTGTGTATGCTTTCTTGATGCACACATTCCCATCATCTTTTTTAATTTTCAAAAGAAACTGTCTAATTTTCTATGTTTTCCCCAACCATTTGGCCCCATTTGGTAATGGTGTTTAAACAATGAAAACTGTTGTTTAAACACCATAACACGTATTTTTACATACTTTTTACATACTTTTTTATTTTCCACTTTATCTTTCCCATTGTTGTTATGTTGAATTGTTGACACGGACTTTCCATGCCACTAGTAATTCTTGGGTGCAAACAGTATTATTTATTTTGTGTTACTTATATGACGGAATTTGCAGTTGAACAGTAAGTTTCAATCATGTTAGGCGTCAATAGAAAGAAAAAATTAAATCAGGAAATGTGAATTTTAAGTATAATATAATTACTTAATTAATATATTATAATTTTGAACACATTAATTTTTCAAAACAATTTTAAAGATATTCACAATTTGGAAATCTATTGAGTTGTTCAATCTTGCATATCCTTATTAATTGGCTTTAGGTAGATTATCAAGCACCCGAGTCATACAAACAAAACTGGTGAAGTGAATGTTTAAAACCTGGTTTTAGAAACTGGAAGATCACTTTAGACATCATACATTAAAAATGTTTAATTAAACATTCTAATAAGGATCAAATTAAATGGTGAATGCATCAAACTGTAAAACTAGTTTTGGAAATAGGGAAGGTCACTTTAAACATCATTCATTAAAAAAGTTTAACTAAACACTCTAATTAGAATCACATTAAATGGTGTATGCATCAAATGCAATTAATGCTTTTAAAATTAAAGTATTAAAAAAATATGCGTGAAAAAATACATTGAATATGTAACAAAGAATAGGAAGCTAAAAATGCATTTTGGGCCAGCAAACGGAAAAAAAGAAAAAAAGAAAAAAAAGAGTAACCAGTATTTCAGCAACATTATTCTTTAACTAAACCCACCCACGACAGATTAGAACCCTACAATTATCCTGAAACAGATGATTTTTCCAATTACTCCTTTGTCCACACACTCCAGTCACATAAGCAGCAGGATTGATTCAAAGGGGTTATGACAGAATGGAAGCTTTCCTTTTTATGTGATCCAATTACTCTATTAGCATAAAACGCCCTGCATACCTAATTCTAATAGTACTGATTATTAAGTTACAACAATATGAAACGAAATTTCATTATCATCAAATTGCCAATTGTTTGATAAATTACACTGTTTTATGCTGTTTAGAATTTGGCTTCAACGTGTAGAGAGCTCAGGTGATGAGACAAGATAATTCCGAAAAATCTCATCAGCATTAGTAGTTAAAAGACATTGACAAACCCCCTTCATTTCCCCCTCCTAGCTCTGGTTCAACTCAACTCATGCTGCAGAAAATAACAGCCATTCAATTCAAACACTTCGGATGACAGTATAGACAAAACAAACACATGCACTTCAAGAACTACATCAACCAAAAGAAAGCCAGATTTATAGAATGCTCAATCTATGAAGTATTTTCTCCAGGGGTAAAATTTTAAAGGGAAAAAAAAGCTTCAATAGGAGATGGAGGAGATTTCAAAAACATGTTGAATATAGGGAACACACCTGTCACTGAAAAATGGGATTTTCTGGGTTGTCCACCTTCTCTGTTGGAGTGCAATCAACTACAACAGAAGTTCAGGGACTTCTTATTCTTGTTTGATCCTTTTAGCCATGACCTCCTCTTGTCCCTTATTAACTTGGGAACTGAACAACTGATGGTGCAGAAAAGGGATAAATCAATCTAAATGATATTAAATTTTGTATTACAAATTGTCATCACAAATTGGGGTGAAATGAGCTTGAAGACGCAAGTGAAATGAAGTATCTTGCCACTCTAATTCTTTCCACCAATCATTCTCCGCTTTGATCCCTTTTATGGTATGACTTGCAATGAAATCAATGCCAAGCTTCTTCAATTTAGGGCAATCGTAGAAGCTAATGTTTTCTATCGGGGGCCATTTGCCTTTCATAATGTTAACCAATCTGGGTAGATAGTGAAGTTTTAATTTTTTCAAGCTAGGGAGTGTTCCACTGCCAGAATCAACTACCAGATCCTGATATATGATCTCTGTAATAGCTGGACAATCTTCAACGATCAATTCCTCTAAGTTCGAGAAAAAATGGAGCATGGAGCTTGCAAAAACAAATTGTAACTTGGGGCATGTATGCACTGTCAATATTCTTAGCTTAGCAAAGCTTCCCGGTGGTATCATTCCTTCCAAAATTGTACTTAAGTTTGATAGATAATTAATACTTAGGTGCTCCAGAATTGGAAACACAGCTTCAGAAAGTTCCTTGCTAGCAATAATTGTTTCAATCTTGGGACATTCCCTCACTACACACAATCTCAGTCCGTCTAAATTACTGACTCCAAACTCTGATAGGCTGCAAACATTGATATGATGATCTAAATAGAATGCAGTAGTACGAGTCAATACTTCAACAGCTGCATCTGGTATCACCTCACCATTTACAAATCTCAAGCATTGATCCCATGGGACATTATCAAATGCAAGGTTGTCCGAAACCTTAGATACAAAGCGTTTCACATCATGGCCAACTACAAATTTGAATTCAGTTAAACCTCCAATTTTCCACGATAGGCTTGTTCCAAGAAATAGTTCAAGAAACTCTACTTCTGGGAAATAGAAACAAAAAGTAGTCAAATTTGTCAACTTGCCCACCTCATCTATGACAGATTTCACATTCTTATTCCACCTCCTATCTCCTGGGTACACATCAATACTCAGTGTTTCCAATTCAAGTAGACTAGCTATCACTCCACGTGAAACCAATTCATGAGGCAGCTTAGCATATTCACTCCAGTTGACAGAGCCATAAAATGATACCTTCAGGTAAATCAGAGAAGACAGTTCAGAAATATTGTTAGGTAATTTGTTTATCTCAGTTCCCTGGAGATCAAGCACTTCCAGCTGTCTCAGAGATCCAACCTCAGATGGAAGTAGCACCAGACGTTCACAATCACGTAGAATAAGTACTTCAAGGCTCATAAGCTTACAGAGTGACTTTGGCAAGGATTTGATCCTGGTTTTAGATAGGTTCAAAACTGTAAGAGAAGGCATTAAATCAAAAAAGGACGTAGGTATCACTCTTAGTTTTTGATTTCTTTGGAGGAACAATGCCAAAAGTTTGGGGCAACTTGGACTATCTGGTAGACTGGATAACTCGTTGTCCATCAGAAAAATCATCTTGGCTTCTTCCCATTTTCCCTTTAAAGGCAGCTCAGTTAGACCAGCACCAGCCCTTGATAAGAACTGATGATCTTCAAGAATCAATGGTTGATTGCTTTTAAAACTTGCAACTGGTCTGAAAAATGAACCATTTCCCATGTGTGATAGTTGTGTCATTCTTGAATAACTTCTAAGCAGAAATTGACAACCTTCTGTCTCTAATGATAAGATCCCTAATGCTAAATCCCTTATCAGATCATGCATTTTGATGTAAAGACCACCTTCCAATTTCTGCAAAAGAGAGGCTTCAACAAGAATATTAACTATATCACACCCCCTTTTATATGAATCTGTCCATTTTCCAGCAACCAAACCTTCCTCAATCCAGTACTCAACCAATTTAACTATGCCAACCTCACGATCTTCTGGAATCAAGACACAATAAAGGAAGCAACTCTTCAATTCAGGACTCTCCAATCTGTCATAACTGAATTTAAGCTGTTGGATTAAACCCTCAAAACCATATGTCCCATGTGCACTGAGCCACAAAAATTTTCTCGAGGCACGCATCCAGTTTAAAGCATCATTCTCCTTAGCCAATGCCCTTCCAGTAACAATGATCAACAATGGCAAACCATGGCACTTCTTAACTATAGCTTGAGCATAGGGAAAAATATTTAGAGAGTCAATTATCTCACCCACTTGTTCCCGAAACAACTCCCAAGCTTCTTCCAGTAAGAGTCCCTCCATCTGAACCGTTCTATCAGCCACCATGCTGTGACACACATCTGGGGATCTTGTTGCAAGTATCATCCTGCAACCATTTTTATAAGTAGGATCAGGAATACCAATTGCATTCAGATCAATCCACTCCCAAACATCATCCAAAAGCAACAAAAACCTCTGGCTCCTTAGAGCTTGAAACAGTTCCTTTGCAAGTTCGAAATCAGTTTTGGAGTATCCTGGTGACAATGATAGTTGTTGTAAAACTTTATATTGAATCTTTCTTGTGCTCCAATTTCTTGATACGGTCACCCAAATAACCACATCATATAAGTCCTTTGTTGTGGGGTAATTGATCAAGGCTTTCAGTACACTAGTCTTGCCAATCCCTCCACTTCCATAAACACCAACTCTTCGGGTTTTAACATCACTCATGTATCCCAAGATCGTTGTCAAAGTGCGCTCAATAGACCTCTTGGGACAAGTTCTTTCAAGAAACCGCTGACCATCAGTTTGACGAAGGATCTCAATTTCCTCTTCATTGATAGGTTGACTTCCATCAATTCTTGAACGAAGGATTGTCACTGGTTCTACTGTCACTGGTTCAACTAATACAGCTACTTCTGAGCTTCCCAAAAGAATGGGTTCTACATTACTTGTACCTGATGTTGAGACTGCTACTGGAGTATGGGGCTGAATTGGACCCCCAACATTCTTTTTCAATTTAGATTTCATCTGACCTTCTTTAGTTTGAGAAGGAACAGTCTCAATTTCTTTTT
Source organism: Lithocarpus polystachyus (assembly GCA_033629205.1). Taxonomy (NCBI): domain Eukaryota; kingdom Viridiplantae; phylum Streptophyta; class Magnoliopsida; order Fagales; family Fagaceae; genus Lithocarpus; species Lithocarpus polystachyus. The sequence continues at coordinate 57,037,454 of CM066171.1, forward strand.
TATGAAGGGACATCCTACCCTCTTTCTCCATAACTTCTGTTCCATGCACAGATAGCAACTCTTTGTTCTCTAAAGAAATTAGATTTGTTTCAGGTTCAGCTATTCCAGGAGGATTGAGTTCTGTTAAAGACTTCAGATTATGAAGAAAGCTTGGAAGAAACTGAAGATTTTCGCAATGCCTCAGATTCAATGAAGTAAGACCATTCAAATGTTCAATTGAAGGAGGTAGAAAATTAATTGCAGTTCCATCTAAATAAAGCTTCTGTAACCGTTGCATGTTTTCCGCAAATTCTGGAATCTTCTTGACCTTTGAGCAACCAGAAAGAATAAGAATTTCAAGAGATTCCATTCCAATCTTGTGTGGAAGAATTCTAAGACCTTTGCAATCTTTAAGATTCAATAAAATAAGCCTTTTGAGTAACCCAATGGATGGGTGAACTTCAATTAAATTCGTACAACCTTCAAGATTTATTCTCTCAAGATTTGTAACCCCTGTGAAGTCTGGAGTCCTAACAAGATTTCGAGAATGACTGAGTTTGATGACTCTTAAATTGTTCCCACACTGTTCAAAAAATAGAAAAGAAAAGTGTAGAATGATTAGCTTCCATAAAACATGGAATATAGTCTTTTATAAAATAAATAACATAAAGTTGTTAAAGGTACAATATTACCATTATTCCCCTCCAGAGGTGTTTAATTTTGCTACGACACATTTTAAGTACAGAAAGCTCTACTGGTTGGAAACCTGGTGGCAAAGATTTTAAAGGATACCCATTCCATTCAACATATCTTAATGACTTAGGAAGACAAGTGAGCCCATCTGGAAGTTGCACATTATGAATTTTGAGTAATCTAAGATTACACATCTTTGAAAAGGCTTCTGGGTTCCAGTGTGCCACTTTTGTTACAGGAAAATCTAAAACTATGCCTTGAACAGCTTCTGTTCCCTAATAATCAAGAAGAAGGACTTGGTGAAAAGCACAATATAAGAGCAAAAGAATAATTGAAGAGTATTTATTTTTTATATATATAATAGAACAGGGTCTATGCTTTAGTTCAAGATTTGTACAGAAACTCTTACTGTATTTTCTTTCAGGACATTGTCGATGTCCGCACGCATCCACAGTCTACTACATTTCCCAGGCTCTTTAGCTTCGCTAACTATTGCCTTACCCAACAACTGTAATTGATCATGCATCCATAATTGATTGTTAGAAGAAACTCTTACAAGAGATTTAGCAATGAAATTCCTTAATTCAAAGCCCGTGTAAAGGAACTCCAGTATTTCTACTACATGATCTTTGTCCTCCCCATTAAAGAAACATGCGATATCCAGGAATACTTCCTTCTCTGTTTCATCTAGTCCATCAAAAATTATTTGAAGTATATTAGGAACCCTGGGTCCATGACATGCTTCAAGTTTATCTAATGTATTTTTCCATTCAGTGATGTTTCTATTAAATAGAAAAGAACCTAAAACCTCAATAACTAAAGGAAGGCCAGCAGCATAATATAAAAAATCATTGGACATCTCCACATAATCTCTGGAAGGGGGGCCACTTACGAAACATTTCAAACCGAAAAGATAAAGAGCCTCATCCTTATTCAATGGCTTTGGTGTATACATTCTATCAACCCCATGTCTAGTCAGCAAATCCATAGCAACGGTGGTAATGATAATTCTACTGCCTGGACCAAACCAATCACAATCCCCAGCCAACATTGCTAACTGGTCTAATTGATTCACACCATCAAGTACAAGAAGAATCCTTCTACTATGCAGCAAATTCTTGATCATGTTGACCCCTCTTTGGATATCAGATATTCTTATATCTCTTTCAATGATGTCAGAAAGAAGTTTCTCTTGTAAAGAATGTAAACTATATCTTTGAGCAACTTCTCCAACATTAGCTAGAAAAGAACAACCTTCAAATTGATCGGAGAATCTGTCATAAACAACTCTTGCAATGGTTGTCTTACCAATACCACTCATACCACATATCCCTATCATGAGAACATCAGTCCCCCCTATCCTTAAGTAAGATGTTATTTCACTCACACGAGAAACCATTCCAATTAGGCCCCCGATTGAAAATGGGGGATAAGATTTGTTTAGTATCACATTAACAATGTCTAGGATAACTTGTAAAACTTCTGACTCAGCCCTGCATGAAAAGTGAACAATAATGATGTGATGAGTGTAAACCAGCCATAAGGCCAAAAAGATAATTATTTTGATACATACCTTAGCTATACTCCTTAGAACTGAATGCAATCAAATAAGTTATACTAATTGAGCCAAGACAAAAGTTGGGATTTTTTTTTTTTTTTTTGAACTCACAATAATTGCTATTTTTCTTGGCATACCATAAACATACATAACTGAGGGAAGAAAGCTAGTTTTCTTTTTCTTTTTCTTTTTCGTTTTGAATATATTTTAGACTCTAGGGGAAACCTCACGTATGAAGGACATTTACAAAATAACTCTCCTAGAGAACTGGGCTTAAAAGGAAAGGAAATTGATATAATCTACAGAGAAATCATGGAAGTGGTGCCAAATTCACAAGACCACTGAAACAAACAATCAAAAAAAAAAAAAACAGTGATTTTCTTCTCAATAATGCACAATTCCACACTACAATTATTATAATATAGTGACTAAGCCATATTAAGTTTTATTTCTTAAAGTATTCATCCCTTTAGGAGCACAGCACGACTACCAGCCCAGGAGGACCGTCCACGAGCAAGTTTAGAGACATAAAATGCTGGAGAAGAAGTCCTTGCTGCTGGTTACCTGACTACCACGGCTGGGGCTCCTATCTTTGCGTTGTTAGTCATTCCAATTGACTCTAAAATATCCTGTTAAATTTTCTCAATTTCTTAAACTATCAGTTTCATTTTTCTTATATTCCTCATATTTAAAATTTCTTGATTCTTTTTTTTGATAAGTAAGCATGATATATATACGAAAGGCTACTCTGTGCATGATGAACATAGAGCAAACCTAGAAAAAACAAGAAGAGGAAAACAGAGAAGAACATAAAAGAAAACCAAACAACGGAAAAATTACAAAAGAGAAAGGGAGCAAAGAAAAGAAGGGAGGGAATCACTAGACGTGAGTCCCCACGCCCGAGACCAATCAAAAAGAGTTCTACTAAAAGAAGCAAGCATCTGATCACAAGAGCTATCCAAATCCTCAAAAGTCCTCCGATTCCGATCCTTCCAAATACACCATAGGATGCACAACGGGACTAAATTCCAATTTTGAGACGAATGCTTCTCCAGCCAATTCCACCAGCCAAAAAGCAAGTCTGGAATCAATCTAGGTATAACCCAAGACAAGCCAAAAGTTATAAAGACAAAACTCTATAACTAAAAAGCCATCTCACAATGAAGAAGTAAGTGATCAACCGTCTCTTCACCATGACGGCACATAATGCACCAATCCACAAAATCCAATCTCCTTAATCTCAAGTTATCTCCCATTAGGATCTTATTCCAAGCTACACACCAAACAAAAAAAGAAACTCGCCTAGGGGCCTTTGCTCTCCAAATAGCTTTCCAAGGAAAGACAATTGCGGGAGAATCCCTTAATTTGTTATAATACGACCAGATATCAAAAATCCCATTAGGCTTCAATTTCCATCTCATCCAGTCTCCAACATCCATAGGAGGAGTATTGGCTCCCAATATACGAAGAAAATGCAGCCCTTCATCCATCTCCCAAACATTAAGATCTCTAATAAAACGAACATCCCAAATTCTTCTCTCCTTCGCCCCCTACCTTGGCAAAGAAGCTTCAATAGAAACCTCCTTATCAATGGCAATACCATACAATCTTGGAAAAGCCAATTGAAAGGGTTGATCCCCATTCCACCCATCTTGCTAAAACCTCACTCTATTCCCCAACCCAACAACAAACTGACAATTTTGCTGAAATCCTTCCATCCTATGCGAATACCTCTCCACAAACCACACCCATGAACTCTCCGACCCAGCTTTGAGGTCCATCCCCCCCATTCTTCCTCATATTTTGAAGCTACCACTCTCCTCCATAACCGATCATCTTCCTTCCCAAACCGCCACAACCATTTTCCCAATAAGGCCTTATTAAAGGTAGTAAGTTTCCTTATCCCCAAGCCACCATTGGCTATAGGCACACAAACTTTGTCCATCCTACTAAATGAATCTTGCTATCACCCCATAGAAAATCCCTTTGCAACTTTTCAATTTTATTAGCCACATGAGTAGGAATTGTGAATAACAAAAGAAAGTAAGTCGAAAGACTGGATAGCGTACTCTTGAGTAACATCAATCGACCTCCCTTAAACAAGTACAGCTTCTTCCACCCAGCTAATTTCCGCTTAATTTTTTCCAAGATTGGATCCCAAATTGAAGGGGAATTATGAGAAGCCCTCAACGGCATGCCAAGATATGACATAGGCAAAGTTCCAACTCTGCAACCCAAAATTTTAGCCAGGGCATGCACATCAACAACCTCCCCTATTGGAACCATTTCACTCTTATACGCATTGACCTTCAAACCTGTTACTGCCTAAAAACTGAGTAACAACAACCAAACATGAAGAATTTGCTCCACATCAGCATCACAAAATAGGACAGTATCGTCTGCAAACAAAAGATGTGAAACACGTTCCCCACCATCCCTCCTACCCTTAAGATTAAAACCACGGATCAAACCAGCTCCCTCCACTCTTCTCAACATCCTTCATAGTTGCAAATTCTTTTGTGGATTTTCATTTCCTATTTGTTTTCTTCGTATCAAGGAAAACGGTGCATTTTGGGCCCTGCCTCATTCTCAAAACATCATGACCTAAATGATTAAACTCATTTTACAATCCCTAAGAGAGAGAGAGAGAGAGAGAGAGACACTGTCATTTCCTCTTTTGCTGCATATGATTAACATAGGCATCAAAAAGGGAGGAAATTTAAAAAATATAATAACAATAAAAATTCAGGGTCACTTTCAGGTTAGCAGATATTAATTTGTAAAAGGTACTTTCAACATGTTACAAAATCATTTTTGAGCTAACCTAGAGTTAGAAATCGCCAAAAATGTACAAGTCTTTCGCTTCTTTGTCTGTGACAGGTTTTAGTGATATTGATTGGGTTGGTAGTCATTCTTATTGGCAGTAAACCTCTGGCTATTGTACCTTCGTTGGAAATAATTTTGTTACCTAGTGTAGTGAGAAGCAGAATGTCAATGCCTGTTCTAGTGCTATGCGTTGGAGATAATCTTTTTGATGTTCCTACTACTATACAAGTATTCTGTGACAATCAGTTTGTTAGGCTTATTGCTAATAATCTTTTTTTCCATGAGCATACCAAACATATTGAGATTGATTGTCATTTTATTTAGGATTTGTTGATCCAGCACCATATTGTCACCTCCAATGTGACATTTTCATGAAAACATTGACCTGTGCCTCCTTTCAACTACTTACTTTCAAGATAAGCATGTTTAATGTGTATGGTCCAGCTTTAGGGAGATTTTTAGAGTTACACTTGTTATTTTTATATTATTATTTTCTATTTACATAAAGTTATTCTTATAGTCTTGCCATATCACGTTAATAGAGATATAAATATGCATTAAGGTGAAGGATTAATTGACTAAGCCCTAAATTTTTTTTCCTACCCTATGTCACACCCTTTTTATCTATGTTTCTCTTCTTCCTTCTTTTCTCTTAACCCTAATATTTCCGTATTTAACAACTCAACTGGTGTAATCATACAAAGAAGTGAAAAGCAAAAGTCCAAGTGTGTTGCAAGACTTTATTACAGGTATTGAATAAAAGAAGACAAAGTTGATCCCTACATAATTAAAAACTTTTATTGAATGAATTAGGCTTTGTTAATATCTTCAAGTATTTCTATAAGGCCCAAAACCATGCATGTTTTTATTTTATTTTGTATATATAGTCAGATATGTAAGCCCCCTCAACATAAAAAAGACTTTTTATTACACACCCAATTTCACATTTTACTAATGTGTCAAGTAGTAATTGGTGCGTACTAAAAAATAAGACTTAGCTTGGGTCCTGTGCTCTAAATTGTTGCAATATCGACATGTGATCAAAAGTGGGCATGCACCATTGGCGCAATGCTCACTGTGGACCCAATCTTTGCCCATAAAAATAAATAAAGTGTTACGTCCACAATATTTTTATAACAATTTCACAACAAATCATAATGGTTAGTTATTATGAGTTATAATTTGAACCTACTACTAAAATTACTTCTTTACCTACCAATAACAGTAACAATATGTAACAACATGCCACTTTGTGAAAGTATCGTGAACATAGCATTTTGCTAATAAAAATAATGTCACCTGAAGACCCGTGTGAAACTAATGGTATTCCCAACATAGTAAGTTGACAACTTAGCAAAGGATCTTTGGGATTGTTGTTTTGATTAGAAAAATTGTTGTGCCACACCCGGAAGTGCACACAACCCGAAAACACAATTTCAGTTATAATTGTGAACAGATGTATAATTAACACTACTCTTCTGATTAACATTTGAATAATCAAAAGTAAAGAAGAAGAAGAAAAACTCTTACGCATGATGTAAAGTCCATCCGGGGATATTGGAGACTTCTATTAAAGCAGCCCTCAATTTTTTGACAACCTCCAAATTCTCCTCAAAATATTCTACCTGTAACTCGAAAGCCTCCCCAAACTTCCCAGTCTGGTTTCGTACCTCAGAAGGATAAACATCTAAGAAAACAGGAAGAATTGTTTGCCCAATCTCATTCTGGCATTCCACTATCTTTGCAAGTTTTTCCAGGCACCACTCAGAAAAAGCATATTTTTTGGAAAGAATGATGACTGAAAACCTTGAATTTTCAATTGCTGTAAAGATTTTTGACGAAAGCGCTGTTTCTTTATCAGGTACTATATCATCATCCCTGCAGATTTTGATTCCTCGCTCAACCAAAGCATCGTATAGTTCAGAAGCAAAACTTTTGTCCTCGCTGTTGAAACTAAGGAAGACATCATATTTCCATTGGCGAGTAAGCGACGAAGAAGAAGCGCTTGCCATAGGATTTACGAGCCAAAGTTGCTAAAAACCACCAAAACAGGTACGCATCAGAAATGATAACAGTCTTACTGTTGTTTTGTTGCAGTTTCAAGATAGATGGGTGGGGGTGGGGGTGTGGGTGTGAAAAAACCTAGACAAGTGAGAACTTATACAGATTTTGGGATATTGCGTGAACGCTGCTGTCTTTGGGGAAAGGTGATTTTTAGGGGGAAAATGGGAAACTAATTTCGTTTTCCAAACAATATAATTAATAGGCCAGGTTTTCAAACTATATACAATTCTAACACCTCGAGCCTCTGAGGCTCGATTTTGGCTAGGAAACCGAGCCTCAGAGGCTCGATTTTCATGGTCTACGGGAGTCTCACGTGGAGCAGTTTTCCACGTAGAAATCGAGCTTTTAAGACTCGGTTTTTAATAACGAGTGTTAAAGGCTCGATTTCTACAAGGTAAGTTCTGACGTGGGCTGCCACTTGGAAGTCGAGTATTAGAGACTCGGTTTCGCCCAAAACCGAGTCTCAGAGACTCGATTTCCAAGCTTAAAAAAAAGCAAGTTCACGTGATGTTCTCTGTATATAGATCTGGCTGGTTTCTTCTTTTCTGGGTCTGGTATTTTTTTTTCTGTGTCTCAGGTTCATTTCACTTCCTCTCTCTCTCTCTCTCTCTGATACACACACCAACACTCATTGTAGTAGCTCTCACTCCCCTCTCACTCATACAAGCTCTCATGGCAGGTAAGGCTGTTGGTTGTGGTTGTTGATTTTGCTAGTGTAGTTAAGACTTTGTATAGATTTTTTTCATGGGTATTTATCATGAATTTCTTATGTTGTTTGGTTTTATATTTGTCTTTAGTTTTTTTTTTTTTTTTTTGCTTGAGTGTGAAATTATAATTATTGATTGTATATGTATCATGAATTTCTTTTGTTGTTTGGTGTCCAATTTGTCTTCAAATTTTTTTTGCTTGAGTATGAAATAATGATTTATTTAAGATGTATTGATGGTATATATTGTTAGGTTTTTAATGATTGTATTGTTGTTTGGTTTGATATTTTGATTTATATTTTTTGTTAGAGTTGATTTGAAATTTTGTAATGGGGGTGAGTTGTGGAGTCTAAGGTGATTTTTTTTGGTTTTTATAATTTGTTATAGACATGTATTACAAATATTGAAGATTGGTTTTTCCAAATGTCAAATACGAAGACACTTTGAGTAGAAATACGCTATGGAATTCAAAATAGTAAATAAAACCTATCAATTGGGTAAAATAAATAAATTAAAGGAAATAAAATAAAATCATAAACCATAAGATAAATAAATGGAAATGAAAAATGAGAGGAAGAGTTTTTATACGTCTCAAAAAACTCTACTTAGCTAGACTCATTTCCTACGAGCTATAGTCAACCACTAAAATAGCTCTGCTTTACACTCCCTAGTCCCTTTCTGGGATCTGCTTCTGAACAATTTTTTTTTAGGCCAAGTGTATCCTTGTGAACAATGAGCGAGGAACTCGTAAAGTCCTAAACACAAAAAAAATCCATCTCAGATTCACTATATTCATGCATGCTTGAAAAGAAATGTAGCCATGTCACATTAAATTTAAGTGTCTTTATGTGGTTTTCATTAACTTAATTGGTTATGTAGCAATGATTTGATTCGAATCAAAATTGTATCTTCATGGAGAATCTCTTTAAGTTTCATATTTGCCTAATTATTTTTGATGTATTTAATCTCAGAATTCGACATTTACATCCCCCAATGGGAGTGAGTTTTGGAGTCTAAAGTGATTTTTTTTTATTGAGTACGAAATGATAATAATTGGGTGTTTGTATGTGATGTGGGGGCGAGTATATGCAAATGTGGGGTGAGAAGTTGTAATTATTGAACTTTGAGTAGATAGAAAGGGTTTTGCAATTGATATTAAATGAAAGAGATAAAATATGTGACTAAAATATTACACTTGACTGTAACAGGTTCACAATCTCTGAAGAATATTAATATAAATGTATACTACGGTGGACCCCTTGTCAATCCTGAAGAGATTGATGGATTTCCATTTAGAGGACCGGGTATCGAATGCTACTACATGATGATACGTCGTAAGTTGAAGACGTTAAATGATTTGAAGAGGAAGATAATGGAAGAATTGAATTTGAACCCTGCTTGTTATGACATCAAGATTATTTATCGTTACCCACAAGAAGTCCTTTATGAACGGATAAATTACGGGTATATGGCGATCAAAGAAGACAAACATGTAAAGCTCATGTTTAATATGATCCATAAAATGCCCCAAGTAAATGCTGCTCAGTTGTATGTAAGTTCGGAGCCGCTTGCAGAAGTTGATACTGAGCCGCTTGCAGAAGTTGATACTGAGGAGGTGCAACAAACAACTACATCTTTACAATTTACAGCCCTAGATGATGGATGCACTACAATGGGAGACTATACAATGGGAAGTTATATGCTCCCATCTCAAGTTTATGCTGCCAATACTAGTGAAACATTCCAACCTCAAGAGACACATTTAGGGGAGGAAGATGAAGACGAAGACGAAGACGAAGATCATGCTGCGTATAATGGTGAAAATATTGATGATATGGATGAGTATGAAGAAAGGATTGAGCAAGGCGACTTTGACAGGGATGTGGATGACCATGAACTCGTTCCCAATTTTGAAGAGGAAAATATGGAGTACCATGATGAAGGTGATGCAGACGATAATATTGGCGTCCAACATGATACAAATATAACCACTGCCTACACACCTCCTGCGGAGTCATTCTACGCAAATACTTGGGAAAATATGGTTGATCCTTCACGTCTTCAAATACCATTTGTTTCTACTTGGGAAGATGGGATGCATTTTAGTAAAGGGTTGACTTTTGCAAACAAAGAGGCGGTGAAGCGTGCATTGATAATATACGCAGCAGGAGAAAATAGAAATTTTATTATCCGGAGGTCGACCAAAACTAAATTGTGCGCCGCATGCATTGACACCAATTGCAAGTGGTACGTTGGGGCATTCATGAAGGCTAAACTTAATGGTCTGTGGATGGTCACGTCTTATGTGGGTCCACACAGTTGTATACCCTTTGGCCTGCGACGAGATGGTAAAATGATGGATTCTAATTTTGTTGCATCAGAAATCGTGGGAAAATTGCGACAAAATCACACTACTCGTATTCACGAGCTTTGGGAGATCATACATACTAAGTATAACCATGAGCTTTCGTACTATAAGGTGTGGGATGCAAAACAGAAGGCAATTGCTAAGATATTCGGAGATTGGGAGGAGTCTTACCAAAGATTGCGAAAGTTGTTGTTGGCATACTTGGATCAGGATTCGGGTACCCAGTACAACTATTACACCATACCTAGGGGCATAGACGGTACTGCGTTACTGCGCTATGTATTTTGGGCATTCGCTCCATGCATTGCTGCATTCAGATATTGCAGGCCAGTGATCAGTATTGATGGGACTCATTTGTATGGTAAATATCGAGGGGTGTTGATGATTGCAATGGCAACTGATGCTAACCAAAAGGTTTTGCCTCTCGCCTTTGCTGTTGTGGACAAGGAGTCAGGGGCTAGTTGGGGGTGGTTTTTAAAGTGTCTCAGAGTTTCGATACAGAATGTGATACCTAGGGAGGGCATTTGCATTATTTCTGATCGACATAAAGGTATTAAATGCGCCATTGCAGAGTGGCCCAGATTTCAAGACGGAAGTGAACAGGTATATCACCGATATTGCCTTCGACATGTTGCTAGCAACTTCAACACACACTTTGATGACCCGACTCTAAAGGCCTTGGCCTTGAAAGCTGGATATGCGACTCATGCAGCTAAATTTGAGTCCCTAATGCAAACCATTAAGGATGTCGAGATTAATGCACTGAGAAATGTAGAACCTGATGATCCCCATATTGCACGCTATATGCCATACACATATCTAACGAGTGAGGATGTGGAGAAGTGGACCCAGTCACATGATGGTGGAAGACGTTATGGGGCAATGACAACCAATATCTCTGAGTGCTTTAATGGGGTACTTAAAGGTGCCCGCGGTTTGCCCATTGCTGCAATGGTTGAGTTCACCTGGTGCAAACTTGTTGCATATTTCCATGATCGACATAAACAAATTACTTCTGATCGCTCTCAAGGTAAGGTGTGGAGTGATTATGCAATGGGGATCTATACCAAAAATGCGCAGAAAATTTCAGGACACACTCTGAGGAATTTTAATCACGAAACTGGTGTATATTAAGTGGTTACCCCATACAACGACCATAGAGGTGGAGGGGGAAACCACAGTCATGAAGTGCACGCATTTGCTAGAACATGTGGTTGTGGAAAGTGGCAAAACATTAAGATCCCTTGTTCACATGCAATTAAAGTTCTTCAAGGTTTGCACCTCGATGCGACCACCTATATTGACCCATGTTATAGTTTGGACAACGCCATTCAAACATATGCACATCAATTTGCGGTGCCAAAGTCAGAGTCATTGTGGAGGGACGTTCGCGGACCACGGTGGGTGCCTGACCCACAGCTGTTGCGGGCGAAAGGTCGTCCTGTGAAGTCAAGAATAAGAAATGAAATGGATGGGGTACGGCGAGAACGGGGAAGCCGGAGGCTTGATTCGGACTTGAGGGAGATTCAACCAAGGCAGCGATGTGGAGTTTGTCATGAAGAGGGACATAACCGCAGAAGATGTCCCAATGCCCATGGGGCTTCGACAAGCGGTTCCCGTGGGGCTTCGACAAGCGGTAGTGCTACAAACTAGGCAAGTGCTATCGCTATTTTTATATAATATGCTCAACGTTTCATTTGCTTCTTGTTTATCGCATTTGGGAACTAACGATCGTATTTTAATGTTTGTCAGGCGAGCGGAGACAGAGCCTTTGGGTATGTGGGAGTTGTGGTTATCTTCGATATAGACAAGTGCTAGACGACTATGTAGACTATGTTGTATCGACTCAGCGATTATTTTGTGCATTATTGAATGTTGTTGTAATTGAACTATTTGCTATCCATTGTACTTGTTACATTAGTTGTGTTGTGCAACGTTTGCCTATAATGCCAGCAATGATAGTACTTTGGCAAGTTCAATGATAGCTATCAATGATTTGTGGGTCTCATGCAGTGGTTAAAACTGTCTAGTTCGCAGCTAAGAGGCCAACTATAATTAGCCCATGAATAGTAGCTGCTTTAATCCTGTTTTTTGCATTTGATATACTCCCTTTGATTGGTATCATAATATTATTATGTTTGTATCTAGTTGTTTACAGTGCTCATGTGATGCCGGATTTGGTTTACTGATGCAGGTTTGAAAAAAAAAATTTCTGGGTTGCTGCTGCAAGTGGGGGAACAAAAAAATTCCCAGTGGAAATCGAGTCTTTAGAACTCGATTTCCATTCATTGTAAATCGAGGCTTTGAAACTCGATTTCCATTTGCTTGGCTGCCATTGTAAATCGAGGCTTTGAAACTCGATTTCCATTTCTGTGGCATTTCCGTAAATAACTGCCATTTATATAAATCGAGTTTCTAAGTCTCGATTTCTAGTCACGTACAATTTAAAATAATGGAACTCGAGTCTATAAGGCTCGAGTTCCACTGAAACTTAAAAAAAAAAAAAAAAAACGAGAATAATCCACAGTATCCCTGCCTGCTGCTCATCTACCAATTCATGCCTTTTATGCGACCTTGTAAGACAGAAGAGGGGCATACTGGCAAAGTATCCCAGCGAAATTTCCTAGGAATGCAACAGTCTAACTACTAAACAAAAGCGTTTGCATTCATCTTAGCAAACCAATTAACCAATTAATCAAAATCTACAAAACCTAAATGTAGATTGGCAGGTTTTTTTTTTTTTTTTTGCCCTTGTACAATTTGGTCTCACTGATCACATAATGGAAGCAACAAAAGAAACCTATACAATTTGGTGTAACTGTTTTGCCTTGCAACTTGTTAATGGATAGCGCAACATGCACCAGCTAAAGGATTTCTTTAATCGATACATATATAACATAAAGGAAATTAGGTGATGACAATATTTTTGAAGCTCACGATGAGCATTCACAATCACTAGCTATCAAAACATCACACCTTCACTTAAGGGCTATTTCATTTGCCTCGTATGCACATTAGAATAAGAAAAGTGACATTCATGCATTGCACCGGCATTAGCATTCCAGATTTCTATTTTACCCATGACTACTATTCTGAAAAGGGGTTACTGATTCATATCACTAACCAACTTGAAACTCAAACAGAGAATTCAATCTAAAGCAACGAATCACATATCTAAGACATTAAAAAATCAATATTATAAAAACATTGTAGCCTGTTGCTTGTAGCAAAGCAGACGATTTCACTTTTTCAAGATCTACAAAACCTAAAATCAACAAATTGCAATCACATATTATCATTCAGATACATTTGTACACATAATTTTAGCAACACTCACATCATGTTTGTCACAAGAAGTATGCAACTTGAGATTGGAGGCATCATGTTTAGGCAATAGGTTTCCAGAGAGATCAATATCACATTTAAACCCAGACGCAGCAAAATCAGATGCAATCAAAACTTCAGCACTACTTGAAGATCTGAACAGTTTGCCATTTGGGGTGGCTACATTAGGACTCTTTGATTTGTATGAACCAGCACTTTCACCAATATTAACGGGATTGCAGGACCTGGTGGCACATTTGGAGGCAGTTGTTGAGACCTCCTGCCAAACTAAAGGATTAAGCACCAGACACCAGCAGAACAACTTGAACAAGGTAGTAATTTTGATCAAGGATTGCAAGAGAGTAGTTTACCTGAAATTTGCAATCATGACTTGCTGAATTACTTTTACTCTTAACTGCAATCAGGTAAGAAATACAGCTCAGTATTCTGCTTGTACAGTAAAATGTCCAAAGCACAAATTAGTTTAACAATAAAGCTAGGGACACAACAAAAATCCACAACATTCCTAAATTAGGCTACCATCTCACACGTGAGCCCTCCACAATCTGCAATTTAATTTAATTTTTTTTAATGAACCACATATGAGGTAGTATGCAGATTTGTGAATGTTGTAAAAGTGTTGTGTCACTAGGTCTCTAAGTTTAAACCTACATTCATCAGATGTAGTAACAGCCTCTACTGGACACTTATCAGGCCTTCCTTTTGAGCGCTCCACCTCATATGGCACTTCACTTTCATCAGCCGAAAGGATGACACGAGCACGTTGAGGACCAACACCTGTCTGTTGATTGCTGGTTGATATAGACAAACTTTTTGGTAGAACTTTAGCTGGCTGAGTAGAAATATTGTGCTTTTCTGACTGAGCTGCTTTCATTTTGGGCGGATTTTTTGAGGTCCGAAGCAGAGAAATCAGAGGTACATCATCATTCAACTCTTCTACACTGGCTACAGAATTTGATCTGGTAGAATTCAATTTACTCATCTCTGGGGAGCAGCATGCATCAGACCTACTTTCTGACAAATGATAGTTCCCTTCTGTGTAAGTTTCAGAGCAGCAATCCTCTGCTACATTATGTGTTTCAAGCTCTTTATCTTTTGACTTCTTCAATTTGTCAATTTAAAGCTGCAATCTCCTACACAGGAGCATCTTTCTTTAGGCAATATTATAACTTCCAAGTGGTATAAAGTCCATTAAAAAATTCACCGAACTTAATAGTTTCTTTTGATAAATAAATAAACTTACAGAAAAGGCCAAGGAGGGTCATAAACTTAATTTTGCTTATCGAACTACCAAAAATTGTCCCTTGAAGTTAAGTTTACTATAATTTAAATCAATGTTTTGGCCTATATTCTGCAAAAACTTGCAAAGCTTCACCTCCAACATCACAGAAAATTAAAGGCTAGTCTATATGGTTAAAGAGGATTGCATGATCCAAATTACCTGGCCTCTTCAACATTATCAAATCTTATCATGTGGCTATAGTGCATATTCTCTAGTATGATATGTAAACTCAAAATATACAGCTAAGTATTAAGACTATCCTCACAATTTATGTTGGGTATGAATTACATGGACACTCGAAAATGTATGAGGTACTATCGTACAAGATATTTTTCAACATATGCCTATTGTCAAACACTTTTTTGTAGCTTAGTAAGATTTGGTCCCAGTGGAAGAGGGAAGGGGAATTCGAAGTAGTGGCCTCCCCTTCATGAGGGCCTATTGTCAGACACATAGCACAGGTACAACAAAGAGAAAAACATGCCCTAAAATGTCACAAATTTACAAGTTCGCTCATCTACTCCTCACTCAGCTTCTTTGTTGCATGCACATTATAAATTCTGTAGAGTGGCGATGTTGTGCATGCTGTTTAAGACACTTCATTTCACAAAAGGTAGAGAATGACAAATATGGACACTTTAATAATACTGCCACCTTAGACCCTTGCATCGAAGTCCATTTAAGGACAGTACCCATCTAATATTATAACATAGAACACTTAATTATAAGAAAATTCTTGCAGAAATACAATCTCAAATGTCTACACATTATCACAATAACTAACCTTTGATAGGTCAATTGGAACATCAAGATAGTGGTCTAGGAAATTAGCATTTTGTTCAGGATCAAGAAGCTCCAACATTGCACTTGCCGGATCACCAGCATGCCCCCTTCCCAACTGCCATAAAAAACAGCATATTTAAAGATTAAAACCTTTCATTATTTAGAGAAAGGGGAGAGTATACTATTGCAAACAGATTTTTTTAATAGAAAAAAACAAAAGGAATTTGATTGTTATCATAATACACCATCCATGTGCTAACAAAATAAGTAAAAAATTGTCATACTGTCCTCTAAAAAGAAGCCAGAAAACAAAATTACTTAGAATTAAGATTAATTAAGCCAGCCAGCCAAATATTTACCTTGTCAATCTCATCAATCAGAACAAGAGGGTTAGCTGTTCCCACATTTTTTAGGCACTGTACCATTTTTCCTGGCATAGCACCAATATAGGTTCGTCGATGCCCCTGAAAATAAGTTTAGGAGTTAATGATACAAGAAGCATAATGTCACAGTAAAGCGCATTAACTTTTGTTTTAGTAATAATAAATGTTTAATTACCTTGATTTCAGCAACATCTGATAATCCTTCAACAGAAAACCGGAAGAACGTACGATTCAAGGCACGGGCAATTGAACGACCTATGCTTGTTTTGCCCACCCCAGGTGGGCCAGAGAGACATATTATTTTTCCTATGATGCAGTAGAAAAATATCAATCATAATGTACTAACTTCAATTAACAGAAATATGAAGAAAAAAAAAACAATCACAACCTTAAAAGGAGTATGTTCAAAATTAATGCAGAGATCAGTAAGAAAATAAAGGAAAGCTTTTACAGAAAATGCAGTGACAAAGTACATCAATAAGAGAAGACATTTACAGAAAATAGTATCAAACTACATCAGTCATTGTTGCAAAAATATTATTAAGACATAGCACAATCTTGGTCAAAACAAAGGAAAAGGGGGGAAAGGGGGGGGGGGGGTTCTTTCTCCATTATACAAGTATTAGCTTTTATGGATCATAACAAATGACCCACAAATGGAGCCAATAAAAATAAGTGTTTTATTTTACTTCAGTTATTCAGAGGCAATTACCAATTCAATTTGGAACTGATTGATTCATACAGGCCATATCAGAATCAATGCCAAGATGATGAGAAATAAGAAACAGATATAAAGGTTGCCACATTTATCATCGATATGTATGATTATGATGATAAAGTTGCTTTATACAAACTAGGTAGGCAATAGGCCCCCAAATCTTCTTTTTGTAAACTTAAGCAAAGGAGGAAAAGACATTTCAGACCCAAAAATCATCTGCTGAGTTAGTCTTTAATTACCATGTTCTTTGATAGAACATAAATGGTAGATTCTACTGCAAACAGGACATTATTGGCAGTTTCATGCAACTCCTTATATATTTGAGCCCTTCACCAGAAGGGATTGAAATTGTAACCTTATCCTTGACCTCCTTTTAGGTTTAGGGTAGAAGACCATGAGAACATAATCAGTAGGTCTTAAGAAGGGTAGAAATTTCAACCAAAATATTAATCAAGGAAGTGATTACTCAAAGAACAACTAGCACTGCAGTCAGAACTACCCACTATTTGCATAGAAATCAAAGAAATAAAAATGAATATTACAGAAATAAAATTTCTAAACAAAAAAAAAAAAAAATCAAAAAATATAGCAGAACACATTATTGAATTGGTAATACTTAAACAATCAGCATGCAGGACAGCAATACAAAATCATGTTATTAACATCAAGATGACCTCTTGAATTATACCTTCCTAAACTAGTATGGAACCAATTTTATGCGCCCCTTATGTCCAAGAATGCAATCATCTAATATAAGCATGCTAGTGCAGGTAATTGTAAACGTTTTATCTGTCTTGAGACTTTGACCTAGATTAGCCAGATAAATATCAAATATGTAATCAACCCTCCTATAAATTTGTTCGCCTTAAGATTTAAATGTGAAGCTACAATCAAACTTTCTGCAATTCACATAATAGCCCGGGAGTTTTACTCCCATGCTGCTAAAAGAAATGAATACATAATTATATTCAAGTCTTGACTCACCTATTTCCTCCAGCACACCTCAATGAAACCATTTCTAAAAATAATCGTTTGATTATCAAACTAAAAAGAACCCAACTTGAAGTACTATTTGAGATGCTTGATTTAAAGTAAAGCACACAAAGTCACCAGCTTCAACACCAATACCCACAATTACTACCAACACTAAACCTTGCTACATTCACGTACAGTGAAATTTTTAGCACTCCTCTCCTCACTAATAAAATTTACAAAGCATAAACCAACCAATTTTTGTTACATATGATAAATTCCCCAAATTTGACTTTGTTTAATTCCCCAACAAAACCAATTCTAATAAACAAACAAAAGCAACAAAAAAAAATTATATTACTTCTAACCCTCTGCCCGAACAATATATCACAAATTTGAGTTCATGAATCAACCTCTCCAAAATTAAGGGTAATGCCTACCAATCACCTCTCATAAAACCCATAGAAACGGGAGTTTTGTGCACTATATACAACCTTTCATGCCACTCCAACCATTTGAATTAGTTCAATTCAAACTTCCCCACGTATTGTGTGTGCGCTATTTTTTTATTGGTAAGTTTACACATGCAGGCAATGGGTTTTGAACTTACAATTTTACCCTCAAACGTTTCTTACTAAGGGTCGTGGGAGGAGGTGCCGTTTGAGCTAGAGCCCGTTGCACAGTTAATTACACTTGTTGTGATTGGTGTACAATAAAAGTTATGTCAGTCGTGGTTATGTGAAAGTGATTCATGATTTGCCACTTCAACAAGCTGCAAAATTTATTTGTGTCACTACTCTCTGGCATTACTCTAAAAAGAACGGGTTTGATAACAAGCTCATCAAACACACACACTAAAAAGAACGGGTTTGATAACAAAAATTTTCTTTTGGTAAGCAGAAGTACATCCTATCTCACATCACAACAAAAGTGCATACCTTTTGAACCCGAGCAGTTAACCTGGTCATTGCACTCTTCAATTTACGAACCCTATCCAAGCAAAATCTACTAATCTGTAGAGAATAATTGTTCAGAAAGATTGACAATAATGAAACACTACAAGAGGCTGAACAGAATTATAAGTGTGCAAAGCATGAAAGAGTGATGAAGAATAAAAGAGCCCAAAGTCACAACTCAAAGTGAAAAGTGACAATGACAGATTCTTTTTACAGGAGATTAAGCATAAAGAGCCATGGAGGTCTGATGTATATAGCATTAAAATAAATCCAAAATTAAAAAATAATAAATAAATAAAGGAATACAATAAAAAGTGCACTCCCAAAAATTTTAAATCTAACATGAAGGATCATGAACTGTTCAGTGCCATGAGTCAGTACCACACCCCTAATAATTCTCCCCTTGAACTCCTACTAAACATCCAAAAGTAGACAATAAGTCTTATGAGCTTATATAAGAAATCTACCCATTTCCTTAACTAAACCACTAACTGAGAGTCTTTTTCCTTCTTTTTTTGGTGAGGTAGTTGGAAGTCGGGGCAACAACAAAAAACAGCAAGACAATGGACCATTTAAAGAAAGAGCAAACACATAAGTACTCACCATAGACGTAAGCTCATCTAATGCAGGATAAGCATTAGTCTCCAATTCTGTCGTGCGTGCAGCAAGGAAACTACAAATAGCTTCCAAAGCTACCTCCAGGGCCCGGAATTCAAATGGAGACTCTACATTGCATAATTTAGATCACTAATATAACAAGAAATAAAAAAAAGGACCGACAAGGTTCATTCTAATATTGAGAAAACACACAAGATGAAAAAAAAATGCACATTTCCAAAACAGCAATAACAGTCTCGACTCTTCACTAATCAAGATCGTTTTGATTCAACTTTTAACCATTAAATTAATATTGCTTACCATCTTCTTCACCCGCATCAACGTCATTTTGGCCCCCTGGGTACTCTTTCCCATCACCTAGACCTTGAGGAATGGCATTTGCTGGAGGCAATCGCCTTAGCAGCTCCTCAACAACAGGGACAACATTTTCATCTGACGGATCCCGAAGCAATACCTATCATTCAAAAAAATTAACCATCACAAATTGCAAAAACAACTCAAACTCACAGTTGTTTTCTACTTATTGAGTGAATTGTTAAATAAACATCAATCAACCAATAAATCTACTCAGAGGCACTCTTGATCCACCACAAGTCAATCCTTAGTCATCTAAAACACCAGAAAAGTACAAATTTTTTAATTTCCACCACCTGCTTAGTGAGGATGAGGAAAATCTGCATCTAAACTTATAATTTTCAGATCATTGCTTTTTCTTTTCTTTTCTTTTTTCACTTCTCTTCATTTTTTATTTTTTTTTTTGTTTACTTCTTAAGCTTATCATCAAATTGGGGGATAATGATCTCTTTTGTGCTCCTAAGGTCAAATTTGACCTTTCAATCCAGGCATACAATTCACATGTGCATTTTTTTATGGCTGCACCTGACGAAAAAGCCAATAAAGTTTTTTTTTTTTAATTTTTATAATTATAATAGGATTTGAAACCTATGAAATCCGCTCCACCATGATAAACACAGATAAGAATACAAGTGTGTCATATATATAATGTGTGTGCCTAGAAGAACTGTTGAAGAATACAAGCTAGTCTATAACTAGAAATTAAATTAAATTACCCAGCTGCTAGTGCAGTCAGGGCGCATGCCACTACTGATGATGATGATGCTGCAGCTAGACTGTCATTCCTCCAAGCTCTGATATGTTTTCCACCCAGGAAGTTAGTCAAAGGAAGTAGGAGCCTCCAAAATTATGTGTAGGAGAAAGAGAGAGAGCATGAACTTACTAGGATGGTTGGTTTGGCCGTTGATGTACCTGTTAAGGCACCAACTAGCAAAACCCAACACAATAAGGTACATGATCAAGTTCAAAAACAACAAAGGAGCTGCTATGTTCCTTCCCACCGTTTGAGCCATATCTTTCTTAGCTTAATTTCTCTTTCAAAAACAAATGCAGAAAAAGACCAAACAAACCACTTCTAGCTTAAAAGAAATAACACTACAAATTCCTTTACATTTTCCTGCTTCCAAGTGAATGTATAGACTATATATACAGAACAACCACATTTTGAAGAGGGAACGCAATATCTACCTCCGAGATAACAGCAACAACAATATCCTTGTTGGAATATCCACCTCCAGCTAATGTCCCAACTGTCTCATTCACCTAGTTCCAATAATGTACGTTAAAACCATATTGAAAACAATAATAATATCATCAAGTATTCAACACCAAATTGAAATATGAAAAAAGGAATAGCATTGGGAATAAAATATGTTGTTTCACATCAAGCTTTGTACGTTGTTTCACTATAATTTTTTTATTATTCTTATTGGTAAGTTATTCAT
Source organism: Lithocarpus polystachyus (assembly GCA_033629205.1). Taxonomy (NCBI): domain Eukaryota; kingdom Viridiplantae; phylum Streptophyta; class Magnoliopsida; order Fagales; family Fagaceae; genus Lithocarpus; species Lithocarpus polystachyus. The sequence goes on from CM066171.1 coordinate 57,058,505, forward strand.
GCAACCATGCAACCAGTGGATGTTAAACCCACAACCTCACCGTCCACTTCACTCTTACAAGGGAATAAGGTATCATTTGACTTACCTTTTTTGAACCTTACGCTTTCTCGTATAATGAGGAGGAGGTCTTGCATGTCCTTCGTCAGATGCCTCGGGCCCAGCTTGGTGTCCATGTTTGTGCCCCCCTGTCCCACAAGGAGGTGCCTTCGATATGCGTTTCGGCCGACCTTCGGCCACTACAGGTAACCCAACAGCCTGCTCAGCCTGAACATGTAGTGGGTCGATGCACGGAGAAGGGCTAGTGGGCGTACTATGGGAGGGTGGGTCCTGCTGCATGTCATGCGGGGTTGGATCAATACCCAGGGAAAAGGATGAAATAGGTGATAGCTCAGGAAATGACCGTGGGGTGGGTGGACGGATGTCAGACCTAGGACCTGGATGTGGGGTGGCTGGATGGATGGTGAGGCTAGGGGTGGGTGAAGGGATGGTGGGGCTAGGGGGTGGATATGGGATGGGTGAAGGGATGGTGGGACTGGAGGATGGGTGTGGGGTGGGTGAAGGGATAGTGGGGCTAGGGGGTGGATGTGGGATGGTGAGACTGGAGGATGGGTGTGGGGTGGGTGAAGGGATAGTGCGGCTAAGGGGTGGATGTGGGATGGGTGAAGGGATGGTGGGACTAGGGGGTGGATGTGGGGTGGGTGAAGGGATGGTGGGGCTAGGGGGTGGATGTGAGATGGGTGAAGGGATGGTGGGGCTAGGGGGTGGATGTGAGATGGGTGAAGGGATGGTGGGACTAGGGGGTGGATGTGGGGTGGGTGAGGGGATGGTGGGACTAGGGGGTGGATGTGGGGTGGGTGAAGGGATGGTGGGGCTAGGGGGTGGATGTGAGATGGGTGAAGGGATGGTGGGGCTAGGGGGTGGATGTGAGATGGGTGAAGGGATGGTGGGACTAGGGGGTGGATGTGGGATGGGTGAATGGATGGTGGGCCTAGAGGATGGATGTGGGGTGGGTGAAGAGGGATTTGGGGTAGGGAAAACCTGAGGGGTAGCAACAGGCGGACGTCCAGCAGGAGCTGTGCTCGTGCTTGGGCTTTCAGTAGTGCATACAATGGGTGTAGCCGCTGCCGCAGGAGTAGCTACCTCCTCATTTGGGGCCTCAGGGTCCGGAGGTTGTACACGGCCAATCTCCTGCACTGCCTGCAGCACATCAATAATGTCCTTGTGGTCCTCCGTGCCCACTGGGTGACGCCTCAACAAACGGACGTATCCTTCAATCTACACATGGCAAAACCAAGTACATTAGTAATGCAATACGAAATCAACAATGCCAATGAATAATAAAAGTTCACTGTTGGTTCTGAATTGGTTATGCTAGTAATAATTGCAAATTATAGGGAGACCAAGTGTTACCTTTGACTAAATTTAATTAATGTAAGTAGCGGATGGCGTAAACAAAAATGCTAATTAAAAATTAAAATGAGGAGAATATTAAAAATAATAAAAATGGAAAGAAGAATGTATACCATAACTCTAAAGGCTGAAATAGGAAATATGACCTTATAGCATCTCAAATTATATTTTTAAATCAACAAAGTTCTCTATAAGGTAAATCAACAAAATTCTCTATAAGGAATCTTAAGCAGACAACAATTTAAAAGGTTGGCTTCATGCTTAGCAAACATATGCACATATATCATGTTTTCGAAACAGTGGTACGGTATGACGTAGAACAGATGGAGAAGTTACCATTATAATCAATCTAGCACCGGGGACATCGATAAACCTCCGAGTTATCCTTTTGAACCAGTCGAAGTACTCGTGGTGTGCGGGCATGTCACCAAGAACTGCTTCACACCGCCGTTGAAGGCGATTACCCCACTCTATGATATGCATAGCATGTCTCTGCATCCAATTAACACCGACCTTCCCTCTCAAATCAATTCGATGAAGCACTATATTGGTGTCAACATCGCGGGGAATTTCTTGGATCATCCCGAATTGACGAACAACACGATCCGGTGTATGTAACTCTACTAGGTGGAAACATACAAGCGGAACCGTTGCCGTCCACACGGCCCTCCCTGCAACGCACCACGGTGGAAGGTCCTCTAAATCAGCTTCATACGGCTGCCACACCACCTACAACAGCCCAAACACACGTACGCAACACATTAGACAACTATCTTTAAGAATCAAAGTTCACCAAACGTAAATATTGTTTCTAAACATGTTCAACAAGGCATTTTCATACCTGGCCTGGCAACATTGAAGCTATTTGTTGGCGATACCTATCCCTAAAGATGTGGGCGGGCCTGTTTTTCTTGCTTGGGACCCACACCCACCTACAATCAATAACAAAGGATCAATATCTAGAACTTTCCTACGAAGATAATGTTATGATTAAAACTATAATGTAATCACATATAGCTACTAAGATAATTTTATAGATATTTACTCAATTAATGATATCACTAGACGGTTAGTAACAGTCCTTATATAAAAGCAGAGCACATACAAGCCACTTAAAAATAACAAAATTAGAGTATGTTAACGTAGTTATATATATTGATCCTCTGTTTAAAATTTGTTACTGTTGACATAAATAATTCCGACAAGCCTTGAAAACAAATAAATAGAATGAAGTTACATGATTGTGGGTTTAGGTAATGATCACATAATGTAAAGGACGTGTATGAGATAGAGACTTACTTAAGGGACAGTGGACCACACACTGGAGGACCATAAGCACCCACTGGCGGGCCACGCTCAACTGCCGGGCACAAATAGGGGAACCTAGCCCACGCCCAATACTGGACCAACAATAAGCACCCACCAATCTGACTAGCTTTCTTATCGCTTGCCCTGCATAACTCTCTGTACAACTATGCAAGGCAAGCACTTCCCCAACTGTACCTTCGTGGGTTGCGAAGGTCTTCCAACTGCTGCACCCACATTAGATGCACCCTATCGCCGGATTTGTCCACGAAGATTGTGTCTCCCAGTAGCGCTAAGATGTAGCATCGTGCATACTTATGCACCTGATCCTCGTCAGCATTAGGCGGCAATGCATCGGCAACTTGCTCCAAAAGCCGTTTGATGAGAATCCTTTGGCCATCAAGTTGCTTTCTCTCATTATTTACTGGTTGAAAGCCAAGGAACTCTTGGCACACAGTCACCCAGATTTTCTTCGTGCTCCCTGTTATAGCCTCGCCGTCAACGGGAAGTCCAAGGAGAACCTCCACATCTTGCAATGTAATGGTAACCTCACCATATGGCATGTGGAAGGTGTGAGTCTCGGGCCGCCATCGCTCCACTAACGCCGTTATTAGGCCATGATCAATCTCTCTACCCGGGAGCCTGAGGAGTCCCTCCAAACCAACTGCCTTGATGATGTCAACGACTCGGTCGTCCACCATTGGCTCTCGATTGGAGAACTCTTCATTACGGCTACGGCAAGTAAGGGACCCTGAATCCTGCACAAAACATAACCATAGATTAATATATGACAGCAAGTTCGTGTACATTGTATGAATTCAATGCATGTACTTGCTTCACAATCTGTAGTGTTGTATTTTACCTGCCCATTCCAAATAAGTTCGGACCGATGGTTGGGTTGCTGTGTCAACACCGACCTGTCAATGGGTCCAGGGTCTGCATGGTTAATTTGTCCAGCATTTGCAGCAGCCATACTGCACAAGAATGATAACCATTTAGCATGTAATAGAGATTATAATACATAGACATTTGATTTGCTGACTATAGAACTGAAACTGGTGTAAAGCTATACGGGAGATGGCAGAAGCAAGCTTGTCAATTAAAACAAGTTGTAGAGTTGATGATAGCTTTGTTTCAAGTGGAAAATGCAATGTAAGGATGACCTGTCTTTCACTAATTGGGGTCATCAATCCATATATTGATCCATATAGTAAAAGTTGTAATATTCATTATATCACTCTTTTCAGATTATACATCATTGCCCAACTTTGAGGTTGTTCCATAACCTAACATGGAGAGAATGCTTAGTTCTTGCTTTGTAAAAAAATAAAAAATAAAATAAGAATATTTTTATATTTCTAAATATATAAAAACAATTATTAGTGAAATTTGACATACTTTTTTATGGGCAGTATAATTCAATGTCCAAAATCTTATTTTCAAAAATCGTTTATTTTCAAGGAACAACTAAACGATGTTTTTACTTTTTTCAATTTTAATTTCAATTCCAAAACGTATATATAACAAGTAAAGTTTCCATATTTGTTAGTCTTTTCATAGTTTTTAAAAACCATTAAAAAAGAACACAACCAAAACAGCGCAGCCCATCGAATCATTAAAAAAAATAAAAATAAATGAAGAGCAGACCCAATCAAAGATACTCTAACACAAGCTCCCATTAGAAATCAGAGGCATGCTAGTTCATGAAAGCTAGTTGATATTGAAAGTAAAATTCCTAAATTATCCAATAAAAATTGTATGGAGCCAAATGATAAATTTAGAAAACGCAGGGCCAAATGGACCCTGTACAATCACACTCTCTCTAAATGTTAAAGAGTTATTCAATCGAAACTCTTTATTGCGAAATCTTTATAGCTAAGGCTTTATTCCCTACAATAATTCCAAATTAATAGATCTTTCTTGAAGATTTGAACTCTGACTTTTACACTAAGAGTATGCGGTAGTATTCCAAAGAGACTTTAAATCTTAATTGTTGTTATTTTATTTTATGAATACTTAATTCATACATGAATCCAAAATATTCAATTAGTTAATGACCAATAATTATTGGCTATGACCAATAATTTTCTGCTTTCCAAACCCCATACGCACAGTAAAGCTTTGCTTCTTTTCTTCCCCCCCCCCCCCCCCTTTTTTTTTTGGGATGAAACTCGGCAAAATAGTCTACTAAATTAATAGAGGGCATCATCTTATAGACCCTACACCCAAATTACGAGCATTGATTATATTCCACCGATCTTTCTTCTTGGTCTATGTCTTTTTTAGCGACAGCGTTGACAATCTTCTTAGCCTCTCATAAAACATGACGTGGAAGTACCATCAATTATCTACCCAATAATTCACAGGACTTTACGTATGAGATGAGTTATTTGAGGAACACACATTTTGACACAATTTGTAATTGGATTAAATCACTTTTGTATGAATTCATTACTGGTACTTAGTAAAAAGTGATCTAATCATGTCGTGCAACGAGTTTAAGTTATGGAAAATGTGTAACTAAGTGTGTGGTCCTAGGCTTCTTACATCCGAGTTGGTTAGCAGTAAAATATCTAATTCTTAATTAATCAAATTCTAGAATAAACCTTGTCTAACTCAAATTATAGACAAGTGCTTCCCCAACAATGACCAGAAAGAAGCATATTCAACAACCAACAACTGCACTACCAACAGACAAGACAACGGACAACTTGAGAAACAACACCATAACTATACAAGCAGCTGTCACTCAATATTATACAAGCCACAAAAAACATGACCGAAGTACTATTTCTTCATGGCATTATTTTCATTATGCAGCCTTATGCCTTCCTCAACCAGCCCTACTATTGATCAGTCAGATTGGGGGAAAAACAAAAAGAATGCAACAGCATCAGTCAGTAGTAAGGAAGAGAATACGCAATTTGCAACTCAACATAATAACCCATTGACTCAGGTCACCAGTCCCCTATCATTTAAAAATCAGCAACTCAACACAATAACCCTATATCACATCACCAGTCCCTTAGCTCCTCACATTTTAGCTTTCAACCGCATGTTACAGTAGTCAGCAAATTTCCCATCCCTTTCCTATACACTAAAAAATTTAAGCCATATATAACCACAATCTTCAGCGAAACAACGTTTCTGGATGCAAAAAACTTTTTCAATCATTTTCTACTCCTTTCTTTCTGAATGTGGCAGATGACTACAGCAAAGTTAGCATTTCTCAGCTCTTTATGAACATAAGAGTGTTTGTGGTGCTTAGTCATCCACTCTACCTCCAATCTAAGGCAAAACTCCACTTGTAATTTTATAAAAAATAGCAGCCCATGTTTGTGGTGCTTAATCAAATTCTTACTATAACTCAAATTATATGCCATGGATAAACCTTGTCTAATCGTCTATAATCCCGTAGCATTATTAGTGATCATACCCACATGTAAAGACACAATCCTACAATTCAAATAAATACCATCCCCATCTCTTATTATTCTTCATGCTCCCAAGTCTTGCCTAAAAAAAACTGTCTTGATAAACAGTTCCCAGTTAACTGGGTCGGACCGTAAAGTCCAGTCCAGATTTCACAACCTTGCCGCCAGGCATAGATTGCCATACTCTAAAGCTCTTTAGCTCTCCCTATAATGATAATGTCAAATCGCCCCTAAATGAAACAGCTATAATCATAGTACGTAACTTGGCCGACCTCCCCTAGATGAACAGCTATAATTGATGAAGTAACCTGGCCTTAAAAGTGTAGGTAAACTATTGAATGAAAAAGGTGGGAATGTGCACATTCATGACCATATTTTGCACGAGGTTTGATACCACAACTTTATGCATTTGCAATAAGCTGCCCAATGCAGAGGTTCCTCCAACCACAGAGCATTGTAAATCCTCTAACAGATTTTACCCGTGTCTTTCTCACCTAACACAGATTTGACTTCCATTTTTTTTCTTTTTTCGTTATATTTTCCCTGATTATGAAAGTTCTTTTTACATTACACCTTTGCTTATGCCAGACATATACATAATAATTTTCAAGATACATCTTTTGCTTATACAAGGTATATACATAAAGATATAATCTCAAACACCAATTAAACTTCACCACGCCACACACAAAATAAGCAAACAAAAGCAACTGCAAATTAGATGGTAATCCAAGATCATAACAAGAACAAATGAAACAATTTAGCAAAAATAAAAAAGATCAATTGACACAGATTCTTATAATACAAAACTAAACTCATATTCATCATAGTACATACACAAATTCTTAAAGAATTGGTTCTGTATTTCGTCAAGATGATCATTTTCTTAGTTATTACCTATAGCATTTCAAAGTCCACCTCGTTCCCTTCTTTTTTTATATTCCTACCCAAAGATGCTAAGAGATAGTATTGAAAACAGAGAAAAAGCACTGACTCAGAGTAACATATTTACCATAACTGACCAATAAAGCTCCAATCTAAAAAAAAAAAAAAACCATACAGCTTCAATCTAACAGTTCCACTAGAAATTCAATACAGAAACCAAATAGATAAAAAAACGAGTTCAAACCAAAGTTTCAAACGGTGAAATTCTAGATGCAGACCAAAGCGACTCACCTTTTTTCTTAGTTTTGAGAGACCGCGTAGCCTTATCAAACGGTGATTTTTCCCACTGTTTCTCGGCAACCAACGTTTCTCTGTACACCTCGCTGTAGCTTTATCAACTATTTCGGCGAAGGTGATGAATTTAAAATAGTAGAGACTGAGAGTGAAGCCTGAGGGAAGACGATGAGTGAGAGAAGATGGTGAGTGAGTGAAGACGGTGAGTGAGACTGGAGAGGGTGAGTGAGACTGGAGAGGGTGAGTGAGAGAGGCGCTCAGACCTGCTTACTTGAGAGAAGACGGCCGGTGAGTGAGAGCGTGAGATTAGGTGGGAGAAGACGGCGAGTGACGGCGGAGAGGGTGGAGTCTGTGCGAGAGAGAGGGTGGAGTCTGTGCGAGAGAGAGGGTGAGAGTGAAAGTGAGAGTGGAGAGTGAGTGAGAGGCGTTAAATTTGAAAAAAACCCCTATTAGAAATCGAGTCTTAGAGACTCGGTTTCCAGGTATTCAGCCACGTCACACTTAGATCGCCACGTCACAACGCCACAATGGTCGGTTTAGAAATCGAGTCTCTAAGACTCGATTTCTATGTGGAAAGGCCTCCACGCTGGACCTGATCAGATCACAAAAACCGAGCCTCTGAGGCTCGGTTTATAAGCCCAAAATCGAGCCTCTAAGGCTCGAGATGCTCGGTTTAGAAGCCCAAAATCGAGCCTCTGAGGCTCGAGATGTTATTAACTGATATTCTTTCGAAACAGTGCTTACTAACTGAATAGTTCCCAAATTGGGCTCATTTCCCAATTTTGGCCTGATTTTTAGGGTGAAGTTGTTTTCAGCTTTTTTTTTTTTTTTTTTTTTTTTTTTTTAGTTGTGCTTGAAAAAAAGAAAAAAAAAATTGGTTTTTAGAAAGAAAAGTACTTTTTTAAAAAGTTGAGTGTTTGATAAAAATGGTTAAAAAGCACCTTTAAAAAAAATTGCATATTTTATTAGCACTTATAAAAGAGACAGTTTGAGAGGTAAAAAACTAAAAAAAATAATATTTATAAGGTAGTTTATTTCATACTTAAATCAATTGCTTTATATACTTACTAAAAAAAACTAATTAATAATCTATATATATATATATATATATCTAAAGAGAAATGATATGTCCACAATATTTTTAACAACATTTTCACAATAAATCTTAAGTGGCAGGTTATTACTGGTTGTTATTATTGGAGCAAAAAAGTAATCTTAGTGTTAGGTTCAAATTTAAACCAATAACAACTAACCACCTATGATTTGTTGTGAAAAATGTTGTGGACGTAGCACATCTGATATCTAAAAGTTGAAGCGTTACATTTATTATTACTATGTTCATATTGCACCACCTCATTTGTCACATCATTGCCTGCATAATCATTTTTTTTCTTATTTAATTTTTATACCTAAATTTTGTTGACAATATTTGAATATATAAATATTTTTTTGAGAATATATTAAATATATAAATAGATTGACTTTACACATTCATCTTGGACAGTTTTAATTTTATATATAACTTTGCATTTATAAATTCATTTATTTTATTTAGACGTTTATAACTAAGCAATAAAATCAATAAAGAATTTAAAACCAAAAACAATGTCTATACATATCTATTTATACTATTATATAATAATGGAAGCTTTAAAATAAATTTTACATAGCTCTTTTTGTGCCATGTCATTAGAAGCCTTTTTTTATTTTTAGTTTTTTACTTTGTTCAACCTTTCATCTTCTTCAACCATTGTCTTCTTCTTAGTTCAAATTTTCATCTTCTCCAATCATGTCTTCTTAAATTTTTCATTTGATTTCCTTTATATCTTCATAAATTCTACGGTTTCACTTTTTTGAACCTTTCATCTACTTCCACCCTTCCAACCTTTTATCTTCATAAATTCTACGGTTTTACTCTTTTGAACATTTCATCTGCTTCCACCCTTACTCTTCCAACTTGATTTTCTTAAAAATTTCTTTCACTTCATTTCCACAACTCTCCCCTATTCTTTCCAAGTTATTCAATGCGAAAAGGTCAATACTTTCTCTCTCTCTCTCTCTCTCTCTCTAAATTTGTCTCTTTTGATGCATTTTTTTTATTGTTTCAACCATTTTTTTCCCCACTAATAATTCTTTTTTTTTTTTTTGATTTAATTGTCACTTCACATTTGTTTCTCTTTTTGAAAAAGTTGTGTCGACTTTTATACATATTTAGGTATTTTGGTATTCCAATTCCTAATCAAATATTTTTTTTCCTTTTTTTATTTTTTTAGTGATCCATTTAGATGTTAAACTATGAGACTTTACTAAATTTTGTTTATTTTTAAATCATTTTGGGTGAACAAAATTGTAGTTTTTGTAGAGAAAGTGTTCTTAATAATTGTATTAGAAATACTCTATATATAGTGCCACTTATTTAGATAAAAGCAAAGGTTAATCAAATGGAAATAATTGGATTAGTGATATATTTTAGCTTTCGCAATTGTATTTTTATTATTATTTTGTTGTTGTTGTTATTATTATTATTATCAATTATTATAATAATGCACATAGAAACTTAAATATGAGATTTTGCTAATAATTGTTTATTTTATAATCTCTTTAGGTGGACAAATTTGCAGTTTCTGCAAAGAAAATAATCTTAATAGATTATATATAACCAAATCGATCAAGTTAATCATTGTTAAGCGATGATTGATATGACATTTTGCAAAGCGATGATTGATAAGACATTTAGTTTTTTTGCAAAGTATCTTCATATAGATTTGTTTTGTTTCAATGTATTTTTATGGATGTATTGAGATAAGTAATGTATTCAAAAAGAGAGATCAGGATTATACATTGTATACTTCAAAAGATATATAATATTAAAGTAAGATGCCACAAGTTGAAGTTTTTTAATAATGGGAAAAAGCTATATTTCTCATTCTTTTCTAAATGTCAATTGGCTCATAATATGAATAGATGAAAATCTTAATATAAAATAAAGTAAAATATATATAATTTTTTATTTATAGAAAACACAAAATTCATTACATAAAAAAAAATACTTGCCCTTTGTTTGCGTGGTAAACAATTATATAAAAAAGAAAATGAAATTCTCTTATGAGAAAAAGTTTTGTTACAAATTATTAATCCTAATATATAATTTTATGAATTTTTTTAAAATAAATTATATATTACATTTCATTTTAAAATAATCAGATATTCCCGCGCGATGCGCAGGGTTGCGACTAGTAATAATAATAACAAGAACAACAACAATAATAATAAATATATTATTGGTATTATTTTGATAATGTTTGTGTTAAGTCTTTTTAGTGTCATAATTCTTTGTTATTACCATTAATGACTTCTTATCAATATTAATTAAATCTAAATAATTTTCATCATCATGAAGCACAAAATGAAAATGTAAAAAGATGATAAAATACATACCAATAATCCAAGTTTAAATTGTATTACATAAAAATGTAAAAAGATAATAAAATACATACCAATAATCCAAGTTTAAATTGTACTACATAAAAATGTAAAAAATTGTATTACATGAGTTCTGCTCTAGTTGCTGCAACATCCCTAAACATTCTACCAAGTTGTTGTAGATTCTGTAGACCTTTGTTTTGAAATTTTGAAGCTTTGGGTACTTCCTACAAAATGTAATTGTCATTTCATTCATATTATAATAATATACACAACTATTTCAAACTAACTACATATTAATAAAATACTCAACTCTCCTTCAACTTCATGTCCCACTAATCATCACCAGCATCAATTGTTCCCTTCACTGCATCCCAACCTAAACTTGTGTCAAAACCCTTCAATTTTTCCCACACTCTCCAATCTGCTTTTAATACATCCCACCTACTTTTTATTAGTCCTTTTTATCATAGTTTAGACCGGTCTCATCACAGAATTTGATCACCAAATTGCTCCAACCTTTGGCACTTAAGGCAGCAAAGGTTCTTCTATTCCCAGCTTCAATCTCTTCCACACAAAGGTTACAAAAAGTAGTTGTCCAACTTGGATCTCCCCATAATGCTCTTGTTTTTATTGCCTCGGAGTTGGAAGTGGTGTTTTTACCCATCTATAGAGTTAAGCAACCATAAGAAATGCAAAAAATAGAATTCATAACATTCCAATCTAGTGAACTAGTTACAAGCATGATCTAATGGTAAACTTTTATATTTATTTTATTACACACACACACATGCATACTAATAGAGTCATGGCAGTTATAGTATAAAATTTTAAATTAAATTTGAATTGTATAATCAAAGCATTGGGTGGGTGGCTCAGCAAGCTAGATGTAGGCACTAGGTACATTGTACACAACATACTTAACAACAAGACACAACAAAAATAGGAATAGAGGGTTTGTGAGGACCAAGGTAGTCGATATCGTACCGATACTGGCCGGTATGAACCATGCCGGTTTGTATCGTACCGGTATTTATACCGGTATCGAAACGTTAACATTTCGTAACGGTTTAAATATCGACCATGTTTTGGCCAATTTTAGGCAATATCGGCCGGTATCGGGCGTACTAGCCAGTACATAATTTTTTTTTTTTTTAGTTTTGTAAATTTTGAATCTTTGTAAGGGCAGAATGGAAACTTATTTGCATTAATTTATTAGTATTATTTGTTTTCTTAGTATGCAATGAATAATTAAGTTTTCTATTTTTAAAATTGTGTTTTTTTTTCCTTTTAATTTATGCTAAAGTCTTAAACCATAAATAATTTATTCTAAATTGAGGTAATGTTTTATGGTAAACTTTTATATTTATTATAATACACACACACTAGCAGAGTCATGGTAGTTATAGTACAAAATTTTAAATTAAAGTTGAAATGGGTGGGTGGCTCAGCAGGCCAGATATAAGCACCAAGCACACTATATACGGCATACTTAATAACAAGATACAACTAAGTTAAAAGGAAAAGAAATGCACACTACAGAGAACAGGGGTTTGTGAGGACCAAGGTAGTCGATATCATATCGGTACCAGCCAGTGTGTACCGTATAGGTACATATGCCAGTACTTAAATGTCAATGTTTCGTACCGGTTTAAATACCGACCATGTACTAGCCGTATCGGCCAATTTTGGGCAAAATCGGCCAGTGCCGGGCGTACTGGCCAGTATAGGAATTTTTTTTTTTTTTTAGTTTTGTAATTATTCAATTTTTGTAAGGGCAAAATGATAACTTATTTGCATTAACTTATTAGTATTATTTGTTTTCTTTAGTATGCAATGAACAATTAAGCTTTTTATTTTTTATATTGTATTTTTTTTTCTTTTAATTAATGCTAATATCTAAAATCATGAATAACTTGTTCTGAATTGAGGTAATGTTGTATGGTTAAATTTTATATTTATTATAATACACACACACACACTAACAGAGTCATGGCAGTTATAGTACAAAATTTAAATTAAAGTTAAATTGTGCAATCAAAGAACGTGGGTGGGTGGCTCAGCAGGCCAGATGTAAGGACTCGGCGCACCATACCCAACATACTTAACAACAAGACACAACTAAGTTAGAAAGAAAAGAAATACACACTAGATAGAACAGGAATAGAGGGTCTGTGAGGATCAAGGCAGTCAATACCATACCGGTACGTATACTGGTATCGAAACATCAACGTTTCATACCGATTTAAATACGGCCATTTACTGGTCATATCATCCAATTTCAGGCAATACCAGGTGTAGTGGCCAGTATAGAAAAACGTTTTATTTTATTTTATTTTTTAGTTTTGTAATTATTGAATTTTTGTAAGGGCAAAATGGTAACTTATTTGCATTAACTTATTAGTATTATTTGTTTTCTTAGTATGCAATGATCAATTAAGCTTTCTATTTTTTATATTGTGTTTTTTTTTTCTTTTAATTGATGATAAAATCTAAAACCATGAATAATTTGTTCTGAATTGAGGTAATGTTTTATAGTAAATTTTTATCTTTATTATAATACACACACACTAACAGATTCATGGCAGTTATAGTACAAAATTTTAAATTAAAGTTGAATTGTGCAATCAAAGCACGTTGGTAGGTGGCTCAGCGGGCCAGATGTAGGCACTAGGTATACTGTACACAGCATACTTAATAACAAGACACGACTAAGTTAAAAAGAAAAGAAATGCAGACTACACTGAATAGGAATAAAGGGTCTGTGAGGACTAAGGTAGTTGATATTGTACCGGTATCGGCCGGTTTGTACCGTATCGGTACGTATACCGGTATCGAAACGTCAACATTTCGTATCGGTTTAAATACCGGCCTGTATCGGCCAATTTCGTGTAATACCGGGCATACTGGCCCATACAGAAAAAAGTTTTTATTATTATTTATTTTTAGTTTTGTAATTATTGAATTTTTGTAAGGGCAAAATGGTAATTTATTTGCGTTAACTTATTAATATTATTTGCTTTCTTAGTATGCAATGAACAATTAAGCTTTCTAATTTTTATATTGTGTTTTTTTTTTTCTTTTAATTGATGCTAAAGTCTAAAATCATGAATAATTTGTTCAGAATTGAGGTAATGTTTTATGATAAATTTTTATATTTATTGTAATACACACACACACACACACACACACACACACACACACACACACACACACAGATACATGCATGCATATATATATATATATATATATATATATATATTTTTTAATATAAAAAAATAATTGTAAACCCGAAACGGTACCCCGGTATTGACCGATACCGAAATATATCGTTCCATTGGTCAAACCGGTACAGCTTCCAGTCCAAGATTGACTCCCTTGTCTGTGACTCTAGTCTTCGCGAAAGAAGAAGAAGAAACACAAAGACATATGCTCTTCGGAAAACAAGGGTGGGACGGCAAAAGCGGTTTCACTAGAAAAGTGGTAGCAAGTGGCAAAGATGCTCGTGTGTAATATTTTATTTTATTTTATTTTATAGTTTCCTTCGATTTTCTTTACCGGCTGAATTACTTTTTTCCACTAAAATCCGAAATGTTTCCTAATATTTCTAGAATGACCCTATACTTCCTAGTATATAGAGTGGCACTAAACGACTGTGTTTCTTTTTCTTTTTCTTCTTCTTCTTCTTCTTCTTCTTCTTTTGAGGTTTTTGGGGTACAAATTCAAAGAGAAGTAGGGAAATTTTCAAACCATGGGAACTGGTCAATGTTCTAAGAACTGTGTGGTTGGACTGCGGTTTGAACGGTTTCGTGATTTTTTGGTATAGACCGAATCTTAGGGTTAAAAGAACCATATTTACGAGAGGTTCATGGTTAATTGGATTGGACTGTATGGTCTAGTCCAAAAACCATGCAAAAATGTAGGAACCAAATTAATAATAACTCCAATATGGTATCTTTGCCTAGGAAAACCCAAACTTTCTCACCTATCTAAGAAATTGACAATTATCCAAAAAAATATTTTACCTATCTAGGGAGTGAGGGACAATATAATGTCTTGTACATGTCTGCTCACTGCTTGGTTTTTTTTATTTATTTTTTATTTTTTTTAATTTGTAACTGAATAGTGATAATATTAAATTCTGTGCTTACATATTTTGCTCTAAAAGGGTTGCTAATTTTTCTTTTTCATGTTTTTGATATTTCTGTTATGTTTTGTTTTAATTTCTTTTGTCAAAGTCTGCCTAGCTAGCTGTGTTTTTAGGGTTAAATACTTAATTTGGTTGGTTATTTTTTTTATTAGAATTTTGTAGTCTACTTAGATATATGTTCTTAGAGACAAGTGTGGTAAATTGTTAGTAGTCCTAACTCCTAACATTGTCTACCATTGAGGACTTTCCTTGGAAAGATGAAAGCTTACATATATCGATCAATATATGTAAGCTAACATATTGTAATCATAAAAACAATTTATGTTGAAGATGAAGCTCAAGCACAGAGAAATGGAGGTTCAGGTTCAACCCAAAATCAACAGCTAATGTGCACCGTTTCATTAAAGGCATAAGTGTTGCGCACCGTTTTGATTGTGTAATTGGTGCTTCTTCATTGTGTGGTCAAACGGTGTCGTGTTGAGCTACTCAAATGGTAGTTACCTTGGCGCGAAGAACAGTTATGGATGAGCTGGAGCTTCCGTGGATTAAGGCGCATAGTTTGGATTTTTTATCTATTCTGTTATAACTGTGATTGTAACTATATATATGATGTGTATGTCTTAGTTGTAATTAAGTTCAGGAATTCACACTTTCATTTCAATCAAGAAGATATTTTCTCTCAATCTCATTCTTTCTCTCTCTCACTCTCTGTTCTCTAACTTCCTCTCTGTTCATTTATTTTCTTAACTATTCTTCTTCTTCATTGAACTTTTCCTTGTGATTCTCTTTGTTTACTGTGTGACAAAACTCATCATGGTATCAGAGCTATCTGTTACTGAAACAGTGACGGCTACAAGTTCAACAATGGCAGCAGCTACGAGCTCAACAATGGCTGCATCTTCATCTTCAATGTTTTCTTCAAATTCTTCAGTCAATATACTTAACCAACCACTTCTTTTGCTTTCTAATATGGCCAACATGATGACCATAAAGCTAGATAATACAAACTACATAGTTTGGAGGCATCAAATGACAATGGTGCTAGAAACTTATTCACTGTTTGAGTTGATTGAAGAACCACAGTTGATTCCAGATCAATATCTCAAAGATCTCTCAGGTTCATACATAGCAGTTGTGAATCCTGATTTCTTGATTTGGAAGTCAAAAGAGAAGGCCTTGCTTACCTTCTTGAGCTCTACCCTGACTCCCTCAATTCTGGCACTCACAGTGGGGTGTTCTTCAGCATTAGAGGTCTGGAAAGTCCTGTAAAATAGGTTCTCCTCCATTTCCAGGTCACATGTTATGAACCTTAAGGGTGAGCTTCACAATATTAGAAAGGGAACTGATTCTGTAGATTCATATCTGCAGAAGATAAAAGTTGTCAGAGACAAACTTTTGGCTGTTGGAGTAATTGTAGATGATGAAGAATTGCTTCACAGCACTCTCAAAGGACTTCCCAAAGAGTATAATGCCTTTAGATCAGCTATAAGGACCAGAAGTACTCATGTGAGTTTTGATGATCTTTCAACTATGCTTAATGTAGAAGAGGAGTCTCTAAATGATGGATCTGAGATCAAAGATACCATCTTTGCTATGGCAGCAACATCCACTCCAAAACCAAATAACAATGGTTTTAACCAGTCTTTCAATAGAGGAAGAGGTAGAGGTTACTTCAATAATAGAGGTGGTAGAGGATCAAATGGACCATCTCAATTCTCTCCCTCCAATCAGTTTCAGCAAGCACAATCTAATTTCAATGGAGTTAAGTCAGAAAGGCCAATTTGTCAGATTTGTGGAAAAGTTGGTCACTTGGCCCTGGATTGTTACCATAGGATGGATTATGCTTACCAAGGTAAGCATCCACCTACCAAGCTTGCAGCTATGACCACTGCATCCAATACTTATCTCACTTAAGATTAGCCTTGGCTTGCTGATAGTGCTGCAACAGACCATATCACTTCTAGCCTTAGCCATCTCAACTTTCCCAAGCCTTATCAAGGTCAAGATCAGATCACTGTTGGCAATGGTCAAAATCTCCCTATCACTCATCTAGGTAATACTTCTATTCCTCTTTCTCAATTTGCACTTCAACTTAAAAATGTTCTTAGAGTTCCTTCCATTGCATCAAACCTTGTTTTTTTCAATAAAATCTGTCATGATAATCAATGTTGGTGTTATTTTGATGAGAATATCATTTCAATTCAGACCTTAGCCATGGGGAAAGTTCTATACCAAGGTAAGAGTAAAGATGATGTCTACCCCATCTATCCTCAAGAGGCTTCTCAGTTCTCTTTGTCTCCTACCATTTGTAATAGTGCTTTTAATGTTTCTGTTTTCAATAAAACTCTTTGGCATTTGAGACTTAGGCATCCATTTGACCAGGTTCTCACACATTTGTTTCCCAATGCCAAATTTGGTTTAAATAAGTGTACCCTTGTGAATACTGATTGTACACACTGTTTGTATGGCAAAATACACATGTTACCATTTCCTAAGTCTTTCTTTAATGCATCATCTCCTTTTGAGCTTATTCACTCTGATTTGTGGGGTCCTGCTCCTATTACCTCTGTTAATGGCTTTAAATACTATGTTTTATTCATTGATCATTTTACCAGATTTACATGGATCTACTTGCTTAATTCTAAGTCTGAAGTTTTTACTAAGTTTATGCATTTTAAAGCCATGGTTGAAACACAATTTTCTACTAAAATTAAAACCTTTAGGTCTGATGGTGGTGGTGAGTACACCTCAAATGCTTTCAAAACTTACCTCTCTCAACAAGGTATTGTTCACCAAATTTCTTGTCCATACACTCCCCAACAGAATGGTTTAGTTGAAAGGAAGCACAGACATCTTATTGAAACCACCATCACTCTCTTGTCTCAAGCTTCCATGCCTTCCTCCTATTGGTCTTATGCAGTTCTCACTGCTGTGCACTTGATCAATCTTCTTCCCACATCTGTTCTTGCCTTCCATTCTCCCTAGAATAAACTATATACTATTTTTCCTGATCTTTCTCAACTCAAAGTGTTTGATTGTGCTTGTTATCCACATCTCAGACCTTACACTCCTCATAAACTTGCTTCAAGATCCACTAAATGCATATTTCTTGGCTACCCTATAGGCACAAAGGGCTACTTATGCTTAGACTTGAAAACAAAACACTTATATAATCCCAGGCATGTTATTTTCAATGAATCCAAATTTCCTTTTTCCTCTCACACCAATTCCTCTCCTTCTACTTCCTCACCTTCTTTGTCTTCTGATCTTTCTTGGTTTTCCAATATGTTGAATCTTCATTCTACAAACCAATCCTCAGTTCTAGGTCTATATGCTGTCACTACTCCTTCTTCCACTGTGTCCATTGCCAATACATCTGATCTTAGTCCTTTGCTACCATCACTTACCTCTAATACTTCCTCATCTCCATCCACTATCTTACCTTCACTGCCTTCTCAGCCTACCTCTACCTTAGATATATTACCTACCTCAAATTCATCTCTGTCCATTTCTTCATCAGATTCTTTACCTGATATACCTTCTGCTCAACCCTTCCCTACCACAATATCTACAAATCATCATCCTATGCAGACCAGGTCCAAGAGTGGTATTTCTAAACCTCTTCCCAAATTATGTTACAAGGTTGTGTTGGACTATACCTTCACTGAACCTCCCACTTATAAGGTTGCTTCTCAATATCCTAAGTGGTGTGAGGCCATGGATGCTGAGTTTTAAGCATTGCAAAGGCAGCAGACATGGTCTTTGGTTCCTGCACCTCCCAATGTTAATTTGGTTGGGTGTAAATGGGTCTATAAGTTGAAGTTGAATAGTAATGGTTTCATCTCAAGGTACAAGGCCAGGTTGGTGACCAAAGGTTTTCATCAACAAGCAGGAGTTGATTTTCATGAAACTTTTAGTCCTGTCATTAAGCCTGCTACTGTGAGGCTTGTTATTGCTATTGCTGTTAGCTGCAATTGGAGTTTAAGGCAACTTGATGTCTCAAATGCATTTTTACATGGATATCTTAAGGAAGATGTCTATATGTAGCAACCACCTGGTTATGTTGATTCCCTTCATCCTTCATATGTGTGCAAGCTTCATAAATCCTTGTATGGCCTTAAACAAGCTCCTAGAGCCTGGTTTGAGAGGTTTACTTTCCACCTTCTTCATTTGGGGTTCACTGCATCTTTGGCTGACAGCTCTCTCTTCATTTTTCAGTCCTCAAGCACCATTATTTACCTGTTATTATATGTGGATGACATTATTGTTACAGGCAATAATGCTTCTTAGGTTGCTCATCTTATCACTGCCCTCAATCAGGTGTTTGAACTCAAGGACTTGGGTCCCTTTAGCTACTTCTTAGGAATCCAGATATCTCATACTAAGCATGGCATATCTCTCAGTCAATCTAAGTATGCCTCTGATGTCTTACATAAGTTCAATATGGAAAATTCTAAGCCTGTGAAGACTCCTTGTTGTTCATCTTCTTGTTTGGTGCCTCATTCTGGTATTCTTTTGTCTAATCCCACTGTATATCAAAGTATGGTAGGTGCTCTACAGTATCTTACCTTTACCAGACCAGATTTGGCCTTCAGTGTTCATCAACTGTGCCAATTCATGAGCAAGCCCAACTCAGCTCACTTGGAGGTTGCTAAACGTGTCCTTAGATATCTCAAGGGCACTTTGAATCATGGCATTTGCTTCTCACCTGGCCCCTTGTCTCTCACTGCTTTCTCTAATGCAAATTGGGCAGGGGACCTACAGACAGATACTCTACCACTAGATTATTGGTTTTTCTTGGTCCCAATCCTATTTCTTGGTTTGCCAAGAAACACCCAACTATCTCACGCTCCTCCACAGAAGCTGAATATAGGGCCTTAGCTACAACTGCTGCTGAACTTTCTTGGTTACGAATTTTGTTCAAGGAGCTTTGAATTTTTCTTCCTTATGTTCCTGTCATATGGTGTGATAATGTGTTAGCCATTGCTCTTTCTGCCAATCTCATATTCCATTCCAAGACTAAGCATTTGGAAGTGGATTATCATTATGTTAGGGAAAAAAGGCTCTTCGCAGAGATCTCAAAATTGGGTTTGTTTCTGGTACAGATAACATGGCTGATATCTTTACCAAGCCATTACTTGCTCCTCTGTTTCTTTCCTTTCGTTCCAAACTCCTGGAGGATTCCTCCCCTTGTCGTTTGAAGGGGGGTGTTGAAGATGAAGCTCAAGCACAGAGAAATGGAGGTTCAGGTTCAACCCAGAATCAACAGCTAATGCGCACCGTTTCATTAAAGGCATAAGTGATGCGCACCGTTTTGAATCAACAGCAACAGCTGATGCGCACCATTTCATTAAAGGCATAAGTGATGCGCACCGTTTTGATTGTGTAACTGGTGCTTCTCCATTGTGTGGTCAAACGGTGTCATATTGAGCTACTCAAATGGTAGTTACCTTGGCGTGAAGAACAGTTATGGATGAGCTGGAGCTTCCGTGAATTAAGGCGCATAGTTTGGATTTTTTATCTATTCTGTTATAGTTGTGATTGTAACTATATATATGATGTGTATGTCTCACTTGTAATTAAGTTCAAGAATTCACACTTTCATTTCAATCAAGAAGATATTTTCTCTCAATCTCAATCTCATTCTCTCTCTCTCTCACTCTCTGTTCTCTAACTTCCTCCCTGTTCATCTATTTTCTTAACTGTTCTTCTTCTTCATTGAACTTTTCCTTGTGATTCTCTTTGTTTACTGTGTGACAAAACTCATCAATTTAAACAAATAGAGTTGTATTGCGATTTCCATATTGTAGTTGCAGCCTTTGAAACTCCAAATTTCCCTCCCAATGCTCATGCATTACACCCTTTTTTTTGGGTGGTATTTCTAGATTATGGGAGTCCAAGTGCTACTTGAAGTTATGGTGTTAGGATCAAGTGCTAGCGGTTCAAGGCAAAAAGGTTCACTTGCTGTTTCAAACGCAACATCCAGTGAAGGTGTCGATTCAAGTGCTGCTGGTGGAGGGTCTGAAATAGTTTTGCTAGGCAGTTTCAGATCATCGTGTAATTAAAGTGGCTTTGGAATATTTTGGGCAGTGGTAGTTTTGTACTTTGTGTATTTGGAAGTGGTGAAGGAAGGGTTCTCCTTTTTTCTTTATCTTCTTCTTCCTCTTCATTTTTATTTTTTGGTGTTTGTGTGGAGAATCAAGTGGTAATGAATAATGAATATGGCAGCATTGAATGTGTTTATGACAAATTTGGAATTTTATGACGTGTGAGCAATGAGCAAGAATAGGTTCATGTTTATGAAAACTAATCTCAATCCCCTGCGATGCATGAAAATATATAATTATTTTGAGATATTGTATAATGTATAATTTATTCTCCAAATTTTATTATAGATAATTTGTTCAACCTAAAAATTAAATAGTTTCTAAAAGCAATTTTTTTTTTAATGATTTAGAATTTATTAAAAAAGAAAAGCAAGATCTACAATGAAGTTCATAACACCAAACCAGCTGCATATACTATAAATTCCAGTTTCTATTTCTCCTTTTTTTTTTTACAAATATATACTAATTTTATCAATTTTGGTGTTTTTGATTGGCATTATTATTTTTTGGATATGACTAAAGTCTTTTAACCATTGTTATTATGAATTATGTTCTCCTAATTTCTTTTGGTACAACTAAAATTTTTAAGTTTCAAATTTATTATTCAATTTTCTTATTCTCTTAAGGAGATTCATAATAATAAAAATTTATCATGTAATTACAATTGATAATATTCTCAACTCAAACCTGTCTTTTTTTTCATTTTTAATGAGTATAACACTGTAGACCGAAATGGACTGAGTGAATCGAAGTGGACTAAATTGAACCTAAATGGACCAAAGTGGACCAAATAGACCAAACTGAATTGAAGTGGACCATTCTACTAAATTGAACCTGAATGGATTAAATTCCACCCATTTTGGCTCATTCTACTAAATTCCACCAATATGGTGATTTTTGGTCGTTATGTAAACAAATCATTATTTTTTCCTAAAGCTATTTTCTTAGATTACTTCACTTTTTTTTTAACGAGAAATTTTTATGGACAAAATTTGGTTATAAATTAGTTTATATTCAATAGCTACAACTCCACTCAATATATTTTTTTTATTAAATGTGAGTTTTGAAAAATCTACCATTGGATTAAAAATTGCCATTTTCCAACCAATTTTACTCTATTCTTCCTTCCTCTCCTCCATCCAAATTGGTCATTAAGCAATTGTCTAATTCACATAATGGTAGGTCCAGCCCTGCCCATTAGTACATGGGAAGGGAACCACTCGGACTAACAAGTCCGGCCATTTAAGGGTCATTATTCAAAGATGAATAAATCTAAGGTCTAAATTGTGCTCATTAACTCTAGTTTAGTTTAACCATAGTTTTAATTTAATTAAATTAACAAAATCTAAATCTTAAATTATTCTATTTTGAAATAATTTTTCCTTGCGAAACAAACATACACAACTACAAAGGAGGGCCTTCTTAAAAAAAAAAAAAAAAAAAAAAAAAAAAAAAAAAAAAAAAAAAAAAAAAAACTACACGAGGAATTTAATGAAGAAGAAGAAAACCAAGCTAGAAGCGCAGGTATGACTAAAAGTTTGTTATCAATCACATACAGTGAGTACATATAATCAATCATGGCATTTATATTTTTTGTGTTTCGACATGGGGAGAACATTATCTTTCATTATTTACATTTTCTAAACAAGATCTTAAATTTATAGTAGGTAAGAGCATTTACATTGGCTCTTGTAAATGCCATATGTTGCTAATATTTAGCATCTAACCATGAAAATGATGCATTAGACGTGTAAACCTAAAATTTTTACGAGTTCGCTATAGTGCTTTCTTACATTTAGAAGTTACTGTAGACTATTCTATTTGTTTTTAATCTCTTTTATTCTTTCTCTTTGGTCTATGTCAGACTCATTTTCTTTCTTAACTCTCTCTCTCTTTCCTCATCTCAGTATTTCGTCTCCCTTTCTCTTTGTGATCTCTCTCACTCTCTCTCTTTGTGCTAGTGGTTAGGCCTCCACACCGGTAAGAAGCAAAGGCTGTGGGTTGCGATTTGGGCCATGAGTCGGATCTGGCGATGATTGCAGCTTGTGTCGTGAGTCAAATCTAGTGGGTCAGGTGATGGGTTTGGATCGGTGGATCGGTTGTGTGGGTCGTGGGTCAGGTGGTGGATTTGGAGTTGTGGGTCAGGTGGGTTGTAGTGTGGAGATTGGCAGGTTTCTCTTGGTTATTTGATGGTAATTCTTTTGGGTTTGGGACCTTGGGTGTTGGTTATTTGATGGTGGGTTTGGAGTTTTGGGTTCTTCTTTCTATGGGTTTTTTTTTTTTTTTTTTTTCCTGTTGTGACCGGTGCCTAAAGGAAGAGGTGAGTATGGCTGAATTGGCATTGGAGAGAGAAAAAAAAAAAATCAAGGCTTTTTTCAAGTTGTAGCAAGGCGTGTATTGGTGGGTGGATGTTCTGGGTTTGGGTTGGTGGTTGCTGAATGAGAAAGAGAAAAAAACGGAGAGATGGAGAACAAAGATGAAGAGAGAAGAGAGAAGAGAGAGAGATTTTTTATATTATTTTATTGTGTAATTTATATTATTTTAATATATTGTATGTAAAAATAAAATATGAGATGTTGAGTAAATTATAAAATGGTATGATATAAGTAGTTTTTGAGATAGTAAAATGTGATATTTTTTACATATGGGATGTGAATGCTCTAATAATGTAATGGTAAAGTTATGTGTCATTCCGAGCTTCCATTGTCAATAATTAAACTATTTTGTTTCAAAATTTTGTCATTTTGAGCTAGATTGCTTCCTCAAATTAAGTCCTCCCCACACAAGTTTGGTTGAAACTTTATAGGTAAAGACACCATTTATTTATTTTTAGTTTATGCTCGTCCAAAAAAATCTCATTCCAATACTATATTCATATTCATATGCTAATACAGTATTCTTGGCCAGGTTGAAGGATCAGTTCCTCTCCTACTTAGAAAATCATATATTATTTTCATCAATTTCAAGAGATAAAAATAATTAAACTCTTAACCAATGGGTTTTTTTTTTACGCCTTTCTATTTCTTTTTGAAAGGAAATCTTTGTTGGAAAGGGGTAGTAAAGCAGGACACTTTAAGATGCCTCTGTTTCTCCGACGCATGGCTCTTAAGATTACATACCTTGAAGAGAAGGATTTAAAATTTTTGGTAGTTGATGGTGAAGAGATAGAAGAACAACCGTCAGAGAAAGAATGGGAAGACGTGCGAAGGGTGTCATTGATCGGTCAGAAATTATGTAATCTACCTAATAAACCTGCGTGTAGTAAAATCTCAACATTACTACTACAAAAAAAACCCAAGCTTGACAAAAATTCCAGAATCATTCTTTGAATACAT
Organism: Lithocarpus polystachyus; assembly: GCA_033629205.1. Classification (NCBI taxonomy): domain Eukaryota; kingdom Viridiplantae; phylum Streptophyta; class Magnoliopsida; order Fagales; family Fagaceae; genus Lithocarpus; species Lithocarpus polystachyus. Next base: position 57,082,848 of record CM066171.1, read on the forward strand.
GTGTGGCCTCCGACTTCTGGATTTGTATGATACAAGGATCATATCACTGCCATCACCTATTTCCAACCTGATAAATCTAAGGGTGCTATATCTAAACAATTGTGGTGAATTAATGGAGTTGCCTTCTCAGCTAGACAAACTAAAGAGTCTTGAAATCCTTGATCTACGCTACACAGGAATTCTCACCTTGCCTTAAGAGCTTGCGCAATTGACTGGTTTTAAGTGTCTGAGAGTTTCATTTAAGCAGTGTTTTGTAACTTATGCTTGTATTATCTCCCTATGAATGGTATATATATATATATATATATATATATATATATATATATATATATATATAGGAAAGAGATTATTTTTTATCGAATGACAGTTATACCCTCGTTTGATGGGTCACAAAACATGCAACAAAATTCTCAAAAAAAAAAAAAAAAAAAAAAAATTGGACTTGGAATGTTTGGTATACTAATAAGAGTGCGTATGCCCAGTTTATTTATTTATTATTTATTTTTGTCTCAGTTTTTTTCTTATAATTTTTTTTTTTTACCTTTGTTGACTATAAATTTTTAGTTTATTGTTACACATTTAACGTTAACAGTAAATTTTATTATACACTCATTAATGTATACTCGATACACACTTTTTTTTTTAATTGTGTTTTACATGATTTCATAATATTAATTAAAATAGTTTTTTATTAAAAACACAATTTTATTTCATATGACAAAATGTGTACGAATTATAAAAAATGATATCTTTTAATAAATAGTAATGCATATTTGCTACCGCAAATATTCTGTTCCAAGGTAAGAAATGAGCGAGTAGGTGGACTGTAGGCTGTCATCCGTATTAGTCAAATAATTAGGAGAGTTTTGTGTGAAAGTGCGAGGTGATCTGCAGCGCTAGTTGACTCAGAGTGTAAAGGTTTATCCCTTTCTATGACCAGGCTTTCAGACAGCTTTCAACCTTTCTATTAAAAGCAGTACCAAAGAGCTTCAAGGAAGAAGAAAGAAAGCCCAGCTAGACGCACAGGTACTACTAGAAAAGTTTGTTATCAATCACATGCCGTGCATACATATTAACACAGATAGCATTTATACTTGTTGTGTTAATAATGAAATTTTTACTGGGAGTTGAATTTTGTAGGATTGTTACACACTAGTCATTTAGAGCTTCGAGATAACCAATAATTGTTTTAGTTCAAGATTTTATCATTTTGAGATGATTAAAATTCCAAAATTGCTTATGCAAGCACTGTAGTTGATCAAAACCAAAATTTCAGATAAAGTTGTCGATGATGTTAGTGGTTATAATTGTTTAATAACCCAGATAGTAAAAGAAATGGTAAAGAAAATCTTTTACTCGAACTTTATGTTTGTTTGATAGCTAACATAAAGTTTGAGGGAATTTTTTTTTTTTTTTTTTACTTTACCATTTCATTTATATGTCTGTATGTGTTTGTTTGCTATCAATATGGTCTGTAGACAATGAATTTATACTCAATTTGGCTCTGTGGTCCTTTCGTTGAAATTCGTTAATCTTCTTCTATTGAATGTCATATGACATGCATGCGATATTTTGAATCTTTGATGAAGGATCAAAATGTATTTTGGATTTGTTATGGAGCTTTCATTTTAATATATTATATAGATAAATAGATGGATTTGAACTTTTTCTCCTTTCAATTGGGTTGTTACAGCTTACCGATTTTGTTTAGTTACCTAAAATTAAAAAGAGAGAAAAGAGAAGTTAACTCTAATAATGACTGATTTATTTGTTTTATCATCTATGATTTAGCTACAAAAGTAGTTGCCGTCTCTATTACACATAAAACCCCTGTTTTAAAGAAGCCAATAATTCTTATGCTTTCCCTCCTTCCAAAACCTTTGAGCCTTTTATCTTGGAGATCGTATACCGCTCAACTAATAACCATACTTAAGCCAAAGAAGGTTAGTAAGAAGTTAACACCTCTGAGGTGTCTTTCTTTCTTTTCTTTTTCCATTTTTTGTTTCACCTTAAGCTTATTTCTTGCTGGATAAATGTTGACTGTACTAGACTCCCAAGTCCCAAGTGCATTTCAACAAGGCAATAACATCTGCTTCATCTCAAACACCAATAGAATTGTTGAATTAATGATGTCATAAACGTAGTGTTTATGACATAAAAGAGACACAAAAGACTTGTCAAATTAGAAAGGATAAGAAATTTAAAAATCAAACTGCTTTACTATGAAGTGATCTCGTAGATTGTAGAGGGTATTTAAGACTGGAGGTCACTTACCATTCATATTTTATGTGTACAAACATGTGAACTTATCATTCATATTTTATGTGGTTCTTATGTGGCAGTTCTTAGGTCCGCCAAAGAGCCACATAAAATATGAATGATAATTACTGGGTTCTATGGGAATTCTTCATCACAACAAACATTAGCTCTAGCACAAAGGAGAAGATCCAGCCCCTATACTCCAGATAGTCAAAATTACAAAGATCAATCAACAGCTAAGTATACTGAATGTAAATTCTAAGGAATTGGCCACTATTCTAAATATAGTAAGCAGTGGTAGAGCCACTTGAGGACCTAGGGGGGCTTGGCCCCCCAAAACTTTTGAAAAAAATTAAGAAATTATTTTTTTGAAAATTCTTAAATAACCTTATAATTTTAACCCCCATACCTGATAATATACCTATATGTTTAAGAAAGTCTAAAAATAAACACAATTTTCATTTAAATAAAATACAATTCATAAATATATGTCAACAAATTACAATAATTACATATTCAGCGTCTTTAAGATGAACACAAATATATATACGCTTAGATTAAATTAAAATAAAAATTCAACCCTGTATAGAAATAAAAAGAAATAAATAAACGCACATGTATTTTAACAATTACCTCAACAAATAAAAGAAAAAAAAATTCTAATTTTCAACTTAAGACATCTAGGACTTACTTGTACACAGTAAAAAAATTGAAAGCCTGAAACTTTCTCTCCCACACGGCCACACAGTTGCAGTCTTCCAGAAACAAACTTTCTTACACAGGTGACTCTCTCTCTCTCTCTCTCTCTACCTGATTGAGGACTTGGCCTTTGCGTTCTTCTTTATTTCTTCTTTCAGGCTTTAAGTTCTTTCTCTTTGCCTTCTTGCCACTGCGCCCTTTGCCTTTCTTTTTTTTCTTTCTTTTTTTTCAGTTCTTTGCTTTTCACCCCTTTGTTTAAAAGAAAAAGTTTTGTCCCTTTGTTTAAAAGTATACGTTTTGCAGTAGTGTAGCGTGCTATGTGTTCAATTTAGACCAGAAGGAGTGACTCAATTCTGTCCCTTTGTCTTTGTCATTGTCAGTGACTCATTGTCGTGGGACCCTCAATTTGTGAAGCTTCCGTTCTTGGGCAGTGCTCTATTTATGCCACTAAGACCATCTGACCCATATGTTTTTAATACTTTCCAGGTATTTGTATTTTCTTTGTTTTAATTTTTTTATATTTCTTTTCATTGCTTTATTTTTTTAATTCTTTATAATATATTACTTATTATTTTAATAATCAATATATTATAAACAATATATATTCACATGTATTTAATTGTTATTTATTATATTTTTTTTTTTTATGTATTGATATATGAATGATTGTTTGTCTTTTATTTAGCAATTTTTGGACTATTAATATTTTTTAGTATATTTTTTTAAATCTCAGTTTTGAACAAATATGTTTAACTTTTATGTTATTGTATATTTTGCGACTTTGCCCATTTTATAGTTGATTAAAGATATTAAATTATTTTGTCAATTTTGTATCATGATTGTTTATTTTTAATTAAATATACTTTTGTTTATATATATTCAGTTATGAAGTATTGTACATTATTATACATTTCATACATACAAAAAAAAAAAATTTATATATGGCTCCCTCAAATATAAATTCTTGGCTCTGCCATTGATAGTAAGACAGATTAATAGTCATTGTGCAAGAAATTAACTAATTTTAGAGTATCACCAAGGTGAGGGGAACCTGATTCCCAAAAGACAGGCAGAAAATACAAAGCATGTATAAATGATAGCGGTGGTGACGCCACTTGCAAGTCAGGGTGTTCCTAGGAACACCCTGACTTGAAAAAATTCCTGAAAAATTTTTATTTTTTTATTTTTTATATTTACCCTATAATAGGAACACCCTCAACCATAGAATTAGGAACACCCTCAAATTAAAAAAAAAAAAAAAAAAAATTTAGATGTTCTACGAATCTACTTTCAAGCCAAAAAAAAAAAAAAAAAAAAGCCCAAAAAAGAATTTGAACTAAAATCTGAAAAAAAAAAAAAAAAATTGTAACATAGCCAAGCCTACGGCAAGCCCATCAGACAAACAAATTTTCCAAACCCACGGATTCTCCAAAAAAAAAAAAAAAAAAAACAGAGCAACCATCAGTCCCTAAGTCTAAATCAGATATCACTAAACACGGCAAAGGTTTATCAAAAAACAAAAGAAAAGTTTACCAAAAAAAAAAAAACAAAAGAAAAAAAAAACCACAAAAAAAGCCTAAAGCTGCAAACCTAAACTCAGTCCCAACGGACCCAACGCCGCACTGCTCAAGCCCAAATGCGACGCCAGACGAAGATCGAATCGGTCACAGACGGCTCGCTCGTCGGAGATCGGGTCCGTCATAGCTCGTCGGAGATCGTCGTTCCGCGTCACATCGGATCGGTCTCGCCCTCTGCCGCTTCGCCTTCGCGTCGTCGTCGACTCGTCGCTGACAGCTCGCCTCCTCCCTGCTCGGCTGCTCCGGTCAGTCCAGTGCTTCCTCCCTCAAGCTCAAGGTATTTCTTTTTTTTAAGCTACCTTCTCCTTCTCCTTCTCTCTTTTTCTCTGACTCTCTCAGTCTCTCACTCTTCTCTGACTCTCTCAGTCTCTCTCACTCTCTCTCTCTCTCTCTATCTGAACTTAAAAGTCTAAAAATGAAATGAATGGAACTCTCTCTCTCTTGAGTCTTTTTATTCTTTAATAGGACTATCTCTCTCTCTCTCTCTTGAACTAAGCCCGGCTGGCCGGCTGTGATTGGCTGAACTTTATTGCTTTATTAAAAATGTTTGTGACTTTTGTCTGTTTTTGAGTTTTGAATTTGGCTTTTACTGTTTTATTTTATCTGTTGGTGTTGGTCAGTTGGTGTGTGTAGTGTGTTGGTGTTGTCAGTTGTAATATTAATTGTTTTTTAGTGTAAATGTGAATGTGTGATTGTGAAATTTTTTGATTGGCAGGGACATGATGAGGTATGCTCAGCTTGTGTGTTGTGTGGGGTGGGGTAGATGGGCACAGCCGCACATGGAGGGGCTGCACATTGCACTACTTTAGTGCTATGTGTGCTTTAATTATTGTGCATTTGTGCACCACATGAGATGTGTTGTGCACATAAATGCACATAAAGCTAAACAAATAAATATAATAAATTAAAGTAATATAATTAATAACAAATAAATTAAAGAAATATAATTTATTATTAGGCTAAACAACAATAATTAAAGCTGTATAATTAAACAATACATTATAAAAGACAAACAAATTAAGTTATGTTAAGCTAAATAATAATTAATAATTAATGAAACAACAATATAACAAATTATAGTTTATAAAACACAAACAAATTAATGAAACAATTAAGCAACAATAATTAATAATTTTATTAATATTTCAAATGAACTTATAGTTTATTGTTTATCTTTTTGCTAGAATTATGGACAAATATTTGATAAGAAAACCACGTATCCAAGATTCATCTCTTGTACAAGATTCATCTCTTGTGCAAGATTCATCTTCATCTTCTAAGCAAATTCGTGTTGACTTTAACTTATAAAATCTTCCTTCTGATCCTGGGCTACGACAAAAGATATCATCTTATCATTCTAATAATCATGATGAAATAAGAAGATAGAAATTGGTTGGAATATAGTATAGACAAGGATAAGAAGAAATTGGTTGGAATATGTAGGTAGAAATTGGTTGGAATATAGTATAAGAAGAAATTGTTAAGGAACACCCTGAAAAAATTTTCTAAAGTTGCCACTTATGATAGTGTATCATCAATAGTGAAACCTATGACACATTTCACACACATCATGCATGTACCACCTTTTTCCACGTATTAATACAAACAAATTATTGTTTTAGGATCAAAACACTTCCTTGTTATAGAAAATAATCAGCTTTTTGATCGAGAGGAAAAAACCTTAAGGCAATAAGCTATTGATCTCTACAAGGCAAGCTAGCAGATGATGATCACAAATGGGCTGCCCATTAGACTTCAGAGTTCAGAAGACCTGCTTTACCTCCAAATAACACAGTACTTCCATTATAATTTCATCCTTAACATTCTTACAACATGAAAGTATTTACTATTCTGAATGCTAAGTAACCAGTCAAATTAATGCATTTATATATATACATGATAGCACATTCTTTAAAAGTTAAAACAATATATTAAAAGGAAAAGTAATCTCTTGAAATGTTAAGGGACATTTAAAACAATATATTATAAGTGTCCCTTAACATTTTTATAAACAAAAATAAACATTTACTCGAGTCAAAACAATACATATATACCTAATTAAATACGAGGACGACGAGCCAAAGAAGTTGAGACAAATATGAACACTAGAGCAATTAAAGCCGGGCCGATAAGCCAAAGAAGATGGTCTGGGAGGCCCATAGCTATCATTAATATAAACCCATAAGCGCTAGCAGCCAATCCTAGCGTGCTCAAAATTGTGTTAGCAGTTTGGGTTGTATGAGTATCAGTAGAAGGAGTTGATGAGGGAGTCACGACGGAGAGAGTCATGCTGGCTGCCGTGAGAGAAACAAAACTCACCATGTTTATAACCAATACACAATTTGATATAAATCTGTTTCGAGATGATAGCTCACCAACACTGATGGAAGTGATAGCATAAGTTGATCCGAGAAGAATTGCAAAACCCAATTTAATAAACCTCTGATTTGACCTCCTCGCGCTCTCCCTTCTGCTCTCTAAGTCGCTAACTTGAGAGGATGTACTAGCCCCCGGGGTTGACCACCTTAGCCTTCGATAAGGAACAGCATCAAGGGCACTACTTGACCGCCATTGCCTTCCGCTTTCCAAGTCAAGAACTTCAGAGTCTGTACCAGCCCACGGACTTAACCATATTCCGTAAGGAGCTCTATCAGGAGCACCACTTGAAAACCTTTGCCTTCCGCTCTCTAAGCCAATAACTTGAGGGGAAGTACCAGCCCCCGTGGTTGACCTCCTTTGCCTTCCGCTTTCCATGTCAGGAACTTCAGAGTCCGTAACAGCCCACTGACTTGACCATATACCGCAAGGAACTATAACAAGGGCACCAATCGAGAACCTTTGCCTTTCGCTCTCTAAGTCAATAACTTGAGAGGATGTAGCAGCTCCCGGGGGTGACCTCCTTTGCCTATGATAAAAAACAGCATCAAAGGCACCACTTGACCCCGTTTGCCTTCCGCTTTCCGACTCAATAACTTCAGCATGGGATGTACCAGGCCCCAGATCAACGTGCTGATTGAGCCCGTCTCGACCATCAATACCTCCCTCCAGAACTGGTCCACGAGATCTGACGACATTGTGTAGATCACAGTGCTGACTTAACCCCTCCAGATCCACCCCACCGTCTCGGGCTTCCACTTGTAGACCAACATGCAGATTGAACCTTTGCCTTTCGCTCTCTAAGTCAATAACTTGAGAGGATGTAGCAGCTCCAGGGGTTGAACCCCTTCGCCTTCGATAAAAAACAGCATCAAAGGCACCACTTGACCCCGTTTGCCTTCCGCTTTCCGACTTAATAACTTCAGCAAGGGATGTACCAGGCCCCAGATCAACGTGCTGACTGAGCCCGTCTCGACCATCAATACCTCCCTCCAGAACCGGTCCACGAGATCTGACGCCAACATTGTGTGGATCACAGTGCTGACTTAACCCCTCCAGATCCACCCCACCGTCTCGGGCTTCCACTTGTAGACCAACATGCTGATTGAACTCCGGGAGCTCCACACCATCTCTATCACCAACATCCACAGCCAGATCCACCATAACAGAACTTCCTATAGCTGATGAATCACTTAAACTATGAAGTTCTGGGACCGCATCTTTGAGTTTACCAGAACAACTTCCAGTCTGGGGGGCTATGCTACCATACCCAGTTGAAATAAGTAGATGGATTCCAATTACCCATAGTATCACTGAGAGTTGCCTCTCCATACTGAAAACACAGTAAGTGAAAAAGATCTGAACAAGAAATTTTTTTTTTTTTTTATGGAAATGAAATTTAGGAAGAAGAAAATGGAGTATTGCCCTTTATCTTAAGAAACAACCACTAGAACGCTTCAGCGCAGTTTTATCGCTAAACTAGCGCAGTTTTATCGCAATTTTATAGTGCATCTTTACCACTGGAAGCAGCCCCGGCCGGCAGCTTCCAATCTCTTCACCTGTTCAAGGTCTTCGGAATTCCAACACCAATGGGTCCATCAATCTTTCACTTTTTTGTTGCATTTAACGACCACACTTTGTGAGTCCACGTGGCTCAGTTACAGTTAGTCGTTACGCGTAACAGGCGTGTAAAGTATGTGCGTAATTTAAAAAAAAAAAAAACACACGTTTCCCGTTAGCTTCCCAATTGTGTGGAAGTATTGGCGCCTCGATACACTTTGTTAAGATACTAGTTAGCTTTACTCACGATATCAACCATGAATGATCATATCACTAGTTGTACTCATTGTATCAGCACTGCATACACTGTATGGTCACGTCATTGGCTGTATTCACTGTACTAAGGTTGGGTTTGGATAGCGCAGACGCGTTTTGCGTCCGCGTCTTCCATTTCTTTTCTTTTTTTTTCTTTCCCCTTGAAGAGCGCGCGTTTCACACTTTCAGCCCCAAATTGGTACTGTGCGGCTACTGTTCATGAACAGTAGCCGTAACTTTTGACTTTTTCGCTCTTATTTTCACTGTTCACAGACCCACAAATACCACTTTTTAGCAACTTTTTCATTAAAAATAGGTCCCACTATACTATTTACACATTAAAAAATTATTCTGCTACAGTATTTTTCAGTTTTCAATAAGGGTCGTCAATGGGTCGGGTCGGGCCGGCCCGGCCCATGTTTACTTGGCCCATGGGCAGGATGGGCTGGGCATAATGGGCTTTTAATTAGTTAATGGGCCGGGTCGAGCTGGGCCGAAAGAGAAAACCTCAGCCCATGACCCTACCCATGGGCAATGCCCATTTTGTCTTTAGCGAGCTGAGTTATCGGGTTGGGCCTAATGGGCTTCCCATAGGTTTGTATTAGCATATTATTTTATTATTTTTATAAGAAAAGAATCAATTTTTTATAAGGGAATAATCAATCTATTTTTTTAAAGGAAAGAATTAAAGAATTTAATACTTAATTACAAATTTTTTTACAGTCAAATCTATTTAATTTTTTGTTTCGTTGATGGAAACCTATTTAATTTTTTTTTATTAAGGCTTTAAATAGTTTTTTATTTTTATCTTTTATAAAAAAAAAGGTCAAATGGTTAATTCAAAATTGCTAGACTACTAGAAAAATATATATTTAATAAACTAAGTTTAGCACAATTACTTTGAGTATCTTAGTGGTTGAGAGAGTTCTCTTAAGAAATTCTTATATAATATCTCAAGATCAATCCTTCATACACTTCCTATATATTTTTGTTATGAATTATGAGTTATTGGGCTGGGCCAACGGGCTGGGCAACGGGTTGGACTACTGGGCTAGCCCACTGGGTACCCATGGGCATAAAAACTAGCCCACAGCCTGACCCACTAGGCTAGTGGGCTACCCATGGGCCTCAATAACAACGGGCTGGGCCGCCCGTTAGCCCAGTAGGCCATTGGGTTTCTGGGTCGGGCTATGGGCCGTGGGCTATTTGATGACCCTTAGTTTTCAATTTTCAATTTCAACGGTATCCAAATGGACCCTAACTGTTATTCACTGTATTAACTGTATTCACGGTATCAGCTATGTGTGATGTATTGTATTAGTATTAGTAATGTGGGAGCTAGTTAATAAAATAATGGGTTAGTTGGAGAGGCTGTTGAGTCAGTTAGGTGAGGTGTGACTGACATGTGTTGTATATAGGCTACTGGATTGAATAATAAAGGGCATGAAAAAAAATTAACCAAACCTTCTCCTCTGAGCTTTCTTATTCTCTCTCTGGAGGCAGTTACCCTCGAAGTAACAACCCACACTTCCAACCATCAATTCTTTCCTGATTCATCCATTAACTCATTTTCTTTCCTTTCTTTAATTTTTTGATCGACCAAACACTTAACACACTTTCAGATTAAAGATTTTTTTTTTCGTTAATGCAAGATAAAATTTCTACTCTAATCTAATCTAAGTATGTATACATATGAAACTTTTTTTTAGAGATTTGAATCTCGATCTTTACCCCCACACCTCATAAGCACTTATATTTGTAGTGTTACTTTTAGATAAAGATTAAACACAAACGGGCTCCAATAAAATCAGGCGTTTATTTAGAAACAATTTATTTAGTTTTTTGTTGAAATTTTTTTACTAAACTAGCATTATGCCCGTGTGATGCACAGCTTAATCAAAATTCCTATATAAATAGTTTTTTTTATTAATTTACTTAAAATTAAATAATAGAATAAATAATAAAAATAAATGAATATTTTACTTTTAAGTTATATAATAAATGCATATTGTATGAGACTAAGGTATTATAAAATGCATATATATATATATATATATTGAGTTTTAAGGCTCAATTTATCACCAAAGTATATTTAAATAGAAAAACCTTAAATTTAATAATTAAAAACTATCCAAAATAATAATTGAAATCATATTTAAGTGGAAACCTCAATTCAATAATTAAGAATCTAAATTATTAAACATTTTTAAAATAATGACAAATTCAAATCCATGTAAGTTTGAAGCAAAGCTTACAAAATTTGTTTCATGATATTGGCAAAAAATAATATACGAAAAAAAAAAGAATAAATCATCTTATGTATTCTTAAAACAAACATATTTATTGCACTCTTTTAATTAGTTATTACGATATATATACATAACGGTAAATATGTTTATATCTTGAATAAGATTTTTTTTTCTTATATATATATATATATGTGTGTGTGTGTGGGGATAGGAAGTCTGAGCAGGAATGTTGGGTTATAGGCCGTGCCCGAGGACAAGCAAAAGCTCGAAGATGGTCAAAGGGATTGTTGGGCCGAGGACAAAGGAAAAGAATAACGGGTCAGCTTTGATTTCCGAGAAGCCGGGCCACCTCGGGAGGGCTTTAGTGAAATAACCATTATGGAAGGATAAGATTCAGGGAAAGTAGCAGAAACTCAGTCAACCATAATGGTCGAAATATCTTGGAAGAAAACTGTTACCACCACATTAAATGCAATGCACCAAATGAACTGATTGCACTTATGGAGAAATGACACCTGAACAGTGACATCTCAGCTCACAGCTACCCACAAAGCTTCCAGGAGGTCCTGATGGAACAAGCATCCAAGAGATTTTCTACCAAATCAACAGTTGGAAGGCTAAGATGAAGGAGTGAAGGACTGTATAAGGAAGTGGTCATCATGAAAAAGGGGGCATGTAATCTAAGAAGGAAGAAAAAAAGAAAAAGAAAAAAGAATAACACAGTATATTCACATAAGCTTGAGTTAAATATAAGAACATCTCATCTTCGGACTTGACCGATGAGCATTATTTCCATCAATTTGTGCTTTTAATCTTATTGATATTTGTCCTATAAATTCTAGCTCAGACTTAATTTGCCAAGACGATTTCTTGTTAAACCCATTCTCTTACAAATATATTATTTTGGGCTCATTGGACTGTGATCCACTATACTTAGTGGGCTGAAGTTCTACTTTCTAGTCCTTACAATATAATTTTGAAATTTTTTTTTAACAATAATGAAAATATTTAATTATCTTAACCCAAAAAAAAAGTTACTAATTTTACTTCTTCAAGGTGGGCTTCAAACCCTTCTAAAAAAAAGGGTGGGCTTCAAATAGTTAACCAGCTTGATTCTTCAATTTTATTATTTTTGTTTTTCTCAAAATTTCTCTTTAATTTATATTCATGGAAGAATATATGTTACTGAGTAAAAATCTTAAAATTCATATTGATAATCGCAGTGAAATACAACCCTAAAAAAATAGCTATCATAAAATTTATTTTTTAAAAAATGCAATAAAATCAATGCCTTACAAAGGATAAGAAAATTAAATACCAAAAAAAAAATGTTAATTCAAGAACATGGTTTCAAATTATTGGGAAGACATCCTCTAGCAATATGTGTACATCGTTTTCATCTTTAGCAAATCTAGTTGGTTCGTTTGCTGCCTCAAGAACATCGGTTCAAATCCTATTACCAATATATATATATATATATATATATATATATTAAAGCTTTGCAATTTTTCACATAAAGAAAAAAGAGATTGAAAGATTAAACTTGCTTAATTACCTAAGAAGATCAAACCAACCAGATTTAAAAAAGACCAAATAAAAAGTAACTTAAATGAAGTATCAAAAAGAAAGAAATATAAATCAATAGATAAACTCAAAGTTACAGAGAAGTTCCTATTAAAAAAAAAAAGTTATGGAGAAGAAATTGAAAATAAAATAGTTACAAATAAAATATTAAGAGAATGAAGTCTAATATATGTGCAAGTGCAATGTTAGCCAAAAAGAGTGAAGGAAAAAACAAAAGATAACAACAACTAAGTTTTTGTATTTTTCTAAAAACTTTATAGAGATGTATAGAAAAAATTCAATAAGAAAATTTTGTGTCTATATATGAGGTGTTTTTAAAAAATAAAAAATAAAATTAAACAACATGAAATTAAACGCGCGTACCCGTGCAAAATGCATAACACAAGCTAACCTAGATGAGAAAGCTTAAGGCTTTTGCCTTTTAAACTTTCCAACCCCTTCAACAACCTTATTAATTTCAATTTGATTCAGGAGAGTCTATGGTTTCTCCACTGTATTGAAGGAAAAAAAGCTATTTCAGGAAGAAAAAAAACTTACGTTTAATTTCTTATAAACTTGATTGAGATATTATCAAAATTAATATTAAAAATATTAGATGAAGAATTTGGATTGTAATTAAATTAAAACTTTTATCAACTTAGAAATTATAGGAGAAGAAGATAAGAACAAAATATATACATATACATATATATATTTTGCAAAAAATTTAACAAAAAATATATATATATATATATTTGCAAAATTTAACAAAAAATATATTATTTTTTTTAAATTTAACAAAATTTATGCAATTTAGTTAAGCCACTTAGTGCAACCACGGCATCTAAGCCCAACTTTTATTATATATTATACTAGTTGCTAACTCATGTTATGCACAGTAACCTACCTAACTTACCTATTTATGAGGTAAACTAAAATAATTTTATAAAATCTTAAATTGATTAGTAAACTACACCATTGCATGATTTGCTCTTGTATGACTTCAAATGTGTTACAATTGCTTGAATATGTCATGGCTTATAAAAAATTTGTTAGACAGTTTCAAATACTGCAAAAAAATAACTCAAAAATTCAAATATTAAAATTTCTGAAAAACCAAAAAATATTAAAAAATCAGATGAGTTATATATTTTGATGGGAAACTTGGAAATTTCATTACCAACAGAAAACAAATTGATTACATCCTGGGCACACTCACGTGCACAATTAAGGCTAGGAGTTTCCTTGTTCAGATCGGGTTTATATTTGTACAATGCAATTATCATCATTTATATGTATATCAGAGGTAAGAGTTGATGGATAAAAAGCTAAAAAGGTAAAAAAGTTTTTTTTTTTTTTAATTATCCTATTAACTTTTACATCTCATGTGATGATGATGTGATAATTTCATGATGCAATAGTTATTTCATTTAGAGCATTAGCATATGGAGATGCAAAAAAAGGTAAAAAACTTATTTTGCATTCTCAGCCATCACTTTATCTATTTTACCAACTCATTTTATAACTCACCCTACGTTCTAGTTTTTATTTTTACATACAACCCAATAAAATAATATAAGGACTCCTCCGTATTTGCTATGGTTGCATGATCAATATGGACCCAACGCAATCAAGAGCATTTGTCTTAACCAAGCTGTAACCTTCACCAGTTTGCACAGGTTTCGAAGAATAGATGCGAGGAATACTTAGCTCTGCAAGCTCCCATTTGGTCCCTCACCTATGAACTCGGGTCTCCTAGAACATTTCAAGATTAATTTTGACGGAGCGAACTTTGCAGCGGAGAATAAGTTAGGTATCAGAGTTGTGGTCAAAGATTCTCAAGGTATGGTTATTGCTTCTCTTTCCCAACAACTGCCCCAAACCTATCTTGCTGTAGAGGTGGAAGCTTTAGCCGTGGCTAGAGCTTCGGAATTTGGTTGTGAGTGGGTATTGACAATGCTATCTTGCTTGGAAGGGTACTCGGAGGGTCTGATGAAAGCGCTTAATGAGGATAAGAGTTCTTTGTCTTCCTATGGTCTTCTTATTGTAGATGTTAAATTCTGTCCTGTTGGGTTTAATTAATTACGTTACTCTTATGTTAGAAAGAAGATAATAAAGTTGTTCATAATTTAGCTTGGCATGCTAGAACTATTCCAGATTTTATTGTGTGAATGGAAGATATTCCACTACAGTTTATTTCTAATTTTCAGGCTAATTTAGCTGTCCTTTCTTAATCAAAATAAGTCGCGTTTATCCTAAAAAAAAAATTATAGGGTTTAAAATATAATTTTCCGGATATTTGAATCGTGAATCTTCCATAGGAAAAAATTATGAAGGGTCGGTTGACTTAAATCCATCCGCAGATGAAAAGGTAAAACCTTAAGTTTATTTGGTACCAATACAATTTCGGAAATTGAAGACAGGAAGGAGGTTTAATTGGTCTTTTAACAAATATTAGAAAAATATTTGGCGTTTTGGTCTCAAAGTGGCGGCCTCTGATGACCGACCAAACCGCCCATTCTATGTGGGCAAACATGTAGACTGTGTCTTTCAACCTTTTCTTTAGCCGATCATGACATCTCTCCTTTCTTTTTTTTGGTACGAATTTTTCTCATTATTTATGGGATTACAACTATCAAGAATGAATATATTTTTTTCGCATTTGCCTATCTACCTCTTGGTCCAAAAATATATGCAATTGTATCACTCGTTTGATTAAACCAAACGATGATATACTTCTATGCAGGTCTAAGAATTCGAGTACGCAAAATGGATATATGAATTGTCCAAATGTGTTACATGATGTTTGATTACATGCTCTCTGCTTTTATATATATAATTTTTATTTTGAGAATCTAATTTAAAAGTGGATAAAACTTTTTTTTTTATAAAAGATGATAAAGAAATTTGAATATTAACATGAGAGTGACCCTATTTTTTAGGTAATGTTTTAGTAAGAATTAGAGTTGTATTTTTACCGGATTGACCTTTAATTTTGTCTCTACTTAAACATTGGGATGTAATAGCATTTTAGAACCGTGAAAATGAGGAATCCAAACAGAGAAGCCCCTTAAATAATAGTACAGATAAATTACCTAATAAAATAATCAAAAATATTATTCTCTCTCTCTCTCTCTCTCTTTCTTCTCACTCTCTTTTTCTCTTCACACACAACCACAAGATTAAAAAAAAAAATTCTTTACAACCTATGAACAGTAAGGTTGCATCATACATGCAACCTTATTGTAGCAGGGTTACAAATTTTTTTAAGTATATAAACCAAGATGAAGTGAGTTTTGAGTGTCTTGGATTGTAAAATAGCAACTGGAGAATGTTTACACCCTCTCAATACTAATGCTCTAAATTGCACCAAATTTTAATCCTAAATTTTATTTGTGTGTTTCTACCAATTTAATATATCTTACACACTTTCACCGTTTCACCTTAAATCTCCTTTATTATCTATTATTAAATCTATTATATTTATTATTATACAATCTATTTAATTACTTGTAATTTGTTAGTAAGTGTAATTATATTGATGGAATGAGTAGTAAGAGTTTTATTAAAATCAGAATTAATATATTCATGAAACAAATAGTTAGTAGGTTTAACTAAAATATACAATATCAAACATGTAAACAAGATTATTATATTATTTTTATTTAGGTAAGATCATTTATTTTGGATCTTTCAATAAGTAGAACACTACTTGATATGTGATTCAATTATTATTTCCTTGATGGAAATTAGTGTTATCATTGATTTGTTTATTATTATTGAAATAGTTTTCTTTATCAAATAGATTATTTCAAATTAAAAGTGTTGTGAATTTTCAATATGATTGTAATAGGTTGAATTATTGTATTTATTTCCAAAAAGTTATACGACAAATGTTTTCGTATTTTTATTATAAAATTTTAAAATATAAACGTATTTGTAGGGACACAAGTTTGTGGTTCGACCCAAAGGTGTTGGATTTACCCGTAAAGGCCCTAAACAATGAATTTGTAGAGAGTAGGTTGAGAAGGACTGGGCTGGGAGTGATTGAGATTGTCAACTGGTTGAGAGCAGATCCTCTACCATATGCAAGCTTCAATGATGGATTTTCGAGTATTGTTCTAATTCTACGTCCGAGGATCACTATCTTTCTTTTCTATTTCCTTTTCTCTTTACTTTTTTCCAAAAGATCCCTTTTCCTCCTTCTTTCCTCTCTTTTATACTTCTTTTTCCTCCTTTCTTGACCATCCACGTGGGGATTTGCTCCTTTGTCCTTGGACACCTGTCCCCCTAACTTTCTCCAGAACCTGCTTCATGATGGGACTATTTACCACTGTTCAGATGTCCCCTCCACATCAATGCGGCCAGGGGATTAGCTATGGTGCATTTAATGCGGTGTTGGCAACCCTCCCTGATATTTTGGGGGCTTTCTTCTGGTGTACGTCTCCACAGAACCGTTCTCGCCCAGTGAGGGTCCACAGGAGTGTCTTCTGGTTGGCAGAGCTTCGGATGTCACCTCGGCAATGATATTCCGAGGAGAACTATCCTCGGCCGTTCCCCAGTCCTCGGCTTGGGCCTGTAGTTACGCTATAGGGGTAAGTAGGAATCTCTGAGCCCTTCGTTTCTGTCGGCCCAATACTTGTTTCGGCCCATCGTCCCCACAATAGCCCCTCGAGATACTTCTTTCTGGGTCCTCGGACAGAAAGGAGGATTTCGATGTTCCTGTTGTTGACAGAATTTACTTCGGACTTGTCCCGTCCGCCAGAGGGTCTTTTTGACTTCCCAGAGCGCGTTTCTGATGACGTAACCCTCGAGACGCGCGTTCGTTTAATTCTGACGGCTCCTTGCCCTCTCACGTTCTACGGTGAGATGGATATCGTACGGCTTGGCGTTTTTTATGGGTATGAGCGGGGCTTTTCCCGCTTCCTTGCGATCCTTCGATATAAATTCCCTCTTTTCACAATCATTTACTTCACTTTAACCTGCATCGAATTAGAGCGCGCTTTCATTGAACCTGTCAACTATCCCTTCACTTGCTCTCTTACAAACTTTAGGAGCCAGTCCGAGGAGACCCATTTCATTCGTGTAAGTCATTTGAGTCTTTAAATTTTTTCTTTTGTTATACAGTCTTCTATTCTTCACACTTCTTTCCTCCTCGGCCCTGTTCCTTTCCCTTAGGTCTTTGAGATTCTTGTGAGATTTCCTTAGAAATGGGTAGATTTAAGCATCTGGTAGAATCTAGGGAGGCAATAGAGAACTTTAAGGTTCAGTATAGGATTCCAGCGGGAGTTGAGGTTAGATATTGTAAAGAGGGTGGATGGCATGAAAATAGGCATGAGGGGGAAGTGGTAATCCCCATGATTGCCTTTGTAGAGGGGGGAATGAGGATTCCCATGAGGCCGGTCACTAGGGACTACCTCACCGCCCATAGGTTAGCGCCTACTCAATGCGCTCCTAACATGTTCAGGATCCTTGGTTGTGTGGATGCCTTGAACGAGAAATTAGGGCTAAGATTGACCCATCACGACGTGAATTGGGTCTACAATCTCCACCATCTTAGAGGTCAAGGTTATTACCTTAAGTCTAGGTACAACGAGGTCCGACTCATCCAGTGCCTTCCCGATTCCAATAAAGGGTTGAACAAGGATTTCCTGATCATATCAGGTGACTGGCATGACGGCCTCCATTGCCCAACAAGAGAGGGGAAGCCAGGTGGGGTTACCGAGTCTAGGACTATGAATCTCACCTATTTGTGAAAAGGCTTTTGTCATAGTTTGATATTTGCGTTATTTGTTTATTTGTTACTACTGCCGTTATCTCATGTATTTTTCATTTGGTTGCTAATGAGTCTCTTGTGTTAAATGAACAGATAAAAATTCGAGCGTCCCCAACCTCGGCTTAGTCAACCAAAAGGACCTAGACAAAATATTAAGGTCCGAGGTATTCGTGCACACGGACGGCCAATTGAGAGCGGCTCACCTCATCCTACAATACACCCCTATCTCGACTGCGTTCCAGGCGCCGAAGTGTGTCATCAAGGCCCGAGATCCCCGTCTTTGGCAAATTAGTGTAGCCGCGCCCGGATTTCTGCTTCTCGGCCCAATCCCCGGGGAAACCCTCGCAACTGCTGCCATTCCTGACGGCATTCCGAAGAAACCGGAGGAGTCTCAAGCATTTCGTTCCTCAACCACCGAGGATAGTTCAGACTCTGAGGACGAGTTTGAAGCTTTTGGCCAAGATTCATCTGTTGAGGACTTGACTCTCGACCCAGTTCCCCAACCATCCGAAGCGCAAGACGAGATGGGCATCCAGAGGAAAGCAAGGTCCAGTTTGCTAGAGCTGATCGAGTCCCAGCCCGGGCGAAATGAGCCACCAAAGACAACACAAGTGAAGCCCCCCTCCTTGCCACCTGTCGTTCCTCCTCCGACTCAGGCTCTCGGTTTGCATCCAGCCGAACTGAAGAGGAAGAGGGAAGCGAAGGGTAAGGAGCCCATGGATGCCGGGAGGGCTATGCATGCCCAAGAGGATGAGTCCCAAAGAATGGGAAAACACCCCCGAACGGGGCACAAGGAGATGGAGAGGAGGAGCAGCCCGTCTACAGCCCCCGAGGCGTGGCTGCCGGCGCCCATGCTGGATGGCGCCCCTCTTCCAGCCACTGCCTCCATCCGAGATTACCAAGGGGGCAGAGGTGGCTACGGGGCCGACGCGGTGGAGCAGGCTCTGCTGCTCCCCGGGGACATGGCCGACCTCCGCAACCTCAGGAGGCATGAGGTCTTCCTCGCGTTGAAGAGGTATTTGGGCATGGTAAGTTTTAAGCCCCCCCCCCCCTCTTTTTTTGTTTTGATTGTTATTACTATTTATTATTTTTTGAGTGTTTTATCTAAATCCTTATGTATATTTATTTTTTTTTCAGGCCGTCCAAGCTTCCTTCCGAGCAGAGGAGATGGTTAACTACTGCCATCGACAAATGAAGGATGAGGAGGCGAAACGGCATGACGCCGATGACCGCTTAAAGGCGGCGGAAGAGAGCCTACAAGAAACAAAAAGGAAACTCACAGAGGAGAAGCGGGGCAAGAAAAGCGCGACGGCCGCACTTGAGAACGCAGAGAGGCAAGCGGAAAGTCAGAGGCTGCTCTTACGGCGCGCCGAGGACGACCTAGCTGCCTCAAAGGCGCAAGTGTTGGCACTGCAAAAGAAGCTCGCCGAGGCCGAGGCCGCCAGAGAAGAGGCCGAGAAGGCTCGGGATCAGGCCGAGCAGGAGGGTTACGATGTCGGTGTTGCCGAGACCGAGGAAGCCCTCAGGGCCGAGGTTTCAGGGGTGTGCCGCACTTACTGCCGGCAGGTGTGGCTGGAGGCCCTCAACCAGGCAGGGGTTGAGGCTTCCTCTGCACTACGGAAGGCAGAAAGTGTGTACTACCCCGCCGCAATCCGGCCATCGCTCCCTTCCTTTCCCCGAACTGATCCCGTGCCAGTAAAGGCAGAGGCCGGCGAGGTTAGGGCGATTAAGGCCTCTGCGCCATCCGAGGAGGGGTCTGAGCCGGAGAGGGTAACCGAGTCAGGACCAAGTATGAAGGCCTCGGACCCTCCGATTGTGATTCCAGACGACACCATCGAGAAGGACGCAGGCAAGGGGTTGGAAATAGTCTTGGTTAGCCACCCTTTGCTCGCCCCAAATGAACAGGTCGGCAAGGAACAAGGAGCTTCGGATGCTGCAGGGGCTCAGGTCGACCCTCCTCCTCCTCCTCTGAAGGAAAAAATAGTTATTAAGAAGAAATAAGATTTAGTGTAGTTTAGATTAGCTTTTTGATTTAGTCCTTTGTAATTGTTGTAGTGTTATTGTTCTAGAATTGGCTCTTTTTGTATTGAATGAACTTT
The DNA here is from genome assembly GCA_033629205.1 of Lithocarpus polystachyus. Lineage (NCBI taxonomy): Eukaryota > Viridiplantae > Streptophyta > Magnoliopsida > Fagales > Fagaceae > Lithocarpus > Lithocarpus polystachyus. The sequence goes on from CM066171.1 coordinate 57,103,261, forward strand.
GTTAAAAAGCATATTATGAATGAAAGATTTGTGAAAGCTTTTTTTTGTTCTTATAATCATGCATAAGTAGCCATGGTGTTTATTTTTGTTTAAGCTGTTATCTTACCTTTAGTTTCCGTAGAAGAAAAAACTGTTTGCTTGAAGCAAGGCAAACCCTGTGTTAGGAATCGCATAATATTAGCCTCACCAAGACAAACGGTCCGAGGAACCGTGCGCTGATTGAACTTTACCTAGTACTTAGAAAACATGATAAGTAGTATTTAATCCCTTTCAAGGTACAAGGTCCGAGAGACCAAAGATAGCCTGAATATGATAAGCACTAAAAACAAATGAGTCGTATTAATTTTTCCAAGGCAGATGGTCCGAGGAACCAGGCGTAGCTTGGATCAGCTTAATACTTAATGAAAAATGAATTGTATTAATTTTTCCAAGGCAGATGGTCCGAGGAACCAGGCGTAGCTTGGATCAGCTTAATACTTAATAAAAAATGAATTGTATTAATTTTTCCAAGGCAGATGGTCCGAGGAACCAGGCGTAGCTTGGATCAGCTTAATACTTAATAAAAAATGAATTGTATTAATTTTTCCAAGGCAGATGGTCCGAGGAACCAGGCGTAGCTTGGATCAGCTTAATACTTAATAAAAAATGAATTGTATTAATTTTTCCAAGGCAGATGGTCCGAGGAACCAGGCGTAGCTTGGATCAGCTTAATACTTAATAAAAAATGAATTGTATTAATTTTTCCAAGGCAGATGGTCCGAGGAACCAGGCGTAGCTTGGATCAGCTTAATACTTAGACACAAGATAAGTATAACCGAGACCCATACATGGAAAAATTAGATAAGAAGAAGATAACAGGCACGTTTATTAATAATAGTACCTTTTCAGGTTGTTTACATTCCATGGGTGCAACACTGTTCTGTTTTCTAAGTCCTGCAGATAATACGCCCCTATCCCGGCTACGGACGTGATCTGGTACGGCCCCTCCCAGTTTGGTCCCAGTTTTCCCCAAGAGGGGTTTTTTGCAGAGCCGACGACTTTTCTCAGCACTAGATCTCCAGGCGTTAGAGGCCTTGACTTTACGTTTGCATCATACCCTCGCTTGAGCTTATGCTGATAAGAGGCCAACCGAACCATGGCACTTTCTCTTCTCTCCTCAATCAGATCTAGGTTTCTCTCAAGTAGATTATCGTTGCTATCCGGCATGAAAGAGCTAGACCTCAGTGTAGGGAAGCCCGTCTCCAACGGAATAACCGCCTCGGCTCCATAAGTTAACGAAAAAGGAGTTTCACCTGTAGATTTCCGAGGGGTGGTCCTATAGGTCCATAGCACGTGGGGTAGTTCTTCAACCCATTTGGTCTTGGAGTCGTCCAACCTCTTCTTAAGTCCACTTACAATAACTTTATTTGTGGCCTCGGCTTGTCCGTTCCCTTGAGGGTATGCTGGGGTGGAGTACCGGTTCGTTATTCCTAGTTGGCAACAATACCTTCGAAAAGATTTGCTGTCAAACTGAAGTCCGTTGTCGGAGATAAGTGTGTGCGGGACTCCGAACCGAGTGACGATATTCTTCCAAATGAACCTCTTCATGTCGGCATCTCGAATATTGGCCAGTGGCTCCGCTTCGACCCACTTAGTGAAGTAATCCGTGCCGACCACCAGGTACTTTTTATTCCCTGCTGCCTTCGGAAAAGGTCCGACAATATCCAAGCCCCACTGGGCAAAGGGCCATGGACTAGATAAGGGATTAAGCTCTCCTCCCGGCTGATGAATGCTTGGTGCGAACCTCTGACACTGGTCGCACTTCCTCACATACGCCTGAGCTTCCCTATGCATGTTGGGCCACCAATACCCCTGGGTGAGGGCTCGGTGAGATAAGGATCTGCCCCCGGTATGGCTCCCACATATTCCCTCGTGAAGCTCCTCTAGGAGAACCTCGACAGCCTCGGGGTGTACGCACAATAAATACGGTCCAGAAAAGGACCTTTTATAGAGTTTCAGATCCTCGGACAGCCAGAACCGAGGTGCCTTTCTGCGTATCTTGTCAGCTTCCGACTTCGCTTCAGGTAACAGGTCGTCCTTGAGAAAATGCACAAGGGGATCCATCCAACTAGGAGACGCTCCTGCTGGGTGAACGGCTGATACCTCTTTCCCCAACCGACGAGGTTGCAAGAGATCCTCAACAAGAATCACCCTCGGCAAACATTGCGCCGAGGAGGTAGCCAACGTGGCGAGGGAATCGGCATGAGAGTTTTTGCTTCTGGGGATCTGCATCAAGTTGAAAGACTTGAAACCAGATTGTAGATGCTTAACCTGGTCGAGGTACTCTTGCATTCGGGGGTCCCTTGCTTCCAGCTCTCCCCGGACTTGGCCTACCACTAATCTAGAGTCCGAGAATATATCTACCTCCCTTCCACCTATCCGTTGGACCATGGCCATCCCAACTAATAGGGCCTCATACTCTGTCTCATTGTTCGTGGCGGAGAAGCCGAGTCTTAGCGACTTTTCAATTGTGATATTCTCGGGCGAGATCAGGACTAACCCCACTCCGGACCCCCTGTGGTTCGATGCGCCATCAACATACAGCCTCCACCGTGATACCCGATCTACGGAGTTCACTCCAACTGAATTTTCATCCATGTGATGATTATTTGCATTCTCTTCCAACGGGGTCTCAGCAAACTCAGCTAGAAGGTCGGCGATGACCTGACCCTTTATAGAGGTGCAGGGCATGTACTTGATGTCGTATGCCCCCAACTTAGTCCCCCACTTCGCAATTCTCCCCGTATAATCAGCGCTTCGAAGCAAGGCCTTGAGCGGTAGTTGGGTTAAGATAACAACTGTATGCGCCTGAAAGTAATGTGGCAATTTACGAGTGGCATGCACCACGGCAAGGACGGCCTTCTCCAACGGCAAGTATCTGACTTCGGCCTCCTGGAGAGACTTGCTAATATAATATACGGGTCTTTGTACCCCATCATCGTCCCTTAGTAATACCAAGCTGACCGCATAAGCGGCAACCGCGATATAAGCAAATAAGACCTCGTCCACTTCGGGTCTGGACATTATCGGTGGCCGAGAAAGATAGTCTTTCAACTGCTGGAAGGTTGAAGCACATTCCTTGGTCCATTCAAAGTCCTTCCACTTATTCAATAGAAGATAGAAGGGTCTGCACCTGTCTGCGGATCGGGCTATGAAACGGCTAAGGGCAGCAATCATCCCTGTCAGCCTCTGCACCTCTTTGGGGTTCCGAGGTGGTTGTAATCTATTGATGGCCCGGATTTGGCTTGGGTTCACTTCAATTCCGCGGTGAGTAACCATGTACCCGAGGAACTTCCCTGAGCCTACCCCGAAAGAACATTTAGAGGCGTTGAGCCGTAATCTGTGCCCTCTTAAGATTTCAAAAATGCTTTCGAGATCGGCAATGTGGTTGGACTCCTGCTTGCTCTTGACCACCATATCATCGATGTAGATCTCTATATTCTTACCCAGATGAGGCTCGAACATTCTGGTCATCATCCTCTGATACGTGGACCCCGCATTTTTTAGTCCAAATGGCATCACTTTGTAGTGGTAATTGCCGATTGGAGTGACAAAAGCCGTCTTCTCCTGATCCTCTAGGGCTAAAGGGATCTGGTGATAGCCCTGGAAAGCATCCAAGAAACTCATCCGGGGATACCCCACGGTCGCGTCCACCAGTTGATCAATCCGGGGCATGGGGAAAGGATCCTTTGGACAGGCTTTATTCAAATCCGAATAATCCACGCACACACGCCATTTGCCATTCTTTTTCTTCACCACCACGGTGTTGGCCAGCCATTCGGGGTAGAACACCTCTTTGATAGCCCCAGCTTGCTTAAGTTTATCCACCTCTTCTCTAACAGCATCAGAATGTTCCCTTGAGGAGCGTCGAGGAGGCTGTTTTTTAGGAAGAACAGACGGACTTACGTTCAAATGGTGGCAGATGAAATTGGAATCCACCCCCGGGGCCTCATGGGCATTCCAAGCGAATACATCGATATTGCACCTCAGGAAATGCAATAGCTCTTCCCTCTCCTGGATAGGCAGATGGGCGCCAATTTGAAAAAACCTCTCCGATTCCCCTTCGATAAGGACTTTCACCAGGTCCTCACACCTCGCCTCCTCGGCCTCAGCCTCGGCCGTTGGGGCCCTTGACTTTGATTGCTATGGGTCCTCGCTAGTGAGGGCCAAGGATCCTGATTGTGGTTGGTGCATAATGGCCGCCACTAGACACTGCCTGGCAACGACCTGATTTCCAAGCAATTCCTCAATTTGATCCCCGGATGGGAATTTGACCTTGAGGTGAAGGGTGGAAGAAATTGCCCCAAGGGCATGAAGCCAAGGTCGCGCCATGATAGCCGTATATGGGGAGAAAGCGTCCACCACGATGAAATCTACCTCCACCACCACCGAGCTAGCCTGGACTGGCAATCTGATCTGTCCTCTAGGAACGACCACTCTCCCATCAAAACCAACCAAAGGCGACTCGTAGCTGGTCAGATCCTCCTGCCTGAGATTGAGGCCCCTATACAGGTCGGGGTACATAATCTCAGCCCCACTGCCTTGGTCTACCAAAATTCTTTTCACATCATAACCCCCTATCCTGAGAGTTACCACCAGTGCATCGTCGTGGGGCTGTTGGGTCCCGGCCTTGTCCTCGTCCGAGAAGCTCAGCGTTGGATGGGGATTCAATCTGGCCCTCTTCAGCTCCTGCCCGGGGTCCCCAGGATATGCCCCAGCCACCGTCATTACCCTGGAGGGGCCTGACCCTGTCCTGCCCGGTGCGGCGAGGATGACATTGATTGTTCCTAAGGGAGGTCTCGAGGAATTATTGCCTAGAGCCCCCGTGCCAGCTTGGCCTCCCTGTCCACCAGGATGAAGTAGGAACTGTTTCAACTTGCCTTCTCGGATCAGTTGTTGTAGATGGCTCCATAGAGTTCTGCAATCCTCGGTCGTGTGTCCGAGTTCTCTATGATACTGACAATGCAAGCTCTGGTTGCGTTTCGAGGAGTCTCCACTCATCTTGTTCGGCCACCTGAAGTATGGCTCGTTCTTAATCTTCTCCAAGACCTGATGCACTAGTTCTCGAAACACGGTGTTAACAGTCTGGGCGGCTCTAGATCCAGCTTCCCCTCCAAAATCTCGCCGAGGTCGGTTATTGCCATAACGGTCCGACCTGAAATCCCTCCTTTCCTGAGGGATAACCTTGCCCTTCCCCTTCTCTTGTAGCTGATCTTCCTCAACTCTTTTATATTTGTCAATGCGGTCCATGAGCTGACGGACAGTAGCGACTGGCTTTCCGGTCAGGGATCTCCGTAATCCGTGGTCGGCAGGCAGGCCAACCTTAAAGGTTCTGACGGCCACGTCATCAAAATCACCCTCGATCTCATTGAACATTTCCCAATATCGGTCAGAGTAGGTCTTCAGGGTTTCACCCTCTCTCATGGATAAAGACAGTAGGGAATCCAAGGGCCGAGGAACTCTGCTGTTCGTGATGAAGCGGGATCCAAAAGCTTGAGAGAGCTCTTGGAAAGAGTTGATGGAGCCCGTTCCGAGGCCGTCAAACCATCTCATCGCCACAGGGTCCAGACTGGCCGGGAATACCTTGCACATTAAAGTCTCATTATGAGAGTACACCGCCATTTTCTGATTAAAATAGCTAACATGCTCAACTGGGTCGGTGCGACCGTTGTAGAGGGTGAACGACGGTTGGGTGTAACGTTTGGGGAGTCGCCCTGCATCAATCCGGCGTGTGAAGGGAGATTTGGATATCCGAGCGAGCGCTTTGCTCATGGCATCGTTTCCTAAGCCTCCAGAAGACGTGCCTCCTCCCCTGCGTTCTCGGCGATTATCCTCCTCAAAGGAAAAAGTCTCGCTCGGGGGCGTACGCGACCTGCGCCTGTAGTTGCCATCTTCCTCACCATCGGAGGAAGGATCAGAACCTGAAGGACTCCTCCTTCTTCGCTCCCGTCGCAACTTTCTCTTCAACTGGTCAATCTCCTTCTGCATGGCTTTAGCACGGTTGTCCTGAGAAACATGGCTATCGCCCCTAGATTGACCTTGGCCAGAGTAGGTGGTATGCACGCTTCCTTCTTGGCCTTCCTGGAAGTGCTCTTCCCTCTGCGATCCCAAAGATTCTGGATGGTGTGGACCTGAGCCAGCCATGTTTAAGAATCTAACTACTCTAGCCCTTTAGCCCTTCCCACAGACGGCGCCAATTGTAGGGACACAAGTTTGTGGTTCGACCCAAAGGTGTTGGATTTACCCGTAAAGGCCCTAAACAATGAATTTGTAGAGAGTAGGTTGAGAAGGACTGGGCTGGGAGTGATTGAGATTGTCAACTGGTTGAGACCAGATCCTCTACCATATGCAAGCTTCAATGATGGATTTTCGAGTATTGTTCTAATTCTACGTCCGAGGATCACTATCTTTCTTTTCAATTTCCTTTTCTCTTTTCTTTTTTCCAAAAGATCCCTTTTCCTCCTTCTTTCCTCTCTTTTATACTTCTTTTTCCTCCTTTCTTGACCATCCACGTGGGGATTTGCTCCTTTGTCCTTGGACACCTGTCCCCCTAACTTTCTCCAGAACCTGCTTCATGATGGGACTATTTACCACTGTTCAGATGTCCCCTCCACATCAATGCGGCCAGGGGATTAGCTGTGGTGCATTTAATGCGGTGTTGGCAACCCTCCCTGATATTTTGGGGGCTTTCTTCTGGTGTACGTCTCCACAGAACCGTTCTCGCCCAGTGAGGGTCCACAGGAGTGTCTTCTGGTTGGCAGAGCTTCGGATGTCACCTCGGCAATGATATTCCGAGGAGAACTATCCTCGGCCGTTCCCCAGTCCTCGGTTTGGGCCTGTAGTTACGCTATACGGGTAAGTAGGAATCTCTGAGCCCTTCGTTTCTGTCGGCCCAATACTTATTTCGGCCCATCGTCCCCACAGTATTATACTCATCCTATACAAGTACCGTTCTTTCTCCATTTTCATATTTTTCTACCGAATTTTTGGAATGTAATTTTCATAAAAGATGCTGAATTATAACTATGGGAGTCAAAAACACAAAAACAAAAGAACTGCTAGTGTTCTTGATCTGCACAACTAATTTGTGAAGAGTGGGAATGAGAGAACTAAAAAGATATTAAAAAGATAAAAATGAATGAATTACAGCTTTATGTATATGGATAAAGTGTTCCCGAGGTGGGTACAAGGACTTGGTGTGATGAACACTTATGAAGACCCTTCTCACTTTCTTTCTCTAGCTTTTCCCTTAATTTTTCTCAACTCCTTCTCCTGTTGCCATCCTCTTCCTTTTATAGCCAGTCTTCTCCTTGTCCAGTTGTTTTGCTCTAAACTGGATTTGTGGGGATACTTGTCTCATTAGCATCTCCCCCTGCCATTTCTTGATCATGAAGGTAGACTTCTAGGGGTGTCCTTATTGTTCAGGTTGGTCATTCATTCAGCATTTAATGTAGTTGACATTAGATGAAAACGGCCTTAAATGCAGAGGTGATTGTTACATTGGGCTCAACGTTTTCTTTGACATGCTTCTCGAGAAAGTGGATAATAGGGGGGCTTTTGACCAAACAAGTGGCAGATCCTCGGTGTAAGCCATGTTCTTCTCAGTAAGAGGACTCCACGAATTACCTTGGTAATGACTAATGAGCCCACATGATCCTCCTCTCACGGGAGGTGCATCCATCCTTCCTCAACTCCTGACTGAGCCTACCCTGTGGATGGGGTTTCTGTTCCTCAGGGTCCTCTCTTCCTCAGTAAGGGTTTCTGGGGAAAACTTAGGTCCATTCCCCCACAATACCCCTCTGTATACTTAGCATATTATACGTGTAACATATTTTACTAACTATGTTTCTATATATATATATATATATATATATTAAAAGCCAAAACTCATATAAAATCTAATTAGAATCTGTAATTGGCGTTCAATTTTGCACTATGTGTTTAAGTTTATGTGGGGACCACACCTCCAATTACAATTTTCAATTGAAGCCTAATTTTACATCATCTATCCTAAATGAGCTATGTTAATGGGTGCCTTTAGGGCAATCGTTAATAAACCATATTAGAAAAGTTTTAACACCACTTTCATGGGAAATGTAAAAAGTTTTTAGAAAAATTAATTGTTTTATCATTTTCTCATAAAATGTTTCTAAAACTAGTTCCTAAACCAATGTCTTTAAGGCATTCGTTAACATTTCTCATCCTAAATTATTTCTTTATTTTGGTATTATGTGGGGTCACATCATAAATATCCATCTAGGTGTCTACTCACTCCGAAAATTGGGTAATTCTTAGGTACTCCCGGAGTATTGAGAATGATACTTCATCCTCTCATATTCATGGTGGGATCCACTCATTAAAATTATAGTGGAGTCCACCATGAATATAAGAGGAGGGAGCATCATTTCTTCGTACTCTAGGAGTACTTAAGAATTTTCTTTGAAAATGATGCATGGATTTGCTTGACAGATTCTTAATTTACTCTTTAACATGTCTATCTCTCTGTCTTATTTTCTTGGCTCTTCCTCTTCTCCTTCTCAACTAAATGACTCCTCCTTTCTCCAATTATGCCCGTTCAGTTGCCTCTATCCCTTAAACCATCAAACATCAAAGAGCCATGACTGCTAAATAAAAGAAATAGGTCTTTGTCTTTGGAACAAGAACCACAAAAGAAGACATAGAGAACCCCACTCCCATAATCCCATTGTAGCAGCTCTCTTCTCTGGCAACATTATTAACCCAGAGCGATGAATTTGTCCAAAAACTCGAGTATTATGGTTTTTATTTAGTTTTATTAATCCGTTAATGCTATTAATTGCTTTAGTTTGAATATTGTTGGTTTCAAAAGTCAATTCCAATTACAAGATTTTAAACTTCTCCTAAGAATTTATAAATTTGATTGGGTTTATTTGGTTGTTACCACTCATTATTTCTTGATGTAATTTCTTAGCCTACTAAGGAACTTAAATATAATTGCAATCCATGAATTTTTATTTTTATTTTTTATGTAGTATGGTGAAGAATGAGGAAGCAAAGAAGACATACACTCAAGAAAAGGCGAGTAAAAGTTTTTCTTTTCTTTTTGTGAAAATTTTTATTCTTGATTTATATAATTTTTTAGTTTTCCTATGATTGATGTTGCATGTTTATTTTCTGTTTGATAACAAGTTGCAAGGAAAGTAGGGAATTGCTTGAATTGAAAATTTATGTTTCATAAGATTATTAAAAATATTTAACGTTTTGATGTTGAAATGTCATTAATAACATTTGCGTGTAGTGTGAATTTTTTTTTTTTTTTTGTTACCAGGGGATTGTCATAAAATTGAGAAAGTCTATTGGCAACGAAGTTAGGTATTTTGAACGGCTTATATTCTTAACAAAGGTTAGCTATATTGAATATAATAAATATCCAATTATCAATTAGGTGATGATTTTGGCTTGGTTTCTGTGCATGTTTGTGTTGGTTCATGGCATACTCTCTTTTTGCATGGGTAGTTTGATATTGTGGATTTAGTCTACAATAAGGCATGATAAGTGCTTGAGAAATGTTCTCTTAGAAAGAAACTGGTTGTTATCTATCATATGGCTTAAACTGTACTATTTGAAAAAGGCAAGTCAAAAATCATATTTAATGGGTAGATGTATCGTAATTGTATTTGATCCATATACTAAAGAGGAATAAGATAGACTACAGGAATTTTTAGCATAATATGTAAGCGGCCAACTCTTTTTTTTTTTTTTTTTTAGGGGTACGATGAAGATTGAGGAATTAGATTAAAAAAAAAAGTCAGAACAATCTACAATGATATGTGACTAAAGAACTAAGTTTCTCTTCAAACTAGTTTGGAAAGAAACTCTTCAAACTTCATATATATATATATATATATATATATGTCTTTTTTGGGTTTGAGTTTTAAAAATCTAATTGTTGAATTTTATGTTCCTTATGTTCTTAACTTGCATATCAAATTTTGTTCAAATCGGATATTATTTACTATTCGATCAATAAACTTATTTTTTATATATAATTTTAGATCACAAAAACTTGAAGCTTCAATATTTGTTTGATGATATAATAATTGATCTTTGATCTTCTTGAAAATTTGCAAGCATGAATGATATAATAAGAACATGTAATTCAATAATTAGATTTTCAAAATTCACATTTAATAAAGATATATGAGGAGATTGAAGGGTTTCTCTCCAAACTAATTTGGAGAGAAACTTTGGTTGTGACTAAAACCCTCAAGGTCCATACTTTCCACCTAACCAAGCAAAAGGGTCCCCTCTGTTTCTTAGACCTTTTCTTCTCATAGCTAGAAAATATGTTTTTGTACAAACTTTTTGTTTGTTATTTGTATCTTCTTCTTTTTTTTTTTGAATATTTGATTGGTTCTTTTTATTAAATCTGTAAGATGTTTAGACCTCTTAAACCCAAACAGATTAACCCAGATATTTAGTCAAGTAATTAACTTAGGTAATTTAAGCAATTCTAGGTTAACACAAATATATCATATCATGCAAAAGTGCGGAATAATAAAGAACACATGATATGATGACCTAGGAAACCAAACAGGTAAAAACCTGGGGAGGATTTAACCTAGCTATCCTCAAGGTAAAACGAATTCACTATGAAAGAATTGAAGTTTACACAATAGACTTAGACCACTAACATCCTATTGCTACTTGCCTGTAGGAAACTTACTACCACGACCACGTGACAGCTCCAAGACCACAGACTTCTTCTTTCCTTGAATTCTCAGCAAAGCACAAGCACACCTGCTTGTATATCTTGAAGCTCTTTGATTCTGCAACTGTATGATTTACCAATCTCTTGACATGAATCTAGAGTTTGGAAACCTTAAGTGTATGTGAAGGTAAACACCTCTAGATCTAACAATTAAATTCACAAACACAGCATTCAGAACACTAAAAACGTGGCTAGGGTTTTCCCTTATATACTTAGGACAAAACATAAAACTCTACACGTTAAATGGGCTAGGGCTGAGTTGGAAAATTCTGCAGAAAAACGATCTGCTCGACTTCTGATCGGTCGAGTCTAATTCTCGATCGATCGAGCCTGACAGACCTGCACAATGAATTCTGCAGTAACTCGATTCTAACTTTACATAATAAGACATACTTTGAGCAAGTCTAAAATAAGACTAAAGATTGTTTTGATCATGGTTTGCCAATATTACAAATTGAAGTTCTAATACATTAATTCCTAATTCCTTAGATACTAACAAAATCTATGGAGCTTAAAAGTTTAATGTTTTCGCCTTACATTATGCTTCGTATTAATGAACACCTAGATGTACAAGTTGATGATATCACTTCTCTTCATATCTCACATGCTACTGGTGGGCGTGATAGGAAGCCAAGAAGGTGAGCAACTAGTGGATTAAAATTGTTTCTTTTTGAAACATTGTTCAATGCTGCAAATAGTGAGTAATGCATGCTTTAGTGCTGCTAAAGTAAAAATATTAAAAAAGAAAAACCATAATTCTTCTTCAATTGAATTATTTTTAATTAGCCTTTTCGTATTATGATTTCCTGGGGCATGTCATGTTTGTGGTGAATATATTTTTGAAACAATATCAAATGTTGTATATACATAATGGATGTTTAAAGTATAGCTATTGGAAATGTTGCTGATCTTTTAGTTCTTTTAATAGTGATGATGTATGTGTTTGGTTTGATTGAATAGAAATGGCCAAAGAAAATTTTGCAGTTTCTTTTCCAAAAATTGTTGAAACATAGTGATGTGGGTAATTTTGAAATAATTACTAGCAAAAATGTTTTTTGTATGTTATGGAACTATTTTGCTAATGCAAAATTCTTTTCTTTTATTTCTTATAAATTGTTCTTCAATATTCTTTCAGTGGATTTTATAAAGGCCAATGGACTTAAGTGACTTCATAAGTCATCTATTCAAGATGTCAGCTGTGGTAAATATTTATTCAATGTATTATTTTTCTCTTCTTTTAAATTTTTTAGTTTTTATTTTTTGTCTTTTAATTTTGACATATTATTATTTGGTAAGCATTTTCAATTTGTGGGGTTGATGTCAAGCTTATGATGGGAAGGTAGTAAATACAAACAATTCAAGCCTAAATCTTGACATCTTAGATAATTTTCTTTTAGCGTTTTCTACTTTAGTTAGTTTTCCATACAAATTAGATTGTTTAGATTTTTGTTGTTATTTTTTCTCAGAATTAATGAGCATATTTTTTATGTCGTTTCTATTCAAATATATTGTACATGAAGATCTTGGATATAAGAAACTGTAATTGAGTTGAACAATCTCATGCACCTCTCTCCATTCAATTTAGGAGATATTATTGAACCCATTTATTCTTTTATTTTGGGTTGTATTTAGTAGAATTTCACAGATAGTGATTGTGAATTGACATTGTATATATAGTATCCGATAGTGATTTTCAAAATTTTATACATAATAGCAGTGTATTAAGAAACTTGATGTAACCAATATCATGAAAATTACAAAGAAAAATCATTTTAATACCTCCAAATGTCCTAGTTGAACTAATGTCCTATATGTTTAATAATCCAAGCTAATATCAATAGCACCACTACAATTGACCTTACATACTAGTTATTTTTACTGTGTTGTCATTTCCTCTTTAAAATTTATTGAACTTCTCAATGATTCTCTTAGGAACAAAATTATAATGGAACAAGTCCAAAGAGAGATTTTCTTTCCTCGTGTGTTTAGGAGAGGAGTAATTCTAATGTACTCTCAGAGTACAAAAAATGGTACTCCCTCCTTTCGCATTCATAGTGGGGTCCACTCATTGAATTCATTATAGGGTCCACCATGAATGTGAGAAAAGAGAGTATCATTCTCTGTACTCTGGAAGTACTTAAGAATTTTCCGTGAGAAAGTAACTACACATGTTTTCAGCTACTTGAATAATTCTAGAAATTCATGTTAAAAAAAAAAGTTGCATACATTGAATTTTTCATACACCGTTTAATGCACCAATTATTTTAAGACCATACATCTTGTCACACACTTTATTACAGCTTACACATATGTCAATTTGTGATTATATTACATTATTTACGTATGAAACAACCCACCATTCTTAGGATTTTGTTAACTTAGGGCATATCTTTAGGAAATAGTCGTACTTTTATACATTTTTTATGAGAAAGAAAAAAACTAATTGATTTTTTTTGTTGATATTTTTTATAAAAGTGATATTAAAATTTCCTAAAATGATTCATTAACAAATGTTTAAGGATACCTATCGATGTGCATGAAATATATACAATAAAGTACCATCATATTTGCATAATTAGCCTTACTTTTATATTACTTTGTGACTAATTATATATTATCTTTGTTTTATAGAAAATAAAGGCTATTCATGTGGACAGACTGATTATATTCACAAGTTGAATGCTAGGTGGGCCAAGTCGATTATCAAGCCAACTTAAGAGAAGGGAGCTTACCATGAAGTAAAGAAAAGAATAAAAAAAAAGGGGCAAATTACAAATTACCTACTTTTGGTTTGGCTAAAATTTAAGTTGTTTTCTTGTGGTTGAAATTTGACACTTTACTCACCTGAGGTTAGCCCAATTAGAAGTCCGTAACCCACTTCTGCTAAAAACAGGGCTAAATATGTAATTTTGTTCTACTTTTATGTCTCTCTTTTTCGAAACACAAAAAAAAAAAAAAAACATAAAGATACAAGAGAAAATAAGATCAAAAGCTGATTGGTAAAAAATTTTATTCAATGTCTTAGCATTTCAAACTTGCTTTTACATTCATTACTTCAAATGCACAGATTCAAACAAATACCATAAAAGAATCATCAGATCCAGCAACCATACAAATTTCCTCATTAATGTCTAAGCAACCAACAAAGTCATAGCATCTAATACACAAAAATTGTATATAAGAAGAAATCATCATCCCTTCCCTTTCCTTGTCATCTCCTCCTCTCATTTGGTGATTTGGTTTCCACCTCCTAAAGACTCTGGTAATCAGCAGTATAGATGGCATTTTATATAATTTGTTGCTCTCTTGAAAATAAACAAAGTTTTGGATTATTAGGTTTGTTCCTCTCTAAAAAACATGGCATCAAAAAAATTTATGAAGTAAAGTTTGTTAAATTTGCAAGTAGGAGCAAGTTGTGATAGTTGGGGCTTAGGTGTTTGGATTTTAGCATGGGTTTGGTGATTTCAAGTGATGTGGGAACAAATTTGTGTTATGGAGGTGTAAGGTGTTGTATGATCTAGTCTGTATGTGGTTAAGGGTAAGAAATGGGTCCCAATTTGCTCAAAGATTTGGCGCTGGATATTTTTTTTTTAACACAACTCAAGCATTTTATTAGAATAGAAACACAATATTTACATCAAGGTTGCAAATACTAGGGTTTATGCTCTAAAATCCAATTTATTGGCATGTTATAAATAATTATATTGTTTAATTATTGAGACTATTTGTAAATGAACTAATGGGACATTATCATAGTCCTTGAGATGCGTTGTATGTGATTTGGTTACAGAAGATATAAATCACAAGTTCCTTGTAAGCTCAAAATGTAATTCGTAGTAGGTAATGAAATTAGGCGTTTCATCTGCGAAGACTATAACACATCAACTAAGATGGTTTGTCTTGATTATGAAAGCGGAGACTTCTAGTTGATGTGCTGAAATGACTTAAGTGTGTAAGGCATATTGAATATGACCGTTGTGAGATTAATTATTCAATTAACAACTGTCACTTGAATAATTAATCTCACAACTTCTAATTTCATAGACTCTCAATCTTGAGATGATAGTGAACCTGATCATGAAATGTAGGTTATTTTTTTTTAAAATGGATGATCTGCATTAATTAGCTAGCCATAAAAGGCGAAGTACTGGCTGAAAGCCTTAAGGAATACAGACTAGAAGCATCAGAGTCTAAAATGATACAAAGTTCTTCCGAAATAGGAGAGTCTAAAACAACAAAATTCCCTATAAGGGTGCAAGCTCCTTTAGCGAGATGATCCGCACATCTATTCACTTCCCGAAAAACATGGCTGATCCTAACATGGTTGAATTGGTGAAGGAGGTACCTGCAATCATTGAGAAGAGAAGAGAAGGAGTTATTAGAGGATTTTGAAGACCCAATCAAGTCCACAACCACTTTGGCATCAACTCCACAAGGAGTTGAGTGATGCTGAGCTGAGAAGTAAGCAGCAGCCCGTCCTTCAAAGCCCAAAACTCAGCTGTTATGCTGGATGCAAACCCGATATGCCTCATGTAACCTTTTACCTAGCTCCCCTGATGATCACGTATAAGTCCACCCCCACCCGCCTTGCCTGGATTCCCAAAAGAAGCACCATCGGCATTCAACTTAAACCAACCTACTGGTGTTCTGTTCTAGCACACTTGAATTGCAATTTGTTGCTTAATTTTCTGGCCTATGCTCACGCAATAAAAATACTCTCTAGCGGATTGAATACATAGGTTATTCAACTTCAGGTTGAGAGGGGAATTTTCAAAACTTTGATATATCAAGAGTGAGGTCTAATTTAACGGTCAAAATCTCAATATGTTGTGTAACCATACGTAGTGTTAAGAAAACACATATTCTCAAGATGGAATCCATAATCTCTTTCTATAGAGACATGAAATATCCCCTTGAGATAAGTTTAATGGGAACTAGTTATTTAGGGCCGGCCACTTTAGTAAAGAGTTACTAAAGTTTATATTTATTGAAATTGGATTTCATAAATATGAATAACTAAAAGATTAAATAGGGGACTCAAGGAATAAAATAGTTGTTTACAAAGTGACAGTTCATTATGACTTTATTCACTATAGATATTTCATGGAGGGGTCAAATGATATCATATTAGAGTCTTGGAATATAATTTATTAAAAAGACCTATAGTGCAATTATATTTCTATAGTGATACTTGTTATATAAGTAATGGTAACTTTGGGCTTGTTAAGAGTTGACAGATAAGCCCGAGACCCATTGGAGATAGAGCATTATTTGTCCTTTTGGTCCCATCCCAAGCTACACACTAAAGCCCAATTGGGCCGGTCCAAAAAGCTAACCCAATTAAATAATAAATTTTTTATTTAATAAGAGTTACTAAATAAAGTAACTACTAAGGCAGTTAACATATACATATGATTAAAAGAAGAGAAAACAGTTTTTCTCAGTAGTATCTTTGAATACACTTTTCTTTTGGAAAATCAATGTACTTAAGAACTGATTGAGAGACCACTCATCTTAGACACCATGAGAAATTAGGATGAAGATTGAAGGTATTCTCAAGTCTTGTTTTTTGAATTTTACAGCATTAAGGTACGCTTTCTCTTCTTTGTTCTAGAATTCAAGGTTATATGTTATCTCTAATGAATGAAGTAGATCATTGTGTTACTTCTGCTATGGGTTTTATATGAGATGCAAAACCAGTTTTTCGAACAAATACAAACTTCAGTTCTAATTGGTTTTCAATTCACATTACTAACTGGAATGATACACCCCTGAAGAATCTTGCATAGCGATGTATATTGCATACAATGAGACTAATGCTTTAGTTGAGTTTTTTATTTTGAATTTTTGCTTCCAAAGAAAATTTTTAATTTTTTGGAAAATTTTGGAATGCCCAAAATTATGGTAAAGGAGAAAATAATATTTTATTTTATTTTAGGCCTTCAAGTCACTGGCTTTAAAAATTCTATCGGGTTTGTTCGTCTCTCAAAAAAAAAAAAAAAAAAAAAACAAAGTATAAGGTTGTGAACCAGGTATATAGCTTTTGATAC
The DNA here is from genome assembly GCA_033629205.1 of Lithocarpus polystachyus. Classification (NCBI taxonomy): domain Eukaryota; kingdom Viridiplantae; phylum Streptophyta; class Magnoliopsida; order Fagales; family Fagaceae; genus Lithocarpus; species Lithocarpus polystachyus. The sequence goes on from CM066171.1 coordinate 57,120,100, forward strand.
ATAGACCATCAAGATTCAATAGCTTTTGATTTGCTTGTAGGAAGTTTGTTTGTGGACTGAATTGAAGAATGGGAGTCCATAATTAGTTGAGTTGGATGATGACTTTAGTTTAGGCAAAGGAAGTTTCTTCTTTTATCTTTACCAACATCTTTTTGATCTTATTTTACCTTTTGTTTTTATCTTTTTTGTATTTTTGGAGGAAAGAGACATAAAAGTGGAGTAAAATTACATATTTAGCCTTGTTTTTAATGGATGTGGGTTACGAAACTCTAACTAAGCTAACCTTAGGTAGGTAAAGTGTCAAACTTCAAATCACAAGTAGGCAACTTAAATTTCGGACAAACTATAGGTGGGTAAGTTGTAATTTGTCCATTAAAAGATAAAAGGGGAGAAGTGAGGTCCAAAACCACATTGGCGTGGATGTAGTTTCCAAGAACACAAGATTCTCAAGTCAAGCAATTAGGCCTATAACTGCCGCAAAACGAAGTAATAGAAAAATAAAAGGAGGTTAGTGGTAGGGCTGTAATGTGTAAAGAAGAACATTAGGAGGGGAGAAGGCAGCTGCATGTGGAGCTTCCTCTGTAGCTTTTTCTCCATGCTAGGACTGTGATTATTTCTCTCTTTATTTTATTTGTCTAGTTTAATGTTTACTATTTTATTTTTGTGTTTTATTTCAATGAACATAAGTAGCTAAATTTTCAATTAGGGTTGAGGATGAAACCTTGTTAAAGATTATCAATAGTATTTATGTGATTTAATTTTTCCCACAATAGTTGTTCTTTAATGATTTGCATTGTTCTTGCTTCATAACAATTGATTAGGATATGATTCTTAGTATGAGTTCAATCATGTTCTTCTCATGATTTTGGATTTTTCTTAATTAATTGAATGTTTGGTTTATAATTATTTGATTTTAAAATTAGATATCTTTCTATGATTTTGTTTGTCAACAAATACAATTGATGATTTGATTTTATACCTAGGAAGCAAAGAATAGCATGCTTTAGATTTTTTAAATAGGGATTTTAATGAGAATATCTTCCATGGTACAAGATTGAATTCTAGATTATCATGTATTGAGTTGGAAAAAATTAATAATCATGAATATATATTGATATGAATTGACAAGGCAGATTCCAAAACCTTAATTCATTTCTCTTGATTGTTTACATCTTTTTATTGCTTTAATAATATATTTGCTTATTTTGATTATTTGCTTAGCTTTATTTAATTTCAAAACTTATTAAACTAGATTATGATTAATTTGGTTAAGGTTTGATTAATTTTCCTACATTTATACAAGTTCTTGTGAACCTCATTCTTGTCAAATTATATTTTGGTACAATTCGTGCACTTGTGAGTACTTTAAAATTTCACAACACCCATTAATGGGACCCTAAAATGTATCCTGAGAGCATTCACATCAAAGCTCTAAAAAATTTGGCTTTTAACAACTCAAAAAGCCACTTTATCTATTTTAACAACTCATTTTACAATACACCCTATATCAAAAGTTCTATTTTTTTTACCACTTTATTTAAATATTCTTTTTTTATTATTTCTTTATTCTTCAATGCATGTTTCTTTCTCTCTCTTCCTCTCTGTTTCTCTCTCTTCTCTGATGCAAGAGCTTCTTTTACAATACACCATATATCAAAGGTTCTATTTTTTTTACCACTTTATTTAAATATTCTTTTGGGGAAATTGCACTAAACCCACCTGTGGTTTGGCCCGTTTTAACAGTGCCCACCCGTGGTTTAAAAGTTGTCACTTAACCTACCTGAGGTGGCCTCCGTTAGACCCCCGTTACCCACCTCTGCCCTTTCCGTTAGAAAATCCTCTTTACTATATAAGCCAAAGTTAAAACCCAATTAGAATCCTAAAAAAAGTGCCGTGCTCTCTTCCTCTCTTTACCTCAGAACCCCTAAAAATCCCCAGACACATAATCCCTTTCTCTCATTACTTTGATTGCCAAAGTGAAATCCCCGAACACTTGTAAGCAAGGAGGAGGTGTGCTGAAGCTTGGGTTTTCCTCTATATCAGGTATGAAATGACTTTCTAGGGTTTACCATTGTTGTGTTTATTCTTTTCAATGTGTGACGATTGATGAAGTCCACTTCGGTTTAAAGTTTTTCTATCATAAAATTAGCGGTTTACCATTGTTGGGTTTACCATTGGTGTGTTTGTTCTTTTATAGATGACATTGATGACTGTGGTCCCTAGGAATATGAATGTGGGATGCATCTTTAGGTTTTCTGTGGTCCCATGGAGACAAATTGTTTAGGTTGTTTGTGGTCCCATGGAGACAAATTGTTTAGGTTGTCTGTGGTCCCATAGAGACAAATTGTTTAGGTTGTTTGTGGTCCCATCGTTATTTGGTGTTTGGTATGCAACTGAAATTATTTGTTTTTGTCATTGGTGCTCTGTGCATGTGTTGGTTATGTATTTAATTACGGTTGTTTGTGCATGTGTTTTAACTCCTGCAGATGGCTGCTGAAATTCGTTTTGATTTTATAATTGACCATAGTGGGAATTTTGAGTGGAACCCTGGTTTAGAGTATGTAGGTGGTGAGGTATCTACAATGGCAAATGTTGATCCAGACCTACTAAGTCATTTTGAGATACAAGACATTTGTGTTGATCCTGGGGGACCCACTAATAGTAGGATTTATTATTTAATACCTGGTGGTGACTTAGAGCAAGGGTTAAGGTTAATTACTTCAGATGATGATGTGACCTACATGTGTGAATTACATGCTGAATGGCCAACAAATGAAATCACACTTTATGTAGAACCTGAAGTTGAACCAATTGCTATTGAAGTGCCTATAGTTGAACCATATCAACCAATTGCAGTTGACCAGCCACCGGAAATGAATGATGAAGATGATGACACTGATTGTGAGGAGGTGACCAATACTGTTAGATCATCTGTGGTTGACCAAAATAATGTTAGTGAAGTCCCTGTTGAGGATGACCATGCTTCCCATGGACAAACTGTTGGTAGTGAAGATGTTCATCTGGATGATCCTGATTGGCTAGAAGAAGGGTATGAAGGACCAGATTATCCTGATGACATATTTGGTGCTCAGAACAATAAGGGGCCCAATATGAGAGAGCATCAAACAGATACTGAAAATGTAAATGAGGGAGATGGTGTTAGAGAGCCAGTTACAGATAATGGGAAGAGACCAGCAGCTACTGCCAGTGAGGGAGATGCTGATCATAATGATTGGGCTGAAACAGCTCTTGATGATGATGACACTAGGAGCATTAACAGCTCTGAGGATGAGGATGAAAGGGTGAGATGTCCAGAGTTTAATGAAAAGACTGACATGAGTAACCCTCAGTTATGCAAGGGTATGAAGTTTCCAAATGGGAAGGTGTTTAGGGCTGCCTTGAGGGAATATGCAGTGAAAAAGCCTGTGGACATTAAGTTCAAGCTTAATGAAAAGACTAAAGTTTCTGTCCACTGCAAATATGAATGTGGTTGGAGGGTATATGCATCACAGATTTCAGGGGAGTTGACCTTCCAGATAAAGACCATGGTTCCAACTTGTACATGTGGGAGGACATTCAAGCATAGCCAGGTCACTTCTACATATGTGGCTAGGAAATACTTGGATGATTTCAACAAAAACCCTAATTGGGCAGTTTCTGGTGTGAAGCATCGAGTTATGCAGGATGTGTCTGTGGACTTGAGCATAAATCAAGTGTACAGAGCAAAGAGGAAAGCTAGAGAGTTCATACTAGGTGATGAGAGGTTGCAGTATGGGAAGCTTAGGGACTATGCAGAGATGATAAGAATAACTGATGTAGGGAGTATGGTGATTTTGCAAACTGAGATTACTGAGCCAAACACACAGCCCAAGTTCAAGAGGATGTATGTGAGATACAATGCACAGAAAGTTGGATTCTTGGGGGGATGCAGGCCACTTGTAGGATTAGATGGTTGCCACTTGAAGGGCAAGTTTGGTGGACATATATTATCAGCAACTGCAAGGGATGGGAATGACAATATTTTCCCTGTTGCATTAGGTGTAGTTGAGCAAGAAATCAAGGATTCTTGGGTGTGGTTTTTACAAACATTTGCAGATGATATAGGGAGGCCAGATGAGTTGAATCTGGTGTTCATTTTAGATAGGCAGAAGGTAATACAATTCACTTGCATTTGAGATTGTTGTTTGTTCTTAATCATTGCATTTCTGCTTTTTGAAAGTTTTGTTTTTGTGTTTAGGGTTAGGTTTTGTGCTCATTTTTGTTCTTTGGATGTTTTTTTATTGTATTTATGATAACCAGGGATTGATACCTGCCATGGAGATGTTGTTCCCAACAGTTGAACATAGATTTTGTGTGAAGCATATTTACAACAACTTTAAGGTAAACTTCAAGGGTTTAGAATTGAAGGCTGCATTATGGAGGTGTGCTGCAGCAACAACAGTTAGGGAGTTTGAGAAGAGAATGCAAGATATGAAGGAATTGGACAAAGAAGCATGGGAGTATCTAGCAGACATCCAACCAACCCAATGGACTAAGTCACATTTCACTCCAAGGGCCATCTCTGATTGTTATGTGAAAAATCTTAGTGAGTCATTTAATTCTATGATACTAGAAGCTAGGGATAAGCCTATCATTGCCATGCTAGAGTGGATTAGGGTTAGGTTAATGAGTAGAATGTACAGTAAGAGGACTGGGATTGAAAAATTCACTAGTGACATATGTCCAAACATAGTGCAGAAGCTTGAGCAGTTGAAAGTTGATTCTAAGTCATTTTCTGCTGTTCCATTAGGTTGCTATATATATGAGGTTGACAATGAATATGAGAGGCATGTGGTTAACCTTACAAGAAAGTGTTGTACTTGTAGAATTGGGGATTTGACAGGAATCCCATGTAAACATGGTGTTGCAGCAATTTATAAGAACTTGGAGAGACCTGAGGATTATGTGCATGTATGCTATAGAAAGGATGCCTATGTGGCTGCATATAAGGAGATGATTACCCCACTGCCTGGCCAAGATGAGTGGGTTGAAACCAACCAACCTGCCCCTGTTGCTCCAATTGTGTACAAGCCTCCAGGCAGGCCACCAATGAAAAGGAAGAAAGATACAGATGAGCCCAACAACCCATACAAAGTTTATAGGTCATATAGACCTATAAAATGTGGGTTTTGCCATAAGGAGGGACATAATTCAAGGAGGTGTAAGGCTGGAATCACTGGTGAGACACCGTGGCAAAGGAGGCAGAGACTTGAGAGGCAAAAAAAATTTGTAAGTAAAGTGAGAGTGTGTTTACTATGACAATTATATTATAAAACTATTTCTGATGCAAGACAACTATTTTTGTAGGGACAAGAGGGTCAAGGTGCAACCTCAGTACCTCAGCCAGTAAGTTAGCCACCAAGTCAGCCACCTAGGCAACCACCAAGGAGGTTTGCAAGGCAGCCACCCTGGTTTTCCAACCAGGCAGGCAGCCAGGCAACCAGCCAGCCAAGTAGCCAAGCATGTCAGCCACCTAGGCAATCACCACGGAGGTTTGCAAGGCAGCCAATCACCCAGGCAGCTAACCAGGCACCCAATCAGCAAGCAAGGCAGCCAACCACCCAAGCAGCTAACCAGGCACCCAATCAGCAAGCAAGGCAGTCAACAAGATTAGCAAACAAGAAGGCTAACCAGGCAACCACCATTCAAGCAAGGCAGCCACCTAGATCTAAAAACAAGGCAGCCAACCTGCAAGCAAGGCACCCACCTGGACCAGTAGACAATGCAGCCAAGCAGACAACCAGTCAACCAACAAGTGGGGTAGCTAGCCATTCAACAAGAAAGCCAACCACCCATCAAGCAAGTCAACCAGTCAACCAGCCACAAAAACAGCCACTGAGCCAGCCAACAGGCAAACCCTACAAACAGCTAACTGAAACATCTGCTTCAGCTTCAAGCAGACCACCACCATCTGCAGCAGATTCAAGCAGACCACCACCAAGTAAAGCACCCACAGCTCAATGGTTTTCATGCAGCCAGCCCATCTCTCATACTCCTAAGGAAACATGGGACACAAGAAAACCTCTATCTCAGGTATATACATAAAGACAAACACCACACTTTATACTTACATAAAACACTGGATTAGATCTTGATATGGAGTTGCTATGTATTTTGCAGCCTCCAAGGGGGTTGGTACCAGTCATCTGTTCTCATATGGGAGAGGAGGTGGATTAAGAGCTGAGACATCTGGTGCAATGTTCTCAAAAGGCAGGGGCAAAGGCAAGGAGAAGGTCTCTAGGAAATGAAGATTGGAGAATGTGAAAGCAAAAACATACTTTTTTTTAAATGGTGCATTTCTGATAGTAGCATGTCACTACTTTTTTGTTGTTGTGTAGAACTTGTTGCTGTAAAGTTATTTTGTTTTTGTCTTAGTGGGGACAGAACCACCTGTTTTTGTTTTTGGCAGTGTTTAGCCATTAATTTTAGGTGGAGTCTACTTGTATTGAACAATATTTTTTACTTTTGCTTTAAAACATTCATGAGGCTCCCTTAAGAATGGTACTCTTGCTTATTATATATGAATGGAATGTTATTAAATTCTTTATGCTTTTTGGATTTGGTGCTGGTGCAAGTCTTTGCCTACCCAATTGATGTAAAACATACACAATTACAAGATCACATTACATAAAAAACACATTATGCATTACACATTACATAAACAAGGCAGGCAGCCAACAAAACATTGTGTACAAGATCACATTACATAAAAAACACATTACGCATTACACATTACATAAACAAGGCAGGCAGCCAAAAAAACACAATTACAAGATCACATTACAAATAAAACACATTACGCATTACACATTACATAAACAAGGCAGGCAGTCAATATTCAAATTACAAGATCACATTACGCATTACACATTACATAAATAAGAGCACATCACATAAAGAACCCATTGCATACTTTATTCAAATAAACAACAACATTACATCGTGCCAAATACATAGAATACAGAGTTGCAAAAGTGGTAGTACCCAAAATTATACAACAACTACAACAACTTGCCTTCAAGGCAGACTCAATGGTTTTGTTCCAAATTCTCCCATCCTACCAGAAAACACAAAAAAAATAGCAAAAAACCCCCATGACACAACAAGTGCAAATTTGTACTTCTGTAACTTCTCTTTAGCTATCCTCTCTCTCACCCTGACTTTTTCTTCCCTTCGCTTGGCTATTTTTTCTCTCTCAGTAGCTGCTGTTTCCCTCTCACTGGCCTCCTTTTCCTTTTCCTCTGCAACTCTTGCTTGATTCTTGTACATACTGAATTTTGCAAGGACAATGGGTGCAACTTCAGACCCACGCTTACATGTTTTGCCATCCAACCACCTAAAGTATTTACAAGTAGGTTCATCATCCTACAAACAAAAAAATCAAATTTTAGGGTTATTCATAAAGCCAACAAAATTAGAAAACCAACAAAACCAGAAAATTAAAAAAAAAAAAAAGGAAAAAAATCTGAAAACCAACTATTACTCACCACATCGTAGTAGCTGCACCCATAAAACCTTCTCCCAAAATTGTTCAAGGTCAGAGCAGTCCGTAGCTGACAACGGTCAGCAGAGCATGAATGGTGACTGGAACCCGAGCAATAACTTGAAGAAGACATGTTCAGATTTCACTTTACAGAGAGAAATGGGGTTTGGGGGTTCTGAGGTAAAGAGAGGGAGAGAGCACGGCACTTTTTTTAGGGTTCTATTTGGGTTCTAACTTTGGCTTATATAGTAAAGAGGATTTTCTAACGGAAAGGGCAGAGGTGGGTAACGGGGGTCTAACGGAGGCCACCTCAGGTGGGTTAAGTGACAACTTTTAAACCACGGGTGGGCACTGTTAAAACGGGCCAAACCATAGGTGGGTTTAGTGCAATTTCCCCTATTCTTTTTTTATTATTTCTTTATTCTTCAATGCATGTTTCTTGGTCTCTCTTCCTCTCTGTTTCTCTCTCTTCTCTGATGCAAGAGCTTCTTTTACAATACACCCTATATCAAAGGTTCTATTTTTTTTACCACTTTATTTAAAGATTATTTTTTTATTATTTCTTTATTCTTCAATGCATGTTTCTTTCTCTCTCTTCCTCTTTGTTTCTCTTTCTTCTCTGATGCAAGAGCTTCCAACAAACTCACACTCTGGTTTCTTGGAAGAAGAGCTAAGCTATATAGCTCTTTATCATCAGACCAAGCCACCAATCAGTTTTAGGTGCATATGGGAATTGAACCCCAGGTCTCTTATTCAACTATCAGAGACTTTACCAGTTGAGCTAACTAGAACTCACGTATAACCCATTGTTTTAATATATAAATATGATAATAAATTTGTTATGAGAAATGATTAGGAATTCTAAGAAAACTAATTAGGCCCTGTTTGGTTATCATCGGAGGTGAATTCATTTTCTCTTTTCATTTTCTAAACTCATTTTTTGTTTCTCAAATCTTGTATTCATTTTCTCTACCCAACCCATTTCATGTTTGGCATTATTTTCTAGTCTAGTTTTTGCTTCTTCTTTTTTCACTTTATATTTTTCAATTAAAAATTCAACACAACTAAGAGAGTGTGTGTTTTTTGATGGAACAAGTCAATATTAGTGGGACCCACAAATTTGGTTTTTTTAACAAAAATTCCACTATCCATTTTCAAGAAAATGAAAACACCAAAAAGTTGTATTCAGTTTTTATATTCAAATCATTTTTTTTTTCTACACTGAAAATGAAAATTGAATACAAATACAAAGTCAAACAAGTTTTTTAATGGTGGGTCCTATGAAAAACTAAAAATGAATATAGAATACACCCCTTTTTTGTTTAAACCAAACAAGCCCTAGGGGTTCCAACTTCCACTCCAGAAGCCGCTGTTTGACATTGGTTTTTGCCTTTCCAATGCCATAACCACCCCAGCTATGACCACTGGAAAACACTAGCCACCACCTATCATGAAATCCATTCCACCACCGCTACAGCCACAACAATCACTGCCACCGTCACCATCACCATCCCCCACAACCTCCAACTACCAAAATCACAAGCCCAAAACCACAACAGCATACACCACCAAACAGAAAAACAAAAACAAAAACAAAAATAAAAACACCAAACTTCGAAAATCAAATTAAACCCATAGCCACCACCCACTGCAAGAACGTCAACCCAAAAATGCCAACCACGAACCCAGAGAGGGAGAAGAGAGGCGCTAAAGAGAAGGAAAAAAGAGGAGACCAAGTGGAGAGAAAAAATGAGAGGGAGAATATATTTTATTGAGAAAGAGAGAGAAACCTAATGAAAAAAAAAAAATCAAACAATTTGTTGCTACAGTAATCTATCATTTTTAGCAGTTTACTGTAGCTAAGTTGTCAATTTTTTAAGTATAGCAAGTAGCAACTTTGATGTGAATGAGTTTTTGAGAGAATGAGAGCTAAAATGAGTTTTTAGCATTTTTCACACATTTGATGTAAATAATCTAAACTATTCAAAACAAAAGAAAAAGGAAGTGCATGGCATTATTTTACTATTGTATATGTGCATACACGTCAATTGAGGTTGAATACTTGAATATATAATTTCATTTTACTACCACCACTTCGCCAATCATCTCAAAGAAAAAGAAAACAATGGATACTGATGCAAAAATTTCATTTTCACTCATCTCTGTTTTTCTTCTTCCATTTGAAAATTCTTCACACTGATCATATATAGCCCAACTCCATATAACCACTAACAACTTTATCTATAATGTCCTTTTCACTCTTTCCTAGAAATATCCACAATGTTGCCTAATCTTTACCCATTAAAAAAAAAAAAACTCATTTTTAATCATTGTAATAAGGTCCCACCGCCACCACCCTGCCATAAGCCATGCTTCTTCATGCTTCTTCAAATCCCATTCCCAAAAACGTTTGGAACCCAAAAATATGAACTTGAAATGAACTCTAAAATTGAGGGTCTATTTGGTTTACTCTTAACTCAAAACTTAATTCTCATATCTCATTTCTCATCACTCAAACTCAGTTTTTATAGCTCATATCTCTATCTCTACTTTTTCCTTAACTCTATCTTTTTTTTGTTTGGTTTCAAATCTGGGTGAGCTTAACTCAAAATTTTGACAAAGTGGTGGAACCCATGTACTGTGCAAATCAAAATGGTAACATGTCTCTCTCCTTCACCTCTTTCATTTTTTTATTCCTCTCCTCTTTCACGAAACCTAAAACATTGAAACCTTTCTCCTCCCATTTTCAGCCTCTACCATCTCCAACAACCCACAAACCCACCAATTGCTTCTCAAAAACCCAACCCACCACCATTGTTTTGCATCCACCACCGTACAAATCACCAAAAATCAAACCCATCCACCATAGCAGATCCACCAACACCTTCAACATCATAGCAAATTCTTTTACATATATATAATGAAAATAAAAATAAAAAGAAATACCAGAAAAAATTACCCGACAAAATCCACAACTCCAAGCCCAAAAAGCACACCTTAACCCAAAAAGCATCCAGACCCATCGATCCACAAGCTACCAACACCGATCTCTCTTTCTCTCTTTCTCTGTTAGTTTGTCCGTGTGGGTGTGGGTGTGTTTATGTATCTTTGTGTTGATTTGTCAGTGTGGATGTGTTTGTGTGTGTTTGTGTGTATTTGAGGAAAAAGAAGATAAGGAGAGGAGAAGTCTAAGACTGAGTTCGTTTTGCACACAGAGAAGAGAGAGAAAAAAGGAGCGAAATTGTGAAATTACTAAAATAATAGTATACACAGCTATAGTAATCGTGTATATATACACAGTTACTATAGCAAATGTGTAAATATACACAGTTTTAAAAAGATTGATGTGGGAAGTTTTGTGGCTTAAATGTATAAAATTCAACTCTTTTTCTATTATACAAGAGCTAGTGTAGATGCTTTTACAGTAATTGGTGATTCCTTTTTATATTACTGTAGCTAATTTTTCCAAACGGAAGGTGTTTTGAATGTGCAAACGTAAAAAATGTCAAAGCCATCAGTAGGAACAGCTTGGATACTTTTAATTGGTGAACTTCTACAAAATCCTTAGTTTTGAAGAGCATCAATATCCGAGATTGTAAAACTCCCAATATACTATATATTTATCATCAAACCACAAAATACATGCATTATCTAGGAGGCCAATTGTAAAAACATTTACAACACAGCTACAGTAGTGTCCTAAATTTAGAACCTACTGTAGCAAAGTTCCAAAAATAAAATAATGTTTTTTTTATTCCTTCTCCTCCTAAATATCTGCCTTCTTTCTCTCTCCAAACTCTCTTCTCTCTCTCTCTCTCTCTCTCTCTCTCTCTCTCTCTCTCTCTCTCTCTCTCTTCAGCAGAACTCCTTACCAAGTCACTCTCTCTTTCTTTCCTATACCTCTGTTGACCACACGTTCTCTACCTATGTCGCTCAAACTAGCACTCTAGCACACTGTCCCTCTACCCATTTCAAATCGAAGATCCATCGGTGTTGGGTGTTTTGTTTAGGTCCTCTCCGTGATGTGATAGTCCCTCACCGTTTATGTTTATATGCTATAGATCGATTTTGGGTGGTTGTTGTTGAGGATCGGTTTTGGGTGGTTGGGTTGGGTGACTATGGATTGGTGGTGGGGCTAAGTTTCGGCGGTTGGGTTGTGGATTAATGGGTAGTGATTTGTGTGGCGATGGGTTTTAGATTGGTGGGTTGCAATTTGGTTTTATATGGGTTCAAGGGGTGATGACTGAGTTTCAGTGTGGGCAATGACTGAGTTTTGATGGGTTGTGATTTGTGTGGCAGTGGTTATGGGTGGTGTTTGTTGGTGTTGAGATAAACGGTGATTTGCTTGATTTCCCATGGGTTTTTTTGGATTTGATATGGATGAGTTGGGTTGAAATTTTTTTGGGTTTGCAATGGTGGTGATAGCAGTGTTTTTTTGGTTGTTGCAGCAGAGATTGGTTGTGGGACACTTTTTTGTTTTTTTGGTTGAAGTTTTTTTTTATATTATTTTAATGGATTGTATTCTAAAAATAAAAACTGAGATATTAAGTATATTGTAAAATAGTATTGTATAATAAATAAAGTAGTTTTTTAGATGGTAAAGAGAACATTTTTTGCAATTCTAGATGCTAATGCTCTAATGTATGATTTGGATGGTCTTGCTGCTATTTGCGTGGTGTAGTGTGTAATCATTGTAGAAATTCCAATTGGCAGAAAAGTAAGAAGTTTGTTTGATTAAAGTGTTTGTTAGTTTGTGTCTTCGGTGGCCGCCTTCGGTATGTTGACTAAAGAGGCAAGAATTCGAAAAAATAAATTGTAGACTTGGAAGATTATAAAAAAAAAAAAAAAAAAGTGTAGAGCCATAAGTTATGTTTGCAGTTGCACAACTTGGTTAGCAATGAATAGCATAGGTTGTAGCCTGCACTTAAAAAAAATGGTAATGCTCAATGTGGTCCATGGCCAACACTCATTCGTAGAGTACCTCACCTTGGTACAATGATGTGACGCTCCTTTTTACATTTATAGTAGATTTTACTAATTAAATTTAACGTGAATATAAGAAAAGGAAATACAATGTCACTGTATTTCGAGAGTATGTATTAGTTTGGGAGCATCACCCCACTGTCTCAATCATCAATACCTCCCTCCAAATCTAGTCCACCAGATCTGACACCAACATTGTGTGGAGCTGGTGGATCACAATGTTGACTGAACCCTTCTAGATCCACCCCACCATCTTGGGCTTCTGTTTGTAGACCAACATTCAAATTGAACTCTGGGAACTCCTCACCATCTCTATCACTAACATCCACAGCTAGATCCACTCTACCAAATCTTCCAAGAGCTAATGAATCATTAAAACAATTAATTTCTAAGACCATGTAAGCATCTCAACTAGCCTCTAACGAATCGAATCCACCATAACAACTTCCAATCTTGGGGGGCATGTGACCATACCCAATTGAAATAAGCAAATGGATTCCAATCAACCATAGTATCATTGAAAGTTGCTTCCCCATATTGAAAACACAATAAAGGTGTGTTTATTTGGGGTGAAAATTGGGTAGATAGAAAATAGGGGTGAGATAATATCAGAGAAAATGGGTAATGAGTGTGTTTGGTTGGGAGGGAAAAAAGGGAGGGAAATTGGTAAGGCCCAAAAGTTTTCTCTTCGAACTCACAAAAATTCAGTCCTCCTAGCCTAATGGTCATATGTTTTGAACTTTTATGCTCTGTTTAGAAGTTTGGAGGGAGAAGAGAGTAAAAGGGAGTAGAGCGAAGGAGAGTAGAGGGGAATGATTATCTTTCACATTATTTGGATGTTTTTAAAATTAAGTAAGGGGGAGAGGAATAATTAGCCTTTTCATAGTTTGTAATTTTGTTAATATGGTAAGGGTAAATTTGGTAATTCATTTAGTCAAGCATTTATATGCTCTACTTTCCCTTCAAATCTCTTCAACTTGGGAAAATTAAAAATAAGGAGTTAGAAGTAGTTAGAACTCTTCCAAACCCCTCAAAATCCCTCCCACTCCTCTCTTAAAAAATATCCAAACAAGATAATTAAACTTACTCTCCCTCTCTCTACTCTACTCCTTTCTACTTCCCCTCCATCCAAACAAGCTATTATGTCATTTCATCTTTGCTTCTTTTGTCCTTTTCTATTTCTAAGTTCATTCGGTTTCTTTTTTCTTTTATTCTTATCTTTCTTCAGTATTTTTTTATTTTTAATTATCTTTTCTTGTCTTAGAGCATTAGCATTAGCAATGCTATTCCAAATGTCATTTTAACATAAAAAAAATCCACATTTTCTATTTTAACACACCACTTTACAATACACTCTACATCAGATATTCTATTCTTCCATTCAACACATTAAAATAATATATGCAACACATTAAAATAATATATACAAAGTTCTACAATATATATAAAAGTAAATAAATACAAAATCCCCAACCACAGCACAACCCACCATTGTTAAGCGCAGCGGTTTCCTCCTTAGGAAAGGGGTGTACACCTCGGCCGAGTGGACTGGGGCGGAGAATGAAATGGAGTCGGCACCTAGATTAGGTCTAGGAACCATAAATATAGCGCCCTTCATAGAAGGATTGATCTACTACCAGAGCATGTATTCAAAGTTTAGGTATGGTGATGGGAAGGTGTTAGGCACCCAACCCCACTTGACCCTTGAGTCGGCCTCCACTCATTGTGTTCCAAATCTTAATCTCATTAAAGGGTCCTTTAATATGTTATTCTAAACTCTCACTCACACACACACACACACACTAACATACATCTAGTAATCAACATGACATCTATCCCACATTGATCCATAGCATAAAACTCTACCATTCTTCTAGCAATATATATCCAAGGGCATTAAGCACATCACAAGGCAGTAGCATCAACAAGGCATTGAATCAAGTATATTCAATCATTCAAACCTAGCATATTGTATTCATCAACAAGGAGACGAATCATCATATTTAAAGATGCATGTTCATATTCATATGCATGACTTACCTTCACTTACCTCGTTACATCATAACACCTCAGCACCTATGCATCAATGCATGTTCATGTTCATATGCATGTTCATGTGGTTCATCAAGGTTACAAACCGTAATCATCAATTCAACAATCAAAGCATGTAAAACATGATATTCTACTAACCCTAATGTTAAATATGTGAGATTCAACAAGACCTAAACATACGATTAAAACAAAACAAAACAAAATAAAAAATCAAGAACCCTAAATCTACGTTTTTGGGCACGAGGATGCATACGCATACCTCCCAAAAACACAATTTTAAAGCAAACAACAAACAACAATCAAATAAAACCTAGCATGCTTCTAATATATAACCAAACAATCTAAACTAACAATAAAGATATCAAAGATCAAAAAATAAAGATAAACAAAACAAAATCTATTACTAAACATGCATTGGATCTAACAACAAACAAGAACACTACTTTACACATCAAAACATGTTCATCAATATATCTAATCATTCAACTTTCAAATCAAAACATGATAAGACAAAAAAAAAAAAAAAAAAAAATTAAACAAAAGCCAAACATATTTCTAAGCATTCATAACATATAAATCAAATTAAGACAAAAAGAACACAAGTTATAAAACCCTAAATTAAGGAAGAGTCATAAAGGGAGACTCACCTTGCTTATAGAACACAACTTGATTGATATTCTAACTGGCCCCTCAATGCCTACACAACAAGATTGAATGATAATCAAGAGAATCAAAGTATTCAATAGTTCATAGGTAATCACAACTCAAAATAAAAAAAAATGTTCTTGAAAAGATTGTTTGAAAAAGGTTTTGAAAATGATTAGAAAAGTAATAGAGAGAGGTTTTGAAAAGCCAAAAACGTGTTCAATGATCTATGTGTAGAAAATTCAAAGTTAGCCTCCGTTTGGGAAGCGCGTTTTGCGCGTTTCCCAGCAGAAGTGTTTTTTTCTGTGGGTCCCGTGCACTGTTCACGAGGCCAACAAGTACCTTCATTTAGCAGCTTTTTCTTTAAAATTAGGTCCCAAGCACTATTCACACATTTAGAAATTATTTTGCTACAGTTTTTTCAGTTTTCAGTAATAAGCGCTATCCAAATAGACCCTTAGAAAAGAGCTTTGAAAAATTTTAGGTGAAAAATCAACTCCCTCTTGCTAGGATTTGAGTTTGGAGGCATAAGATTGTATTTATATGTTTAAACTAGGGTTTTTAGGCTCATTTAGAGGGTTTTGGACGTTCCAAAGGGTATAGGGGCTAGGGTCCCATCAAAGAGGGAGGCTTTGGGCCCTAAAAACTGAAGTTTTGAGGTTCTGTAACGGGCCCTACTACGTAGGTTTGGGGCTGCGCTTGCATGCATGCTCCCCATGTACGCATACGTCCTAGAAACCCTAATTCTGACAGTTCTAATGGCTCGATTTCAAATGGTCATAACTCACTCAATTTAAGTTCAAATTAGAAAACATTTGTGTTCAAATTGAAGCCTAGGATGTCTACTTTCCAATGAAACAAACCTTACTCAAAAATTCTTTGTGGATAAGTTATGGTCAAAATAGTGAGCAAATGTCATTTATCAGCATCGTTTTCAAAGCAATTTAAGCACTTTTGAGTTGTGATTACTTCCAAACTATCAAAATAACTTCAATTACCTTTTGTAGACATGTCAAGCTTATCATTGGGACCAAGGACTAAAGTTTATTAATCGGGTATAAAATGAGGTGTCTACAACCACTCAAAATCAACCGCCAACTATCGTAACCACAATCCAAAATCAACCTATAACCACCGCAACCCATCAATATCATCCCATTGTAACAAACCAGAAAAACACCATAACCACTGCAAGAGAGAGAGAGAGAGAGGTAGCGACTTTGGGAGAGAGGCTGGGCGAGATAGGCAGCAGCTTGGGGAGAGGAGGATAGATGAGATTGACCTAAATTGTGTGAGATCGGAGGTTGGCCAAGGTCTACTACTTGGCAAGATCAGCAGTGGCATTTGAGAGTTGAATCAGGAGTGTGTAGGGTGGTGAGATCGGCAGCAATATTAGTGTTAGGATTAGTGCCCTTAAATCCTATTGTATGATACTATGTACGGTATTATGTATGACATAATGTATGACTTAATGTTGTGATTAATAAAGTTGTTTTATTATTATCTAAAATAATGGTAAATGAATATTCAGACATTATCATATAGTCTATGAGATGCATTATATGTTATGTGAAAAGTCACAGAAGATATAAATCACAAGTTCTTTGTAAACTCGGAATTTTAGTTCATATTCGGTGATGAAATTGGGCGTTTCATCTGCGAAGACTATAACATATCAACTAAGATAATTTGTCTTGATCATGGAAGTGAAGACTTTTAGTTGATATGTTGATATGTTTTAAGAATTAAGACATATTGAACTGAACCGCTGTGAGATTTATTATTCTCCTAACGACTGTCAAATGAATAATAAATCTCACAACTTCTATTTACATGAACTCTTAATCCTGAGAGGATAATGGACTTAATCATAAAATGTAAGTTGCTTTGATATATCAGGAGTAAGATCTAAAGACACGATCAAAATCTCAGTATGTTGGGCAGCCACATTTAGTGTTGATGGAACATATATTCTCAAGATGGAATTCATAGTTTTTTAACAGAGATATAAAATATTCCCTTAAATAAGTTTAATGGGTTCGGTTATATATGAATATGATGAATAACTTAAAGGATTAAACCGGGTATTCAAGAATTAAGATGTTGTAATCTACAAAGTGACAGTCTACATTTATGACATTGTGTTACTACGAATATTTTATGAAGGGGTTGCATGTACAATAAAATCTTGGGATATAATTTAATTAATAAGGCTTAGAGTGCAATTATATTTATATAGTGGTACTAAATATAATTATTGATAATTTTGAACTTGTCAAGAGTTGACAGAAAAGCCCAAGACCCATTAGAGCTAGTATCTTATTTGTTTCCTTTTGGTCCTACTCCAAGCCACATACTAAAGCTTAATTGGAAAGACCCAAAAAGCTAACCCAATTAGATAATCAGTTATAAGAAGAGAAACATATAGAATTTAGTAAGTTACATGAAATGGTTTTGTATGTGAGTGTTGGACACTCTCTCATTTTCCCTTGAACAAATTCATAAAAACTGATTGAGAGATCACACTTTTTGGGCGTTAGTGGAATTGGAGTGAAGATTAAAAGTGTTCTCGAGTACTTCTGATCTTTGTTTTGAAATTCACCACACTAAGGTACATTCTCTTATTCTTGAATTCTGAAATTTACATAGTACATGTTATCAATTGCGAATGAAGTAGATTCGTTAATTTTCCGTTGCGTATGTTTTGTAAGCGATACAAACATGTATTTTTCTAACAATTAGAGGCAAGATCATAGGTGAGAGTGAGAGGATGAGATGAGAGGTTGAGGGTGAATGTCTAATGAGAGAGGAAGAGAGAATGAGAGAAGAAGAAAGGTTGAGAAAGTGAAGTAGATGAGAGAGGAGAGAGAAAAGAAGAATATAAAATATTAGAAGATATGTTTAGCATTTTTGTCTATACAATTGTATTATTAGAATTGTACTATTCATAAATACTAAAACTTTTAGGATTTGTTTGATACCGCTTATTTGCTGAAAGCTGAAAACTTATTACTGAAAATACTATAGCAAAATAATTTTTAAAGGTGTGAATAGTGCTGTGAAATCCAAAAATGCATGGTTATGTGCATTTTGTTGAGTTTGGTGGTCCCATGAATAGTGCCATGGGACTCCAAAGAAACGCCAAACGTAGCTAAGAACCACTTTTAGTACTATCCAAACTCACACTTAGTATTTAGAACATGTGATGTGAGAGAGTTTTTAGTGTTTTGTGTGCCAAATGCCAAAATTTAGGTATTTGGCACACCTAACGCTAGTACTCTTATGTGCTTATTTTTTATTTTTTTCTCAACAATTAGTTGGTTTTTTTTTTTTTAAATGAAGTTTTGGGTTCTTCAAAAATTTTTTTTTAAAGTGTGGAAGTAAAATGCATACTACACAATTTTTTAATAAAAAAAATGTGTAACTTTTGTTTTATTTAATAGGGACATAATTTTCAATTCATATCAACTTCATTTTCCATCCTCTCATTTTTCTTCTCACCCAAACAAATGAGTTTTTCATGTTTCCACCTTTCCATCCTTCCAACCAATTTGAGAGAAAATTAAGTCTTTTCTATCCTTCTAGTTTTCCACACTTCTAACCAAACGGACTTATCGATATCGAGGAAATTATTTTTGATGGAACTAAAGTTTGGGTTTTTCAACTTTTTTTTAATTTTTAATTTTTAATTTTCATCTTTTAATTTTTTTATATAGTTCATTCTCTTTCTTTCTTTCTTTTTCTCAACTCTTAATTTTTATTGGATTTCTTGTATTGGTAGTTGATTTTGGTCTTTAAAATTTAAGAGAGAAAATAAAAGTTGAGTTAGTTTCATATTCATGTTATATGATTTTTGATAATTTTATTTATTGCAAATGCTAATTTGTGAACAAGGTTTAAAAAAAATAGATCATTGAAAATACTATAAAATAGATAGATTCAAGGTTTTAAGGTCGAATCAAGGTTTAATCATGATTAGGTCATACTTAACTTAATATTAACTCAAATATATATATATATATATATTATAAATTTGTAAAAGTTAGTAACCTTGATTGAAAAAATATCCACCAAAATTTCAAAAAATTTCAAACATATTACATGAGTTAAGAAAAAAAAATATATATTTAAGAGTAGTGTTTATTACATACAATTTGTTTTACACAGTTTTACAATTAAACTTTATTTATTTTACTGATATATTATGCCATAATTTTCATATATAGCATAATTACATAAACAAAAAAAAAATCTCAAAATTTTTGGACAAAGAATAAAGTTTATTTTGAGAGAAGAATAATTACAATAAAATCATCAAAATAAAAATATATTAATTATAATAAAAATTGAAAATATTTATTTTATTGATGTAAGGACACAGTTTGCTGGATGGGCCCACAAGTGAGATGGACTTTGGCCCAAGATATGAACAGTATCCTTGCAATGAATTTGTAGAGGGTGGGCTAAGTTAATTTAGTTGAAAATAGATTTGTTGATAGCCAAAATCTTGTTGTGATCAGACTGACGAAAAATGAAGTGATGAAGTGGCACAGGGTTCTTCTCGGCTTGGTCCGAGGAGTGAGTTTTAGCAATTGTCTGAGTACCTATATCTCTCTCTTTTTTTCTCTCCCTTGAGTTTACTTCTCCTTTTTCTCCAGATTCTTCGATCCCTTCTTTCTCTGCCTTTTGTTCTATTTATAGGCCAATTTGCCTCACGTGCCATTCAAGTGATTTTTTCTTGATACTTGTCTCATCAAACTTCCCTTGAGGTCTTCACACGGCAGCTGTAAAGGATCAAGGTCACTGATCAGATGTCTTTTCCCCATTAATGCGGCCATGAGGTTAGCTGCAGGATCATAAATGCGGTGGTAGCAGCCTTTTACATAATATCTCATTGCTGCCACTTGTCCTTTTTGACTATATAAGTCAGGGGATTTTTTGGAAATGCTAGGATCAATGTTGAAGCATTCTTCTGGATCGTCCCTTTGATCATCCGACTAGGCAGTGCTCCTCGGACCACTCCTTTCTTCCTTCACATAAGTTATACTTCAGAGAGGAGTTAGACCAGGTATCTTCCTCATGATTTACGGTCTTCGGACGGACAGGTCTCCTCGGACCGGCCCATGGCCCATTATCTAGAATTGGGCCTTTCACCCCTACAATTGATATATTCTAACTGATCCTTTATGATATTTTCTAACAGAGATATTTAAATTTTAAATCCATTGTTCTTAGTTGTCATAACTATCGATTTAAAAAATATTTTGAGAATAAATAATTTATCTTCCAATACTAACATAATCCATGGAATATTCTAGTGTTTAGTTCTTAAAGAAGAGTTTTTCCTTTATAGGGAAGAGGTTAAATCTGATGCAAAATAATCACGTATTTTTTAGCTTAAGAACATATTTTTTATATATTATTTTACCATTTTTTTTCAAAACACTCACATCAAATTATCTAATCTAAATTTTATTACAATAAATTATCAATTTTTTTATGATTTTTTTTTTTAATTTTTTCCCTCCCTTCACCCACCACTCACTCTCTTTCTTCATCTTTGGGAAACCTATATTTGAATAAAAAAACTGAAATACAGAACAACAATGCTTGTTTATATTTACACAAATATTGCAACAATAATGCATTTTTCACAAAACAATGAGTGATTATGGTACCACATAAAAAATTACAATTTTTGCCACAACTATCTTGCATAGTAGATTATGATTGTCTGGTACTTTTACATAGATTCCAGAACTTTTTCTCCACCACTCATAGTCTGTCACGTGGACAATTGCGGATAAAATTGTGATTTTGGTCATATAATTTTTGCTAAACAAATGCCAAATCATTAAAATATAACACATAGGTTCCAAACTCTCTAGGGTGTGTTTGGTTAGGGTGAAAATTGTGTGGATAGAAAATGGGGGAGAGAAAATCCATGGGGTGTGTTTGGTTTGAAGGGGAGAGATGAGGAATGGTGAGGCTTGATAGTTTTATATATGGGCCCACAAAAATTTAATCCCCTCAGAATGGAGAGAAAATGAGGGAGAAAGTATTTACTAGGGACATGAAAGTAAATTTATACAATCTACATTTTGTATCCTCTCCTTTTTCTTTTCAACCAAACAAAAAGTTTTTCATCACTTTACTTTTCCACCTCTCTAACCAAACAATATAAGGGAAAACTAATATATATATATATATATATATATATATATATTTTCTTATCCATTTTCCATTTTCTATCCTCTTACTTTTACATCTCCAACTAAACAGACTGTAACTAATGTTTCAAAACTTGAATACATTCATGACTCACACGCACTGCAAAGCTCACAAGTCACAACTACCAAAGGAGAAACTGAGGAAGAAGATAAGTTAAAGAGATTTTGGAAACAAAGATTCGGGTCTATCAGGTAAGTTATTTGCTTCCACCATCCTCTCTTTGTCTCGGATTTAAGTAAAAAACCGATTCCAAATATTAAAGTTTTCTACTTTTATTTGTTGGTGTATCAACCCATTTGGTCCAACCAATTTTCCATCTTCCATTCTACCTAGTCTTAATCCAACTCTTTTTTTCTTTTTTTGATGAAAAGGGTAATTTATTTAATATTTAAAAGTAAAGCACATCAAGTATGTCCATTAGATACCTGTAGTTGGTGTATGTTTACAAAGGGAATTACAGTGACTTGAAATAAATTTTCCAGTTCCAAAATCAGTAATAGCACCAAAATTTGAGAAATATATAATTTAGGATAAAATACTATTTTGGTGTTTGAACTATTGAAAATATTTTATTAATGTCCTCAAAGTTTATGTTAGGAGATATATGATTAAATTGTTAGAAACATATGTCACTACTTTATGTAATTGGCTAATTTTTTGACAAAACGCACTTTACTTGTAATTGGGTAGATCTAGGATGTGTTTGATACTTCAAAAAACTTTGTTTCAAGTTCAAGTGTTAAAGCCATGCAAGTTTGTCCAAGATTCAAGTACAAAAAGTGATGTCCATTAAAGCTCGATAGCTAGTTATTTATCGAGACCTATAGAGTTGTTGAAGCTCGTGGCTCGACAGCAACTCGATAGCAACTCGACAGATAGGGTATCTGTCGAGATTTATGAAGTTCAGTTTTTCAAGACTGTTTTCATTCAATCCGTGATTGTATCACCGTGTCAATTTATTTTCTACTACATACTTAGTTTAATTGGTGATTTGTTTGTGTTACCACGCATTTTGCATGTTAATTTGATTAATTAATAAACTTGGCTAATTAATCAATTAATTCATCATAAGAGGTCAATACGTTTTTGGCCTGTCAGTTTAAAATATATATATTTTTTCATTATTAAATTACTTAAAGAAGTTCTTTTTTCATCCATATTTTTATCTCTCACAAAACTCTTAAAAAAAAACTATTTACAAAATTTAGGGATGAAAAATAAATTTTTTAAAATTTAAGAATAAAAAATTAATTTTTAATAAAATTTAAAGACTAAAATATATATATTTTTGAGAGAAACCAAAATAATACTTTACTCTATAATCAGAGAATAGTAATTGGTGATGATGATGATGTGTCTTATTTTAATTATTTGGCACCATGTCATTGGACCAGCTGTCATATTGGAGGGATTGCATATGTCCTATTGACCTAATTGCAGGTGATGGTCTTGAGGTCTTCCACTGACTTGGGTCGAACCTGAATCCGAACCCGGCCAAACCGACCAATTGGCCAGGTCTTTAAACACTTTTTTTTTATTTTTTATTTTTTATTTATTTTTTATTTTTTGGTTAAGCCCCTCCCCCGCTCTCGTCCTCTGCTCTCATTTGTTTCCCACCCTCCGCGCGCCGCACCTTCTCATCGTTGCCGCCGCCCAATCTCTCCTTCATTCGGAAAATCCACCACCGCCGCCCACAGCCACCACTCTACACATTACCAACCTCCTTTCATCCTTTGCTTCCGACGAACTCTATTATTTCAAACCATAAAACTCTCTCTCTCTCTCTCTCTCTCTGCGCCACCTTTCACTTCAGGTAATACTTTTCTTCTATTTATATCACCTTATTTTTAATAACCCCTTTAAGCTATGTAAATAAATAGAACTACGAATTTATGATGTAGGGGTTTTGTTAATTTTATTTAATTAATTTTACTTCTCTGAATCTTTGTAGCAATGGGTAAGAGAGGAAAGGTCATAAACCCTAAGAGGTTTTCACGCAACCGTGGTGTTGCCTCTGACGAAATGGACGATGAAATTGATGCCTGTAAGCAAAGCTCATTCTCTGTTTCTTTTTTTTTTCCCAATTCTTCGTGTAATTATTAAACAAAGACTTGAACTTGGAGATGGAATTTGAGAATCTGTATTCATTGTTTTTTGTGCTGCTGCTCACAATTTGGATGTTGTGGAATCGATGATACACTTTTTTTTTTTTTTTTTTTTTTTTTTTTTTTTTTGTGTTGGTAGTATGCTTACTGCGTTTGTATTAGTTGTTGCAAAACGGTGTTTTGAGTATAAAATGAGGGTTTGTGAAAAAAGCTATGATGAGTTGCTGTTGCAAAGTAGAGTTTTGGGTTTTAAAAATGCTCTTTTAAGCTCCCAAAATGCCTAATTAAATGGTAGTTGAGAGTGAAAAAAAGATGATGGGTTTTGAAAAATTTATGCAGACACTATTTTATTTATATTTTTGGCTTAAACACACTGTGAAGCTTAGTTCACTAGCAATATTAGTCTTTGAAGTTTAAAGTGAGCACATTTTGTCCCTGGCCAAACTAAAAGTGATACACCATCAATCCATAGGAGCTAAAAGCGATTACTTTATGTTTTTAAAGGACTAAAAGTGATCACTTTTTGTTTTCAAGTACTAAAATTAATCACATTAAGTTTTTTAAGGACTAAAAGCCATCAGTTTAAGTTTGATATGGACTAAAATTGATTACTTTTAACTTTTTAGGGATTCAAAGCCATTACTTTTAGTTTGTTGGGGACTAAAAGTGATCACTTTCAGTTTGTTGGGGACTAAATGTGATCTCTTTAAACTTCAAGGACTAAAATTGCTCAAGGGTTAAAGTTTAGAGACAAACAATGTATTTTGGCCTATATTTTTTCAATGTGACTGAGAGCATTTTAGTACACTGAGCTTGGTGCTCTTTATTTTTTGAGCTCTCTGATTTATTGTTTTTCTGTTGCTTACTGTTTCAATGTTATGGAGTCGGTGACAAACTTATTTTGTATTTGTACTATTGTTTTAGTTTTTTGGGAAAAATTGATGGGTTTTCTAATGTTAATTTGTGTCTGCAGTTCATAAGCAGAGGGATATTATTCCGCTGGATGCGAATGGTGACATTGTGGACTCAGATGATGAGATACCTGTCTTTGATCTCAAGGTTTTTTCCCCCTTTTATATCAAGTTGTAATAGTTGCTTTGAAATTTAAAATAGATTCTTCCAGTTGAGAATAATGTAGGATTTCCTTTAGTTTTTTTTTTTTCTTTTCCAATTAAATGTTGTTACTTATATTAAAAAAAAAACCTTTAGTTGAATAAAAATCCTTGTCATGTGTGAATTAGGATTAAAGTTACATTTTGTTTAGTTTTGTGAAAGCATATAACTGTTTTAAACATTCAAAAGATCTTGGAAAAGAATACTAAAAAGAATTGTGAACTTTAAGAGAGCCTTCTATATGTGAAAACTATACAAATCTCTTCTATATAATTTTTACCTATCAAAAAAAAAAAAAAAATTATAGGTCTCTTCTGCATAACTGAAACAAACATGTTAAGGCAGATTTCTTATTTTGTAAGTTTGTTTGATTGAGCATAAGCATGTAGCAAGCAGTGTGATTTTTGTTTGTATCTTTGTTCTTTCCCACTTGGCAATCCTAATGTTGCTTACAGGGTGTCAATGATGACGAGGATGAAGATGATGAAACTGGAGATATTGCAAAAAGTAAGGAAATTGGTTTGCAATTTATTGCATTGCATTTAATCAGTTTTGTTCTTTGAAAGTATATCTCAAGCTGTTTGTTTTGTTTTTTGTTTTTTTTTTTGTTTTTTATAAAAAACAACTGCATAACTACCTCTACATAAATAAAGATGGTTTAATTGAGAAAATGTATTAGAGGAAATTCTTGCTTAACACCCCCCTCCAAAAAAAAAAAAAAAAAGAAAAAAAAAAAAAAAAAAGAAAAAAAAAAAGAAAGAAAAAGAATCACCTACGTTTGTAAAAGATTTTGTTAGCTAAATAAAATACCATTATTCCGTACAAGAGCCTGTAATATTGATGTAGATGTATATAATAAATATTAAACAAAAGTTTGACTGCTTTAAACTGCAAAACACAAATTAGTAATAAAAAAACGAGCATCGTAGTAAATCAATGCTATTGCAAACCAACCCAACCCTCTATGTCATTGTGTTTCATGCATATTCCTATAACTTTTATTTTTGGGACAAGTAAATTAATTCATTAAGAAAAAGTAATCATACATCCTACACATGCATATTCTGCAATTTTACACCTGCACCAGGGTTACATATCTCTGACTTGTAATTTAGGGTGTTTTCAAGTTGGCTAATTGGTATTAGGCTATTTTGGAATTATTATGAGGCACTTATAAGTGACCTTAGGTAGTACTAGGTTCATCACTTGGTATTCCCTTGGCTAAAATGAGAGAATGGACTCCGATGTGAATCTCTCTTTTTTTTTTTGGGGGGGTGGGGGGGGGGAGGGGGGATGGGTTCTAAATCGTTCTCTACATATTTTCTTACATAAAAAACTCTCAATTGTTATTCCCTTTGGTTCTTACAACAATTGGAGTAACGTTTTGTTTGATTAATTTTGCATATTGTCTGTAGTGGCTAGGACACAGAAATATTTACGGGAAAAATTTGGTGGAGCCGAAGATGCTATGCTTGAAGATGATGAAGAAGATGAGGAAGAACAAGAGTCTCTATGGGGTGGAAAAAAGAAGGAATATTATCATGGTGATAATGCTGATTACGAGGTGATGATTTGAATATTATTTGCTATTTGTCCAATCATGCTCCACACCCCTTCTCGCTTTTTTCCCCTTTGTATTTAATATATATATATATATATATATATATAAAATTTTTTTTTCAGCAACAATCACTTACTGCCACTATGGAAACTATCTTGTTCGCAAACTAATTTCTTAATGCAATCATATGTATATAATTGAGGTTGTCTTTGTAGTTGCTCTACCCTTTTTGTTTCTGATGAAGGCACAATCAAGTGATGATGACGGACCTTTGAAGGAGGAGGAAGCGGTTAAGAAACTACAGATGCAAAAAGCAGAATCTTATACAATTGAAGACTTTGGCCTTGATGTGATTGAAGATTGTAGTGATCCGAGTGATAGGGAATTAACTCTAGAGGTGAGGGTTCAATATTCTCTCCTTGTTAATGAAAAAAGAAAGTAAAGAGATAAGTAAGTTAAACCTTTGGTCTTTATTTTCAAGCTTGGGTTATCCTCTTTTGTGTTTTTTTAATAAGTAAATTTTATTGATAGAAAACAAATACCCAAGTATACAAGAAGTATACAAAGGGAGCAATACAATCAAACTAACATATTACAATGATCAACAAAATCATACAATGAACATAAAGAAGGAGAACCCACAACTAACATCCACTCAACAACATTTAGAGAAAAACGGCTTATTATCAGGCAAATATCCTTCACTGTCCTCAAAACACTGGGCATTCTGCTTCCGCCAAATTCACCACTTCAAGCAATGAGGAATGGCTCTCCAAATAACAGTTTCCCAATGTCTACGAAAATGACCTTGTTAAGAGGCTATCAAATCCACAACTGACTTTGGCATCACCCAAGAAACTCCATGAACCTGAATACCATAAATGATACACCACAATTCAGAAGCTATAGGACAATGAAGCAATAAGTGATCCACAAATTGTTCACTCCCTTTGCATGTGTAACACCAATATGTTACCAGTGTACATGTCTTATCCATATTTTATTGTTTGTTACTTTTAAAGGGGTGTATGGACTATTAATTCTTTTGAATGACACATAGCCCAATATCGCTGCTTGTACAGGAAATGTCAGCCAAAAGAAAAGGCAGAAAAAAATATCCAGGAATAAAAGAAGCCTTTGATGACACGGGAGCAGCTTATGAGGAGGTTAAGAAAGATTTGAGTGCTCTATCAAAGGAGGAACAAATGGATGTTTTATATAGGTAAGGTTTTTCAATTTTTGTATGTATAGTTCTTATATTTCTGCACTTGTTCGTGTGTTATATTTTTGAGCTGACTCTTTTTGATCAAGGCTGAAATGTAATACTCAGAAGAAAATGATAAGGAGAAAGGTTTTGTAGCTTCATATGTAATAGCCATTCCAGAGCTCAAATAGGTGGTGGTGTTAGAAATGTAATAAGATTATGATTAGAGTTGAAATCTAGTGTGGGGTGCTTTTACTTAGAAATTTATCTTGTTGAGCTAGGCTGGCTATCATAGAGAAAGCCAAAGATTGAATAAGAATTTGTAGAAATCTGACGAAGGAGGGAACTAATACAAGATGCACAATAGATTCATTGTGTCTTTCAACATGATGGAGTAACCAGATTGGCCTATCCAACATGGCGGCTTCAGGATTTTTTTCTCAGGGTGTTCCTTAAGAAGCATAAATTATACCATCTAATAAAAAGAGAAATTCATATATTGACAACAACAACAATAAAAAAACATGGAAATAAATAAAGTTTACAATTGCCTTCTACGAGTATTCATATTTTGAAATCGGTGCATGATAGTCTCATTATTAATGCTATAAGTTACATCTTTTCAAATGTACATAACCATGCAATTATTCATCCACTGAATGTAGAACAAATTATGGAGCAAAATTTAATTTTATTGGCATAAAAAAAACTGAAGGTGTTCTCAAATTTTTGTTGAAGGGTAGACATAAAATTTTTTAAATTATTATATATATATATATAAAATTCAGGCTAGGGTGGTCCTAGACAAATAAAAATTTTTAAATAATTATATATAAAAAAAAAATTTTTTTTAGGCTAGGGTGGTCCTATATATATATAAAAAAAATTCAGGCCAGGGTGGTCCTAGACAAATAAAAATTTTTAAATTATTATATATAAAAAAAAAAATTTTTTTAGGCCAGGGTGGTCCTAGGACCACCCTGGCCTTAAGGTGGCGCCGCCCCTACATTCTTCTTACTTCAAATTAACAACATAGGACATGCCACAGGAATATTTGCAGATGGGTCTGCAGTATTATTTTGCTTCCTTCAACTAGGGACGTTCCCTTTTTTTTTATGCTTTCATAGCTCCAAATTTTGTGGAAAAATGATGCTTGCAATTATACTATCCATAGAAAAAATCTCGGTTCAACTATAGGAAGAAATTGAATCTATTTTTGAGGGGTAGGGAAGGGGAGGGGTTTTCTAAGAATGAAAATAAGGGTGTCTAGGGGATTTATTAGTGGGCCTTGTACTTGCAATGAAGTTTTCAAAAGGTGATTTGATATGCCGTTGGATTATAGCAATTGTTGCTTGATGTCAAGTGGGTAACCATTATTCACTATATGTAAGTGAAACTGAAGGTGTTGAGATAGTTGGGTTGACAATTGTAAACACATTGCACTTTTGTTATCAATAAAACTTTTATTACCTATCAACAAAAAAAAAAAAAAGATAGTTGAGTTGACAATTTCTTTAGAGTAATGGATTTTTGTAGCTTGGATAAGTGGAAGTACATGGAAAGATAAGATTCAAAATGAGGAAATCCCCTTTAAAGATAGGGTTGGCCCATATTGATGAAAAGGTGAGGGAGGTTTTCTTGAGATGGTTTGGTTATTCAAAAGACAGCAAGTAATGTACCGGTGAGAAAGAATAAGTTGATTCGAGTTAAGGCAACAAAAAAGTAGAAAAATAATGCCAATAGAAGTAGTAAAAGAGGACATTGAAAAAAAAGGTGTTCCATCCACTTTCTAGAGGTGGAACCTACATTTAATAGAATGTGTGTTGGGAATACACATGTGAGTGAAGTTCCGCATTGAATAAAAGTGTCAAGATGAAGTGATTAATACAACATAGTTGGGCCCAAACTCATAGGCTTAAGTCTTTCGGGATAAGTGGTGTCCTTATATGTTATATTAACTACTCAGTTGGTGGCTCCCTAAGATGTTATCTCCCCAACAATGTTTTATCATATTACATTTGGCTTTGGTTCCATGAACTCATCTGGTGCTGCAAAATCTAAAGTTGTTTAGTATTTGTGGTAGTTTATTAAGAGATCTTCCGCCTGCATCCTCTTCTGTTAGACTGTTTCTATTGAGCTCCTCATCATGCCCCAGTTCTATGTTTGCAATTTTGAGCCTTGTTAACTGTTAATTGGATGCATGAATAATGTGGTTGTTTTGCTACGAAGGCATTGAATTTCTTACATAGGTTGTTGTATATATCAAATACATGCTTGACTGTGATAATTGTAGATTTTCTATTATTTAGATCTTGATCCACTTATTACTGCTTAAATATGCTCATAAGCTATTTTTCTGAGTTTTATTTTTTTGGGGGAGGCCTTTAATCACTGCTTCTTGCTATAAATATCTATCTCTTTTTTATTATTATTATTTTTTATTATTAGCAGTGATAACTTTTGCTTCTGCATGCTTGGTTAATAATGTTTTTATCCCACAGTTCTGCTCCAGAATTAGTTGGCTTGCTGTCGGAGCTGAATGATGCAATTGAACAGCTTGAAAAAAAAGTGGATCCACTTCTAAGCATGGTATTATATTATCTTCTTTGATTAGTTTATTGTAAGTGTTATAAAGTGCATCGCTTCATTAAGGGTGATTTAGATGGAGTCTACCTAGAAATGTATTGATTTATCTCTGAATTTTTCCTTTTTGAGGGGCTTATATTATGTTTTGTTCTATGTTTATCTGTGGTATCTGCAGGGGGTTGGTTATAGGTTTCTCTTTGATATGTAATACTCGAATTTTTTTTAGCTTTTAAAAGATTTTAAAATGTTTGAATGTTTAAATGCCCGTAGATCTGACTCATTACGTTGTCCCAACTGGGTTCATATATTTGTGGTTCCTACTCTTCACCCTGTACATCCTGCCAGTGTCCTCACACCAATTTTCATTTACAGTTTCTCTTTCTCCCCCCTTCCCCCACCCCCCCCTCTCTCTCTCTCACACACACACACACACACACACACACACACAAAAGGTCATAACATGTAAAGATGCTTTTGATTGGTTTCTTAGCATTCAGCATTGTAAATGCTTTGATGTTTTTAGGTTAAAAAGGAGGAAATCATGATGGAAGGAGGAGTGCGTTATTTGGAGATGAAGCAGCTTCTTTTGCTCTTGTATTGCCAAGCTATAACTTTCTATCTCCTTCTCAAGTCTGAAGGGCAGCCCATTCGTGATCATCCTGTGCTAGCTCGCCTTGTAGAGATCAAGAGCTTATTGGATAAGGTCTTCTCTTCTCAATCAAAATGCTAAATTAACATTATTATTTTCTGATAAGTAGGTAGTTATTTTCTATAACAATAAGTGTTGTGGTCCTAAAACAATCATTTGCTTGTATTAATCTGTTAAAAAAGTTGGTACTTACATAATGTGTACGCAATGTGGCTTATGTTTCTCTATTGATGGTACATTAATATTTTTATACATGTTTTGTATTTCTGCCTCTCTTTCAGGAATCAGGTTCCCCTCTCAAATTTGTTAAATTGGTGCACTGTGACCATTATTGTCTGTCTTACCATGTTTAGAATAATAGTCAATCCTTTGGAAGTTACATTCAGAACTTAGTCCTTGAGTGATCTATGTAATTTCTGCAACCTGGAGTGTAGGAGCTGGATCACCTCCTTTGCCGGGAGAGCTAATACTTGTTGGGCCAGAGAATGCCTTAAGAACCCAGCAGCCCACTTAAAATGGTTTAGTAAAAGGAGGGGTAACATGTCTTTGTCCTGGGGTTCACTTCATTCATTATAACTAAAAAGTGTAAGTTTCTGATGGACTGGCACTCTGATAGGTCAACTGCCAGTGCTGCTAGAAAGATCCAAATTATAATGCACTATCTAAAACGAATTCATCTTTGAAAAAAATTGAAATAAGTGTCCACGTATAATGGAATATTTAAAATATTTTGCTAATCTGGGCGTTGCTTCTTAAACTTTTATATAGATATGTATCTAAAATTTGTATGCTTTAATTGCTACGTTACACGCGCACACACACACACATATGTATATGTATTTTTTTTTTCCAGATAAGGACAATTGTTGAATGGTGGCCTTTGTCTCTAAGTATGCCTATCTATTGCTTTTGATGAAAACTGAATATAATTAAAAAAAAAAAAAGCATTGCCAACATAGCTGCAATAGATGGTTGTACAAGTTAAAACTAAGTACTTTCAAATCTGATATGGTATGCACCATATATTTTTGGTAAATTTTAAAAAGATGTGGATAGGATCAAAGCTTATCATTAAAAATTGGTCTGGTCTATTTGGTTAACAACTGGGAAAAGATGAATTATTTTTCTATGTATTACATTTATCAAATTGCTTTATATGTGACAATGTTTAACCTCTGTGATCATATGAGTACCTGTGTTCTACCCATATTTTTCTTCTCATTTTTTGCACAAAGA
The DNA here is from genome assembly GCA_033629205.1 of Lithocarpus polystachyus. Lineage (NCBI taxonomy): Eukaryota > Viridiplantae > Streptophyta > Magnoliopsida > Fagales > Fagaceae > Lithocarpus > Lithocarpus polystachyus. The sequence continues at coordinate 57,151,987 of CM066171.1, forward strand.
TGATTATAGCAGTTCTGTCATTGAGGTATACTGGTTTGTTATTTCAGATGTGGATTGGTTTCCCTGACAACTTGCTTCTCTTTAATGTTTGCTCTGCTAACAGACAAAACAACTTGATGGGAATCTTCCATCTGAACTTGAGGAGTTCCTGAACAACAATCAAGGGGTTGAAATGGTAGTAAAGTTGGGTGGAGAGAATACTACATTGTCAAGTGATTCTGTTACAAAAGATCAGGGGCCCTATCCTTCAGCTGAAACCCAAGAAACAACAGTGGTAGGTCTTTTCGCTATAAAACATGCTTGTTTTTACTTCTTTAACTTAGTAATACATGCTTTGTTCATGTCTTAGTTTTCTTTTAATACTGCAGCCTCATAACACAGCTGAGTTGGAAAATGTGGAAACTTTGAAGGATAGTGAGAACAAAGCAGGAAAACGCAAACGCCAGGTGAATTATTCTTGATGGAGATTTGATCACAAATTTGAGATTATAAGTTTGATGCTTGTCATGTTTCTTTGCTGATATCAATCATTTTTGTTGTGTTTAATTTTTATTTTTCTATTTTAACTCAATTCAACACAACTTAAATAAATCCTAGCCATTTCGAGTCGGCTACATGGTTCTTCTTATGCTACTTGGCCTTACCTAGGACATGTCCCCATATATCTTTTCTTTTAACATAAATATATGTTGCTGCAATTTGGCTAATGTGCAACTGTTAAAATATGGCAGAGTGATCAAGTTGGTGTACAAAGCATGGAAATGTTAAAAGTAAGAGCTGCCCTCGAAGAAAGATTGAAACGAGAGGGTATCCTTAGTTCCAGAGCTTCAAAGTCTGATAAAGCCCAGAAACGTCTAAAGCCAGTTAATGGGTACTGTTTCTGCCTAAGCTCTCTAGTTTTGGCTTCTTTCTGAAATTTTGAGTACTAATTCATTGAAGCTGGAATGGAACAGACGACTTGTGACGTATGATGATTTCGATGATGATGCTATAGACGTGGGGGCTACTAGATTCAGTAATGGTCGTGCAAGTTCATTGAGCACAAGTAAACTTTCCCAAATTGTTTCTGCTAAAACAAATAAGCCCAAGGTATAAAACTTGATTGGACCTCCTCTTTGTATGTGTGAGTTTATATGGACATTAATTTCATCAATCAATTGTAGCCTGCATATGAAAGAAAACCATCACATATACATAGTTGATCTCTTTCATACACCAGCTGGGTACTAAGGCTACTCAAAGCATTCTTTCTTTTTTTTTTTTTTTTGAAAATTTTAATTTAATATAATATTTTGAACATGAGCATCATTGTTTGGTCGCTCATGTTGGGTATCCCCAAAAAAGGAGATTGATACCAACATTTCATGGATCCTTTCAACTGTTGCATGAGGTTGGGTGTAGAGTGCTCTGCATGTCAAAACAAATATTTTTGCTTAAGGATTTTTGTTTTGATGGGAAAAAATAATTAATCTTTTTAATACAACAGCTGGTTTTTATTTTATTTTTAAAATTTAATATAATATTTTGAACATGAGCATCAATGTTTGGTTGTCCATATTGGGTATCCCCCAGAAAAGAAGATTGATACTGACATGAAAAGAAGATTGATATTGATATTTCATGGGTCCTTTTCAACTGTTGCATGAGGTTGGGGATAGAGTGCCATGCATGTCTAGTAATACATTTTTGCTTCTTTAGGGTTTATGTTTTGATGGGAAAAAATAATTAATTTGGTGCATGTTGCAACAATTATTTTCCATTCTTAAGTTTTAAGGCTTCTCAACAGTACCTTAACTTTTAAGTTTTGCCATTGGTTACAAATTACCACATTTAAAAATTTCTTCCCCCATTTTAAAGCAGGAATGTACATTGTGATTTGGAAGCCACTGCTTTGCCATAAATGTTCTACTCAAATAAGATTTGACTCTTTTTGCCTAATATCTCAAATGACTTAACCATCAGTCAAGTCATTTATGCCTTACTGGCTGTAAATGAACTGAGCTATTTATGACTATTAAGAAGCCGAGCTCAAACATGATAACGTGTTTGTGAACAACCTTGTGGGGATGAGGCTTGACTTATGTATAATATTATATGTTTGTAAGTGTAAATGTATAAAAATATACTTATATAGGCTTGAGATTGGATTGCGTAAGTTTGTAAATAAGTTCATATGATATCAAATTATTATTTATATTATCTTGATAATATAAAAAATTCATTTTATGATAGAATTATATATAATTTTAACAATACAGTTTTGGTGAATCTAACTTTTGTAAGTTCATAAACAAAAAACAATCTATCTAATTAATTCAAATAATATAATTTCATCTATAATTAAGTTATGAGTTTTTATTTATTTATTTATTTATTTTTGAATTTGTTGGTGAAGGAGTAAAATATTTTAGTCATAGGAAAAAAAGTAAGTTAATCATGTAAGCTCGTGAACAACCTTAAGTTTGTTCAACAAGAAAATGAATTAATCTCCAACTTGTAATCTAGTTTGGAAATGATTTCGAGCTCGAATCGTGTACGAAATACAATTAAATTTACAATCCTGAATTTTCATCATGTTGCTTTGCGTGGTTTATTCATAGCCCTTCATATTGCAGCCCAACAACTTTATTGCATTTTACTATCTATCTACTATTGTAGTGTCTTACATTGTTGTGTGGATGATTCAATAGTTGATTTATGTATGTGATTCTGGTTCTATCGAATTTTAGGTTGTAATATGATGGAGAAACATTTCAATGCGTTGTGTGAATAATAGATTCTTCTTTCTGATGAAATATTCCAATAGCTAGGAAAAGAAAAAATTCTCAACTTAGGGAAACCATATTGCTAGTTAATTGTCTTGAGAAGTTTAAAAGTATCTCTATTTAAATAACATTTGTATTCAATATATATGGAAGGTGGTTTCTGGTGATGATGATTTACCTAAAAGGGATGATATTGGAGAAAGGCGGAGGAAGCATGAGCTCCGAGTGTTGGCTGGAGCTGGAATCAAATCTGAGGATGATGTTGGGGAGGATGATGTTGTGGATGAAGTTGACAATTTTGAGGTCGATGGGGATGCTGACATGGGGGGTGGTGATACAGGAGATTCAGAAGATGAATATTACAAACAAGCTGAACAACGACGAGCTGCAAAACTTGCTGCCAAAGCTGAGATGTATTTAAGGTGTGTTTCTGCTCTTTGATTAGATGATATACTTTTTGCTACCTCCTAATAGTTATAGTCAGGCTTCTGGATTCCCTCTATGGGTTTGTATTTAGTATTACATCTATGAATGAGAAGAATAACTTGTTCAAATCCCTTTGTGCTGTATTATACAGTTAAAGTTTACTCTCATGTGCTATAGATTTTTCTGTCCATATGTTTGTGTGCATGTTGGATTATTAATATTATTATTGTTTATTTGTCTTGCAATTTTTATGGTTTATGAGTGCCAGTCAAATCTTTAATTGCTGTTGCTACACACTTAGATTTTCTGTGGTTATGGTAGTGTTGTATTCTGAAAACATTTCTGCTTCTGCAGGACCTCAGCGGTAGTCCCATCTTCTCCTGAACCCATTGATGGAAAACGCTATATCACTTACGAGGTGAGCACACCCCCATTTTCACCGGCTTGTTAGATCTTGACCATAATCTTTGTCTCCAAACTCTCATTATATGTTTTCTGTCAAACTTGCTGCAGATGGAGAAGAACAGAGGGCTGACTCGGAACCGCAAGAATCAAACCAAAAATCCTAGGAAGAAATACAAGGTATTATGACAGACTGCTTGCATGTAACAAATCAATTTATTCTTGTATTTAGTAACTAATCTCCCTCTTTTGTAAAATATGCAGGAACAACACAAGAAAAAAGTGAATCGTCGGAAAGGGCAGGTGCAAGAGATCAAGAAACCTATTGGTCCTTATGGTGGAGAAGCCTCGGGAATTAATGTAGCAACCAGCCGGAGTGTTAGATTCAAGAACTAAATACTGTTTTTTGTTTCAATTTTTCTACTTTGTCAGTTGCGTAGCGCTAGTTGGATCATGTATCATGTTTGTGTGTGTCTCCAATCCAAATTTTGATATCTCATATATATACATATATTTAAAATATAATATTTCAAGAGGAAATGGGCAAGGCTTCAAATAATTAACTTATCTGCTGGTTTTTTTTTAATTATTATTTTTAACCATAAAAAATGGGATCTTGCGCAATGGCACTTCCTCATTTCACAAGATTTGGTGGTGGGTGAGGTTAGGATGAAAAGGGGGATAGTGGTATATTTAGGCTGGGTTTGTGATTTTGAAGGTAGGCCTATAGTAGATATCGATAGGACTGTAAACGAGCCAAGCCTAGGATTAAAATATCATCATTGATTGATTTAATTCTATTTGAACATAATTGGATGTTTTTTATTATAGGAAAATAAAGAATTGGTTGCTCATTTTTTTAATAAAAGAAAATTTAATGATTAGTTAATTAATTTACAGCTCATGAATTGTTCATAGCTATGATTTTCTCAATTAAAGCTAACAATCCTGTACTAGAATTTTGCCTGAGAGCAAGGCTACTTGATTTCAATTTGCAAAGCCACTAACATTTCTTGTGTGCCTTCTACGGTATTGCCAGGAGGTGCTGAATTTGCATTTTAGAAGCATGCAGTTCGATTGATTCAAAATAATCTCGTTCTATCAAAAACTTAATTGTTCAATTAATGGACTTGCTATTAAACAACCAAATCTTGAACTTGTTGACTCTCAAAAAAAAAAAAAAAAAAAAAAAATCTTGAACTTGTTATGCAGAAACCTTAATAGCAGTCTTGAGTTTAAAGATAAACTTTCTAAGACAAATTACAAGATACTTTTGCTCACGATCTACCAACCTAGACTCTAGACTCAACATATGTCAAAACTAAATTACAATATTCAAGAGGAAATGCCCAAGGCTTCAAATAATCATGTAATTACTACCATCTTAGTGTTGTCAATGGCTGAAATGCATTGGCGGTAATCTTAAGTATTAAATTATCGTGATTAGTTCATTTAATTTTATTCGAGTTGAGTTGGGCCTAATCACAAAATTAGTTACTTATTCAAGTTTGATTTCTCATTTTTTTGTCGAAGAAGCTTTGCGTTGATGTTCTTTTTCTAAGAAAGGAAAATTTCATGATAATTCGTCTAATTTACTGCCCATGAAATGTTCCTAGCAATGATTTTCCCAATTAAAAGCTTATAACCCTTCCTGTGTTCCTTCTAGGTTAATTTGCCCAAATAAATCATCGAAGTCTCACAAACTTTAATGTGCTGTAGTAATTTCCCAAAGACTCAAAACCTTGTGATCTCAGATTGAGTTATTTTTTTCATTAAATTCTGTGTGTTGATGGTTTTTGAAAGTTGAAAACTTTCAAGAAAATAAAAAGAATAAAAAGACAAGTGAAATAGTTTCTCAAGAATTTCAATTTCGCTGCTCTGAACTTCACAAATCGCAACCATTGGATTCGTTAAATATTAATAATCACATCAAACACAATTTAGGAAACTAAAAGAAAAGAAAATCCAAACAACAAAAGCTTCAAGTAATTGGGCTAAATTCTTTATAAAAGCAAACTAAAATACCATTACACAAAGATTCTTCATCCTCATCGGAATTTTTTTTTGTTACATTGAGGAGCGGAGGGGGTTGACTACAAACCAGAGAGCTGTGGCGTAGAGGACAATGACTAGCGCTGATAACATAAAAACCACGCCAATAACCCGGCAGAAATATTCAACCCTTGGCTTGTGTTGGATCAACATAGAACCCATGGAGCCCAAAAATGCGCAGAGGGCAAAGATTAGAAATATGCGATAGAGCGTCGGACGGTCTTTGAACAAGACTGGAACCAGTCTTCCTTCGACGTTTTCCTGTGGAAGAACCATTAACGTTACAACTGTAGTGGACGAGATGCAAGCGATTAAACGTCCAGCATCCTTCGAACGGAGAGAAGGACTCTCTTGAAGAACTCGTTCCCAAGAATTTGATTTCATCTTGGCGAAAGTTGTAGAGTGCTATCCTCTGTCCAACGAGATTATGATTTACAGAATTGATCACTTTTTTTTTTGTTGACGAAATAATATGTCAAAAAGAAGAAGAAAAAGATAACGATTCTAGAGAACTCTACCAGGGCAGGTAATGTGTCAATATTAACGGAAAGGACCCCAGATTTGATCCACCGGCTTCAAATCCATCAAACAATATTATAATGAAATTAGTAGCCGACTTTAGACTATGTCACTTGGCGTAAAGACTAAACTGTAATTAATAATAATATTTCGATGCAGAAATTCCGACTTGTGGCGTATGAGGAAAAATAGTTTTAGTTTATGGTACATAAGACAAGAAGAGAAGATAATGCAGAGAGTATTTAAATTAGTAGTAGTTTGACTTTCTTCAAATCCAGAAGGATTCTTTTCATCACGAGACTGATTGGGTCTGTTAAATTATCTAGAATTTGAGTTCTGCAGAGAAGCTTTGATTGTACTTGGATGATTTCGATTTCCTTCGAAATTTCTGAGCGTATTTTTTTCAAGCCTATTTGTGAGGCAAACTTGATGCTTTAGAGACGAAGCAGAGGAAAGGCAATGGAGAGCTATCACGATGATAGTATCGTACGAACGGAAGAGGAGCTTTCGATTGAGATGATGCGCCTGCGTCAGATAAAGGGGCGCCTGCGTCAGATAGAGAATGGGCGCCTGCGTCAGATAGAGATGATGTGTCTGCGTCTGATAGAGAAGCGCCTGCGTGGGATGGAGAAGCGCCTGCGTCAGATAGAGAATGAGCGCCTGCGTCTGATAGAGAGTAGGCGCGTCTTTCTGACAACGTGGCGCCTGCGTCTGTTATGGTTTCAGATAGAGAAGGAGCGGAAGTGCCTGCTTCAGATTGAGAGGAGGTGCACTACTGATCAGGTTTCAGCTATATCTTATTTACTTATTTTTGGATGAATCGTCTAATTCACTAAACCTTTTCCGGATGGCTTTCTAATATTTGTATATCTTTTGTTATTGGATTTCCAATTTTTTTTTTTGGTTCCTGCTTCACTGTTTCAGCCCCTGAAGACCGAAGTCTACTACCGTCCCTGGACCAGAAAAAGGGATCCGGACTGTGATCCATCTAACCGCATCATAGACATTATCTCACAGGCTTCTACAGTTGTGATCATAGTCGCCTATGATGTAAAAGGAGAGGGGAGCGGGTCGGTTGAAAGTGAATGTCGAGATGCAGAAGGAGGAGAGGGGAGCAGATCAGGGGCAAACGAGGGAAGCTCATCAGGTGAGAGTCAAGGTCAAGATAGTGGAGAGGGAAGTGCATCAGGAGAAAATCAAGGTGGAGATAGAAATGCAGAGGGGAGCGGATCAAACGATGACGAAGACGAACGCGAACGCCAAGGTAGAGTCGGTGGTGACATAGAGCAGGGAATACAAGAAATTAACCAGGAAGAGATCGACTTCTCTGGAACAGCGGAGGCATTCTTGGCCATAATTGGCGCAACATCAATTGCTGCTGTTGAATTTCATAACGGTGGAGCTATTTCTTCCACGACTCTGGGCCGCCTTATTGCTACAGGTGTTGTTGGTTTCCTTTGTTGCATGGCTTCTATGTTGAAAAGGAGTAGGAGACCAAAGGTTGCGCGCATCTTAGGAACCATAGGGGCTGCTGCTGGTGGCTTGGAGTTCTTACTGCTGGTGTCTGAAAACTTTTCTAGCTATTATGGTTGGATGATTCTCGGCCTGGGATCGCTTGCCATTTTGCTTATCTGTGTTTGGGCCTTCAGGCGTTGAACAGAACTCGGATCAACATTCCAATCCAGAAAAAAATGTTGAATCAACATTATAGGCTATCAGCAGTTAATATTTTTTTACTAGATCAATACTGTTTTTTTTTTTTTTTTTCCAGCAAATTTGGGCGATCTCATGGGGATTTAGAAATCGCACCAACTTCTAGACTCTAGAATCGGGTAGTAATGCTGTTACAAATTTTCGATAGTGATACGGTTATGGTGTGCTTGTTTTCCAGGTTTTTATTTTTAAAAGTTAGAAATCTATTCAAGTAATTTAAATTGGAAGTTGAACTCCAAATCTTTATTCAAGGACCATATATTGAAATTTTTAAATTTAAGAAATCATTTGAACTCCAATTTTATTTTATTTTTTTAAGCTGGAAACAAAATAAAAAATTATTTGCGATGTTGTTTAACATTTATGTCTCGACATAAAATATTTTCTGGCAAATATTTAAAACTGATAACAAATTTAATTGTGAGTCAATAAGAAATGGTAAAAAATAGAAGCACAAAACTAAGGACTTGCTGGTTCTGCTTGTCCAAGTCTGGACCCCCCTATCTTGAATTATTTACGGAAAAGTTGAATCCACAGCCTTCTTCTTTCGGCAAGTGATGCTCCTACTTGTTCTTGAAAGAAACCAAGCTTGAAGGTTCTTTAACAATGGCGGATTGTTGAAAACAGAGAGAGAGAAAATGAAAGGTCAAAAAGGAGAATTCCATTAAGCTTGCATAATAATAGTACGTAACCTCTATCCACTATTTATACATTACAGATGGTAACTATTCTAGAAGGTTCTATCTAACAAACTCTAACAACTTTCTAACTGAAAATACAGCTGTACATTAGAACAAATATCTACAACAAATATCTGGAAAATATCTGGAATCATGGAGCTTGATAAAGGCAGGGCAGGTCCAGAATAGAAGAGAATAGAAGAAGAAAGAGCCTCTGATGAAAACGACATCGCTTGGAGCTTTTACACTTAAACACGTGCCGTTTCTTATTTAATGAAACTCCACCGTGTTAAGCTCTGTCTCCTTTTATACCAAAGTGACCGTTGGAGCAATGGTTTTTGTATTTTGATTTCCCGATCAGATTCAGTTCAGTAACTCTACTTTCAGTTCTAATAATTGTGACTTTTTTCTCTTTCGGCCAGTGGTGGTGGGTTGAAATTTTAGCACAATTTTAGTACAAGGTATTACAGCAGAGACTGTTTGCTTCAATGTAACAAATCAATGTATACTTGTATTTAGTAACTAATCTCTCTCTCTCTCTCTCTCTCTCTCCAAATGTGTAGGAACAACACAAGAAAAAATTGAATTATCAGAAAGGGCAGGTGCACGAGATCAAGAAACCTAGTGGTCTTTGTGGTGGAGAAACCCCAGGACTTGAAATGTAGCAACTAGTCATTTGCTTGATTCATGAACTTGATACTGTTTCTTTGTTTCAAATTTCTACCTTTTCAATTGCATAGTGCTTGTTGGATCATGCATAATGTACGTAACTGAAGCTTTATTTTATTATTTTATTTTTTTTAGAAGTATTTGTCTGAACCAAATTTTCATATGGCATATATACACATATATTTGAGGCTTCTAAGGCTGCAAATAATTAACTTAATTGCTGCTATTTTAATGTTGCCTTAAAAGCCTCAGTTCAGTATAACAAATGGGCTTTCTCATTGGCACTTTCTCATATCACAAGATTTGGTGGAGGGTGAGGTTAGGATGAAAAAGAGGTGAGAGGGAAAGGGAAGTTGGTGAAAATTTATTAGTTTTTAGTATATATTCAGGTTGTATTCTCCTCGCAGGTGTTTGTGTGTTATTGATTTTGGAGGTAGGCTTGCAGTAGATACTGATAGGATTGTATATGAGTTGAGTCCAGCTGAGCTGAGCGGCTGTGTTCCTTCTACAGAGGTACCAATTGGCAGTTTAGCAAAAAAAGTCTCATTCACCAATCCAATTCATCTAGTATTCACCAATTTCAATTTGCTGTAGTAATTTCACCATAAGAGTCCTCAAGCCAAAGCAATACCATAGAAGAAGACAGTAATATGCGTTTCTTCTATTACATCTGACAGAGATGCCAAGTTCTTGGCAAATATCTGGAGGACCCTAGGGAAGAAGATAGGGACCGGACTTAATTTCAGCACTACTTTCCATCCTCAAACTGATGGACAGACTGAGGTGACAAATAGAAGCTTGGGGAACCTGTTGAGGTTGGAGAAAATTTTAGAGAATGGTTAGTTATCCTACCACTAGCAGAGTTTACCTAGAATTCATAACTCAACATGTCAATTTAAACATCCCCATTTGACAGTGTATGGAGCCAAGCCGTCTAGTGTTATTGATGTGATTCCTTTACATCTGCCAGCCAAGGCTCATCCTAAAGCCTTAGACGTGGTAGAGCACATGCAGCAAGTCCCAAGGAAGTCAAGATGAGGATTGAAGCTGCCAGTGCAGGACTGCAGGACATAAAGCTAAAGCAGACATACATAGAAGAAGAAGAAGAGTTACATTTCAAGAAGGAGACTTAGTATGGGTGATCCTAACTAAAAAAAAGGCAGCCATCTAGTCTCTACATGAAGCTGCATGATGCAGCAAGTCCCAAGGAAGTCAAGATGAGGATTGAAGCTGCTAGTGCAGGACTGCAGGACATAAAGCTAAAGCAGACATACATAGAAGAAGAAGAAGAGTTACATTTCAAGAAGGAGACTTAGTATGGGTGATCCTAACTAAAAAAAAGGCAGCCATCTAGTCTCTACATGAAGCTGCATGATAGAAAGGTAGGTCCACGCCAAGTATTGCAGCAGATCAATAAGAATGCCTACAATGTGGAACTTCCATCCCACTTGCATATTTCAAACACATTCCATGTGGTCTTACCATCAATACGAAGACTCCTCATGATTTACACTTGAGACAAGTGCCTTTTAAGAGGAAGGGTCTGATGCAGTAGCTTTTAGTTTACCACTTGTAACAATTAGTCTTTTGTAACAAGCTGTGTTAGATAGGATAGGAGCCAAGTTAGTTAAAGGGTTGTTGTAGTCTGATGTATGGCTTCTTGGCTGAGTTAGTTAAAGCTCCTAGAGACTAAACCAAGGCTATGCACCTATAAATAACCTCACTATTGTAAAGTACAGCAGTTTTTGAACAATAATACCCTTTTGAATAAGCTCAATAGCTTTGTTTCCAAGAAAGTATTCTTGAATAATTGATATTTTTTTCATTCCTTCAACACAACTTAGAGCTATTAACCTAATATCTTTCTAGAACCTTGCCTAGCCTTAAACAGTTTGATTCAACCCCTGCAGAAAGAGAAGTCATCCCTCCTTTCTCTAAATAATCTAGACTAGGCTGCTGGGTTCTTGGGGAATACTTCAGCTCAACAGACATTATCTCTAGCACAAAGGAGATGATTCAACCCCCATACTCCAGGTAGTCAAAATTACAAAGTTCAATCAACAGCTAAGTAATGAATGTAATTTCTGAGGGATTGACCACTATTCTAAATATAGTAAGATAGAGATTAATAGTCAATGTGCACGAAATTAACTAATTTCATACACTATCACCAAGGTGAGGGGAACATGATTCCCAAAAGAGAGGCAGAAACCTATGCCACGTTTCGCACACATCATGCCTGTACCACCTTTTTCCACATATTAATACAAACGAATTATTGTTTTAGGATTAAAACACTTCCTTGTTATAGAAAATAATCAGCTTTTTGATCTAGAAGAAAAAACCTTAACGCAGTATGCAATATGCTCTTGATCTCTACAAGGCAAGCTAGCAGACAATGATTACGAATGGGCTGCCCATCAGACTTCAGAAGACCTGCTTTACCTCCAAATAACGCACTAATTCCATCATAGTTTCATCCTTAACATTCTTACAACATGAAAGCATACTATGCTGAATGCTCAGTAACCAGTCAAATGCATTTATACATTTTATGAAAATTGGTGATGAGGACTCTAGCAGGATGCACAAGGAGAAGAGTAAGTAAGAATCATAATTATAAAATCCCAGAAATTTGTATCAAATGTTAGAAAAAATATAATTACTCAGATCAACAAGCATTAACATTCAAATATTCTAATCTTTTGTAAGCCAAAAAAACATACATTAAGCATCTCATATCTTTTTTCTTATGTATAATGAAAATTTTATTACTAATAAAAGAGACCCTCAGTACACAAGAAATATACTAAGAGAGCAACAACATCAAGAACAGGAACAGCTATGAATGCAAGCAAACAAAGTAGAAGAGCAACAGCTGAGTAACACAGCCATCCGCTCATACAAAGCATGTAAAAGAAACAGCTTCAAAGAGAAACCTATTATCAAACCCCTGCAGATACAACATATAATCAACATAGAAAAATTGTTGAATGGGTCTCTAAGTATGCCTATCTATTGCTTTTGATGAAAACTGCATAAAATTTAAAAAAAAAAAAAAAAAAAGTGATGCCAATGTAGCTGCAATAGATGGTTGTACAAGTTAAAACTAAGTACTTTCATATCTGATATGGTATGCACCATATATTTTTGGTAAATTTTAAAAAGATGTGGATAGGATCTAAGCTTATCATTAAAAATTGGTCTGGTCTAGTTGGTTAATAACTGGGAAAAAATGAATTATTTTTCTATGTATTACATTTATCAAATTGCTTTATATGTGACAATGTTTAACCTCTGTGATCATATGAGTACCTGTGTTCTACCCATATTTTTCTTCTCATTTTGTGCACAAAGATGATTATAGCAGTTCTGTCATTGAGGTATACTGGTTTGTTATTTCAGATGCGGATTGGTTTCCCCGACAACTTGCTTCTTTTTAATGCTTGCTCCACTAATAGACAAAACAACTTGATGGGAATCTTCCATCTGAACTTGAGGAGTTCCTGAACAACAATCAAGGAGTTGAAATGGTAGTAAAGTTGGGTAGAGAGAATACTACATTGTCAAGTGATTCTGTTACAAAAGATCAGGGGTCCTATCCTTCAGCTGAAACCCAAGAAACAACAGTGGTAGGTTTTTTCGCTATAAAACATGCTTGTTTTTACTTCTTTAACTTAGTAATACATGCTTTGTTTTCGAGTGATTCTCTTTTTAGTTCATGTCTTAGCTTTCTTTTAATACTGCAGCCTCATAACACAGCTGAGTTGGAAAACATGGAACCTTTAAAGGATAGTGAGAACAAAGCAGGAAAACGCAAACGCCAGGTGAATTATTCTTGATGGAGATGTGATCACAAATTTGAGATTAAAAGTTTGATGCTTTTCATGTTTCTTTTCTGATATCTATCATTTTTGTTATGTTTAATTTTTATTTTTCTATTTTAACTCAATTCAACACAACTAAGATAAATCCTAACTATTTCGAGTCTGCTACATGGTTCTTTTTATGCTACTTGGCCTTATCTAGGACAAGTCCCCATTTATCTTTTCTTTTAACATAAATATTTGTTGCTGCAATTTGGCTAATGTGCGACTGTTAAAATATGGCAGAGTGATCAAGTTGGTGTAAAAAGCATGGAAATGTTAAAAGTAAAAGCTGCCCTCGAAGAAAGATTGAAACAAGAGGGTATCCTTAGTTTTAGAGCTTCAAAGTCTGATAAAGCCCAGAAACGTCTGAAGCCAGTTAATGGGTATTGTTTCTGCCTAAGCTCTCTAGTGTTGGCTTCTTTCTGAAATTTTGAGTACTAATTCGTTGAAGCTGGAATGGAACGGACGACTTGTGACGAATGATGATTTCGATGATGATGCCATAGACGTGAGGGCTACTAGATTCAGTAATGGTCATGCAAGTTCATTGAGCACAAGTAAACTTTCCCAAATTGTTTCTGCTAAAACAAATAAGCCCAAGGTATAAAACTTGATTGGACCTCCTCTTTGTTTGTGTGAGTTTATACGGACATTAATTTCATCAATCAATAGTAGCCTGCATATGAAAGAATTCATCACATATATATAGTTGATCTCTTTCATACCCCAGCTCGGTACTAAGGCTACTCAAAGCTTTCTCTATTTTTTCTTTATTTACTTATTTATTTTTTTTTTGAAAATTTTAATTTAATATAATATTTTGAACATGAGCATCATTGTTTGGTCGCCCATGTTGGGTATCCCCAAAAAAGGAGATTGATACCAACATTTCATGGATCCTTTCAACTGTTGCACAAGGTTGGGTGTAGAGTGCCCTGCATGTCAAAACATATATTTTTGCTTCAGGATTTTTGTTTTGATGGGAAAAAATAATTAATCTTTTTAATACAACAGCTGGTTTTTATTTTATTTTTAATTTTATCTATAAATTTAATATAATATTTTGAACATGAGCATCAATGTTTGGTTGTCCATGTTGGGTAACCCCCAAAAATGGAGATCGATACTGACATTTCATGGGTCCTTTTCAACTGTTGCATGAAGTTGGGGGTAGAGTGCCGTGCATGTCTAATAATACATTTTTGCTTTTTAAGGATTTATGTTTTGATGGGAAAAAATAATTAATTTGGTGCATGTTGCAACAATTATTTCCCATTCTTAAGTTTTAAGGCTTCTCAACAGTGCTTTAACTTTTAAGTTTTGCCATTGGTTACAAATTCCCACATTTAAAATTTTCTTCCCCCATTTTAAAGCAGGAATGTACATTGTAATTTGGAAACCACTGCTTTGCCATAAATGTTCTACTCAAATAGGATATGATTCTTTTTGCCTAATATCTCAAATGACTCAACCATCAGTCAAGTCATTTATGCCTTACTAACTGTAAATAAACTGAGCTATTTATGACTATTAACAAGCCGAGCTCAAACATGATAACGTGTTTGTGAACAACCTCATGGGGATGAGGCTCGACTTAAGTATGTAAAATATTGTATGTTTGTAAGTGTAAATGTATAAAGATATACTTATATAGGCTTGAGATTGGATTGCGTAAGGTTATAAATAAGTTTATATGATATCAAATTATTATTTATATTATCTTATTAATATAAAAATCCATTTTATAGTAAAATTATATATAATTTTAACAATACAGTATTGATGAATCTAACTTTTGTAAGTTCATAAACAAAAAACAATCTATCTAATTAATTCAAATAATATAACTTCATCTATAATTAAGTTACAAGTTTTTTTTTAAAAAAAATTTTTGGTGAAGGAATAAAATATTTTAGTCAAAGGAAAAAAAAGTAAGTTAATCATGCAAGCTCATGAACAAGCTTAAGTTTGTTCAACAAGAAAATGAATTAAGCTCCAACATGTAATCTAGTTTGGTAATGATTTCGAGCTCGAATCGTGTACGAAATATAATTAAATTAACAATCCTGAATTTTCATCATGTTGCTTGGCTTGGTTCATTTATAGCACTTCATATTGCAACCCAACAACGTTATTGTATTTTACCATCTATCTACTATAGTAGTGACCTACATTTTTGTATGGATGATTCAATAGTTGATTTATGTATGTGATTCTGGTTCTATCGAATTTTAGGTTGTAATATGATGGAGAAACTTTTGAATGTGTTGTGTGAATAATAGATTCTTCTTCTTTGTGACGAAATATTCCAATAGCTAAGAAAAAGAAAAAATTCTCAACTTAGGGAATCCATAATTCCATATTGCTAGTTGATTTTCTTGAGAAGTTTAAAAGTATCTCTATTTAAATAACATCTGTATTCAATCTATATGGAAGGTGGTTTCTGGTGATGATGATTGACCTAAAAGGGATGATATTGGAGAAAGGCGGAGGAAGCATGAGCTCCGAGTGTTGGCTGGAGCTGGAATCAAATCTGAGGATGATGTTGGGGAGGATGATGTTGTGTATGAAGTTGGCAATTTTGAGGTTGATGGGGATGCTGACATGGGGGATGGTGATACAGGAGATTCAGAAGATGAATATTACAAACAAGCTGAACAACGACGAGCTGCAAAACTAACTGCCAAAGCTGAGATGTATTCAAGGTGTGCTTCTGCACTGTGATTAGATGATACACTTTTTGCTACCTCCTAATAATTATAGTCAGGTTTCTGGATTCCCTCTATGGGTTTGTATTTAGTATTACATCTATGAATAAGAAGAATAACTTGTTCAAATCCCTTTGTGCTGTCTTATACAGTTAAAGTTTACTCTCATGTGCTGTAGATTTTTCTGTCCATATGTTTGTGTGCATGTTTGATTATTAATATTATTATTGTTTATTTACTTATCAAAAAAATATTATTATTGTTTATTTGTCTTGCAATTTTTATGGTTTATGAGTGCCAGTCAAATCTTTAATTGCTGTTGCTACATACTTAGATTTTCTGTGGTTCTGGTAGTGTTGTATTCTGAAAACATTTCTGCTTCTGCAGGACCTCAGCGGTAGTCCCATCTTCTCCTGAACCCATTGATGGAAAACGCTATACCACTTACGAGGTGAGCACACCCCCATTTTCACCGGCTTGTTAGATCTTGACCATAATCTTTGTCTCCAAACTCTCATTATATATTTTCTGTCGAACTTGCTGCAGATGGAGAAGAACAGAGGGCTGACTCGGAACCGCAAGAATCAAACCAAAAATCCTAGGAAGAAGTACAAGGTATTATGACAGACTGCTTGAATGTAACAAATCACTTTATTCTTGTATTTAGTAACTAATCTCTCTCTCTTTTGTAAAATATGCAGGAACAACACAAGAAAAAAGTGAATCGTCGGAAAGGGCAGGTGCAGGAGATCAAGGAACCTATTGGTTCTTATGGTGGAGAAGCCCCTGGAATTAATGTAGCAACCAGCCGGAGTGTTAGATTCAAGAACTAAATACTGTTTTTTATTTCAATTTTTCTACTTTGTCAGTTGCGTAGCGCTAGTTGGAGGCGAAAATAGGGCTTTAGCCCCATTTTCGCAACTATTTAATTAGTAGGCTGATTTTACAAACTATATAAGTTACTAACATCTCGAGTCTTAAAGACTCGATTTTGAGCCTATAAATCGAGTCTTTGATGCTCGATTTCCATGGCCCGGTAAGTCTGATGTGGCATTTGGGCTGACGTGGCGAACCCTTGGAAATCGAGTCTCTAAGACTCGATTTCTAAGGCAGAACATAACCAACCAGTTTTTCAACTTTTTCAAGAAACCAGAAACACACTTTTTCAACCCAACCCACGGAGGAGAAGATCAAGCCAGAGGAGAAGATCGGAGAAGAAGATCTGATCGGAGGAGAAGATCAGGCCGCGCGATCTGACCTTTCTTCGATCTGACCTTTCCGATCTGCTCTTCTTCTCCTCCGATCTTCATTTCTTTTCTTTCTTTTTTTTTTCTATCTCTTTCTGCTCTTCTTCTCCTCCGATCTTCATTTCTTTCCGGAACGAAGCTGAAGAGGAAGACCCGCGCGCAGCCGGGGCTCGCGCTGCCTGGGCTCGCGTGCGGCCGGGGCTCGCGCTGCCTGGGCTCTCGCTGCCTGGGCTCGCGCTGGGCCGGAGCTCGCGCGTGGCCCCGCTGCCTGGGTGTTGTGTAGTTCTTCATCCTTTTGCTGGGATTTTGTTTCTGGGTTTCTTGTTTTTTTTTTTTTTTTTTTTGGTTTGGAAATCAAGTCTCTAAGACTCGATTTCCATGTGTTCGCCACGTCAGACTAAACGCCATGTCAGACTCACCGGACCATGGAAATCGAGCATCAAAAACTCGATTTATAAGCCCAAAATCGAGGCTCTTACACTCGATGCTAGTAAAAAATATAGTTTGAAAATCGTGACTACTAACTAAATAGTTGCGAAAATGGGGCTAAAGCCCCATTTTCGCCGCTAGTTGGATCATGTATCATGTTTGTGTCTGTCTCCAATCCAAATTTTGATATCTCACATATGTACATATATTTAAAATATAATATTTCAAGAGGAAATGGGCAAGGCTTCAAATAATTAACTTATCTACTGGTTTTTTTTTAATTATTATTTTTAACCATAAAAAATGGGATATCGCACAATGGCACTTTCTCATTTCACAAGATTTGGTGGAGGGTGAGGTTAGGATGAAAAGGGGCATAGTGGTATATTTAGGCTAGGTTTGTGATTTTGAAGGTAGGCCTATAGTAGATATTGATATGACTGTAAACCAGCCAAGCCTAGGATTAAATATCATCATTGATTGATTTAATTCTATTTGAACATAATTGGGTGTTTTTTATTATAGGAAAATAGAGAATTGGTTGCTCATTTTTTTAATAAAAGAAAATTTAATGATTAGTTAATTAATTTACAGCTCATGAATTGTTGTAGCTATGATTTTCTCAATTAAAGCTAACAATCCTGCACTAGAATTTTGCCCGAGAGCAAGGCTACTTGATTTCAATTTGCAAAGCCACTATAACATTTCCTGTGTTCCTTCTACAGTATTACCAGGAGGTGCTGAATTTGCATTTCTGAATTATGCAGTTCGATTGATTCAAAATAATCTCGATCTATCAAAAACTTAGTTGTTCAATCAATCGACTTGCTATCAAACAACTGAAGCTTGAACTTGTTATGCAGAAACCTTAGTAGCAGTCTTGAATTTAAGGATAAACTTTCTTAGACAAATTACAAGATGCTTTTGCTCACGATCTACCACCCTAAACTCTAGACTCAACATATGTCAAAACTAAATTATAATATTCAAGAAGAAATGCCCAAGGCTTCAAATAATCATGTAATTACTATCATTTTAGTGTTGTCAATGGCTGAAATGCAGTGGTGGTAATCTTAAGTATTAAATTATCATGATTAGTTCATTTAATTTTATTCGAGTTGCATTCGACCTTAATCACAAAATTAGTTTACTTATTCAAGTTTAATTTCTCATTTTTTTGGCGAAGAAGCTTTGGGTTGATGTCCTTTTTCTAAGAAAGGAAAATTTCAGATGGTTCGTTTAATTTACCGTCCATGAAATGTTCTTAGCAATGATTTTCCCAATTAAAAGCTTATAACACTTCCTATGATTCCTTCTAGGTTAATTTGCCCAAATAAATCATCAAAGATTCACAAACTTTAATGTGCTGTAGTAATTTCCCAAAGACTCAAAGCCATATGCTCTCAGATGGGGTTATTTTTTTCATTAAATTCTGTTTGTGTTAATGGTTGTTGAAAGTTGAAAACTTTCAAGAAAATAAAAAGAATAAAAAGACATGTAGACATGTTTGCCTGTTTGGTAGGCAATTTTAAGCACATTTTGAGCATTTTATACACACTTACACACGTCTTTTTACCCACGAGCATGTCAAAAACACCCGAACAACATTTTTCAAACTCCTATGTACCTGCTGCTTTGAACTTCACAAATCGCAACTATTGGATTCGTTAAATACTTATATTCACATCAAACACAATTTAGGAAACTAAAAAACAGTATGCTTAAGCACATTTTTAAAGCATTTTAAACACACTTAAACACATTTTCACAACACTTTTTCCCATTGTTACTCAAAACTCTTCTAGACCTGCTGCTCTGAACTTCACAAATCGCAACTATTGGATTCGTTAAATATTTATATTCACATCAAACACAATTTAGGGAACTAAAAGAAAAGAAAATCCAAACAACAAAAGCTTCGAGTAATTGAGCTAAATTCTTTATAAAAGCTAGCAAACTAAAATACCATTACACAAAGGTTCTTCATCCTCATCGGATTTTTTTTTTTTTTTTTTGGTTACATTGAGGAGCGGAGGGGGATGACTACAAACCAGAGAGCTGTGGCGTAGAGAACAATGACTAGTGCTGATAACATAAAAGCGACGCCAATAACCCTGCAAAATCTTTCAACCCTTGGCTTGTGTTGATTCAACAGGGAACCTAAGGAACCCAAAAAAGCGCAGAGAGCAGTGATTAGAAATATGCGATAGAGCGTCGGTCGGTCTCTGAACAAGGTTGGAACTGGTCTTCCGTCGACTTTTTCCTGTGGAAGAACCATAAAAGTTGCAACTGCTATGGAGGAGATGCAAGCGATTAAACGTCCAACATCCTTCGAACTGAGAGGACTTTCTTGAGGAAATTGTTCCCAAGAATTTGATTTCACCTCGATCGTCTTGGCGGATTTCATCTCGTTGTTCGTCTCGGCGGACTTCATCTCGTTCTTCGTAGCGGATTCTAACCTCGACTTTTAGACTAGGGATTCATTGGATTCTTAGGATTCATATAAGTAGCAATACCTAGACCTGATGCAATTGTAGTATAAAAATATTTGCGAGAGAAAGTGGCTAAATTGTATCAGGTGCAATGCCCTAAATATTGCACCTGATCTCAACCCTCAGTAGAGTGATATGCTGGCACTTTTTTTTTTTTTTTTTTATGATATATAGTATGCGTTTGGATACAGCTTATTTTGCTGAAAATTGAGAACTGAAAACTGAAAAAAAAAAAAAAAAATTTTACTGTTGTTACAGTGTTTTGTACTGTTTATTGGCTTAAAATCACTGTTCATTGTCAGTAAACAATACACAACACGCTGAGTAAAAAAAAAAAAAAAAAAAAAACGCAAAAACGCCCCGCGGAAACGTGGAATGCAAACAGACACATAATATGTCAAAAAAATATGTAAAAAAAAAAAATGTCAAAAAAATAAGAAAAAGATCACGAGATTCTAGAAAAGTCTTACCTGGCCAGGTAATATGTCAATTTTAAAGGAAAGGATCCCAGATTTGATCCAACGGCTTCAAATTCATCAAATAATATAATAATGAAATCAGTTGCCACTTTTGATCCAACGGCTTCAAATTCATCAAACAATCATATATCTTTTTTTGAGAAACAATCATATTATCTATATATATATATATATATAAATATAAATATAAATAAATGTTGAGCTTAGACGCTGTGATTGCGCTACGGAGATTCATTGAATTGTAGAAATTTTAATAAATTTTTAGATTTTTTTTTTGAAGCAAATAAATTTTTAGATTTTAAGAATAGATATATACATATTTTTTTGGATAAATACTACTTGAAAGAAAGTAGTATTTCATTTACAATTATAACAGTTGTGTCTATCTAAAATGTTATCATCAAAGCCTAAAATCAATAGAATAGAATTATCTAAGGGTAGAATTTAAATTAAAAAAGAGAGATGAAAAAACGTAAAAGAAAAAAAAGATAGAATTTGCATTTTTTTTCCTATGTATCTTTAAAAAAACGTAAAAAGAAAAAAAAAAAAGATAAAACTTGCATTTTTTTTCCCAACGTTTTTTTTTTTGGGATAAATTTGCATCTTATGTAATCTTTTTCCTAATAATAAAGTAAAAAAAAAAATATTTGAGTTTTATCGAAAATTTTTGTTCGTATATCTTCTTCACAACCTAAAATTATCACTATATATACACAGTTTTTGGTGTTTCTTTATTTCTACTGTGTGCTTTACAATTATTTGCTATATTCATTTTTCTGACTTTGTGGTACATTAAATGAAGAAGGTGGGGATGGAGGTAGAGGTTGAAGAAGCCATGGAGTTGGAGGACCAACTTCACAAGCAATTCAAGCACGACCCATCTCTACTGGCAGCAATGGAGTCCGGCACAGAGCCTTCAATGGAGGCCGTCACAGAGCCTGCTACAGAGCCTGCATTGGGGGCCATCACAGAGCCTGTCACATAGTCTGCAATGGAGGCCGTCATGAAACCACCAGAGACCATTTGGAAGTCCATGTAAAAATTGCCAATCCTTAAAATACTTTCACTTCCTTTTTTTGTTTTTGGTCTCATCTCATTGTAAAGTTAAATCACCACTTATTTTTGATTTGTTTGTTTTTATTATTGCAAGACGTGATCGGGTATTACGACCATCAAATTTACCACTTACTTCAGAGAAGGTGTAAGCCATTGTTTAGATTTATTTTCATTTTATTAGGTAATTTTTTTTTCTTTCATCAAATTGAATAGATTTGGTGTATTTGTTTCTTTTTTATTATATATAATATGATTTTTACCAACAAGTTTTATAGATAGACTGAAATTCTATGTTTGATCACACCTTTTAGTGTTTTTTTTAAGAAGTCAATATAGCAAGCAATATATTTGTATTTTTTAATTTCTTATTACATGATTATTTGTTGTTGACATTGACGAGACAAACGAGCACGATGTATATGGACGAACTCGCCCGAACAAACGAGGTTGCTAAGAATGACGAATTCACCATGCTTCACTGACGAATAAAATCACTCTGATGACGGGGGTAATAAGAAAGCATTCAATGCAGACTCGGGCGGTTACAAAGATAGTTGCACAGACCGTTGAAGACAGATCATGCTTCAAATAAATGGGGATTGAGGCATTACACATTGGAGTCGCCATAATAGCCACAACGGCTAGAAGTATGCATATATAATCTCCTCAACACAAAGGACGAAAGGTACGCACAAAAAAGATATCCAGAGAACATATTATTTTGCTTTTATCCTTTCCAGAAATTCCTTGATATTGACTTTAGCATCGGAGTTGTTGTGGCAGGCACCACACCGGTGACCACTTGGAAGACAGACATTGTTACTTCTAGAGTATCAAGGGCAGAAGGACGGCTTCACCTGGGTGCACGCATAGAGACTGACGAATTCATATTTCATCAATTTGGCGCCGTCTGTGGGGAATCTAAGCCCACTCAGGAACGCGGCCTCATAAAAACACGCCTCCTCGGGGAGGAAGTGACAAGCCCGTTCTTCCTCACGAGGAAGACGAACCCTAACCCTGTCAGGAAATTGAAACCTATCCCTGAACCTAGCGAGTGTATCGCTGTCCAGGCTACATATCTCACCAAGGGCATGAAAAGCCCTAACCTCTCGACGAGTAGAAATGGCGGTATCACCCTCTATTGGATCGTCACTTGAAGACAGCCCAGTCTCGAGCTCACTAGACCGAACCTCAGACATTCTTGCCCTTTCACCCACCAAACTCTCAAACCAACTAAGCGATTGACTAAGTATGGGGAGCAGTTCACCCAATGCAAGGGATAAACCACTACCTTCGAAAACAAAATCCCCAACCAAAAAAGGGGAAGTATGAGAAGCACCTAAAGAAGCCCCTAAACGCGCAAAGAAAAAAGAGATTGAAGGACACCCTACCCTAACTTCAGAGCTAATAACCATGAAAACACTATACCAACAAGGAAACGAACACTGAAAAACCAGAAAACCAAAAACCAACGCAAAAACAGAAATCGTAAGTTTTGACACAATGTGGGAAAAGAAAAAAGAGGAACTAAATAAAGAAAAACATACCTCAAACGGAATTCGACCACACCATAAGTTCGGAGGGAAGTTGCAAAGAGGATCGGATAAGAAGATAACTGGAAAAAATGGAAGTGCGAGAGATGAAAAGTGTAGAAAAATAATAAAGTAAGGAGAAATGGAGAAGAAAACACCCAAAGCAGTTAAACGGAAGTTTTTCAAAAAAAGTGAGAAATAACTTAAAAGGCCAAAGCTCGAAAAACCAAAAACCAGCGGGAAACCCAAGGGCCACATAATTAGAGCCTCAATCAAAACACGCCACGTGGCCACAATACGTATGGCGCAACCACTGAGCATTTAATGCGAAGCAGAATCCCAAGGGTCTTGTACAGCTCATAGATCCCTCACATTCTGAGACCGTCAAGACGGCCTCAGAATCCGGGGGCAACTGACGGGACAAACTAGCACAATGTATATGGACGAACTCACCCGAACAAATGAGGCTGCTAAGAATGACGAATTCACCATGCTTCACTGACGAATAAAATCACTCCGATGACAGGGGTAAAAAGGAAGCATTCAATGCAGACTCGGGCGGTTACAAAGATAGCTGTACAAACTGTTGAAGACAGATCATGCTTCAAATAAATGGGGATTGAGGCGTTACACATTGAAGTCGCCATAATAGCCACAACGGCTAGAAGTATGCATATATAATCTCCTTAACACAAAGGACGAAAGGTACACACAAAAAAAATATCCAGAGAACATATTATTTTGCTTTTATCCGTTCCAGAAATTCCTTGATATTGACTTTAGCATCGGAGTTGTTGTGGCAGGCACCACACCGGTGACCACTTGGAAGACAGACATTGTTACTTTAAGAGTATCAGGGGCAGAAGGACGGCTTCACCTGGGTGCACGCATAGAGACTGACGAATTCATATTTCATTAGACATCAATATTTTATAGTGAATTTAATCCCGATCTATCAAAAACTTAATTGTTCAATCAATCAACTTGCTATCAAACAACTAAAGCTTGAACTGGTTATGCAGAAACCTTAGTAGCAGTCTTGAATTTAAAGATAAACTTTCTAAGACAAATTACAAGATACTTTTGCTCTCGATCTACCAACCTAAACTCTAGACTCAACATATGTCAACACTAAATTATAATATTCAAGAGGAAATGCCCAAGGCTTCAAATAATCATGTAATTACTATTATTTTAGTGTTGTTAGTGACTGAAATGCATTGGTGGTAATTAAGCATTACGGTATCATGATTAGTTCATTTAATTTTATTTGAGTTGAGTTCGACCTAATCATGAAATTAGTTTACTTATTCAAGTTTGATTTCTCATTTTTTTGTCGAAGAAGCTTTGGGTTGGTGTTCTTTTTCTAAGAAAGGAAAATTTCATGATAAATCGTCCAATTTACTGCCCATGAAATGTTCTTAGCAATGATTGTCCCAATTAAAAGCTTATAACACTTCCTGTGTTCCATCTAGGTTAATTTGCCCAAATAAATCATCAAAGATTCACAAACTTGGAAAAAGGACGTGGAGGGAGAGACGGAGGAAGCATGGGGGGAGGTCAGGAAGAGGAGGCGGTCCTAGACATCAAAAGGGATTGTCATCCAACTCTACACATTGAAAGAAATAGGAGGCTTGAAGTTGGGTTTGGGGTCTCACAAGCCAATGGCAGTGTTGAAAGGCGAGGTGAAAGTCCAGATGAACTGAAGTGGGAAAGTGGAAGCGAAAGCACTTGTGGAGGTCGAGATCAAGAGAAAGGCGAGTCAGGTGGAAGTGAATTTCGAGATGAAGAAGGAGAGGGTAGTGGCTCAGTTGAAAGTCGAGGTGGAGGTGGAGAGGGAAGCGGATTTGGAAGTGAATGTCGAGATGTAAAAGGAGAAGGGAGCGGGTCAGTTGAAAGTGAATGTTGAGATGCAGAAGGAGGAGAGGGGAGCAGATTAGGGGCAATTCAAGATCGAGATGGAGAAGATGATGGAAGCTCATTAGGTGAGAGTCAAGGTCAAGATAGAGGAGAGGGAAGTACATCAGGAGAAAATCAAGGTGGAGATAGAAATGCAGAGGGGAGTGGATCAAATGATGACGAAGACCAACGTGAACGCCAAGGTAGAGTCGGTGGTGACATAGAACAGGGAAACGAGAAAATAACTAGGAAGAGATCGACTTCTCTGGAACACCAGAGGCATTCCTGGCCATAATTGGCGCGACATCAATTGCTGCTGTTGAATTTCATAACCGTGGAGCTATTTCTTCCACGACTCTACCGTGGAGCTATTTCTTCCACGACTCTGGGCGGCCTTATTGCTATAGGTGTTGTTGGTTTCCTTTGTTGCATGGCTTCTATGTTGAAAAGGAGTGGGAGATCAAAGGTTGCACGCATCTTAGGAACCACAGGGGCTGCTGGTGGTGGCTTGGAGTTCTTATTGCTGGTGTCTGAAAACTTTTCTAGCTATTATGGTTGGATGATTCTCGGCCTGGCATCGCTTGCCATTTTGGAGGGAATGTGCAGAGTAGCAATGTGAGGGAGAGCAATATATTAAGTTAGCAATAAAAAAATTTGATTAAGTAAAGTAACATCTCGAGTTTTAGAAACTCGAGATCTATATTAAAACTCGAGTCTCCAAGACTCGCTTTGCGGGTCTTTGTGCTGGTGAGCTGGACAAAAAATACCACATAGATCTCGAGTCTTTAAAAATTGAGTTTTAAAAAGTAAAACCGAGTCTCTGAGACTCGATTTTGGAACTTTAGCAATGGCAGAACTGAAGTCCAACGATCTAGCGACGAAGAACAAACTTGAAGAAGAACTGAACTGAATTGAACTTGATTTCAAACACTCAGAACAGAGAAGAACAAACCCAGAAAAAGAAGAAACCCAGCAGAAAAAAACTCGTTCCTCAGTTCTTCTTCTTCTTCTCCGTCGAGAACTACAAATGCAGTTCCAAAGAAGACGATGGTTGGAGATCTGTAGAGCCGACGAAGACGATCTGGTGTGCCGAAGAAGACGATCTGCAGTGCTGAAGAAGACGATCTAGTGCTGGGTGGGCGATCTGGTTGGAGAAGAACAGAGCGAGGAAGAAGAATAGAGCGATCTGGGTGGGCGATCTGGTGTTGGTGGACGATCTGATCTTTAGCGATTGGGTGGATGAAGAGGCGAAGAACAGAGCAAGACCGCTGGAGCTCCGATTGGACGCGAGGAAGAAGAAGAACACTGGTCATCTGCACGAAGAAAACGAAGAAGAACACGCGAGGAAGAAGAAGTGAAACTCAAGTCTTACAAACTCGAGTTCCATGTGGATTCCACACGGATTTTTCTTCCACATCATCTCCCATTGCTTACAAATCGAGACTAAAAAACTCGAGTTTTAACTTGGAACTCGAGTTTTAGACACTCGAGATGTTAATTTTCAGCATTGTTTTGAAACATGTCAACTAACTAAATTTTTTAATATTTAATGTTATTTGGAAAAAAAAGCCATTTTGCTTATCTGTGTTTGGGCCTTAAGGTGTTGAAAAGGACTCAGATCAACATTCCAATCCAAAAATAAATAAATAAATAAATTTGCAGCTATTAATACCGTATCGAGTTCGAATCGGTGTTAACGCTGTCACAAATTTTCCATAGTGATATGGTTATGGTGTGCTTGTTTTCCAGGTTTTTATTTTTAACTTTTAAAGTTAGAAATTTATTCAAGTAATTTAAATTGGAAGTTAAACTCCAAATCTTTATTCAAGGATCATATATTGAAATTTCTAAATTTAAGAAATCATTTGAACTCCAATTTTATTTTATTTTTTCGGCAAGTGATGCTCCTACTTTTTTTTTGAGAAAGAAGTGATGCTCCTACTTGTTCTAATAATTGTGACTTTTTTCTCTTTCGGCCAGTAGTGGTGGGTTGAAATTTTAGCACAATTTTAGCACAAGGTATTACATGCGAGACTGTTTGCTTCAATGTAACAAATCACTGTATTCTTGTATTTAGTAACTAATTTCTCTCTCTCTCTCTCTCTCTCTCTCTCTCTCTCTCCAAATGTGTAGGAACAACACAAGAAAAAATTGAATTGTCAGAAAGGGCAGGTGCAGGAGATCAAGAAACCTAGTGGACTTTGTGGTGGAGAAACCCCAGGACTTAAAATGTAGCAACGAGTCATTTGCTTGATTCAAGAACTTGATACTGTTTCTTTGTTTCAAATTTCTACCTTTTCAATTGCATAGTGCTTGTTGGATCATGCATAATGTACGTAACTGAAGCTTTATTTTATTCATTTATTTATTTTTTAAAGTATTTGTCTGTACCAAATTTTCATATGGCATATATACACATTTATTTGAGGCTTCCAAGGCTGCAAATAATTAACTTAATTGCTGCTAGTTTAATGTTGTCTTAAAAGCCTCAGTTCAGTATAACAAATGGGCTTTCCGCTTTCTCATTGGCACTTTCTCATATCACAAGATTTGGTGGAGGGTGAGGTTACGATGAAAAAGAGGAGAGAGGGAAAGGGAAGTTGGTGAAAATTTATTAGTTTTTAGTGTATATTCAGGTTGTATTCTACTCTCAGGTGTTTGTGTGTTATTGATTTTGGAGGTAGGCTTGCAGTAGATACTGATAGGATTGTATATGGGTTGAGTCCAGCTGAGCTGAGCGGCTGTGTTCCTTCTACAGAGGTACCAATTGGCAGTGTAGCAAAAAAAGTCTCATTCACCAATCCAATTCATCTAGTATTCACCAATTTTAATTTGCTGTAGTAATTTCACTATAGGAGTCCTCAAGCCAAAGCAATACCATAGAAGAAGACAGTAATATGCATTTCTTCTATTACATCTGACAGAGATGCCAAGTTCTTGGCACATTTCTGGAGGACCCTATGGAAGAAGATAGGGGCCGGACTAAATTTCAGCACTACTTTCCATCCTCAAACTGATGGACAGACTGAGGTGACAAATAGGAGCTTTTGGAACCTGTTGAGGTTGGAGAAAATCCTAGAGAATGGGTAGTTATCCTACCATTAGCAGAGTTTACCTAGAATTCATCACTCAACTTGTCAATTTAAACATCTCCATTTGACATAGTGTATGGAGCCAAGCCGTCTAGTGTTATTGATGTGATTCCCTTGCATCTGCCAGCCAAGGCTCATCCTAAAGCCTTAGACATGGTAGAGCACATGCAGCAAGTCCCAAGGAAGTCAAGATGAGGATTGAAGCTGCCAGTGCAGGACATAAAGCTAAAGCAGGCATACATAGAAGAAGAAGAGTTACATTTCAAGAAGGAGACTTAGTATGGGTGATCCTAACTAAAAAAAAGGCAGCCATCTAGTCTCTACATGAAGCTGCATGATAGAAAGGTAGGTCCATGCCAAGTATTGCAGCAGATCAATGAGAATGCCTACAATGTGGAACTTCCATCTCACTTGCAAATTTCAAACTCATTCCATGTGGTCTTACTGTCAATATGGAGACTCCTCATGATTTACACTTGAGACAAGTGCCTTTTAAGAGGAAGGGTCTGATGCAGTAGCTTTTAGTTTACCACTTGTAATTGTAACAATTAGTCTTTTGTAACAAGCTGTATTGGATGGAATAGGAGCCAAGTTAGTTGAAGGGGTTGTTGTAGTCTGATGTACGGCTTCTTGGCTGAGTTAGTTAGAGCTACTAGAGACTAAACCAAGGCTATGCACCTATAAATAACCTCACTGTTGTAAAGTACAGCAGTTTTTGAACAATAATACCCTTTTGAATAAGCTCAATATCTTTGTCTCCAAGAAAGTATTCTTGAATAATTGATATTTTTTTCATTCCTTCAACACAACTTAGAGCTATTAACCTAATATCTTTCTAGATCCTAGCCTTAAACAGTTTGCATCAACCCCTGGAGAAAGAGAAGTCATCCCTCCTTTCTCTAAACAATCTAGACTAGGCTGCTGGGTTCTTGGGGAATACTTCAGCTCAACAAACATTATCTCTAGCACAAATGAGATGATTCAACCCTGTACTCCAGGTAGTCAAAATTACAAAGTTCAATCAACAGCTAAGTAATGAATGTAATTTCTGAGGGATTGACCAATATTCTAAATATATTAAGATAGAGATTAATAGTCAATGTGCACGAAATTAACTAATTTCGTACGCTAGAGAATCACCAAGGTGAGGGCACTGAGGGGAACCTGATTCCCAAAAGAGAGGCAGAAACCTATGCCACCCTTCGCACATATCATGCCTGTACCACCTTTTTCCACATATTAATACAAACAAATTATTTTTTTAGGATTAAAACACTTCCTTGTTATAGAAAATAATCAGCTTTTTGATCGAGAAGAAATAACCTTTACGCAATATGCAAAATGCTCTTGATCTCTACATGGCAAGATAGCAGACAATGATTACGAATGGGCTGCCCATCAGACTTCAGAAGACCTGCTTTACCTCCAAATAACACAATAATTCCATCATAATTTCATCCTTAACATTCTTACAACATGAAAGCATACTATGCTGAATGCTAAGTAACCAGTCAAATGCATTTATACATTTTATGAAAATTGGTGATGAGGAATCTAGTAGGATGCACATGGAGAAAAGTAAGTAAGAATCATAATTATAAAAACCCAGAAATTTGTATCAAATGTTAGAAAAAATATAATGACTGAGATCAACAAGCATTAACATTCAAATATTCTAATCTTTTGTAAGCCAAAAAAACATACATTAAGCATCTCATATCTTTTTTCTTATGTATAATGAAAATTTTATTACTAATAAAAGAGACCCTCAGTACACAAGAAATATACTAAGAGAGCAACAACATCAAGAACAGGAACAGCTATGAATGCAAGCAAACAAAGTAGAAGAGCAACGGTTGAGTAACACAGCCATCCGCTCATACAAAGCATGTGAAAGGAACAGCTTCAAAGAGAAACCTATTATCAAACCCCTGCAGATACAACATATAATCAACATAGAACAAAACAAAATGTAAGTCCCTCTAAATAATTCAGAGCTAAATCAATCCATATCCAGGCACACACCATCTAAATCATTCTTGATGGAGTGACGTACATTATACGGTAAAAAAAGAACAGATAATCCCATGCTTAGAAGTGGAATCACTTTTCTTTCAAGATGTTCAATTGCATCATTCAGCTCTGAAAGCAAGGCAACTTGTTCTGGAGCAGAAGTGTGGGATAAAAACATTATGGGTCATGGCACACATTAACCCATCTATTTTTGTAAAAATTTTCTCGGAAATTGAAAAAGCTTTGACACTTTCTCAATTTCTAAGAAATTTTTTCTAAAAATGATAAATTATTGTGTGCCTTAAGACACACATTAGCAAAATCCAAATATTATTAACTAAGCAAGCAGAACAAAAAGTTATTCATGATAGTGATGAAAAAGAAAAACAGAAGCAGACTTTTTTTTAGCAAGAAGCACTGATTAGGCCCCCCACCCCCCCCCCCCCCCCCCCCAAAAAAAAAAAAAGAAAAAAACCCAGCAAAATAGCTTATGAGCATATATAAAGCAGTAATAGGTAGATTAGGATCACAATAATACTTATTTTTTGGTTTTTCCTGTATTAAGTCCCTCCCCCCTATCGTCTTCTGTGTTCATTTGTTTCCCACCCTCCGCGCGCCACACCTTCTCATTGTTGCCGCCGCCCAATCTCTCCTTCATTCGGCAAATCACCACCACCGCCACCCACAGCCACCGCTCTACACATTACCAACCTCCTTTCATCCCTTGCTTCCGACGAACTCTATTATTTCTAACCATAAAACTCTCTCTCTCTCTCTCTCTGCGCCACCTTTCACTTCAGGTAATACTTTTCTTCTATCATATCACCTTGTTTTTAATGACCACTCTAAGCTATGTAAATAAATAGAACTAGAAATTTATGATATAGGGGTTTTATTAATTTTATTTTATTAATTTTACTTCTTTGAATCACGCAACCGTGGTGTTGCCTACGATGACATGGACGATGAAATTGATGCCTGTAAGCAAAGCTCATTCTCTGTTTTTTTTTTTTTTTTTTTTTTTTTTTCCGTGTAATTATTAAACAAAGACTTGAACTTGGAGATGGAATTTGAGATTCTGTATTCATTGTTTTTGTGCTGCTGCTCACAATTTGGATGTTGTGGAATCGATGATTCACTTATTTTTATTTTTGTATTGGTAGTATTCTTAGTTGAGAAAGAGAGAGAAAAAAGTTGATGGGTTTTGAATAATTTGTACAGTTAGCATTTTATTTATATTTTTGGCTTAAACACACTGTGAAGCTTAGGTCACGAGCAATATTAGTATCTGAAGTTTAAAGTGATTGCATTTAGTCCCTGGCCAAACTAAAAATGATACACCATCACTTCATAGGAACTAAAATCGATTAATTTATGTCTTTTTAAGAACTAAAAGCGATCACTCTATGTTTTCAGGGACTAAAATTTATCACTTTATGTTTTTCAAGGACTAAAAGCCATCAGTATAAGTTTGATATGGACTAAAATTGATTACTTTTAACTTCTAAGGGATTAAAAGCCAGTACTTCTAGTTTGTTGGGGACTAAAAGCAATCACTTTCAGTTTTTTGGGTACTAATTACTAAATGTGATCTCTTTAAACTTCAAGGACTAAAATTGCTCAAGGGTTTAAGTTTAGAGACAAACAATGTTTTTTGGCCTATATTTTTTCATTGTGACTGAGAGCATTTTAGTACACTGAACTTGATGCTCTTTTTTTTTTAAGCTCTCTGATTTATTGTTTTTCTGTTGCTTACTGTTTCAATGTTATGGAGTCAGTGACAAACTTGTTTTGTATTTGTACTATTGTTCTAGTTTTTGGGAAAAATTGATGGGTTTTCTAATGTTTATTTGTGTTTGCAGTTCATAAGCAGAGGGATATTATCCCGCTGGATGCGAAAGGTGATATTGTGGACTTAGATGATGAGATACTTGTCTTTGATCTCAAGGTTTTTTTCCCCTTTTATATCAAGTTGTAATAGTTGCTTTGAAATTTTAAAATAGATTCTTCCAGTTGAGAATAATGTAGGATTTACTTAGTTTTTTTTTTTTCTTTTCCAATTAAATGTTGTTACTTATATATAAAAAAAAAACATTTAGTTGAATAAAAATCCTTGTCATGTGTGAATTAGGATTAAAGTTACATTTTGTTTAGTTTTGTGAAAGCATACAACTGTTTTGAACATTTAAAAGATCTTGGAAAAGAATGCTAAAATGAATTGTGAACTTTATACAAATCTATCAAAACTATATGTCAAATCTCTTCTATATAATTTTTACCTATCAAAAAAAAAAAAAAAAAAAAATTTGTAGATCTCTTCTGCATAACTGAAACAAACATGTTAAGGCAGAATTCTTATTTTGTAAGTTTGTTTGATTGAGCATAAGCATGTAGCAAGCAGTGTGATTTTTGTTTGTGTCTTTGTTCTTTCCCACTTGGCAATCCTAATGTTGCTTACAGGTTATGAATGATGACGAGGATGAAGATGATGAAACTGGAGATATTGCAAAAAGTAAGGAAATTGGTTTGCAATTTCTTGCATTGCATTTAATCGGTTTTGTTCTTTGAAAGTATATCTCAAGCTGTTTGTTTTGTTTTTTGTTTTCTTTTTTTGATAAAAAACAACTGCATAACTACATCTACAGAAATAGAGATGCTCTAATTGAGAAAATGTGAAGTTGAATTAGAGGAAATTCTTGCTTTAACACCCCCCTCCAAAAAGAAAAAAAAAAAAAAAAATCACACATACATTTGTAAAAGATTTCGTTAGCTAAATAAAATACCATTATTCCGTACAAGAGCCTGTAATATTGATGTAGATGTATATAATAAATATTAAACAAAAGTTTGATTGCTTTAAACTGCAAAACAAAAATTAGTAATAAAAGAATGAGCATCATAGTAAATCAATGCTATTGCAAACCAACCCAACTCTCTATGTCACTGTGTTTCATGCATATTCCTATAACTTTTTTTTTTTTGGGACAAGCAAATTAATTCATTAAAAAAAAGTAATCATACATCCTACATATGCATATTCTACAAATTTACACCTGCACCAGGGTTACATATCTCCGAAGTGTAATTTAGGGTGTTTTCAATTTGGCTAATTGGTATTTGGCTATTTTGGAATTATTATGGGGCTAAGTGACCTTAGGTAGCACTAGGTTCATCTCTTGGTATTCCCTTGGCTGAAATGATTGAATGGACTCCGAGGAGAATCTCTCTTTTTTTTTGGGGGGGAGAGGGGGAGGGAAGATGGGTTCTAAATGTTCTCTACATATTTTCTTACATAAAAAACTCTCAATTGTTATTCCCTTTGGTTCTTACAACAATTGGAGTAACGTTTTGTATGATTAATTATGCATATTGTCTGTAGTGGCTAGGACACAGAAGAAATATTTACAGGAAAAATTTGGTGGAGTCGAAGATGCTATGCTTGAAGATGATGAAGAAGATGAGGAAGAACAAGAGTCTCTATGGGGTGGAAAAAAGAAGGAATATTATAATGGTGATAATGCTGATTACGAGGTGATGATTTGAATATTATTTGCTATTTGTCCAATCATGCTCCACACCCCTCCTCACTTTTTACCCTTCGTATTTAATATATATATATATATATATATATATATATATTTCAGCAACAATCACTTACTGCCTCTATGGAAACTATCTTGTTCACAAACTAATTTCTTAATGCAATCATGTGTATATAATTGAGGTTGTCTTTGTAGTTGCTCTAAACTTTTTGTTTCTGATGAAGGCACAATCAAGTGATGATGACGGACCTTTGAAGGAGGAGGAAGCCGTTAAGAAACTACAGATGCAAAAAGCAGAATCTTATACAATTGAAGACTTTGGCCTTGATGTAATTGAAGATTGTCGTGATTCGAGTGATAGGGAATTAACTCTAGAGGTGAGGGTTCAATATTCTCTCCTTGTTAATGAAAAAAGGTTGTTAATGAAAAAAGGAAGTAAACAGATAAGTAAGTTAAACCTTTGGTATTTATTTTCAAGCTTGGTTTATCCTCTTGTGTTTTTTTGATAAGTAAATTTTATTGATAGAAAACAAATACCCAAGTATACAAGAAGTATACAAAGGGAGCAATACAATCAATCTAACAGATTACAATGATCAACAAAATCATATAATGAACACAAAGAAGGAGAACCCACAGCTAACATCCACTCAAACAACATTTAAAGAAAAACAGCTTAATATCAGGCAAATATCTTTCACTATCCTCAAACAACACTGAGCATTCTGCTTCCACTGAAATCATCACTTCAAGCAATGAGGAATGGCTCTCCAAATAACAGTATCCCGATGACTATGAAAATGACCTTGTTAAGAGGCTATCAAATCCACAACTGACTTTGGCATCACCCAAGAAACTCCATGAACCTGGATACCATACATGATTCACCACAATTCAGAAGCTATAGGACAATGAAGCATTAAGTGATCTGCAGATTGTTCACTCCCTTTGCACGTATAACACCAATATGTTACCAGTGTACATGTCTTATCCATATATTATTGTTTGTTACTTTTAAAGGGGTGTATGGACTATTAATTCTTTTGAATGACACATAACCCAGTATCGCTGCTTGTACAGGAAATGTCAGCCAAAAGAAAAGGCAGGAAAAAATATCCAGGTATAAAAGAAGCCTTTGATGACACAGGAGCAGCTTATGAGGAGGTGAAGAAAGATTTGAGTGCTCTATCAAAGGAGGAACAAATGGATGTTTTATATAGGTAAGGTTTTTCAATTTTTATTTGTATTGTTCTTATATTTCTGCACTTGTTCATGTGTTATATTTTTGAGCTGGCTCATTTTGATCAAGGCTGAAATGTAATACTCAGAAGAAAATGATAAGGAGAAAGGTTTTGTAGCTTCATAAGTAATAGCCATTCCAGAGCTCAAACAGGTGGTGGTGTTAGAAATGTAATAAGATTATGATCAGAGATGAAATCTAGTGTGGGGTGCTTTAACTTAGAAATTTATTTTGTTGAGCTAGTCTAGCTATCTTAGAGAAAGCCAAAGATTGAGTAAGAATTTGTAGAAATCTGATGAGGAGGGAACTAATACAAGATGCACAATAGATTCATTGTGTCTTTCAACATGATGGAGTAACCAGATTGGCCTATCCATTCTTCTTACTTCAAGTTAACAACATAGGACATGCCACAGGAATATTTGCAGATGGGTCTGCAGTATTATTTTGCTTCCTTCAACTAGGGAGGTTACCCTTTTCTTATGCTTTCATAGCTCCAAATTTTGTGGAAAATTTATGCTTGCAATTATATTATCTTTAGAAAAAATCTTGGTTCAACTATATGAAGAAATTGAATCTATTTTTGAGGGGTAGGGAAGGGGAGGGGTTTTCTAAGAATGAAAATAAGGGTGTCTAGGGGATTTATTAGTGGGCCTTGTACTTGCAATGAAGTTTTTAAAAGGCAATTTGAAATGCTGTTGGATTATAGCAATTGTTGCTTGATGTCAAGTGGGCAACAATTATTCACTATATGGAAGTGAAACTAACGGTGTTGAGATAGTTGGGTTGACAATTGTAAACACATTGCACTTTTGCTATCAATAAAACTTTTATTACCTATCAAAAAAAAAGAAAAGAAGAGATAGTTAAGTTGACAATTTCTTTAGAGTAATGGATTTTTGTAGCTTGGATAAGTGGAAGTACATGGAAAGATAAGATTCAAAATGAGGAAATTCCCTTTAAAGATAGGGTTCGCCCATATTGATGAAAAGGTGAGGGAGGTTTTCTTGAGATGGTTTGGTC
Source organism: Lithocarpus polystachyus (assembly GCA_033629205.1). Classification (NCBI taxonomy): domain Eukaryota; kingdom Viridiplantae; phylum Streptophyta; class Magnoliopsida; order Fagales; family Fagaceae; genus Lithocarpus; species Lithocarpus polystachyus. Next base: position 57,187,834 of record CM066171.1, read on the forward strand.
ATTCAAAAGACAGCAAGTAATGCACCGGTGAGAAAGAATAAGTTGATTCAAGTTAAGGGAACAAAAAAGGTAGAGGAAGACAAAAAATAGTGCCAATAGAAGTAGTAAAAAAGGACATGTAAAAAAAAGGTGTTCCGTCCACTTTCTAGAGGTGGAACCTACATTTAGTAGAATGTGTGTTGGGAATACACATGTGAGTGAAGTTCCACATTGAATAAGAAAGTCAAGATGGAGTGATTAATACAAGCTTAAGTCTTTCGGGATAAGTGGTATCCTTATATGTTATATTAACTACTCAGTTGGGGCCTCCCTAAGGCGCTATCTCCCCAACAATGTGTTATCATATTACATTTGGCTTTGGTTCCGTGAACTCATCTGGTGCTGCAAAATCTAAAGATCTTTAGTATTTGTGGTGGTTTGTTAAGAGATCTTCTGCCTGCATCCTCTTCTTTCAGACTGTTTCTATTGAGCTCCACATCATGCCCCTGCTCCATGTTGTTGCAATTTTGAGCCTTGTTAACTATTAATTGGATGCATGTATAATGTGGTTGTTTTGCTACGAAGGCATTGAATTTCTTACATAGGCTGTTGTATATATCAAATACATGCTTGACTGTGATAATTGTAGATTTTCTGTTATTTAGATCTTGATCCACTTATTGCTGCTTAAATATGCTCATAAGCTATTTTGTTAAGTTTTGTTTTTTTGGGGGAGGCCTCTAATCACTGCTTCTTGCTATAAATGTCTCTCTCTCTCTCTCTCTCTTTTATTTTTTTTATTTTTTTTTTATCATTAGCAGTGATAAAATTTTCTTCTACATGCTTTGTTAATAATGTTTTTATCCCACAGTTTGGCTCCAGAATTAGTTGGCTTGCTCTCGGAGCTGAATGATGCAATTGAACAGCTTGAAAAAAAGTGGATCCACTTCTAAGCATGGTATTATATTTTCTTCTTTGATTAGTTTATTGTAAGTAGTATAAAGTGCATCGCTTCATTAAGGATGATTTAGATGGAGTCTACGTAGAAATGGATTGATTTATCTCTGATTCCTTTATGAGGGGCTTATATTATGTTTTGTTCTATGTTTATCTGTGGTATCTGCAGGGGGTTGGTAATAGGTTTCTCATTGATATGCGATGCTCCTTGAATTTTTTTTTTTTCTTTCAAAAGATTTTAAAATGTTTGAATGTTTAAATGCCTGTAGATCTGACTCATTACGTTGTCCCAACCGGGTTCATATATTTGTGGTTCCTACTCTTCACCCTGTACATCCTGCCAGTGTCCTCACACCAATTTCATTTACAGTTTCTCTTTCTCCCTCCTCCCCCCCCCTCTCTCTCTCTCTCTCTCACACACACACACACACACACAAAAGGTCATAACATGTAAAGATGCTTTTGATTGGTTTCTTAGCATTCAGCATTGTAAATGCTTTGATGTTGTAAGGTTAAAAAGGAGGAAATCATGATGGAAGGAGGAGTGCGTTATTTGGAGATGAAGCAGCTTCTTTTGCTCTTGTTTTGCCAAGCTATAACTTTCTATCTCCTTCTCAAGTCTGAAGGGCAGCCCATTCGTGATCATCCGGTGCTAGCTCGCCTTGTAGAGATCTAGAGCTTATTGGATTAAGGTCTTCTCTTCTCCATCAAAATGCTAAATTAACATTATTATTTTTTGATTAGTAGGTAGTTATTTTCTATAACAATAAGTGTTGTGGTCCTAAAACAATTATTTGTTTGTGTTAGTATGTTAAAAAAGTTGGTACTTACATAATGTGTACGCAATGTGGCTTATGTTTCTCTATTGATGGTACATTTATATTTTTATACATGTTTTGTATTTCTGCCTCTCTTTCAGGAATCAGGTTCCCCTCTCAAATTAGTTAAATTGGTGCACTGTGACTATTATTGTCTGTTTTACCATGTTTAGAATAATAGTCAATCCTTTGGAAGTTACCTTCATAACTTAGTCCTTGAGTGATCTATGTAATTTCTGCAACCTGGAGTGTAGGAGCTGGATCACCTCCTTTGCTGGGAGAGCTAATACTTGTTGCGCCAGAGAATGCCTTAAGAACTCAGCAGCCCACTTAAAATGATTTAGTAAGAGGAGGGGTAACATGTCTTTGTCCTGGGGTTCACTTCATTCATTATAACTAAAAAGTGTTAAGTTTCTGATGGACTGGCACTCTGGTAGGTCAACTGCTATCAGTGGCGGAGTCAGGATTTTAGGTTAGGGGGGCAAGATCGAAAGAGAGTAAAATTAATTTGAAAAAATATTAATTGATATTAATAAAAAAATAAATAAACAACTATATGCAAATGTAATTGTCATATACAATTAAAATTTGGGTTTGTAAAAAAAAACTTGGGTTTGAGGCTGAAAAATGATAGTGAGGAAATGAAAAATTGCTATACATAACAGATGTGCTATGAGTAGTTCTAGACCATAAATTATTTTACAATGTTTTTGCCAAAACTTTGATATGGCAGACTGTGAGTGATTAACAAATACTAACACATAAACCCACAATTTTTTTTTCAACAATCACACTGCCACGCAACAATTGTGATAAAAAGTTGAAAAAAATTGTGGTTTTAATTTTTTTGAGGTGCTATAATGACTAGTGAGTGAGAGTAGTTTTTTTTTTTTTTTTTTTCATAATTCTGTTCAACAAAATAGTGGTGGAGAAGTAGGCTGTACAAGTGGTTTTATTTTATTATAATATTATTATAAGGTGGGATCCATTACTTTTTTAAAAAGAGTTGCTGTGGCCCCAACGTGAAATTGTTTTCCTACAGTGAACTAATACATTGTAAAAGTACAATATATAAAAAAAACTGATTGTCATTCAGCAAAAAAAAAAAAAAAAAAAAAAAAACTGCATGTCCTTGTGTATGCAAATAAAATCTTGTACTATATATTACTTGTGAATTTTTGGGGCATCAGGGGGGGCATTTGGGCCCCCCCCCCCCCCCCCCCCCTCGTCCCCTGACTGCTATCATTGCTGCTAGAAAGATCCAAATGATAATGCTCTATGTAAAACTAATTCATCTTTGAAAAAAATTGAAATAAGTGTCCAGGTATAATGGAATATTTAAAATATTTTGCTAATCTGTCATTGTTAGGATATATTGCAATGCTATATAGATGGGCGTTGCTTCTTAAACTTACATATAGATATGTATCTTAAATTTTTATGCTTTAATTGCTAAGTTAAACACACACACACATACATACACACACATACATATGTATATGTATTTTTTTTTTTTTCAGATAAGGACAATTGTTGATTGCTGGCCTTTGTCTAAGTATGCCTATCCATTGCTTTTGATGAAAACTTCATATAATTAAAAGAAAAAAAAAAGCGATGCCAACGTAGTTGCATTAGATGGTTGTACAAGTTAAAACTAAGTACTTTCATATCTGATTTGGTATGCACCATATATTTTTGGTAAATTATAAGAAGATGTGGATTGGATCTAAGCTTATCATTAAAAACTGGTCTGGTCTAGTTGGTTAACAACTGGGAAAAGATGAATTATTTTTCTATGTATTACATTTATCAAATTGCTTTATATGTGACAATGTTTAACCTCTGTGATCATATGAGTACCTGTGTTCTACCCATATTTTTCTTCTCATTTTGTGCACAAAGATGATTATAGCAGTTCTGTCATTGAGGTATATTGGTTTGTTATTTCAGATGTGGATTGGTTTCCCTGACAACTTGCTTCTTTTTAATGTTTGCTCCACTAACAGACAAAACAACTTGATGGGAATCTTCCATCTGAACTTGAGGAGTTCCTGAACAACAATCAAGGAGTTGAAATGGTAGTAAAGTTGGGTAGAGAGAATACTACATTGTCAAGTGATTCTGTTACAAAAGATCAGGGGCCCTATCCTTCAGCTGAAACCCAAGAAACAACAGTGGTAGGTCTTTTTGCTACAAAACTTGCTTGTTTTTACTTCTTTAACTTGGTAATACATGCTTTGTTTTCGAGTGATTCTCTTTTTAGTTCATGTCTTAGTTTTCTTTTAATACTGCACTCATAACACAGCTGAGTTGGAAAACATGGAACCTTTGAAAAATAGTAAGAACAAAGCAGGAAAACACAAACGCCAGGTGAATTATTCTTGATGGAGATGTGACCACAAATTTGAGATTATAAGTTTGATGCTTTTCATGTTTCTTTTCTGATATCAATCATTTTTGTTATGTTTAATTTTAATTTTTCTATTTTAACTCAATTCAACACAACTAAGATAAATCCTAACTATTTTGAGTCTGCTACATGGTTCTTTTTATGCTACTTGGCCTTATCTAGGACATGTCCCCATATATCTTTTCTTTTAACATAAATATTTGTGGCTGCAATTTGGCTAATGTGCAACTGTTAAAATATGGCAGAGTGATCAAGTTGGTGTACAAAGCATGGAAATGTTAAAAGTAAGAGCTTCCCTCGAAGAAAGATTGAAACAAGAGGGTATCCGTAGTTCCAGAGCTTCAAAGTCTGATAAAGCCCAGAAACGTCTGAAGCCAGTTAATGGGTACTGTCTCAGCCTAAGCTCTCTAGTGTTGGCTTCTTTCTGAAATTTTGAGTACTATATCATTGAAGCTGGAATGGAACAGATGACTTATGACATATGATGATTTCGATGATGATGCTATAGACGTGGGGGCTACTAGATTCAGTAATGGTCATGCAAGTAGCACAAGTAAACTTTCCCAAATTGTTTCTGCTAAAACAAATAAGCCCAAGGTATAAAACTTGATTGGACCTCCTCTTTGTATGTGTGAGTTTATATGGACATTAATTTCATCAATCAATTGTAGCCTGCATATGAAAGAAAACCATCACATATATATAGTTGAGCTCTTTCATACACCAGCTGTGTACTAAGGCTACTCAAAGCTTTTTTTTTTTTTTTTTTTTTGAAAATTTTAATTTAATATAATATTTTGAACATGCATCATTGTTTGGTTGCTCATGTTGGGTATCCCCAAAAAAGGAGATTGATACCAACAATTCATGGATCCTTTCAACTGTTGCATGAGGTTGGGTGTAGAGTGCTCTGCATGTCAAAACATATATTTTTGCTTAAGGATTTTTGTTTTGATGGGAAAAATAATTAATCTTTTTTATACAACAGCTGGTTTTTATTTTTATTTTATAAATTTAATATAATATTTTGAACATGAGCATCAATGTTTGGTTGTCCATATTGGGTATCCCCCAGAAAAGAAGATTGATACTGACATTTCATGGGTCCTTTTCAACTGTTGCATGAGGGTAGAGTGCCGTGCATGTCTAATAATGCATTTTTACTTCTTTAGGGTTTATGTTTTGATGGGAAAAAATAATTAATTTGGTGCATGTTGCAACAATTATTTTCCATTCTTAAGTTTTAAGGCTTCTCAACAGTACCTTAACTTTTAAGTTTTGCCATTGGTTACAAATAACCACATTTAAAAATTTCTTCCCCCATTTTAAAGCAGGAATGTACATTGTAATTTGGAAATCACTGCTTTGCCATAAATGTTTTACTCAAATAAGATTTGACTCTTTTTGCCTAATATCTCAAATGACTCAATCATCAGTCAAGTCATTTATGCCTTACTAGCAGTAAATGAACTGAGCTATTTTTGACTATTAACAAGCCCAGCTCAAGCATGATAACGTGTTTGTGAACAACCTTGTGGGGATGAGGCTTGACTTATGTATAATATTATATGTTTGTAAGTGTAAATGTACAAAAATGTACTTATATAGGCTTGAGATTGGATTGTTTAAGTTTGTAAATAAGTTCATGTATCAAATTATTATTTATATTATTTTGATAATATAAAAAATTCATTTTATAATAAAATTATATATAATTTTAACAATACAGTATTGGTGAATCTAACTTTTGTAAGTTCATAAACAAAAAACAATCTATCTAATTAATTTAAATAATATAACTTCATCTATAATTAAGTTATTAGTTTTTTTTTTTTTTTTTTTAATTTGTTGGTGAAGGAATAAAATATTTTAGTCATAGGAAAAAAAGTAAGTTAATCATGTAAGCTCGTGAACAAGGTCAAGTTTGTTCAACAAGAAAATGAATTAAGCTCCAACATGTAATCTAGTTTGGTAATGATTTCGAGCTCAAATTGTGTACGAAATACAATTAAATTTACAATCCTGAATTTTCATCATGTTGCTTGGCTTGGTTCATTCATAGCCCTTCATATTGCAACCCAACTACTTTATTGTATTTTACTATCTATCTACTATAGTAGGGTCCTACATTTTTGTGTGGATGATTCAATAGTTGATTTATGTATGTGATTCTGGTTCTATCGAATTTAGGTTGTAATATGATGGAGAAACATTTGAATGTGTTGTGTGAATAATAGATTCTTCTTTCTGATGAAATACTCCAATAGCTAGGAAAAAGAAAAAATTCTCAACTTAGGGAAACCATATTGTTAGTTGATTTTCTTGAGAAGTTTAAGTATCTCTATTTAAATAACATCTGTATTCAATCTATATGGAAGGTGGTTTCTGGTGATGATGATTTACCTAAAAGGGATGATATTGGAGAAAGGCGGAGGAAGCATGAGCTCTGAGTGTTGGCTGGAGCTGGAATCAAATCTGAGGATGATGTTGGGGAGGATGATGTCGTGGATGAAGTTGACAATTTTGAGGTCGATGGGGATGCTGACATGGGGGATGGTGATACAGGGGATTCAGAAGATGAATATTACAAACAAGCTGAACAACGACGAGCTGCAAAACTTGCAGCCAAAGCTGAGATGTATTCAAGGTGTGTTTCTGCACTGTGATTAGATGATATACTTTTTGCTACCTCCTAATAGTTATAGTCAGGTTTCTGGATTCCCTCTATGGATTTGTATTTAGTATTACATCTATGAACTAGAAGAATAACTTGTTCAAATCCCTTTGTGCTGTATCATACAGTTAAAGTCTACTCTCACGTGCTATTGATTTTTCTGTCCATATGTTTGTGTGCATGTTTGATTATTAATATTATTATTGTTTAATTGTCTTGCAATTTTTATGGTTTTATGAGTGCCAGTCAAATCTTTAATTGCTGTAGCTACACTCTTAGATTTTCTGTGGTTGTGGTAGTCTTGTATTCTGAAAACATTTCTGCTTCTGCAGGACCTCAGCGGTAGTCCCATCTTCTCCTGAACCCATTGATGGAAAACGCTATATCACTTACGAGGTGAGCACACCCCCATCTTCACCGGCTTGTTAGATCTTGACCATAATCTGTCTCCAACTCTCATTGTATATTTTCTGTCAAGCTTGCTGCAGATGGAGAAGAACAGAGGGCTGACTCGGAACCGCAAGAATCAAACCGAAAATCCTAGGAAGAAGTACAAGGTATATTTATGACAGACTGCTTGAATGTAACAAATCACTTTATTGTTGTATTTGGTAACTAATCTCTCTCTCTCTCTCTTTTGTAAAATATGCAGGAACAACACAAGAAAAAAGTGAATCGTCGGAAAGGGCAGGTGCAGGAGATCAAGAAACCTCTTGGTCCTTATGGTGGAGAAGCCTCTGGAATTAATGTAGCAACCAGCCGGAGTGTTAGATTCAAGAACTAAATACCGTTTTTTGTTTCAATTTTTCTACTTTGTCAGTTGCATAGCGCTAGTTGGATCATGTATCATGTTTGTCTGTCTCCAATCCAAATTTTGATATCTCGTATGTATTCGTATATTTAAAATATAATATTTCAAGAGGAAATGGGCAAGGCTTCAAATTATTAACTTATCTGCTGGTTTTTTTTTTTAATTATTATTTTTAACCATAAAAAATGGGATCTTCGCACAATGGCACTTTCTCATTTCACAAGATTTGGTGGAGGGTGAGGTTAGGATGAAAAGGGGGATAGTGGTATATTTAGGCTAGGTTTGTGATTTTGAAGGTAGGCCTACAGTAGATATCGATATAATTGTAAACGAGCCAAGCCTAGGATTAAAATATCATCATTGATTGATTTAATTCTATCTAAACATAATTGGGTGTTTTTTATTATAGGAAAATAGAGAATTAGTTGCTCATTTTTTTAATAAAAGAAAATTTAATGATTAGTTAATTAATTTACAGCTCATGAATTGTTTGTAGCTATGATTTTCTCAATTAAAGCTAACAATCCTGCACTAGAATTTGACCCGAGAGCAAGGCTACTTGATTTCAATTTGCAAAGCCACTAACATTTCCTGTGTTCCTTCTACAGTATTGTCAGGAGGTGCTGAATTTGCATTTCTGAAGCATGCAGTTCTATTGATTCAAAATAATCTTAATCTATCAAAAACTTAATTGTTCAATTAATCGTCTTGCTATCAAACAACTAAATCTTGAACTTGTTATGCAGAAACCTTAATAGCAGTCTTGAATTTAAAGATAAACTTTCTAAGACAAATTACAAGATACTTTTGCTCACGATCTACCAACCTAAACTCTAGACTCAACATATGTCAAAACTAAATTATAATATTCAAGAGGAAATGCCCAAGGCTTCAAATAATCATGTAATTACTACCATCTTAGTGTTGTCAATGGCTGAAATGCATTGGCGGTAATCTTAAGTATTAAATTATCATGATTAGTTCATTTAATTTTATTCCAGTTAAGTTTGACCTAATCACAAAATTAGTTTACTTATTCAAGTTTGATTTCTCATTTTTTTGTCAAAGAAGCTTTGGGTTGATGTTCTTTTTCTAAGAAAGGAAAATTTCATGATGTTTCGTTTAATTTACTGCCCATGAAATGTTCTTAGCAATGATTTTCCCAATTAAAAGCTTATAACACTTCCTGTGTTCCATCTAGGTTAATTTGCCCAAATAAATATCACAGATTCACAAACTTTATTGTGCTGTAGTAATTTCCCGAAGACTCAAAGCCATATGCTCTCAGATTGGGTTATTTTTTTCATTAAATTCTGTTTGTGTTAATGGTTTTTGAAAGTTGAAAACTTTCAAAAAAATAAAAAGAATAAAAAGACAAGTGAAATAGTTTCTCAAGAATTTCAATTTTCGCTGCTCTGAACTTAACAAATCTCAACTATTGGATTCGTTAAATATTTATATTCATATTCATATCAAATACAATTTAGGGAACTAAAAGAAAAGAAAATCCAAACAACAAAAGCTTCGAGTAATTGGGCTAAATTCTTTATAAAAGCAAACTAAAATACCATTACACAAAGATTCTTCATCCTCATCGGAATTTTTTTTTGGTTACATTGAGGAGCGGAGGGGGATGACTTCAAACCAGAGAGCTGTGGCGGTGAGGACAATGACTAGTGCTGATAACATAAAAGCCACGCCGATGACCCTGCAAAATCTTTCAACCCTTGGCTTGTGTTGATTCAACAGGGAACCTAAGAAACCCAAAAATGCGCAGAGGACAGTGATTAGAAATATGCGATAGAGCGTCGGTCGGTCTCTGAACAAGGTTGGAACTGGTTTTTCGTCGACGTTTTCCTGTGGAAGAACCATAAAAGTTGCAACTGCAATGGAGGAGATGAAAAGGATTAAAAGCCCCAAAAGCCCAACATCCTTTGAACGGTGAGGACTTTCTAGAGAAAGTTGTTCCCAAGAATTTGATTTCATCTCGAGAGTCTTGGCGGATTTCATCTCGAAAGTCTTAGCGGATATCATCTCGAAAGTTGTAGAGTGCTATCCTCTGTCCAACAAGATTATGATCTACAGAATTAATCACTTTTTTTGATGATATAATATGTCAAAAAGAAAAAAGAAAACAAGATAACAATTCTAGAAAACTATAGGGTAGGTAATGTGTCAATTTTAAAGAAAAGGACTCCAGATTTGATCCACGGCTTCAAATTCATCAAACAATATAATAATGAAATCAGTCGCCACTTATGACTATGTGTCTGTTTGCATTGCGCGGAAACGCGTTTGCGTTTCCGCGTTTTGCGTTTTTTTTTTTTTACACAGCGTGTTGAATACTGTTCACTGACCATGAACAGTGATTTTAGGCCAGTAAACAGTGCAAAACACTGTAGCAACAGTGAAAAAAATTATTATTATTTTTTTTTTTCAGTTTTCAGTTTTCAGCAAAATAAGCGGTATCCAAACGCATACTATATAACTTGGCGTAAATCCAGCCAGAATTAGAAATATCAAGTCAATTGTTATAATAATCCGGGTCCAACTTCTCTCTAGGTAACAAAGTTTCTGTGTGTTTAGACGTGAGGTTTCTCTCCCCACTTGCCTTTACACGGTAGAATTAGAGTGTCCCTTCTTAGAAGGCGCCTTTGTATCCTAGGGGCGAAAATGGGGAATTAGCCCCATTTTCAGAACTATATAGTTAGTAGGCTAATTTTACAAATTATATAGTTTACTAACATCTCGAGTCTTTGAGACTCGATTTTGGGCTTATAAATCGAGTTTTTGATGCTCGATTTTCATGGTCCGGTAAGTCTGATGTGGCATCTGATCTGACGTGGCGAACACTTAAAAATCGAGTTTTAGAGACTCGATTTCCAAACCAAAAAAAAAATTTAAGCATAAGTGAACAGCCCATTCCCAGAAATACCAAAAAAAAAAAACAAGAAACCCAGAAACAATCTGCACCCAGGCCGCGTGCGAGCCCACGCCGCCGGTGCACCCACGCCGCCGGTGCGCCCAGGCGGCGCGCGAGCCCACGCCGCCGGTGCGCCCAGGCCGCGGGTGCTCCCAGGCCGCGAGGACGTCGTTGTTATTCGTGGTTGTTCATGCGCTTCTCGACGGCCAAGAGGACGTCGGTGATCTGATCTGAGCCATCCAAGAGCGGCTCGGTTTCTTGGGCTAAGATCGCGAAACCGACAGCCACCCACGAACACACACGGCCAACGCCGAACACGAACTCGAACACACACGGCCAACCAACGCCGATCTGAAGCCAAAGATCTTTGACGGCGATCTTAACCCGTGGATCTGGGCTTCCTCGCCGTGGATCTGCCGCCGTGGTTCTGGGTTTGCTCGCCGTGGATCTGGGCTTGCTCGCCTGGTTTTTTTTTTTTTGGTGGGTTTTGGATGTTTGTGGGTTTTTTTTTAGCAAACGATTGCGGGTTTTTTTTTTTTCTTTTTTTTCTTTTTTTTGGGTTTGGATGACAACTTCATTAGCAATTTTTCTGGGTTTGGGTCTGCACACAACGGCCAAAGTTCTTTTTAATTTTTTTTTTCCTGGGTTTGGATGACAGCTTCAATAGCAAATTTTCTGGGTTTTTTCATTTGCTTTTTCTTTTCTGGACGGCTTCTTTTCTTTTGCGTTGATTTCTTTAATTTTTTTTTTGGGTATTTGGCTTAGAAATCGAGTCTTAGAGACTCGATTTCTAGGTGGACGCCACATGAATAAAATGCCACATCAGACAAATCAGACCATGGAAATCGAGCATCAAAGACTCGATTTATAGGCCCAAAATCGAGTCTTTGAGGCTCGAGATGTTAGAAAATTATATAGTTTGTGAAACTTGCCTACTAACTAAATAGTTCTGAAAATGGGGCTAATTCCCCATTTTCGCCTATCCTGGGAGTAATACTATTATTCCTAGGTTTTTTTGGGTTATTTTTTCGGGGTTTTGGGAAATAGATTTGAGTGTGAGTGAGGATGGATGAGTTGGCTCAATCTTGAAATAGGCTTACTCTCTCTGATAGAGAGGGGCTGGGATGCTGTCTACTGGATGACAAAAAAGTTGAGAAGTTCTCCATTGCTGCAAAGTTCTTAACTAGACGAGCCATCAATATGGGGATTATAGCTAAGACTTTCACCCCACTATGGAGGGCAAAAAATGGTTTCAAGATTCAGAGTTTTGGTGACCATAAAATTCTTTTCTCTTTTGACAATAAGGAGGACGTGGACAGAATTTTAGAGGGCAAACCATGGAGTTTTGACAAACATCTGGTGGTGATGAGTCGATATGAAAATGAAGCGCCGCTTAAAGATATTCAATTTGTGAAAACTAAGCTTTGGGTTCAGGTGCACGGGATTCCATTCAAATATATGACTATTGAGGCAACCAAGAAAATCTATAGCGTGTTGGGAGAGGTTTCAGCACCAAAGGATCCAAAACTATATGATGGGGGTCATTTTATTTGCTTGCAGGTTCCATCGATTTATCTTTACCATTGTGCCGTGGGAGATTAATATACGTTGGTGAAGGAGGAAAGCAAGTGTGGGTTTCATTCAAGTATGAAAGGTTGCCAAACTTATGTTACTGGTGTGGGCGACTTACTCATGATGATAGAGATTGTGAACTGTGGATTGATAGCGAGGGTACACTTAAAGTAAAGCAGCATGAGTTTGGACCATAATTGAGGGCACCCCCTTTCTTTACAACAAGGAATAATGCAATTCTGGTCCCCGGTTGCTATGCAGCGAAGAAGAAGGTTTTTTCAAGTTCATCGGCTGAACGTGATCTGGATAAATTTTCAGGTTCAGGCCGAGAGAGGATGCCAGAGTAGTCACAAGGGGCAACGGCAGACAGAGATGATTGCATTGATGATGAAATTACATCCTCTTTAATTCGCAATAAAGAAGATGTAAATAGAAAGAATGATACGACTGCAACAGTCAGAATGAATGAGGGAATTGATGAGGAAATTATTTCCTCATTAATCTGCAATAAAGAGGACGTAAATAGAGAGGCTGATACAGTTGTAAAGTAAGAATGAATGAGGGAATTAAGATGGACTTGAAGACTCCTAACGTAACTGAATATGACATGGAAGCAAAAATTGAGGAATTAAGCTTGGCAAAGGAATTTGGGGCGGTTACTATTCAGGGGTTGGGAAAGAAATCAGCCAAAAGCCCTAGCTCACGTGCCACTTTAAGTTATTCTCCAAAACTTAAAAAAACACGTGACACTCAAGTAGCTAGGGCTCCCCACACAGTTTCAACACATGCAGCCCCTACTTGGAAACGTAGAGAAAGAAATAATATAGGTGACAAAGCTAAAACCTCCAAGTCCCTTGGAAAAAAAAAGAACAGCAAGTACAGAGGCAGAGCAACCCAATTTGAAAGCAAAAAGATTCCAGACGACCTTCAGGGATGAAACCACACCTTCAGTAATGGCGGGAGCTGATGTTCAACCCCGCCAAGAGCAATGAGTTGTTTAACTTGGAACTGTCGCGGGCTTGGGAACCTATGTACAGGGAAGGAGCTCGTTGAAATCGTACGGGCAAAAGATCCTTCTGTAGTGTTTTTAGCCGAGACACTTACAGACGATGCAAGGCTAGAATTTGTTCAAAGTAGTATTGGTTTTGATCATAGATGGGTGGTACCAAGGGTGGGAAGGAGCGGAGGTTTGGTTCTTTATTGGAAAGATTCAGTAAATTTAAAGGTGGAGGGTTTTGATAGATACTATATTGATGCTGTGATTGATAAAAATTCAGAAAATGAATGGAGACTAATCGGGTTTTATGGTGAACCCGATACAGCTAGAAGACATGAAGCTTAGAGTAAGCTAAGGAATTTAAACTCACATTCGAAAAAGCCTTGGCTTTGCTTTGGGGACTTTAACAAAATTGTGAGACAAGATGAGAAACTGGGAGGTGCAAGAAGACCCCATGGTCAAATGCAACAATTTAGGGAGGTGATCGATGAGTGTGGTTTCTTGGACTTGGGGTTTGAGGGCTTGAAGTTTAATTGGAGCAAGCACTTTGAGGATGGAAGATCAATTTGGGAGAGGTTAGATAGGTGTTTGGTCACAAATAGCTGGTACATGAAGTTTGCAGGTTCAAGAGTTTTCCACTAAACTTGTACGTCATCGGATCATGTACCAATTCTCATCTCACTCTCGGGTTTGATTCCACCGGTTCAGAAAAAATTATTTCGTTTCGAACAAATGTGGCTTTCAAATTCAAGTTGTGAGGAAGTGGTGTTCTCGGCTTGGGGTAGTGGGAGTGGGCTCGGTGATGGAGGAGATATATTGAGGAAAGTAGAGAGGTGTGGGAAAGAGTTGGGGCATTTGGAGAAAAATGTTTGTGGTAATGTTAGAAGGGAGTTGAATCGGCTAAAGAAGGTTTTAGCCAAAGAGGAAAGGGCTGCAATGATCAGTGGTAACAATGTCCGGGTTAGACAAATCAAGAAAGATATCGAGGTTTTACAAGAAAGAGAAGCAACTATGTGGGCTCAACGTTCTAGAGTACTATGGGCTAACCAAGAGGATAAAAATTCAAAGTATTTCCATTGTTGTGCAACAAAGAGATTTCGGAAAAATACTTTGGAAGGAATTAGAGATGCGGAAGGGGGATGGAAAACTACTCAAGAAGATGTTGGTGAAGTTATGGTAAATTACTACAAGTCTTTATTTACTTCAACAGAAGGTAGTGTTTCCAATAGCATGCTTGAATGTGTGCCTACAGTGATTGATGAAGAGACGAATGCAGCCCTATGTAAGGAGTTTGAGGCATGTGAAGTTATTAGTGCCCTCCAACAAATGGCTCCCCTTAAAGCTCCTAGACCTGATGGTATGCCGCCGCTCTTTTATCAACATTTTTGGAGCACGGTTAATCATGATGTAACTTCAACTGTATTGTCTTGGCTAAATTCAGGTACCATACCATCTCCTTTAAATCATACGTATATTACTCTTGTGCTAAAAATAAATTCTCCTGAATTTGCTCATCAATTTCGCCCCATCAGCCTTTGTAATGTACTTTACAAAATTTACTCCAAAGTCCTAGCAAACCGCCTAAAAAAAATACTTCCATCCATTATCACAAAACACCAATTAGCCTTCACTAATGAAAGATTAATTTTGGATAACATTTTGGTGGCTTTTGAAACCTTACATAGTATGAAGAGGTATAAGGGGGGCTCAGATAGGTATATGGCACTAAAACTAGATATAAGTAAGGCTTATGATCGGGTGGAGTGGTATTATTTAGAGGGTATAATGAGGAAGATGGGATTTAGGGAGAGGTGGATAAATCTTGTGATGGGTTGTGTGAAAACAGCTTCATATTCTGTTTTGGTGAATGGAGAACCATGTGGGATGATCTTTCCTACTAGGGGGATTAGTCAAGGAGACCTACTTTCCCCTTTCCTTTTCCTTCTTTGTACGGAAGGGCTGAGTGGATTGATTAAAAAGGCTGAATTACAAGGAGATATCCATGGTCACTCCCTTTGTAGGAGAGGCCCGAAACTAACACATCTGCTCTTCACAGATGATAGTCTTATTTTTTGCAGGTCTTCTATGGAGGAGTGTGACAAGGTGTTGGACCTACTAAACAAGTATGAGGAAGCCTCAGGGCAAAAAGTAAATAGAAGTAAGACTTCGTTGTTCTTTAGAAACTCTGTACCGGAAGAAGTCAAGCACAGAATAAAGGTGAAATTGGGGGTGCTGGAAATTATGCACTATGAGAAATACCTTGGGCTGCCCTCTCTAGTTGGTAAAAGGAAAAAAGAGAGTTTTAATTTTATTAAGGAGAAGGTGTGGAGAAAACTTCAAAGGTGGGAAGCAAAACTTCTCTCCCAAGCTGGAAGGGAAGTGCTCTTAAAGGCAGTTATCCAAGCTATCCCTACCTACACAATGGGATGCTTCAAATTGCCGGTAAGTTTGTGCAACGAGATTAAGTCCCTTATTAAGAAGTTTTGGTGGGGACAAAGGGGTGACCGAAGGAAGATTCATTGGGTAAAATGGGAAGAGATGACAAAATCAAAAACCATTGGTGGTATGGGTTTTTGTGATCTTGCCATGTTCAACGACTCTCTTTTGGCAAAGCAAGCTTGGCGGCTCCTACATAATAAGTCCTCACTCTTCTACAAGGTATTTAAAGCTTGCTTCTTCCCAAATTCTTTAATTATGGAGGCTGCTAATTCAAGGTTGGGTTCCTATGCTTGGAAGAGCATCCTTAGGGGGAGAGATATAATTAAAAGGGGGACAATTTGGAGGATTGGAAGTGGGGAAAAAGTTAATATATGGCAGCAGCGTTGGCTGCCAAGAAAACACCCTCCAAGGCAGCCAACTTGTCCTTTGGAGAGTCTTGAAAATTATACAGTGGACTCGCTCATAGACCCAAACACAAGAACATGGAATGAGGAGCTGATTGATGGTTTATTTGTGGAAGAGGATGCTGAATTGATCAAGAAGATTCCTCTTAGCCGAGCTGCAACAGAGGACACCTTGTATTGGCCTTACTCCACTACAGGTCACTACACATGCAAGTCCGGTTATATGTTCCGTAAACAAGAATCAGAGATGGAAACAAGCCAACTAGCCCCACAAATTCATGATAAACAGGTCTGGAAAAAGATATGGCAGCTGCAAGTTCCTCCAAAAATAAAAAATTTCCTTTGGCGAGCGTGTCGTAATGTTCTACCTACAAAACAGGCGTTGTTGAAGAGGAAAATTACAGCTGACCCGATCTGTGAGAGGTGTCTTTCTGCTGTGGAGGAGTCCGTGCATGCTGTCTGGTCTTGTCCGAAGTTGGGTGAGGTTTGGGGTGTGGGCGAAGAATGGTGTTTCAAGTCTGAGGTGGAGTTTACAGATGTGAAGGAGCTTCTGTCATGGCTGATTGTAGAAGGAAAGTCACTTGAGTTATTTGCCTATACGGCTTGGATGGTGTGGAATCAAAGAAATAAAGTTCGTGTGAACCAACAAGCTGTTCCGCTCCATCAAGTGGCTGAACAAGTGAAGCAAAAACTGGTACAATTTAGAGTTGATTGGTAGAATCCTGAGGTGCAGGTTATGGATAGCAATATTGGAGGCTCAAGATGGACAAGTCCGCAAGTTGGTTTGGTGAAAGTAAACTTTGATGGATCTATTTTCAGTGAATCAAATCAGTCCAGAATTGGAGTGGTTATTCGAGATAATAATGAAGCTGTGTTGGCTTCTTGTTTAGAAAAAATTCCTCAAGCCTACAAACCTGACGGGGTAGAGGCACTGGCTGCTCTGAAGTCAGTGTCCTTTGCACGTGAATTGGGTTTTCAAAGAGCTATTCTTGAAGGAGATTCTCTTGGTCTGATTAAAGCTTTGAAGTCAACAGAGTGTAGCCTATCTCCAATAGGTCTGCTGGTAGACGATGTGAAAAGGGTTGCTAATAGTTTTGAACGATTGTTGTGTTCTTATGTTAAGAGAAACGGCAATAGGGTTGCTCATAGTCTGGCGAAAAATGCATTACACATACCGGATTTTCAAGTATGGATGGAAGATGTCCCATCGCATATTGTTCCGATTTTAGATTTGGATGTAATTGTTTCAAACTAATAAACCCATCAGCTTCTTTCTCAAACAAAAAAAAAAAAAAAAAAAACTTGGCATAAAGACTAATCTGTAATCTAATCTATAATAATAATAATAATAATAATAGGTGAAGCAAAGAGAAACTCAAATAGAATTTCAAATTAGAGTTTCAATTTTGTGCCATGTGTCTAGATTTGGATTCTCAATTTTACGCCACTTGTCCTAATAAAAACTAAAAAAAAAAAATCTATTTAGATTACAAATTGGACTCCAATTTTGTGTCATGTATCTTATCTAAATTTTCTAATTTTTGTGCCCAAATAAATGATGCATTAACATTTAACACGGAAGCCAAGAAAACCATAATGATAATGCTCATTGGCCTAAGCAAGAACATCTCACCTGCACAAGAACATCTCACCTGCACACTTTTATGGATGAACATTTCACCTGCTCACTACCAAAACCAATGAGTCCAACAAGAAAGACTATAAAAGTAAAACATCATCTCCTCCTAATGTCATATATTCATCCCATGTCTCCTCCTTCTCTCTCAACCTCTACCAATTAGATCCACACACTACCTTCTCCTCCTCCTTTCGGATTTCTAAGAGCAAGGTTAGGTTCAAACATAATGTTCAATCCCACTATTTCTTGCTTCACACTCTCATACATTACTACTTCATTTGCGCCTCCAAGAATATTCCAAGCTCAATGTGGAAACTGAATCTATCAAGATGAACATCTTATCATCACAATTGTAAATATTTCCGTGCATAAGCACGGACTACATGCTAGTACTATATATAATAATAGAAGCCTTTAAGGAGGTGCTGCCACGTTAGGAAAAACACCTATCTAAAATTCAGCCACGTCTAAATTAAAAAGCGATAAATTATATTGTTTGAAAATGCTACACACCGTTAAAAGCCTCTCCTTATAAATAACAAAAAAAAAAAAACCTTTTAAAATGTTCCGATACTCAAAAAAAATAATAATACAGAGAGAGAACTCCAAAAAAAAAAAAAACGCAGATACAGAGAGAAAAGGAGAGAGTTCGTAAGCCCTCAACGTCTGTTCCCTCGCCAGACTTACAGCATCAAAACTGCAACCACAGAGAAAGAATCGGCTACGGTACGTTTTTCTCCATTTTTTCAGATTTGGGTATGAAATATTACTTTTTACTGATTTTTTTTGTTGGATAGGTTTAGATTTGAATTGGTTTTGATTCCTTTCTGTTTCTAGTTTTTAGGTTCTTCATGAAAATGTTTGTTTTCTCAATTTTCCAATATTTTTTTCCCTATCTTGGATTACAGAAATCACTAAGCCTTTCCCTTTTTTCTAATATATGCATTCATAGTTTTTTCTTTCTTCTTTCTAGGGTTTTGATTTGGAAAACCGGTTTTGCTGTTGATTCACCACCAATCTCCTCTTTCACAGGTAACTTCTTCTCTTTTTTCTCTCTTTGGAGCAATGGCCATTCAGGTTTTTCTCTCTCACTCTTTGGGTTTTCAGTTTTGGTAGATATTTGGATTCCAATTGGTTCTTAATTTTTCCACTCCTACTTAGAATTTCAATTTTAGGTTTTTGAAGAGAGAGAAAGATAGAAATCCAATTCACACAGAGATAGAAATAGAGGGAGGCAATGAGGCCTGGGACACGGAAAGAGAAACAGAGAAGAGAAAGAGGTAGAACGGTAAAGACTACATCGATTGGGCATAAGAAATCAAAACACGATTACTGTCAGTTTTTTTGCCGCCATCTGTTCCCTCGCCAAACTTAGAACATCGAAACCACAGGCACACACAGGAATTGAGATTGAGGAAGAGAAATCTAAGTGCAACTCCGTTGATCAGGCCATTTGCCTCCCATCATCTGATCGTCGAAACTGCCATTGGTTTTTTTTCCCTTTCTTATATCTGGGTATTTAATATGACTTAGTTTTTGGGTATTTTGTTTTGATAGGTATAGATTTAGATATTTGCTTTGATATTTTGGGATTTTCTGTTACGGTTTGTAGATTTCAAATTTTGATGTTGTTTGGTTGGTTCTTTCCTTCTTGCCCTAACGCACTTTTTCTCTCTTGCTTTCCATCTCTGTTTCTTTCCCAAGAAAGTTGTGATTATATATGCTTTGTTATTTGTTATTTTTCTTTAAAGAGTATAACTCAAGGGATTATTCAGTTTGTGTAATTTGAAACAATGAGGTTTTTGATTGGTTGTCGAGAAAATGGAGGATTAAGTGAGGGAATGATGAGGGAAATTGGAATTTGTTTTTGGTTCAATTGGGGACTGATTGAATGAGCAAAGTTTGAGCTTTGGGTTTTGTTAGAAACTAAACATTAAAAAATGTGTGAAAGGTTATTAATTTGATGCTTCATTTGTTGCTAGAATTGTATTGGAAAAGAAATAAATGTGAACAATATAAAGGCTTTTACTATTGTTCTTATTTTAAATTTTATGCTTGGTATTTGATGCGACCTTTTTATTTTTATTTTTTAATTCAAATACTTATCTTAGGAATGCTAATCTATTCCCCCCCCAAAAAAAAGGAATGCTAATCTTAGCAATTAAAGAAAGTTTACATTTTTTTTACACATATATAAAAATTATAATCTTCTCTATTGCCTATGACATTCACATCAAATGGTATTCCCTCACCTACCTATCATCCGCTTCACCTTGATAGAACATATCTTCTTTCTCCCACTATTTTTTCCCATAATTTAAATGGTTAAATTGACAATGCTCTATTTTTTTTAATCTCTTTTTTCTATTTTTAATTGTTGTGTTTGGTTTTGGAGGCACAACTTCATAGCATAAAAGCCCTAGAACCATCTGTAAACCAAAATCTAAATTTTTTTTTTCATTTTACTTTCTGATGATGCACAACAAAATCAGTAGACTGGATGCTTCGGATTTTGACGGCGACAACGGTAATCTGATGGAAGACCTGAAGAGATGAAAGAAAAACTATCAGAGGTGACTGGGGTGGCCCGGCCAAAAACCCTCCGATGGTAAGGTCAGTATCTTCCCTATCTTTTGGAATTCCCGAATACTTGAAAAAATACTTGTACCTTTTGGTTTGGTGATTTCCGTTCTTATATAATGCATGCCAAGAGCAGTTATTTATTTGATAACTTCTCCTGAATTGGAGAATGTCAAAAGATTCAAAAATAACCTCTGTAACTGCTGTGGAGGTTACTTTATTAGGCTGTACGTTCCGCAACGGTCATTGGAGGTTGTTACTTGGTGGTGTCTTTGGTTCCGCATGTCCTGAGACAAGTACGCAAACCTCGTCCAAGGATTGTACGCGATGACCATGCCTGGAGTCAATGCATGTCGTCCATGGGTCTCCCAGGACGGACGACTCTGACATGGACGAGTTTTCTAGCACAGCAGTTCTCCTCTTTTTTGGACTACCTCTATGGACGAGCTTGGAGTTAAATAATTTTCAGGACACTATCAGTTGCCCCCTGTCTGTGGGTCGTCTAGGAAAAATGCAGTATGGCGTTGTTCTTTGGACGCTTGTGTTTATATCCACATTTAAGCTCGCCACGTGTCACGGTCTTAGTAGTGAAGATTCACGTCGACTCATTTTTCGAGGAGTGTGCCACATGTCAGTTCGTGATTGGTTGTGACGTTTCAGGTACTAAAGTCTTCGCCTATAAATAATGCAATTCCTGAGCTACCCCCTTATTTCTGAAAATTTTCCTCCTTGACACTCCTCGTCTTTGCGCCTCGTCTAGAAGTTTCCCGCGTCCATAGTCATCATTTAGATCCAGGTATTCTCCTTACTCTTGTCCTTAGGTTTCAAGTTTCCAAAAAATGACTGAAATTGTCCTCTCCTCGTCTAGTAATAGTATTGAGAAAGCCATAGACGAATTTCACGAACCCAGTAGCTTTAGTGGGTCGAGTGACAGTAGCAGTGGTAGTAGTAGTAGTAATGGGAATACCTCAGACGAGTACACATCCGGAGTCCCTGGAGTTCCTCTGGAGGTTCTCCAAGAAGAGTTTAGGACAAGGACTGAGTCTGGGTTGAGGGCAAGCACCAGTGCTCCCTCGTCTACAGCTCAGGACGACGAGGAGATCGTCTACAATTGTGCTTTAGATATCCCGTCTAGGACAGATAACAAAAGGTTAGAGTCTTTGAAGTCTTGGTATCAAATCCCAGATAATTTAAACCCTAGGTTACCCGTTCGTGGGGAATGGTGTTGCCAACCCCATTTTGGAGTTGGTATTTATGAGGCTTACCTCTTGGGGGGTTTGAGGTTGCCTCTCAATGCCTTTGCTAGGAAGTTACTTACTAGATTAGGTTTGGCCATCTGCCAATTTAATCCCAATGCATGGAGACTGATTGTCTCCATGCAAGTCTTATGGAGGGAAGTCTTTGGGGGGGATCGTCCTCTTACTGTGGATGAGTTCCTCTATTGCTATAAGCCCTCTGAGATCAATCAATCCCTTGGCTTCCATCAATTCACAACTAGGGGGGCAGATTACAGATTGATTAAGTCCTTGGTTACCTCAGACAGGAACTGGAAGACGGAGTTCTTTTTCGTCTCTGGCCCCTGGGCTGGGAAGCCAAGTGAAGTTGATAGGGACCCTTTTGGTCCCTACACAGGAGAATTAGGGAACCTTCGTCCTGAAGGTATGTTTGAGTTTGTCCGTCCTGAAATGTTTATATACGTTTGATTTGATTGTTCTCGTCTGACGCTCTTTTTTTTTTTTTTTTTTTACAGGCTTTAGAAAACCTCACCTGAGCAAGTTCTATATTGAATGAGTTCAAAAGGCTCGTCTATACACCGATAGGACGTTTCATTTTCTGGTGAGCTTGAGACGTCTTGCAGCTTGGGGTCTAGGTCCTGAACCATCTGTTGAGGCGATTGCTCACGAACGTACTGTCCGTAGACGTAAGTGTTTGCTTTTGCTTTTTGTTTTGTTTATTTATTTATTATCTTGTTCTATTTATTCATCATCCTCGTCCATTTTTATAGGAATGGCTACAATGAATCAGAATAAAGGTAAGGAGGTGGTGGACGAGGTGGCTGGGCAGGGGGTTCAATCCCAACCTCGTCCATCGGTTGGTGATAAAAGGAAAACTTTGTCTTAGGGGATCGATTTGGGGAAACTCCCAAGTCGACGCAAAGAGAAAAGGGCCAAGCATGGGCCGTCCAAATCTGGGGTCGTCCAGCCTGGCTCTGCTCCTCCTATCCAACAGACTCCCGTCCATGTCCATGACATCGACGACGAGCTCTACGATCCTCCGTCCAAGCACGTGCCATCCACAACTCAAATGCCTGTCTCACCCCAACCCTCTAGCCAAGTCCCTCTGACCCTTCTTGGAGACGAGGACCTAGCTTGGGAGAGGTTTGAAAGGGTGGTGACTGATCAGGACGTGGCGGCTTGCTACAACATGTCCTTGAAGGATTTTGAGCACTCTGGTGTTCATGACCTTTTTAAGGTAATATTTTTCTTTGTCCTTATTTTGTCTCGTCTTAACAATACTTGATTGTTCCTTGTCTAAAAAACCAAATTTTATGTAGGAAATGTCCAAGTTCATTGCTGCGTCTAGACAAGCAACAGAACTAGACAAGACGAGGATTTTGCTGGAGAGGAGAGTGCAAGAAGTTAAGGACGAGAGCAAAAGATGGGCTGAAGTGGCGGGCAAAGCCAAGGACGAAGTGAAGGAGTTGCAGGACCTTGTGGAGGAGCTGAAGACTGATGTCATAGAGAAGGACACTCATCTTGATCATCTCCAAAAAAGGAATGACGAGCTGAGTGCTCTTCTTCAAAAGGCTAAGGGAGACGCGGTTGTAGAGTTCAAGGCGTCCAAAGAGTACGCTGATTCTTTGGACACCAACTATGCAGCCAGGTTTGAAGATTTTAGGATGGACGCCGTGGAGAGGTTCCCTAACCTTGACTTCAGTTCTATCAAGCTCAACCTCAGTGGTGCTACTTCAAGCTCTCTTCTTCAGATGAGCTCAGAAGATGTTAACATCGAGGACGATGCCACCACTCAGCACGCTCAGGACGACCCTAGCACAGGCCCTCCCCAATGAAGACAGCTTTTGTATTATTATTATTATTATTATTATTTATTAATTTTTTTTTTTGCTTGGTCCATTGTTTTGGACCATTGGATGTAATTCAAGTACAATTAATTCGTCCATAGTTTTTAGGACGATTTCTTTAAACAATGTTTCAACTTCATATAAGGGTTTTTGGACGTAGGTTGTCCTCCCTTTTTGGTTATTGAATGCATGTTTGCTTTATTTTTCATTTACTCATTGTATGGACGAGCTTTGTTCGCATTCCAATAAACTTTTAATTTTTTTAACTTGTCCTTCATAGGGGCTTATGGTATGGACGAGCTTTGTTCGTATTGTGAATTTAGAATGGGTCGTCCATGAAGGGTGCCATTGTTGGCTGACCTTATTCCTCACCCATTTTTTGAACGAGTATTTGCCTATGGATGAGATGTCAGTTTTTTATAAAAAAACTTTATTGACTCGTCCAAGTTTTAGGCAACTTTTGTCATTGGATTTTATACGTGCATTTCCCCGTCCATGTCTGGGTTGAGACGTTGGTGCATCAGCTCGTCTCTTGGTTTGGACGAACGTGCCTTATTTTTGCTTTATCCTGTTTTAAGGAAAGCTTGTGGATGATACATGCATCAGCTCGCCTTTTGGTCTGGACGAACTTGCCTTGCTTTATCCTGATTTGAGGAAAGCTCATGGACGATACATCCTTGTGTCCAAGGATTTTGCTCGTCTTTAGTTCATTTTCACTCATGCTCAGATATACTTAAAAATACATCACATACTTTTAAGAAAATGTAAATATTCGTCCACAGGAATGGCACATGCTTGAGAGCTAGTGCCTTTAGGGAATTACAAATGTCTTAACACAAATTAGTTCATGAGCGATACACATTTTAAAACATTAGTAATAGGCAAAACACTGAAAAATAACAATTACTTCCAAGTCCTATGGCGATGCTCGTCCATGGTTGCTTTTTCATTGATAGTATCTTCTCAAAAGTTCAACATTCCAAGGGTGTTCAAGCTTTCGTCCGTCCAGGGCTTCCAAATAGTAGGATCCTTGCCTTTTACAGTTGATAATCCTGTAAGGTCCTTCCCAATTTGGTCCTAATTTTCCATGAGCAGGGTTCTTGGTGGCCAAAGAAATCTTCTTTAGGACGAGGTCCCCTATGTTAAAGCGCCTGGGCTTAACCTTGGCATCAAAATGCTTGGCCATCAAATTTTTATACCTCGCTGTTCTCTGTTCTGCGTTCATCCGTACCTCGTCTAGGAGGTCGAGATTAAGACGAAGCTGGTCCCCATTGTCCTCGTCCTAATACTTCATCACTCTATGGGTGGCCATGTGCACCTTCGCAGGTATGACTGCTTCGCTCCCGTAGGTCAGTTTGAAAGGAGTTTCCCCTGTGGGGGTCCTCGCTGTTGTTCTGTAAGCCCAAAGAACGCCTGGTAGTTCATCTGGCCACACACCCTTTGCCCCGTCAAGCCGAGTCTTGATGATTTTCAACAAGGATCAGTTTGCTACTTCTACTTGGCCATTTGCTTGCGGGTGGGAGGGGGAGGAGTAATGATTCTGAATTCCGAAGTGTTCGCAAAAGTCTCTGAATAGCGCATTGTCAAACTACCGTCCATTGTCTGATACTAACACCCTGGGTACTCCAAACCAGCATAAAATGTTTTTCCAGACGAAATTTTTAACATTTTGTTGTGTGATCTTTGCTAGTGGTTTTGCTTCTATCCACTTAGTAAAGTAGTCAATACCCACCACTAAAAACTTCATCTGCCTGGTTCCTAGTGGAAAAGGACCCAAAATGTCTAACCCCCATTGCGCGAAGGGCCAAGGGGCCATTATAGGAGTGAGGTACTCTGCGGGTTGTTTGGGGACGTTGCTGAATCGTTGACACTGGTCACATACTTTGACATAAGCTTTTGCGTCTGCTTGCATGGTTGGCCAATAGAACCCTGCACGGATGACTTTATGCACTAGTGCTCTTGCCCCCGAGTGGTTTCCACAGGATCCTTCATGAACCTCTCTTAATACGTAGTTTGCCTCGTCAAGAGCTAAGCACCTCAGGTAAGGTTGGAAAAAACCCCTTTTGTACAACATATCATTCATGAGGACATACCTGGCCGACCTGATTCTTAGTTTCTTGGCCTCGTCCTTCTCCTCTGGTAACCTTCCATTTTTTAGATAAGCCAATATCGATGTCATCCAATTGTCTTCACCTTCTATTTTCTGTATTTCTGGCAGATCTATGCTTGGCATGTATTGAATTTCGTCAAAGTCGTTCAAAGCGCCACTTGTCGAGGCCTCTTTTGCCAAAACATCTGCTTCCACGTTCTCTTCCCTTGGGATTTGACTGAAACTGGCTTCTTTGAATTTCTTCACTAGGTGTCTCACTTTATTGAGATATTTCTTCATACGTTCTTCTTTGGCTTCGTACGTCCTATTCACCTGGCCCATGACAAGCTGGGAATCTCCATGGACGAGTATTGACTCTGCTCCCAAAGACCTTGCCAACTCTAGCCCCTTCAGGAGGGCTTCATATTCCACTTCATTTTGGTTGTTGTATACTGCAGGCGAACTTTATACTCTAATTTATCTTCTTCTGGGGATTTCAAAATAACTCCTATCCCCCCTGCATGTAACGTGGAAGACCCATCTACATGAATGATCCATCTTCGAGTGCCACTCGGCTCGTCTAAACCTTCGATGCTATGGGTAAATTCTGCTATGAAATCTACTAATACCTGTGCTTTTATTGCGCTCCTTGGCAGGTACCTGATTTCGAATTCCCCAAGTTCAATAGCCCATTGGACTAGTCACCCTGCAGCTTCCAACCTGTTCATTGCCTTTTTTAGTGGATGGTCTGTCAAGACATTAATGACATGCGCTTGAAAATAGTGTCTCAACTTCCTCGAGGCCGTAATCAAAGCAAAGGCCAATTTTTCCATCATAGGATATCGTCCTTCTGCACCTCTCAGAGCTTGGCTCGTGTAATAGACTGGTTTCTGTACCTTTCCTTCTTCTCTGATCAACGCCGAGCTTACTGCATGCGGGAATACCGCCAGATATAGGTATAATTCTTCACCAGGTACGGACGGGCTTAGCAGTGGAGCTGTGGTCAGGTAGTTTTTGAGGTTTTGGAAAGCCTTCTGACATTCGTCCGTCCACTCGAAGGCTTTTTTAAGAACCCTGAAAAATGGTAAACACTTATCAGTTGCTTTGGAGACAAACCTGTTGAGTGCAGCAACTCATCTAGTGAGTGATTGGACTTCTTTGATGTTCCCTGACGATTTCATATCAATGATGGCCTGGATTTTGTCAGGGTTCGCTTCGATCCCTCTATGCGAAACCATGAATCCAAGAAATTTTCCTGACGAAACTCCAAAAGCACACTTGCTAGGATTTAGTTTCATATTGTACCGCCTGAGTGTGTCAAAGGTTTCTTGGAGATCATCTAAGTGGTTCTTCTCATCCAAACTTTTTACTAGCATATCGTCTACATAAACCTCCACATTTCGTCCTATTTGCAACTAAAACATCTGGTTAACCAGCCTTTGGTAAGTCGCCCCTGCATTCTTTAAACCGAAAGGCATTACCTTATAACAGAACAACCCCTGGCTCGTTACAAAGGACGTCTTTTCCTGGTCTGTCTTGTCCATCTGTATTTGGTTGTAGCCCGAGAAAGCGTCCATGAAGCTTAACAGCTGATGACCAGCTGTTGAATCCACCAGCTGATCGATGCGTGGTAAGGGGTAGCTATCCTTGGGGCAAGCTTTATTCAAATCAGTGAAGTCCACACACATTCTCCACTTGCCGTTTGCCTTCCTAACCATCACCACATTGGCCAGCCACTCTGGGTAATAGACTTCCCGAATGAACTGCGCCGTCTTCAACTTCAGGACTTCTTCATTAATAGCCTTATCCCATTCTGGAGCGAAAACCCTTTTCTTCTGTCGAACAGGCTTGTAAGATGGGCATACATTCAACCGATGTGTGATGACATTCGGATCAATTCCTGGCATGTCTTCATGACTCCATGCAAACACGTCAACACTCCTCTGTAAGAAGTGGACGAGGTTTTGCTTTGTTTCATTCCTCATACTTGTTCCTATTCTTGTAAACTTTTTGGGGTCACTCTCGTCCAAAAGAACGTCCTCAAGTACTTCGGTAGGCTCTGCAACAATTCTCCTTTCCTCTATGTTCATCGTCTGAGCTACCTCGTCCATGGTTAGCATGGCTAGGTAGCATTCTCTCGCTGCTAGCTGATCTCCTTGCATTTGCCCCACCCCGTGCTCTATAGGGAACTTGACCGACAAATGGTAAGTGGACGTTACTGCCTTCCAACTGTTCAGGGTAGGTCTTCCAATGATAGCATTATACGATGACGAACAGTCCACCACGAGGAATTTTTATTTCTTTGGTTATCTGCTGTGGATGTGTCCCCACCACCACAGGCAGCGTAACTATCCCCACTGGTTGTACCTTCATTCCTCCAAACCCTACCAAGGGTGAGTTCACTGGGCGAAGTAAGTCTTGTCCGAGGTTCATTTGCTGGAAGGCGGGGTAACACAAGATGTCCACCGAACTGCCGTTGTCAACTAACACCCTTCTGGTCGTATAATCTGCGATGAGCAGGGTAATAACGATAGCGTCGTCATGGGGGTGGTGAAGTCTCGCAGCATCCTCGTCTGTAAAGGTAATGGCTTGTTCCTCAGCCTCCCTTGTCCTGAATGGTCATCCTGAGAGTTGAACGTTCTGCACTACCTTTAGGTATGTCTTTCGCGACCTAGAAGTTTGTCCTGTCAAGCTTCCTCCTATGATCACCCTTATTTCTCCCAGCGGTGGTCGCGGCGTTTCTTCCACCTTGCCCTTCAACTTTTCATCTTTCTAATCTCGTCCAAGGAAGTTTCTTAGTTTTCCCTACTTGATGAGGTTTTCTATCTGCTGCTTCAAATCAAAACACTCGTTTGTGTCATGCCCATGGTCTCTGTGAAAACGACAATATTTATTCCTGTTGCGCTTGTTGGGGTCTCCCTTCATCTTTTCTGGCCATTTCAGGGACGGATCGTCCTTGATCTGCATGAGCACTTGGTCAAGTGGAACATTCAGAGACGTGTAGTGCTAACTTCTTCCTGAAGATGAAACTGGCCTTCTACTATCTTGATCCCTTTTCTCCCCAGTGCGGGCCTTCTTTGAACGAGAGGCCTGCTCCAGGTGACGGGGGTTGTCTCCTTCCCTTCTTTCGGCTCTCTTTCTTTTCTTGGCTATGATCGCATCTTCTGCATTCATGAAATTTTGGGCCGAATGGACGAGCTCTGCTATGGTCTGAGGCTCTTGCTCATAGAGCTTATGGATGAAAAAGTCAGAATTGACCCCGTTGTGGAAGGCTGCCAGCAGCAGTTTGTCATCCATCTCGTCCACAGTGAGAGCTTCTCTATTGAAACGAGTAATGAAGGACCACAGGCTCTCATTTTCTCCTTGCTCAATTGTTAACAAACTGGACGAGGAACGCTTATGCTTTTGTCCTCCAATAAAATTATTGACAAACAATTTACTCAACTCTTTAAACGAACTTATAGAATTTGGAGGTATTTTGCTGAACCATACTCGTGCCGGTCCTTTGAGTGTGGTAGGGAAAGCCCTGCACATGATCTCGTCTGGAACTCCTTGGAGATGCATTGTAGTTTTGAAGGTTGCAATGTGATCGCATGGATCACACGTCCCGTCATATGAGTCTAAAGAAGGCATCTTGAACTTGGCAGGTAGGGGATGGCCATTGATGGAAGCTGAGAAAGGGGAGTCCATCCGGTGAACCAAGTCTTCCATGGGATTCGTCCTCCTCATGTTTTCCCTCATTTCATCCATGGCTTTACGCATTTGGTCCATTTCCCTCTCCAAGTGCGGCACTCTTCGTGAAACGGTACCCCTCGATTGGCCTTCGGGGTCGACGTTTTCCCTAATCTCTTGACTCTAGGCTTGTCCCTCCTCAAACCTCTCTTGACGCTGCCTTTGTAAGTGAATCTCCCTAGTCAACTCCTAGTTCTGACGGGTTAACTCTGCCATGTTAGCTGCCATGGATTGTATGTGTTGGATGGCAGGCTGCTGAGAGACTGGCGCTGACTGTCGATCGCGGTTAGGATTGCTGGAGGCATCCCCACTTTCTTGGTGGCCTAGGCTAGTAGCCCTTGATCTTGTCCGAACCATACAGCCTTTTGTTGGAGGAAAGTAATTGTTCGTACAAACT
Source organism: Lithocarpus polystachyus (assembly GCA_033629205.1). Classification (NCBI taxonomy): domain Eukaryota; kingdom Viridiplantae; phylum Streptophyta; class Magnoliopsida; order Fagales; family Fagaceae; genus Lithocarpus; species Lithocarpus polystachyus. The sequence goes on from CM066171.1 coordinate 57,217,337, forward strand.
TACGTCCCCACAGACGGCACCAACTGATGATGCACAACAAAATCAGTAGGCTGGATGTTTCGGATTTCGACGGCGACAACGGTAATCTGATGGAAGACCTGAAGAGATGAAAGAAAAACTATCAGAGGTGACCGGGGTGGCCCGGCCTAAAACCCTCCGATGGTGAAGTCAGTATCTTCCCTATCTTTTGGAATTCCCGAATACTTGAAAAAATACTCGTACCTTTTGGTTTGGTGATTTCCGTTCTTATATAATGCATGCCAAGAGCAGTTATTTATTTGATAACTTCTCCTGAATTGGAGAATGTCGGAAGATTCGGAAATAACCTCTGTAATTGCTGTGGAGGTTACTTTATTAGGCCGTACGTTCCGCAACGGTCATTGGAGGTTGTTACTTGGTGGTGTCTTTGGTTCCGCATGTCCTGAGACAAGTACACAAACCTCGTCCAAGGACTGTACGCGGTGACCATGCCTGGAGTCAATGCATGTCGTCCATGGGTCTCCCAGGACGGACGACTCTGACATGGACGAGTTTTCTGGCACAGCAGTTCTCCTCTTTTTTGGACAACCTCTACGGACGAGCTTGGAGTTAAATAATTTTTAGGACACTATCACTTTCTACTTCTAATTTGTTTTATGTTTTCTTCATTTCAGATATACCTTTCTTTTTTGGTTGGATCAACAAAGTTAACCAGTTTGTACTGAAAATTTAGAATTGGGCATTGTTGAGAGTGATTTATCTAAGGAGGAGAAAAAATAATCTATTCAAGTAGTAATTCTACACTAACAAATGCATTTAAGAAATGAGAACCGTTAGAACAAAAAAGAAAGCTTGATACTTTACAACTACTAAGTTTGGTCTAGAATATCAAATTTTAAGGCCTACTGTTATTGGCACCATAAAGCACGAAACAACTTGCTATATTTTATTTTCATTGAATACTTGGTATTATTTTGTTATGAGAGATGGTAGGTAAATAGTATTAATGTTATAGGTTATAGCAATCTAACACTAATCATCTTGAATGCCATTTGATATTCTATTATGAATTAAATTTCCATAAAAGTTTAGGATAAATCTCTTAGCTGAAAAAAGAAAAAGATAGATCATCTATCTTAGCATTTATCTAGAGATTGTGTTTGTGTAATGTGTATTGAGCATTGACTTTACTGTGTGTTTGTTGAGTTTGCATCATCTTTACATGTTTGATAAAATATCTTTGGTCCTGCATTTTATTATTGTCATGTTTTTTTTATTTTCCCTCCCAAATGAAAGGCTTTGGAGTGCTATTTGTTGAGTCTAAATTGCTGAATTATTTGATTGGTTGCACTTGATGTCATATGAGCTTGCTGTACTTTTTTGTAGAATATTTGTGTGGACTGCATAACAATAGATTGTATGGATTAGGGGTAGCTATTCGTGATAGTGCAATCCAATGTATATGAGCAATGTGTGTAAAATTAGAAGTAGGGAATGACCATATTGAAGTGCAAGCTATAAGATTACAAAGTGTAGTGCTTTGTGAATTTCGGGCTTCAAGAAGTTGAAGTAGATTATGTAGTAAAAAATTTGATAGATGAACTAAAGTCAGTTGGTCCACTAATTTGTAGATTGCCCAAATCCTTAATGATAGTAGTGGGCTTGACTCTTCTATCAAGAATATATGTTTCTCTTATCATCATCCTCGAAGCAGCATATGAAGCAAAGAACTATATTGATGTAATATATTGGCTAGAGGAGTCCCTTTCATGTATTATGAGTCTAATAGATAGTGATGTACCTGTTACTTAATGATAATATTTTTAATAAACTATACACTATAGTTTTATTCACACTAAAAAAAAAAGGTGTCTTTATTAAGCAAATTCAAAATATTGTTATTTTTCCAACAATCTAGAAACATTTTTAGGCATGTATGATTAGAGATTTCAAACATGTAGATACCTTCATACAAATGTATTTTTAGTGTAGTTACTCCTTTGTTTGATATTCCGTGTGTACTTAGATACATTTTAGTAAAGATTGTTGTTTATAAAAAATAAAAATAAAAAGTAAAAGAAATAGTCATTTTATCCATTTTAAAACCATAGCACCTTTAAGCAAAGTAAATATTTGAACAACTAACCATCCACCCTCTTCCATATTTTCCATCACATTAAGTATAATATATTAAGTTGATTGTTTTCTAATTCATAAAATGACCCCGCGCATTGCGCGGGTTAAACACTAGTCAATAATAATATTTCGATTCACAAATTCCACTTAGAGCGACGTATGAGGAAAAATAGTTTTAGTTCATGGTACATAAGACAAGAAGAGAAGATAATGTAGAGAGTATTTAAATTACTAGTAGTTTGACTTTCTCCAAATCCAGAAGGATTCTCTTTATCACGAGACTGATTGGATCTATTAAATTATCTCGAATTTGAGTTCTACAAAGAAGCTTTGATTGTACTTGGACGATTTTGGTTTCCTTCGAGATTTCTGAGCGTATTTTTTTCAAGCCTATTTGTGAGGCAAACTTGATGCTTTAGAAATGAAGCAAAGGAAAGGCGATGGAGAGCATTTACAGGGAGCTTCTCGAAGGAATGCTAGAGAAGATTTCGATTGAGGACCTGTGTATCAAACTAATGGGAGAGAATGTTCGGATTGGGATTGATGGTGAACTAAAAATCAGAGCTATCTCCAGTTCATCCAAAGTCATCCAGGACCAAAAAGGTTAACCCAACATAAGAAGGTCGTCCACCGTCAGGATGTCGTTCGTGGGTATGAAGGTCGTCCATCAAGGAAGCACTTGGACAACCTCTCAACACTTAGAAAATTTTCAGAATGGATTTATGTACAAAAGCTTATAATTCGGACCACGTTCTACTATTTTGAAGTATGAGCAAAATCCTTGTTCATCGCTATAACTTCCCACTAAGTTCTTAACTTCTAATGGCAGTTGTAAAAGATAAGATTGAACCTTCTAACTTCTATAGCAGTTGTGGAAGTTAAGTCTGAACTTTCTAACTTCCATACACATTGAGGAAGTTACTAAACAAGTGACCACTCTAAGGCTCACTATATAAGGACTTATCCACATCAAATGAAAGTAAGTTTCCACTACTCCTAAAGTTGGAATTCTTGAGTTCTAGAGGGAAAACTAACTTAAGCATCGGAGGGTTCTTGGCTGGTTCACCCCGGTCACCTTTGATCTTGTCTTTCTTTCTTTTCAGGCCTTCCAAGCAACTACTAGCCCATTGAAGCTCGGAGCATTCAGCCTACTGATTTTCTTAGCATCATCAAGGATGATGCGCATGCGTCAAATAGACAAATCACAGGAAGAGAAGCTTCGGATTGAGATGATGCACTTGCGTCAGATAAAGAGGCGCCTGTATCAAATAGAAAATGAGTGCCTGCGTCAAATAAAGATGATGCGTCTGTGTATGATAGAGGAGCGCCTACGTCGAATAGAGGAGAACTTGCAGCGGAAAGGGGTGTGCCTGGGTCTGCGTCAGATATAGGTGGAACGTGAGTGCTTGCTTCAGATTGAGATAAGGTGCACTACTAATCAGGTCTTAGCTCTATCCTATTTACTAATTTTTGGATGAATCCTCTAATTCACTTAACAAAAATCCTAATAAAAATAAAGTTTATTTTCTATAAGTTGTCTTCCAAAAAATATATATATATATGGAAAACAATCTCTCTCTCTCATGCATAAAATCTCCTATAAATATTATCTTCTTCTTTGCTACGGGAAACATAATTTTATTTGGCGCTTCATTCTTTCCCAGGTTAAATTCTCTCACTTCTTCTCTTTTCCCTTTCTTTTTTCTTTCTTCTCACACCTAGGGCTGTAAATGAGTTGAGCTTTGTTAAGTAGTGAATGTTCAAGCTCAGCTTGACAGCAAAAGTAGAATGTTCAAGCTTGGCTTGAACTTGATACGAGCATGCAAATAATGTTCAAGCTTGAGCTTGTTATAAAGTATAAAAACTTAAGCTCAGCTTGGCTTGGCTTGATTCATTGGTCAAGTCAAGCTCGAGCTCAATATCAAGCCCAAACTCAAGCTCAATATCATGTTTTTGAGCTTGAGATCCAACACAAGTATATTATCAAGCCTATATCAAGTTTATTATCTAGCCTATTTGGTTTAGATGAGTAGTTTCAACTTATAATTAATTGAAGTCTTGGAAGGATATGAGTTTACTTGTCAAGCTCATATCAATTTTATTACCAAACTCATAAATAAGCCTAAACTCAACTTATTTTGTTACTTTTGTACCGAGCCTTGGTGTTCACAAACTTGTTTACGAACAATATTTTTTACTTGGGCTCGGCTTGTTTATTAAACAAGCCTAAAACTAAATCTTAAGCTTGACTTGTTTATAAACAAACAAACATGAACAAGCTTTTTATCGAGCCAAGCTCGAGCTGTTTATGAATGACTTGGTTCATTTACAGCCCTACTCACACCCTTAGGGTGTGTTTGTTTGAAAGTGAAATAGGATGGATGAAAACTTTGGAGAGAAAATGGGAAGGAAAACTTTTTTGGAGTGTATTTTTTATTTATTTTATAAAAGACATAAATTTCATTAAACACAAAACACATAATGATAATATACCATGGAGAAGAGCTTGTTCAAGAAAACAAGTACTCTCTTCAATCCAAGCAACATAATCATCAATGCCTAAAGCATTTTTAGCTAAAAGATGGGCAAGCCTATTGCCTTGCCATCGAACATGCAAAAAATTTGCACATTGTGATCCATAGGTTGTAGCTATCATCCCATATATTAGAGGAGCAACTAACGAAGGTGCTGGAGAAACATCACAAAGAGCCTGAACAATAGTAAACAGTCACCCTCCACCACAAAGTTCTGAATGCTAACATCACCTGCAAAAACTATACCCTCTTCAAAAGCTTTGGCTTCGGCTTCAATGGCTCCTAAAGGTGCGTTTAGCTTCTTGCTTAAACCAGTGATGAAATTTCCTTGGCTATCTCTTATAATCACACCGATCCCAGCTTGTTTCTGACTTGAGAAAACTGCTCCATCCACATTAACCTTGTAGACTAAATCAACTGGAGGCACCTATCTTAACTCCAAAGGCAGATTATATTTAATTGGAATAGCTGTGGCAGCCCAATACTCATTAAGATACTGTGTACACCAATGAAAAATCTATTTTCCATTCTCTCTTAAACCACCATGGCGAATATCATTCATGTTAGTCCAAAGAGCCCACACCATAGTAATGGCCAAATCTGAATCTTCTTCTTGCCACCTTTCCTCCATTAAAAAAAAAACCATAATAAATCCATGAAGCTTCGAAAATGTAGTGATTACACAGAATGAAAGAGCTTTGAAGCCAACCAAGTCTCACAGGCTTTTGGGCATTCCCAAGACAGATGAAATAAAGATTCAAAATTTATGCCACATTCCTCACATGTGCCATCCCCTAATACATGCCTTTGAACTAAGTTTGCTTTTGTTGGTAAAATATCCTTTGCAGCTCTCCACGCAAAATGTTTGACTTTATGAGGGACTCTCACCTTTCAAAGTTTTTCACAAAAAGATCTCAAGTGACTTTCATCAAATATAGAGCCCCTACCATCATGTTTATCCAACTCCAAAGCAATCTTATAAGCACTCCTAATAGAAAAATATCCATTAGACATTACAGCCCATATCTTTTTGTCTTTAGGTAACCAAATACTCAGTGGAATTCCTCCAATATTCTCCACTTCAAAAGGCAAAAAAACCTGTTTGAGCAAATCCATATTCTAGGATTTTCTATCCACATCAATAAGATCACTCACCAAAGAAATCTATGGGTGAGAAACTCTAGGAGAAATAACCGTATATGAAGGTGATTTTGGAATCCATTTACCATCCTAAACCTGTATACTTTGTGCATTCCCCACATGCCACCTCATCCCTTTCCTCAACTTCTTGAGCAGCAACTAGACTCCTCCAAATATATCATGGTTTTCAACCTAGTGAAGCATTAATGAAATCACATTTAGGAAAATATCTTGCCTTGAAGACCCTATACACAAGAGGATTTTGACCCTGTTGTAATTGCCATCCTTGCTTCGCTAACAAAGCCAAATTAAAAGGTTTTAGAAGTTTAAAACCCATCCCACCACATGATTTAGGCATACATAATTTTTTTCAACTTAACCATGCCATTTTCTTTTCATCCTGTTTTTGTCCCCACCAAAAATTTCGAATCATGCTAGTCAATTCATCACAAAGGGAATTAGGAATTATAAAACAGCTCATAGTATATGTCGGAATAGCCTGTGCAATTGCCTTAATCAAAACCTCTTTGCAAGCCTTTGATAGTAATTTCTCCTTCCACTGAGAAAGATTTTTAGCCAATTTTTCCTTAACTTTCTTAAAAGTATTTCTCCTATTCCGTCCAACTAGTGAAGGAAGACCAAGATACTTTTCATGTTGTTTGATAATTTGAGCTCCAAACCTTGTCTTAATTTCATTTTACATACTTCTATCAGTATTGCTGTTGAAAAATAATGATGTCTTTGCCCTATTCAACTGCTGACTAAATGCTTCTTCATACACTTTCAAAACAAGCTGCAAAGAATTACATTCCTCTAGAGAAGCTTTACAGAAGATTAAGCTATCATCTGCAAAGAATAAATGGGAAAGACTAGGAGCATCCTGACAAACAGCCACCCCCTCCATATTGCCATCCTGAACTAATTTTTTGATTAAAGTAGAGAGACCTTCTGCACAAATCAAAAAAAGATAAAGAGAAAGAGGATCCCTTAAGTGTAAGCCCCTTGTCCGGGTGATATTTCCTCGGGAACACCCATTAATATGAACAGAATATGAAAGAGAGGATATACATTGCATCATAAGACACCTCCATCTAGAATTAAAGCCCAATTTCTCCATCATTTTTTCCAAACACACCCATTCAACCCTATCATAAGCCTTACTCATATCCAATTTAAGAGCCATCTCCCCATTTTTTACATTTTTATTTTGATTTATGTGATGCATAGTTTCAAATGCTACCAAGATATTATCCGTAATTAATCTACCATGCACAAAAGCACTTTGAGTATCACTAATAATTTTTGGTAGGATTTTTTGAGTCTATTGGCAAGAGTTTTTTAGGCTAATTTATAAATCACATAGGCTAATGGGATGATAATATTTGACCCTTTTTGGATCCTTAATCTTAGGTATCAAGACAATATGAGTTTCATTAAATTTAGGAGGAATAATACCAAGATTAAGGAAATCCAAAATAGTTTTAGTCACCACACTAGCAATAGTAGGCCAAAAATATTGAAAAAATAAAGGAGGCATACCATCAGAACCATGAGACTTCAGTGGATACATTTGTTTCAGCGCCTTACTCACCTCAAATTCTTTGAACTCATCCGTAAGCATGGTATTCATTTCCACAGTGACCTTCAGATGGACAGCTTGTAGTAACTCTGTAAACTCCACTGGATTTGATGATTTAAATAGATTAAAATAATAGCCCAGCACCATATGCTCAATATCTCTCAAATCCTCCTTCTAAACATCATTTTGGTCTAGCAATCCATCAATATTATTCTTCTAAAAATGGCTAGTGGCCTTTGAATGGAAGTAAGCAGTGTTTTGATCTCCACCTTGGAACTAATACAGCCTAGACCTCTGATACCACATTGAGTCTTGCTTATCTAGCCAACAATTAAGTTCAATCCATGTTTCCCTCAAAGAGACAATATTTTCAGGAGTTCCAACTTGCATCTCCAACCACTCTAATTTCCTTCTTAGTCTAGTAATATTATTACCAACATGACCAAAGGCTTTCTTGTTCCATACCTCCAATTTAGAGCGACAATTATCCAAACAATGTTGTAACGGAAATTCAGTTCCCATATGTACACCCTCCTGCCATGTATAGTTCACAACTAGCCTTTTTCAACCACATTGCTTCAAACTTGAAAATTTTTCCTTGCCTCTTCACCTTTTCCTTGCTCAACAACCTCCGCCCATCCTAAATTTGAAGCTAAAATTGCACTTAACTTCATGTTCTCCTCTTCCAACTTCTGCTTCTTATCCCCCAACAACGCAGAAACTCCCATAGTGTTTTTTCTTTTCATAAGCGTATCGTCAAACTTTTGCTCAACACCAGCCCTATTTAACTTCTTAGATAGTCTAGCCCATGTTCTTTTTTTAGGCCCAAAAGCCTCTTGACCCACTTCATAACCTTTTGGATTTAAATTAGCCAACTTAGAAACTAACTTGCTTTTAGACTTTTGGCCCATCATGCTCTTTTCTAGATTTGTAGCTTCCATGTTGGTTACAAACTCCTGAGTAACTAAAACTTCCTCGAAAGTAGGACTCTTTGAATCACCCTCAGTAACTTTATCCACTTCTACCACATCAGACTTTAAATCTGGAAACACGTAATCCATAGACTAGCCTCTGAGCACACGCTCCCACGCGTGCTCAGAGGCCCTTCTATTTTTTGGGTTAGGGTTAATTTAGAGTATTTATTATAATTTGGGATTACTACATTTTCCAATCACAAAAAAAATCTAGGGGTGTGATGAGTGTTCTGCATTTTGGATGAAATACTTTATTCATCACACTCCTAGATTTTTTTTGTGATTGGAAAATGTAGTAATCCCAAATTATAATAAATACTCTAAATTAACCCTTACCCAAAAAATAGAAGAGCCTCTGAGCACGCGCGTGCTCAGAGGCTAGTATTTCGTAATTATTATCCAATTTTGCCAATTTTTTTATGCAATAATCAACGTGTGATTGATTGGACAATGATTTAATAATTTGGTATTAACCTTTAGGGGGAGGAAAAAAAAGATCATCTAAATGAATCTAGTGCATATATTGAAAATGCATAATAAAATTGTAACAATAAAAGTACTTACAAAATACATGTGATGACCTTTACAAAAGCTATTATGAAGAAGTTGAGGGATCAATGCAGACAACTGAAATATTTACATTACGTAAAACTGTAAAATAATGTACTACATCTCAAACATAGAGTAGGTGAACTTATTAATATTATGCCGGCTAGGGTGGAGAAGTTGGTGGAGCAATGCTATTTGTTTCACATTCTAATTGCTTTCCAGCAGCATTTGCCATGAACCTATGATACAACATGTGTTAGTTTATGTTATTAATAGAGACTTTAAAACGTACATAATAATGATAAGCACAATAAACATCAAGCATAAACTTGTAAAATGAAATATTTGAACTGACCTTGTGATGATATTGCATAACTCCATGTATGTGAAATGGTCTACTTCAGCTTGGGACTTGAAGAACTATCATTTAATTACCAAAATTTTTTTAAAATTTTTTTTATAAAAACTATGTAATTCATTTTTTTTTAAAGTAGACGTGGTAATGATTTATACCTGCTTTATTATCGCATCGTCCTTGACTCTCATTTTCTGTTTGTCTTTACTATTTTTGGGTGTTGAAGTTGCATCATCCTTGGTTTTTTTTCTTCGTATCTTTTTTTTTTCTCTTGGATGTTGGAAACCACATTGTCCTTGATTTTCATTCTCCGTTTGTCTCTGTTGGCATGAGTGTTAGAGATCACATCGTCCTTCATTTTTCCTTTGTCTTTATTCTTATGGATGTTGGAAACTTCATTGCTCTTGATAGTGATTTGTTGTTTGTCTTTGTTCTTGGAACTTCTAAAGGAAGAGAAAAAATGTTTGTATGTTAAGATTATCATTTAGTTATTTTCCTATTTTAAAAAATAGCGTAACACACCTTTCCAATTCTTGTGACTCTAAAACTCGTTTCACTTCTTTCCAAAGCTCTTTCTTATCAGCTCGAACAGTAAATCCCCAACCAGGTGAATAAATTTGCAATTTTTGAACCTAACTCATACGCAGCATGACATTTTTAATATTAATTTTAACAAAACAATAGAAAGGGATGCTGATTAAAGATGTCATTAAAGAGAAATATACATTGTTATCAATGCCCTCCATGTTCGATATTGATTGATCATCCTTCCACTTCTCCCAATGAGCAGTAGGAATAGCATGCACTCCATTATTTAGCATAGTGGACTCAATCCTCACATTTGAGTTGGGAATCCTTCCTGTTACCAATTAATTGTATATATAAAAACTTCAAGAAATGAAATATTAGAACGAAGATAGCATAACCATTAAAATTTGTAAATTATTAAAATAAATATATATGTAAGACAGCTCTTTTCAATTGATAATTAATACCTATGACGAAGGGAACAAAATATCTTTATACACAATATTTCTTGTGTGAACACCTTCCTCCTCAGGTATTCTTCCTTTTTGCACCAATAGTTTTGTGGTGGATTGGGAGACTCCCCTTGACAACGCCACATGTAATTGGCCATGACTAAAAACATGATCAGGAAGATAAATTCCAACAGTTGGAATTGTCTGACCTTGCGCTTTGTTTATTGTAAGTGCAAAGCTCAAACGTACAGGAAACTGTCGTCTGGTCATTACAAATGGCAGGTGTACATTTTCTGTTGTCTTCAAAGGGATTCTTGGCAAAAAAACGCATGTACCCACATGTTGTCCAGTCAAAATTTCAGCGTCAATTACGTTGTTAAAACATCCACGGCATATCAATCTTGTACCATTACATAATCCGGCTTTTGGATCTATATTGCGCAGCAACATAATTGGAGCACCCTTTTTTAGCCTTAATATATGTGGTGGTAAACCCCCTGGAGATAGAGAATTTAGAAATTCTTGTTGATATAGATGTTGCGTATCTCCTTCAACCTCATCAAAAGAATGTAACGTAAACTCATCTCCTGGAAACTGAGAAATTATCTTTGCATTAAGCTGTTCAACATCATCATTTATAGGTGTTAGCAAAGCCCTATCAACCATATACCTTGCATCATTGGCATGTTCTTACAAACTTGGAAAAACTTGATCAATCAAGTTGTATATGGAATGCTGACCCTCCCATTGCATTGCCATTGAAGGGGGTAGTTTAATCAAATCATCCATTATATATGGTTCATTCCCATCACCAATGTGTTGTATATACTCAGCAAACTCTTCATCATTGATAGACCTCATATTCTACTTTAAATATAACACTTTGACATCTTTCCATAATGGGGACTTGACTATGCATGCATCAATCATTTCTACCTTTGTACCCTTTGGAACAACTGGAAGTACTTAACAAAAATCTCCACCCAAAATTAGCACCTTCCCACCAAAAGGTAAATTTACTTCCATAATATCTCTAAAAGTTCTATCTAAACATTCAAGTGCACGTCGATTTACCATTGGAGCTTCATCCCAAATAATTATAGTGGCACGTCTAATAAGTTCAGCTAAGTCTGATTGTTTACTTATTGAGCAAGTAGATGAAGCATCGGGAGTTAAAGGAATCTTAAACTTGGAATGCGCTGTTCTTCCACCAGGGAGTAATGTAGCTGCTATGCCAGATGTAGCTGTAGCAATTGCAATGTGACCGGCTTTTCTCAAGGTTGCTAATATTGTGCGATACAAAAATGTTTTCCCAGTTCCCCATAGCCCATCGACGAAGAATATCATGCTTTCCTTACGATCAATAGCTGTCATGACTGTCTCATATGCAACTCTCTGGTCGTTATTCAACTTCTCAATTAAAGTGAGTTCTTCATCTACATTAGGAATAGTTAACTCATCTTGTATGAGTCTTGGTACAGCTGAATCATTGTCACGTTCTCTAGTTGAAATCGGCAAATCATACTCTGTAATTTGCTTTCCATGTTGCAAGAGTAATGCCTCTAAATCATTGAGAAGTTTATTTGTACGATGTGTCTCTGTTGTAACAGATGTTGATGGGTAATCTTCCACCATATATGGATAGAACTCATACCACAATTCTCTTACTCCAATTGGTAAACAAAATACCAATATTGTTGCAAACAATCTTCTTAAAGCTGACGGCATTCGAATGTCTCTTGCCTCAAGCAAACACTGTCGTATGCTGTTATCATTCTCTAGTAAACCCCTTTGTTCAGCTGCTTGCTTAAAAGTTGGATAGGTTATCCCATTCACAGTCAATAAATCATCAAATCCTGTTGGCCCCTTGACATGATTAAGAAGAACACGCAAATTGAACTTCTCTCCATCAAAAGGTGAAACAGTATATATCCTGCCCACTACCTTTTTATGAGATCTTCTTCGTGTCCATGTTTTGTTTTTATAATCCCAACAATAATGCTCAGGGAACTCTCTATATAGATAATTTCGTGCATCATGATCAATCATATTTATATAAAAAAATTCAGTGAGCATTGTCTTTTTACTTCGCTCCAAAACATTAGCAATAGGTTCATGTGGTCTAAAACGTACCTGTTGTCTATCTGGAAGATGAATTTGTAAACGAAAAACAGCCGAGTACATTTGATACATAGGAAAAGAAAATATCTTCCAACATGCCTCTGGAGCACATACCCATCTTGCATCAATGTATTGTTAGACCTCATCATAATTTGGGCCTGGTCTAACTTCCATAGAGACACGATCTGGGCCTTTATACACATATTTATATAAGTACTTTACACTCTTGATACTGCAACATACTTCAACATTAATATGGCAATTATATTTCAGCAGTAACCAAGGATTATACGGAACAACCCAACTATTGTCTACCATAATTCTGCAATGATCATTCAATGGCACGGGATTATTAGTATCGTATCGTTTGTAAACAGGATATGAGTCATTGCCTTGGTAGGTTTCTGGTGAGAAAGGCTTTGGGAATCCTTTTTTACATCGCCCATTTTTCATGCAAGGTGATCTTGCATTTTGTACTCCGCAAGGACCATGTATCATATGCTTTAGTACAGCATTATGTAACTGAGGTTGTTCATCCTTACATGGTATTTCTGCTTTAACAACTCGATCGTAATCCTCTGGATTATGCAATTTATCATCTTCATCGAGAATTATAAGCATGTATGCATGTGGTAAACCCCTTTTTTGGAACTCAAAGACCTGCACATATACAATAACTCTTCCGAGAACCCCCTTAACCACAATATCATCTTTTAATTCTTCAAATTTTGATTTGAAAACTCTTGTAAGCAAGTCTGGACGATCTTGTGCGGTTTGTGCGGGAAGAAGCTCATTTTGGATTTCATCCCATCCTGGATTACACGTCATTGTGATGAATAAATCCAGCTTCCCAAACTTTTGAACTAATGACATTGCATCTTGAAATCGTTGGATCATATAGCGCGGGCTTCCCACAAATGATGAAGGTAGAATGGTTCTATGTCCAACATTTCTTAAATATAATATGAAAAAGTTGGGTCATTAATAAATATTGATACCAATTTGCCATAAATAAAGTAATGTAAGGTTTACATTACCAGTATCACTTTCTCCTTCATGGAAAGCATCTTGTAGGCCTTGGTACAGATCTGCCCTAATAGAATCTTGATTGTGCTTAAACCACCTAAGATTGTGTGTTTCAATTTTTACATAATTATCAACAATATACTGTTGTGAAAGACGGCCTCCATACCAAATCATTGATAGAGCATCGTCGCGAATCTTGGACATTAGTAAAAATAGATGTAGGTTCAGTTATTTTATAGTATAAGCGGCATTTTGAAGTAAAAAAATTTGAGAATAATAAAACTGTTACCTGAAGAATGTATGCATAATAATCACGACGTGACACTTTATTTCTATTAGCATCGCGTGTGTTGATATCCCATCCATATGTTCCAAATGGGAAAAGTATTGGGTACTGCAACGGATCATAATATCCTGCTGTATCTTGAACATTAAACAAATTACCACCAAACGTTTGAACCAAAATTTCTCTACCACTTAAAAGACCAGCTTCTTCTCCTCCTACAATAATAGCTGCCACTTAGGAAGCACTGGGAAGACAATATTAAGGTTGGTTTAGAGGTTGTTCTTTAATAAGGAGTTTACATTGATGTAAATTTGGACTTCGAGATAGTTGACAAAATTTCTCCACAAATGGGTTATGCATGTCTAAGATCCTTTGAATAAGTCGCACAATATCTTCGTGAGCTTCTACAGATTGAGACATTCTGCGTTGTATTTCAAGATCGGTGTCGTAGATATACAATTATAGATGCCGCACACTTAGAGGTGTATGTGGTAAAAGACTACCAATTCTATGATAGATGGCACCTTGGGCACGAAATGTATATATTCCTCGACTATTCAAGGCCATGCTTTCATCCACGTGCACACCCATTGAGGTAAATGCAAACATGTTGTTATAAAACCAAATATATTGCCTAAAATGTCTGCCCCGTGGTGTTTGCTCACAAATGATCCATAAATTCAGGACAAATTGGTATGTCGGGTAAGGATATTTTTCCATCCTTGCAACACATCGAGGATGTCTCTCGATGGAACAAACGGGCATTACAAAAGCAACATGTCTTTGGTTGTGGTAGTTGGTACCTAATAGTCTCTATGCCTTCTTTAAAATCCTTTGCACAATTGTATCTGCCTCGCATACAATTTATTACATGTGCAGTACCATCAAATGTGTTGTCAACACCTAATTTTTATTTTGAGGAAAAAATTAGTGATAAAGAGTGTTATGATAGTTGTGAAAGAAAATATTAAAATTGTACCAAATATTATGTTGTGAATCAAGCAAAATATTAATAATGTTTCGAATATGCAGCTCGTTAACAAATAATAAATTTGATAATGATAAACATGTAAATTGAAATTAAAATGGTGACATTGAGTAACAAACCTTGTTCTCTGTAGCCATTCCCGTGATTTTGGTCATTTATATTTTCAACTTCTTCAGTTCTTTCTACACCTGCAATGTAATTATAGAAAATGCTCAATTGGTATAATTATATATAAAAAATAATGATGGAAGCTTTATAGAAGGATATAAACATAAAATAAAAGATAAAAATGGTGACATTGAGTAATGAACCTTGTTCTCTATAGGCATTCCCTTGGTTTTGCTCAACTATATTTTCAACTCCATCAATTCTTTCTGAACCTGCATTGTGTTTATATAAAATGTTCAATTGGTGTAATTGTATATAAAAAATAATGGTTAAAGCTTTATAAATATATTATATAAAACTTACCAGTATTAACATTAGAATTTACATGACTTGGTCCAGCCTCAAAGTCATTTGCCATTATAGTTGGATAGGTTGGAGGGAGACCTAAATTTAATATTATAGACATTGACTTAGTATCTTTGTATACATTGACATACAACTAAGATGCCAGAAACTATGAATTTTCTCAAAATAATAAGATTCCAAACAATGAAGAATGTTTAAAGATACAAAACTATAATCTCACCACTGACTTCTTGCATAGCCCTATGCTCAACTGGCATATTGCGTGCCAAGTTACGGATATGTGTAAGTCGTCGACTTTGTCCAACCTCATGATTAGGTGGTATTAGTGATGGGTTTGTTGATGTTGAATTAGAGCGTACAACATCTTCTTCATTTAAATTTGCTAGGCCTCCCACTAATATGTGATCACTACCCAAAGTTTGTTGTCTTTGTCTTGAGTAATTAGCACGACGTCTTGCCAATCGAATATTTCTTCTTTCATTGTCTTCTGTTTGTCTTCTCAAGCGAGCATAATATCTCCATCGTTGTCGACGACGTTCTATGTCATCGGTATTCACCATTGCTGTATTTTGCAAACTCATTTCTACATAAAATTAAATTAAATTTATAGTGGTCGTTGCGCATACATACACAATAATTGATAGATTTTTCCTTGTCACAAATAGGGTGTATTAAAACCTCAATAAAGTGAACTAATTTTGAACAAATTAATCACATGTAAGAATTGTAATAATATGTGTAATTGTAATAAATTTTTAGTAAAATAGGAGAAATAAGTTACACTTCTTAAAATTATTAAATTATTATTTTAGGTATAAGTTTTGAGAATATATTTATATTTAGGTTATGATTTGTTAAATCAATATGTCGAAAATATAATTTAGAAAATGTTTACTTTATTTCACAAAATCATTTATAGTTAAAATTATATTAAATTTGCCGTACTCATTTCACACACATTAAAACAAAACCATGCCATTTTGGTTAATTTGGATGAGAAAATAACGTCTCTGTTTGTAACTTTGTGTGTCTGTGTGTAAGTGTAAAAGAGAGAAGAAGTGGCTTAGTGAGTTTAGAAGTTGAGAGTTGTGGAGGTGATGAGGAAGATGAAAGTCTTTAAGGGTATTTAAAGGATTTGAATGTACATTTAATTTCTTACTTTACCGAATATAAATATAATATCAAACAAATATGCAAAGAGGCGTCGAAGTTTGAAAAGAAAAATATTGTTGTTTTACGTTAAAACTTTTTTAATCGCTTCTTTACTAAAGTTCCCTTAATTATCCATAAAAAAATACCCTTAATTACGTGGGACATATTGATACATGGCTTGCATTTTTGGATTGGGATTTGGATGCTTCTACTATTTTTTTTTTTTGATGAGATGGATGCTTCTACTAATTTTTACTTTAGTGAGTATCCAATGAGTTTTAAATTGACAGTCTATCATTATCAATACTTATATTGTATTTTATAAGGTACGAAACTTTTTTTATGGAGTGGTAAATTAATAAGATTTTTGTTAAAGAAAATGCTCCTAAAAAGATCCTAAAATTTAGTAACTAACCCATCTACGTTTTTATATTTTTTTTTCTTTTCTTTTCTTTTCTTTTTGGTGTTGTTGATGTTGTTCTTTTTTTAAAAAATTTTATGTATGGCGGTTATCATTCTTTGTCTAATCTTAAAATGTAAAATTTAGGCATTTACTATACATCCATCACATAACTAAATAACAGCTTAAATTGAAAATTTTATGGCAAGAGATACACGTTAATTGTATAAAACCACAATTGTATTTTGAGATTTTTTTTTTTAATAAAACAAAGGCTAATACAATTGGGAATTAATACTTTGTACAGTTAGGTCCTGAACAACCAACAATTCACCTACTTGTTACTTTGTACGTAAATTAATACTTAAGGAAAAAAAATTTAAATTGAATTTGACATAGAATTATAAAAATGATAAATATAGTTTTTGTTACAAAAAAAATTTTTGTTACCTAATTGCCAAAATGAAATGCCGGCAAGTTTTTCTAACAGACTCAATCCCTTCCTATAAAAAAAGAACTCAATCCCATTTTTGTCTTCGATGCATGTTTAAGATTTTCACCGCGACAAACTCAATCTCTCACAATCCAAGGTATGTTTAAGATTTTCACTTCGATTTTCTGAAAAGTAGTAGAGCGACTTTTTTATTCTTTACACTGGACAGAGATTTTCAATGTTGTTGTTGTTGTTGTTGTTGTTTTATTTTTTATTATTATTATTTTTTCACTTTGCTTATGATACTTCTGTATGAGATTCTTTTTTTATAACCTTCTGGATGAGATTCGTAACATTGTGATATGCCACGTCGTGGTTGACATTGTGTGCCTAATACAATCATGTATGCAAAATATGGTACATGTTTGTTTATTCATACAAAACATAGACGAATGCGATTAATTCATCTACTTGGGATACTAATTTCAAAGTTTTTTTATATAAATTTTTGTTTCATATTTATACCAAAATGTGGAATTTGATATGTTTTGGTTGTTTAATTCTTTACATTAGTGTTTTCAAAAAAAAAAAAAATTCTTTACAATAGTTGCTCCTTTCCACGGTTGCTGGTGAAATAATTAGCTTGGATCACCTATACATGAAACAATTTCTTGTTGGTTAAATAATTTTTTTTTAAATAATAATAAAACAGTTTTTTTTCCTCTCTCTCATGTTATCCATATTCCTTAAAATTAGGCACTTTCACACCTCTTTTAAATTCCTCACGTTTAAATTTCTTATCTGAAGTGGTTGTTTCATTTTAAAATTTCTCTCTCCTATTTTCTAGCATCAAAGGAATCCATTATATTTAAATAGAGACAAATCTAAAGAATAATTCAGTAAAAATGCAACTCTAACTCCCACTAAAACATTGCCTTAAAAATAGGACCACTCTCCAATTAATTTTCAAATCGATTTATTCACTTAAAAAATAGATTTTCAAAATAAAAATTATATATATATATATATAAAATAAAATAAAAACACAATTTTTTTTCTACAAAATAAGATCACTAAAAAAAAAAAAAAAAACTCATTGCACGCGCGAAGCGCGTGTGATGAGGCTAGTACATATAATAATTCTCAAAGTCTCTCACCCGAACTTATCTAATATTCCATTCCAATGACTCCTCAATGCAATCCAAAAATTTGTGCGTACGTGAACCTGAGAGAGATAAAAGAATTAGGGTTAAACCAAGTATTTAAAAAAAAAAGGGATAATTACAGTAAACCCACCTGTGCTATGGCCCGTTTTCACTTTGCCTACCCGTGGTTTAAAACTTTACACTTTGCCCACCTGAACTTCAATCCGTTACCCATCCATTACCCACATCGCCCCCTGACGTTAGAAAAACACCCTTTTGTTAAAATCAGAACATAACACCGATCAAAAACACGAACCAGCAGTTCTTTTCCTCACGAGCCCTAGAAACACGAAAATCCCCTAGAGAAATTCCTTTCTGCATCTGATATTGAAATAGCGCTGCAAGTATAAACCTAGACGAGCAACGAATTGGTCGAGGGACTCAAATCCTGGTAAGAAATCAGTCACTGTTTGAGTTTTTAGTTTGGGCTTGTGGTTGTTTTATAGTTTTTTGAGTAATCTTTTATTTTTGGTAGAGGTTTTTTGAGTAATCAGTTAATGGTCATTTTGTTGATGTAATGTTACCTGTTGTTTGGATTTGTGTTTGTTTATGGGCATTTTGTCTGTCATGGTCATTGTGTCTCACAGTGGTCCCAAAATTCTATTTTAGTGTTTGCCATGTATGTGTTGCATGTATGGGCATTTTTGAGTAATCAGTCAATGGTTTAAATTTTAGTGTTTGCCATGTGTGTGTTGCATCCCAGAAGCAAAGCAAAAAAAGTGGTCCCTCTGATGTGTGTGTTGCATCCCAAAAGCAAAACAGAAACATGTTTGTGTTGGTAATGTTTACAATTCCTTAATTGTTGATTGTGTACGTGTCAAATGCTAATTAGTTATTGCAGATGGCTGATGAGGAAGTGAAATTGGAGGTACATTATGGGGGTACTTTTCTGTGGAACCCTAGGTTAGAATACTTTGGTGGGAAAGTTGAAATAGTGTGTAGGGATATTGATAGGCTTAGTTATTTTGAAATAAAAGGTATATGTGAGGAATTGGGGATTGATGAACCGTGTAGGGTTCATTATTTAGGTCCTGAGGGCAACTTCGAGCAAGACTTGAGGCTCATAGAAGATGATAAAGATGTGGTGCCCATGTGCAAGCTTAACATGAGAGGGTCAAGAGACACCATCATACTGTATGTGGAGAGTGGTCATACTCCACTTGCAGTTGAAGTCCCTGATGGTGCAGGGGTTGGTGCAGGGGGTGGTGCAGGAGCTGCTACAGGGGATGATGCTAGTGTAGGGATAGAGAAGGAGTTTGATTGGTTGAATGAAGGTTTGGAAGGAGAAGACTTTGCCGATGACATTTTTGGTGAGTCTTCTCCACCTCACAATGTTCCATTTGACCCTAACACTGTTCCAACCACTGATACACCTCAACCAACCACTGATACACCTTAGCCAAACACTAATACACCTCAGCCAAACACAGATACACCTGGCCCAAGCAATATTCCTCCAAACATAGATTTAGATAAAGAGTGGGCTGAACCAGCTTTAGAGGATGATATTGCAAGTGTGGATGGTTCTGATGATGAGCAGGGGCCTAGAAATCTAGAATTCAATGAGAGGACTGATATGGAAAATTTTAGGTTGGTGGTAGGGATGAAGTTTCCAAACTCCAAGGTGTTTAGGCAGGCTTTGAGGGAGTATGTGATTCAACATCACATTGATATCAAGTGGAAGTTGAATGAGAATAAGAAGATTTCTATACATTGTAAGAACAATTGTGGATGGAGGTGTTATGCATCAATGGTGAGTGGAGAGGGCACATTTGAGATCAAGACACTTAAGCCTGAATGTACCTGCCCCCTGACATTTCGAAATGGGCAAGTTACATCAGCCTATGTGGCAAAGAGGTATTTAGAGGATTTTGGTAAGAATCCTAATTGGGAGGTCTCAGGTGTTAAGCACCATGTGATGCAGCAGATTTCAGTGGATTTAAGTATTAGTCAGGTGTATAGATCAAGGAAGGCAGCTAGGGGTTTGATTACTGGGAATGAAGAGGCTCAGTATGGCCTACTTAGAGATTATGCAGAAATGATAAGGAGGACAGATGTAGGAAGCAAGGTGATTCTACAAACAGAGATGGAAAATGAGAATGCAGAACCCAAGTTTAAAAGGATGTACATTAGGTATAATGCTCAGAAAGTTGGATTTCTAGGTGGTTGTAGACCCTTTGTTGGGCTGGATGGCTGCCACTTGAAGGGTAGGTTTGGTGGGCAATTATTTTCTGCCACTGCCAAGGATGGCAATGACAATATATTCCCAGTGGCAATGGCTGTGGTTGAGCAAGAGAACAAGGACAGCTGGACCTGGTTCTTGGAGCAGTTTGCAGATGACATTGGTAGGCTAGAGGAGCTCAATCTGGTATTCATTAGTGACAGGCAGAAGGTATTATCATCTAGCTCATGTTCATGATTTCAATACTTGCTTACTTGCATAGTTGCTTACTTGAATGCTTACATGATTGCAGGGCCTTCTACCTGCAATGGAGACTCTATTCCCAACTGTGGAGCACAGGTATTGTGTGAAGCACATATACAACAACTTCAAGGTTAACCACAAGGGCATGGAGTTGAAGAGTGTGTTGTGGAGGTGTGCTGGCACAACATCAGTAAGGGAATTTGAGAGGGGGATGGAGCATCTTAAGAGTTTGGATGAAGAAGCTTGGAAGTACCTTGCTGATATAGAGACTACACAATGGACCAAATCCCACTTTTCTCCAAGAGCTTTGACAGATTGTCTGGCAAACAATCTGAGTGAGAGTTTCAACTCTATGATTCTGAAGACTAGAGACAAGCCAATCTTATCAATGCTAGAGTGGATCAGGGTTAGGCTTATGAGTAGACTGTATGTGAAGAAGATTGGCATAGAAAAGTATGGTGGCAGGTTGTGTCCAAGCATACAGGGCAAGTTGGAGAAGTTAAAATTAGAGTCTAAGAGCTTCTATACAATGCCATCTGGGAGGTTTGTGTATGAGTTTGCCAGTGAGAGGGAAAGGCATGTGGTGGACTTGGTAGGGAGGACATGCAGCTGTAGAGCATGGGACTTGACAGGAATCCCCTGCAAGCATGGAGTTGCAGCAATTTTTGTGAATCGTGAGATGCTAGAAGACTACACCCATCCATGCTACTACAAGGATGCTTATGTGGAGACATACAAGACACCTATACCTCCCATGCCTGGCCAGTCTGAGTGGGTGTCAAGTGGCCAACCCAAGCCTGTTGCACCTATTATCTATAAGCCACCGTGCAGGCCACCCATGAAGAGGAAGAGAGATGCTGATGAGCCAAGGAACCCTTATAAGGTGTCTAGAGCAAACAAGCCAGTGAGGTGTGGAATGTGTCAAAAGGAAGGGCACAATGCAAGGGGATGCAAGGCCAATGTTACTGGTGAGACACCATGGGAGAGGAGGAAGAGATTGCAGAAAGAACAATTTGTAAGTCTTTACAAACTTTCTTTATTAAATGCAAAATGCCAATAACTGACACTGTAAACATGATCATTTTTTGTTGTAGGAAAGTGGAAGGCCCTCTACATGCAGACAAGCCCCATCCTCATCTCAACCCCCACCAACACATCAGCCTTACACTATGGGCTCATCCTCATCTCAACCCCCACCAACACATCAGCCTTACACTATGGGCTCATCCTCATCCAACCAGGCAGCAGGGTCACAACCACCAGCTACACAACCACCAGCTCGACAGCCACCAGCTACACAGCCACCAACTACACAGCCACCAGCTCGACAGCCACCAGCTACACAGCCACCAGCTACACAGCCACCAGCTCGACAGCCACCAGCTACACAGCCACCAGCTACACAGCCACCAGCTCAGACTCCATGGTCACAACAACCAAGTCAGTGGTACTCTTCAAACTTCAGGTATACAGTTAGAGGAGCTCCTTGGTTTGCTTCAAGCCAGCCAGCACCACACACCCCTGCAGAAACATGGGACAGTAGACCACCTGCTACAAGATCTCCTGCTACAAGATCAACTGCTACAAGATCACCTGCTACCAGAGGAGCTGCTTTGAGAGGAAGGGGTAATGCAGCTAGGACTCAGAAATGTAGAACAAGAGGTGGAAAGGCCAACAGTGGTGGGAGAGGCAGGGGCAGGGGCAGTAAATGAAGACTATGTCAAGACACTTTGTTGCTATGTATTAGGATTTTGTAATGTTAGGGTCATATGTATTTTGTAGACAATGGTAGGGCAGAAAAAGTATGGTGGCACTTTTTTATATATGCTGTTTAATCACTTTTTGTATTTTTGTTAAGTTTTGTAAACAGGGGCAAGTGCAACTATTTTGGTTGTTGTACCAAATGCCCTATATTTACTGGTGCTTGATGAAAGACTATTCAATGCTACCTTAAATATGTATACAACTTCCCAACTTAATGGCAGGTGTTCAAAATTATTATTTTGGTTATTGCCGTTGAACATATGAGTTTGTTTATGTGTTTATGTATTGAATATAGCAGTCACTTTTGAATAGCAGGTGTATATGTTGAATAGCAGGTTTGTGTGTGTATTTGTTGTCTTTTCTTGCAAGTTGACAGATAGTTGTCATGCACTTTACACTTTAAACAATTAAACTTTCAACACAATTATCTGCACACAATGCACTTTATGCACAAACCAACACAGCTCACAGCATCCAACAAAACACCAGCAGCTCACAGTTTACAAGTAGTCAATTCACTTTAAACAAAAATACCAACAACATCTAACAATCTTAACACTTTATCTTAAAAAGACTTATATTATTAACTGGCTTCAAGCCAACAGCATCTACATCTTACATAATTCTATTACAATACAATTGAAGACTAGCTTATGTTACAACCCACCAGGTAGACTCAATTTCATCATTCCAACATTCTCACTTGAGCTAAAACACGAAAACAACATAACCAAAATAAAAAAAAAACCAAGACAGCATTAGTGCAATTATGCACTTTCTCTCTTGCTCTAAAGCTCTCACTGCTATCTCCTTGGCTTGAACTGAGGAAGCTCGAAACTTTCTCTCCCTCTCAGTGGCTTTTGCTGCCCTGTCTTGAGCAATTTCTGCCATTTGGGTAGCTTCTGCTGCTACCTGGGTAGCTGCTCTTTCCCTTTCATGTGCAAGTTGCAGCTCACTTCGCAGTAAATCCATCTTCTGTTGCACAAAATGGGCAGCTTCATTCCCACGCACACAAGTGGGATTATCAATCCACTTGAAGAAAGGGCACTTGGGACCAACCTTATATCGGCTACAACCCAGAAACCTTCTCCCAAAATTATCCACTATCAGACTTGTTCTCAGCACACAAGTCTCATATGTACACATATGCCCATTTGAACCGGAGTAAGTTCCACTCGAAGAAGACATCATTTATCAACTTCCTTTGAATCAAAGCTACCGTCAACAATTGAAACCCCAACCCACATAAAGCACAAATGTCGTACCTGGTGATGATCTCTCTTCAAATATTCAATGCCTCAAGACAACCCAAAGTCAGAACCTCACCCTCACATGAAAGCACGATCAGAAAAATCAAAACCTCAGCTCAAACAAGGGATTTTCGTGTTTCTAGGGCTCGTGAGGAAAAGAACTGCTGGTTCGTGTTTTTGATCGGTGTTATATTCTGATTTTAACAAAAGGGTGTTTTTCTAACGTTAGGGGGCGAGGTGGGTAACGGATTGAAGTTCAGGTGGGCAAAGTGTAAAGTTTTAAACCACGGGTAGGCAAAGTGAAAACGGGCCATAGCACAGGTGAGTTTACTGTAATTATCCCTAAAAAAAAAACTTTAATCAAAAAACCAAACTTAGTGTGCGTGTTATTAAAGATAATAGCATAAGTTTGTTAGAGTTTGTGTTTGATTTAAATTTGATAGTGTCCTAAAAATTATCCAACTCTATGCTCGTCCGTAGGGGTCGTCCAGAGAAGAGGGGTAATGCCTCGACCCAGGAAGCTCGTCCATGTCAGGGTCGTCCGTCCAGGAAGGCCCTTGGACGGCCTACGTTGACTACATACATCATCACTGCATACCATCCCTAGACGAGGCTCGTACACTTGTCTTAGGACATATGCAAAACCAAAGACATTGCCACAAAACCATCTCCTATGACCGTTGCGGAACATACGGCTTAATAAAATAACCTCCACAGCAGTTATGGAGGTTACTTCCGAATCTTCCGACATCCTCCAATCTAGGAGCAGTTATTAAATGAATAACCGTTCCTAGCCTGCGTTATATAAGAAGAACAATCGCCAAACGAAGAGGTACGGAAATCATTATTCCAAGTTTCTGGGAATTCTAAAAGTCCAAAGATACTGACTTTGTCATCGGAGGGTTTCTGGCCGGTCCTCCCCGGTCGCCTCTGATATTTTATTCGTCTTTTCAGGTTTTTAATCAAACCATCTTGTTGCCATCAAGTATCCGGAGCATCCAGCCTACTGATTTTGTTGTGCATCATCAGTTGGCGCCGTCTGTGGGAAACGTAAGTTTGTACTGACAATTACTTTCCTTCAACAAAAAGCTGTATGGTTCGGAAAAGATCAAGGGCTACCAACCCAGGCCATCAGGAAAGTAGGGATGCCTCCAGCAATCCCAACTGCGATCGACAGTCAGCGCCAGTCACTCAGCAACCTGCCTTCCAACATATCCAGTCCATGGCAACCGCCATGGCAGAGTTAACTCGACAAAATCAAGAGTTGACTAGGGAGGTGCACGTACGGAGGCAGCGTCAAGAAAGGTACGAAGAAGGACAAGCCCAGAGTTAAGAGGGTAGGGAGAATGCCGAGCCCGAAGGCCAGTCGAGAGGTACTGTTTCACGCAGGATGCCACACTTGGAGAGGGAAATGGATCAAATGCGTAAAGCCATGGATGAAATGAGGGAGAACATGAGGAGGAAGAATCCCGTGGAAGACTTGGTTCACCGAATGGATTCCTCTTTCTCAGCTTCCATCAACAGCCATCCCCTGCCTGCCAAGTTCAAGATGCCCTCCTTAGACTCATATGACGGGACGCGTGACCCATGCGATCACATTGCAACCTTCAAAACTACAATGCATCTCCAGGGAGTTCCAGACAAGATCATGTGCAGGGCTTTCCCTACCACACTCAAAGGACCAGCACGAGTATGGTTCAGCAAAATACCTCCAAATTCTGTAAGTTCGTTTGAAGAGTTGAGTAAACTATTTGTCAACAATTTTATTGGAGGACAAAGGCATAAGCGTTCCTCGTCCAGTCTGTTAACAATTGAGCAAGGGGAAAATGAGAGCTTGCGGTCCTTCATTACTTGATTCAACAGAGAAGCCCTCACTGTGGATGAGATGGACTACAAACTGCTACTGGCAGCCTTCCACAACGGGGTCAATTCTGATCTGTTCATCCATAAGCTCTATGAACAAGAACCTCAAACCATGGCTGAGCTCGTCCATTCGGCCCAAAATTTTATGAATTCGGAAGATGTGATCATAGCCAAGAAGAGGAAGAGAGCCGAAAGAAGGGAAGGAGACAACCCCCGTCACCTAGAGCAGACTACTCGTCCAAAGAAGGCCCGCACTGGAGAGAAAAGGGATCAAGATAACAGACGACCAACTTCATCCTCAGGAAGAAGTCAGCACTACACGTCTCTGAATGCCCCACTTGACCAAGTGCTCATGCAGATCAAGGACGATCCGTCCCTCAAATGGCCAGAAAAAATGAAGGGAGACCCCAACAAACGCAATAAGAATAAGTATTGCCGTTTTCACAAGGATCATGGGCATGACACGGATGAGTGTTTCGATTTGAAGCAGCAGGTAGAAAACCTTATCAGGCAGGGAAAACTGAGGAACTTCCTTGGACGAGCCCAGAAAGACGAGAAGTTGAAAGGAAAGCTGGAAGAGGCGCCTCGACCACCGTTGGGAGAAATAAGAACAATCTTTGGAGGAACCTCGGCAGGACAGACTTCCAGGTCACGGAAGACATACCTAAAGGTAGTGCAGAACGTCCAACTCTCAAGACGACCTGTCAGGACGAGGGAAGCTGAGGAACAATCTATTACCTTCATAGACGAAGACGCTGCGAGACTTCACCACCCCCATGACGACGCGATCGTTATTAGCCTGCTTATCGCGGATTATACGACCAGAAGGGTGCTAGTTGACAACGGCAGCTCAGCGAACATCCTGTATTACCCCGCCTTCCAGCAAATGAACCTCGGACAAGACTTACTCCGCCCAGTGAACTCACCCTTGGTAGGGTTTGGAGGGATGAAGGTACAACCAGTGGGGAGTTACGCTGCCTGTGGTGGTGGGGACGCATCCACAGCAAATAACCAAAGAAATAAATTTCCTCGTAGTGGATTGTTCGTCGTCGTATAATGCTATCATTGGAAGGCCAACTCTGAACAGTTGGAAGGCAGTAACGTCCACTTACCACCTGTCAGTAAAGTTCCCTACAAAACACGGTGTGGGGCAAGTGCAAGGAGATCAGCTAGCAGCGAGAGAATGCTACCTAGCCATGCTAAACATGGACGAGGCAGCTCAGACGATGAACATAGAGGAAAGGAGAGTTGTTGCAGAGCCTACCGAAGAACTTGAGGACATTCCTTTGGACGAGAGTGACCCCAAAAAATTTACGAGAATAGGAACAAGCATGAGAGATGAAACAAAGCAAGACCTCGTTCACTTCTTACAGAAGAGTGTTGATGTGTTTGCATGGAGCCATAAAGACATGCCGGGAATTGATCCGAGTGTCATCACACATCGGTTGAATGTATGCCCATCCTACAAGCCAGTCCGACAGAAAAAAAGGGTTTTTGCTCCAGAACGGGATAAGGCTATTAAAGAAGTCTTGAAGTTGAAGACGGCGCAGTTTATTCGGGAAGTCTATTATCCAGAGTGGCTGGCCAACGTGGTGATGGTTAGGAAGGCAAATGGCAAATGGAGAATGTGTGTGAACTTTACTAATTTGAATAAAGCATGCCCCAAGGACAGCTACCCCTTGCCACGCATCGATCAACTGGTGGATTCAACAGCTGGTCATCAGCTGTTAAGCTTTATGGACGCTTTCTCGGGCTATAACCAAATACAGATGGACGAGGCAAACCAGGAAAAAACGTCCTTTGTAACGAGCCAGGGGCTGTTTTGTTATAAGGTGATGCCCTTCGGTTTAAAGAACGCAGGGGCAACTTACCAGAGGCTGGTTAATCAGATGTTTCAGTTGCAAATAGGACGAAATGTGAAGGTTTATGTAGACGATATGCTAGTGAAAAGTTTGGACGAGAAGAACCACTTGGATGATCTCCAAGAAACCTTCAATACACTCAGGCAGTACAATATGAAGCTAAATCCAAGCAAGTGCGCTTTCGAAGTTTCGTTAGGAAAATTTCTTGGATTCATGGTTTCGCATAGAGGGATCGAAGCGAACCCCAACAAAATCCAGGCCATCATTGATATGAAACCGCCAGGGAATATCAAAGAAGTCCAATCACTCACTGGACGAGTTGCTGCACTAAACAGGTTTGTCTCCAAGGCAACTGACAAGTGTTTACCGTTTTTCAGGGTTCTTAAAAAAGCTTTTGAGAGGACGGACGAATGTCAGAAGGCTTTCCAAGACCTCAAAAGCTACCTGACCATCGTTCCGCTGCTAAGCCCGTCCGTACCTGGTGAAGAACTATACTTGTATCTAGCAGTGTCCCCGCATGCAGTAAGTTCGGCGTTGATCAGAGAAGAAGGAAAGGTACAGAAGCCGGTCTACTATACAAGCTGAGCTCTAAGAGGAGCAGAAGGACGATATTCGATGATGAAAAAATTGGCCTTCGCTTTGATTACGGCCTCAAGGAAGTTGAGACACTATTTTCAAGTACATGTCATCAATGTCTTGACGGACCATCCCTTGAAAAAGGCAATGAACAGGTTGGAAGCAGCAGGGCAATTAGTCCAATGGGCCATTGAACTTGGGGAATTCGAAATCAAGTACCTGCCAAGAAGCGCAATAAAAGCACAAGTACTAGCAAATTTCATAGCGGAATTTACCCCTAGTATCGACCGTTTGGACGATTCGGGCAGCGTTCGAAAATGGGTCATCCATGTGGACGGATCCTCCACATTACATACAGGTGGGATAGGAGTCATTTTGAAATCCCCAGAAGGAGATGAATTGGAATACAATGTCCGCCTGCAGTATGCAGCGACCAACAACGAAGTAGAATATGAGGCTCTTCTGAAGGGAATAGAGCTGGCGAAGTCTTTGGGAGCAGAATCGTTGCTTGTCCATGGAGATTCTCAGCTGGTCATAGGTCAAGTGAATGGGACATACGAGGCAAAAGAAGAACGCATGAAAAGATATCTTAATAAGGTACGACGCCTTGTGAAAAAGTTCAAGGAGGCTTGCTTCATTCAGATACCTAGGGAAGAAAACATGAAAGCAGATACTTTAGCAAAAGAAGCCTCGGCAAGTGGACAAGTGAACGAGTTTGACGAAGTACAATACATGCCGAGCATAGATCTGCCAGAAGTACAGCAGATAGAGGGTGAAGACAATTGGATGACGCCGATATTGGCTTACCTAAAAGACGGGAGGCTACCGGAGGAGAAGGACGAGGCCAGGAAACTAAGAATCAAGTCGGCCAGGTACGTCCTCATAAATGATGTGTTGTACAAAAGAGGTTTTTCCCAACCTTACCTGAGGTGCTTAGCTCCGGACGAAGCAAACTACGTATTGCGGGAAGTTCATGAAGGGTCCTGTGGAAACCACTCGGGGGCAAGAACACTAGTGCATAAAATCGTCCATGCAGGGTACTATTGGCCAACCATGCAAGCAGACGCAAGAGCCTATGTCAAAGTATGTGACCAGTGTCAACGATTCAGCAACGTCCCCAAGCAACCCGCAGAGTACTTAACTCCTATGATGGCCCCTTGGCCCTTCGCGCAATGGGGATTAGACATTTTGGGTCCTTTTCCACTAGGAACCAGACAGATGAAGTTCTTAGTGGTGGGTATTGACTACTTTACTAAGTGGATAGAAGCAGAACCACTAGCAAAGATCACACAGCAAAATGTTAAGAATTTCGTCTGGAAAAACATTTTATGCCGGTTTGGAGTACCTAGGGTGCTAGTATCAGACAATGGACGGCAGTTTGACAATGCGCTATTCAGAGACTTTTGCGAACACTTCAGAATTCAGAATCATTACTCTTCTCCCTCCCACCCACAAGCAAATGGCCAAGCAGAAGTAGCAAACCAATCCTTGTTGAAAATCATCAAGACTCGGCTTCACGAGGCAAAGGGTGTATGGCCAGATGAACTACCAGGCGTCCTTTGGGCTTACAGAACAACAGCGAGGACCCCCATAGGGGAAACTCCTTTCAAACTGGCTTACGGGAGCGAAGCAGTCATACCTGCAGAGGTGCACATGGCCACCCATAGAGTGATGAAATTTCAAGACGAGGATAATGAGGACCAGCTTCGTCTGAACCTTGATCTCATAAACCCTGCTCATGGAAAGCTGGGACCAAATTGGGAAGGACCTTACAGGGTTATTAACTGTAAAAGGCAAGGATCCTACTATTTGGAAGCCCTGGACGGACGGAAGCTGGAACACCCCTGGAACGTTGAACATTTGAGAAGATACTATCAATAAAAACCATGGACGAGCATCAGACGTCATGGATGTCCGAAGTAGTTTTCTAATAAAATGCTTACTACTAATGTTTTAGATGTGTACTACTTATGAACTACTTTGTGTTAAAACATTTGTAATTCCCTAAAGGCACTAGCTCTCAAGCGTGTGCCATTCCTATGGACGAATATTTACATTTTCTTAAAGCATATATGTGATGTATTTTTAAGTATATCTGAGTATGTGTGAAAATAAACTAAAGATGAGAAAAATCCTTGGACGCAAGGATGTATCGTCCATGAGCTTTCCTTAAAATCAGGATAAAGCCAGGAAAATTCGTCCAAACCAAGAGGCGAGCTGATGCATGTATCGTCCATAAGCTTTCCTTAGAACAGGATAAAGCAAAAATGAGGCACGTTCTTCCAATCAGTAGACGAATTGATGCCACAATGTGTTAACCCAACCATGGACGAGGGATAACCCAACCCGACCATGGACGAGGAAATGCACAATTTAGAGTATATCAACTAAAACAGCCAAAGTTTGGACGAGTAAAGGAAAGTTAAATTTTTAACAAGCAAAAACTGGAAACTCGTCCATAGGCAAACTCTCGTCCAACAAAAAAACAGGCGAAGAAACAATGTTGGAGTCAACACTCATAGACGAGTGAATAAAGTTTACCTTTTTTAGCTAAACATGAACAAATCCCTATGAAGGATGAGCCAAAACATTATTGGAATGCAAAACAAGTTCATCCATACAATGAGAATGAAAAATAAGTAAACATGCATTCATTGATAATAAAGGGAGGACGACTTACGCCCAAAAAACCCTTAAAAAGTGAAAGTGAACATTGTTTAAAAAGCCGTCCTAAAGCTGTGGACGAAGAAAATGTACTTAATTACATCCAAAGATCTTGAACAATAGATCAAATAAAAACAAGAATACAAAGAAAAGCTAAGTCTTCATAGGGAAGGATCAGCACTAGGGTCGTCTTGAGCAGGCTGAGTGGTGGCATCGTCTTCAATGTTAATATCTTCTGAGCTCGTCTAAAGAAGAGAACTTGAAGCAGCACCACCGAGGTTGAGCTTGATAGAACTGAAGTCAAGGTCAGGGAACTTCTCCGCAGCGTCCATCCTAAAGTCCTCGAACCCGACTGCATAGTTTGTATCCAAAGAATCAGTGTACTCTTTGGACGCTTTGAACTCTGCAACCGCGTCCCCCTTAGCCTTTTCAAGAAGAGCACTTAGCTCGTCATTCCTCTTTTGGAGATGATCAAAACGAGTGTCCTTCTCTATGACATCAGCCTTCAGCTCCTCCACGAGGTTCTGCAACTCTTTCACCTCGTCCTTGGCCTTGCCCGCCACTTCAGCCCATCTTTTGCTCTCGTCCTTAACTTCTTGCACTCTCCTCTCCAGCAGGATCCTCGTCTTGTCCAGCTCCGTCGCTTGTCTGGACGCGGCAATGAACTTGGACATTGCCTACACAAATTTAATTTTTAGACAAGGCATAAATAAATATTGGAAAGACAAGACCAAAAATAAGGACGACATAAAAATTTTGTTTACCTTGAAAAGGTCATGAACACCCGAGTGCTCAAAATCCTTCAAGGACATGTTGTAGCACGCTGCCACGTCCTGATCAGTCACCACCCTCTCAAACCTCTCCCAGGCTAAGTCCTCATCTGCAAGAAGATTCAGAGGGACTTGGCTAGAGAGTTGGGGTGAGACGGGCGCTTGAGCTGTGGACGGAGCATGCACTGATGGAGGATCGAACTCGTCGTCAACATCATGGACATGGACGGGAGTTTGCTGGACGGAGGGCACAGGGCCAGGATGGACGACCCCAGTCTTGGACGGTCTATGCTTGACCCTCTTCTCTTTGCGTCGACTTGGGAGTTTTCCCAAATCAACCCCCTTGGACAAAGCCTTTCTTTTGTCACCAGCTGATGGACGAGGTTGGGATTGAACTCCCTGCCCAGCCACCTCGTCCACCACTTCCTTACCTTTATTCTGGTTCAATTTAGCCATTCCTATGAACATGGACGAGGATGATTTACAAAAAAAAAAAAACAACAAAACAAGAACAAAAAAAACAAAACAAACACTTACGTCTACGGACAGTAAGTTCGTGAGCAACGGCTTCAACAGATGGCTCAAGACCTAGACCCCAAGCTGCAAGGCGTCTCAAGCTCACTAGAGAGTGGAACGTCCTGTCAGTATACAGACGAGCCTTTTGAACTCTTTCAATATAGAACTTGCTCAAGTGAGGTCGTCTAAAACCTGTAAAAAAAAAAACAAAAAAAAAAAACAAAAGAAAAAAGCGTTAGACGAGAACAAACAAACCAAATATACATAACATCTTAGGACAGACGACCTCATACCTTCAGGACGAAGGTTGCCTAGTTCTCCTGTGTAGGGACCAAGTGGATCCTTATCAACTTCACTTGGCTTCCCAGCCCAGGGTCCAGAGACGAAGAAAAACTCCGTCTTCCAGTTCCTGTCTGAGGTGACCAAGGACTTGATCAATCTGTAATCTGCCCCTCTAGCTGTGAATTGATAGAAGCCAGGGGATTGATTGATCTCAGAGGGTTTGTAGCAATAGAGGAACTCGTCCACAGTAAGAGGACGATCCCCTCCAAAGACCTCCCTCCATAAGACTTGCATAGAGACAATTAGTCTCCATGCATTGGGATTGAGTTGGCAGATGGCCAAGCCTAGCCTAGAAAGCAACTCCTTAGCGAAGGCATTAAGAGGCAACCTCAAACCCCCCAAGAGGTAAGCCTTATAAATACCAACTCCAAAGTGGGGTTGGCAACACCATTCCCCACGGACGGGTAACCTAAGGTTTAAATTCTCAGGAATTTGGTACCAAGTCTTCAAAGACTCTAACCTTTTGTCATCTGTCCTAGACGGGACATTCAAAGCACAACTATAGACGATCTCCTCGTCGTCCTGAGCTGTAGACGAGGGAGCACTCGTGCCAACCCTCGACCCAGACGCAGTTCTCATCCTAAACTCTTCTTGGAGAACCTCCAGAGGAACCCCAGGAACCCCAGACGTGTACTCGTCTGAGGTATTCCCCCCACTACTACTATTACTACCACTACTACTGTCACTTGACCCACTAAAGCTACTGGGTTCATGAAACTCGTCTATGGCTTTCTCAAGGCTATTACTAGACGAGGAGAGGACAATTTCAGTCATTTTTTGGAAACTTGAAACCTAAGGACAAGAATAAGGAGAATACCTAGATCTAAATGGTTGCTATGGACGCGGGAAACTTCTAGACGAGGCGCTAGGACGAGGAGTGTCAGGGAAGAAAAATTTCAGAAATGAGGGGGGTAGCTCAGGAATTCCACTATTTATAGGCGAAGACTTTAGTACCTGAAATGTCACAACCAACCATGAGCTGACACGTGGCACACTCCTCGAAAAATGAATCGACGTGAATCTTCACTACTAAAACCGTGACACGTGGCGAGTTTGAACGTGGATATAAACACAAGCGTCCAAGGAACAACACCATACAACATTTGCCTAGACGACCCACGGACAGGGGGCAACTGATAGTGTCCTAAAAATTATCCAACTCTATGCTCGTCCGTAGGGGTCGTCCAAAGAAAAGGGGTAATGCCTCGACCCAGGAAGCTCGTCCATGTCAGGGTCGTCCGTCCAGGAAGGCCCTTGGACGGCCTACGTTGACTACATACATCATCACTACATACCATCCCTAGACGAGGCTCGTACACTTGTCTTAGGACATATGCAAAACCAAAGACATTGCCACGAAACCACCTCCTATGACCGTTGCGGAACGTACGGCTTAATAAAATAACCTCCACAGCAGTTATGGAGGTTACTTCCGAATCTTCCGACATCCTCCAATCTAGGAGCAGTTATTAAATGAATAACCGTTCCTGGCCTGCGTTATATAAGAAGAACAATCGCCAAACGAAGAGGTACGGAAATCATTATTCCAAGTTTCTGGGAATTCTAAAAGTCCAAAGATACTGACTTTGTCATCGGAGGGTTTCTGGCCGGTCCTCCCCGGTCGCCTCTGATATTTTATTCGTCTTTTCAGGTTTTTAATCAAACCATCTTGTTGCCATCAAGTATACGAAGCATCCAGCCTACTGATTTTGTTGTGCATCATCAAAATTTTGATGAGATCATTTTTCCTAAAAATCCTATTAAAATTTTAGAATAAAGATAAAGATTTTTTAGAATTTAACTCTATCATGGACTCTTTAAAATCTTATCACCACATCATCAAATAAATAACTTAGGGTATAAGTATACTAAATTTAATAATTCAATGATATATTTTTTTTTTTAATTGCTCCCTCCTTCCTGCTCGTGTTCGGCTCCTTGCCCTTTAAAATAGGCCACAACTATCTGTAATGCCAAAAGATCTAATTTTTAAATCCACTTAAAACTCATAACACAGAATTATCTGTACTGGCAAAAAAAAAAAAAAAAAAGACACCGAATATGCTCCAATTTATTTGCCAACCCACATTCCTTCTATTCTTCAAAAAAAAAAAATACTCACTTAAAATTCAAACATTGCCAAAAGATAATAAAACAGTCAATCTACCAGCCAACCAACGTTTGATATGTTAATTATTAAAAAAAAAATATTAAAACAACAACACACTTTTGATAAGTCTCCCACTGCAAAACAAAAACTTCAAAATAACATAGCCAAGCACTACATGTGTATAACCTCCTACTTCTAGCCAAAAATTACATTAACAAAAGTGAGCAGTAGGGGCAGAACCAAGGACAAAACATCCAGCACAATTTTTAACTTTATTTGTAAGAATAACAGAGTTTTTATCTGGGGGATTTTTCAAGCCACGGAAATCGATACTGGGTTGGCAGTAATTGCAAATTATCTCTAAACTCAAAGTTTTATAGGAAACAGCACTTTTACCTGGACCTTCCAAAAGGGTACTTCAAATATCTCAATTTAATGCTCCGATTGCAAGTGGTGGTTACATTGAACGTGAAAAGAAACTGAAAAAAGAAAAAAAAATATTAAAAAATATTAAGACAACAACACACTTTTGATAAGTCTCCCACTGCAAAACAAAAGCTTCAAACTAACATAGCCAAGCACTACATGTGTATAACCTCCTACTTCTAGCCGAAAATTACATTAACAAAAGTGAGCAGTAGGGGCAGAACCAAGGACAAAACATCCAGCAAAATTTTTAACTTTATTTGTAAGAATAACAGAGTTTTTATCTGGGGGATTTTTCAAGCCACGGAAATCGATACTGGGTTGGCAGTAATTGCAAATTATCTCTAAACTCAAAGTTTTATAGGAAATAGCACTTTTACCTGGACCTTCCAAAAGGGTACTTCAAATATCTCAATTTAATGCTCCAATTGCAAGTGGTGGTTACATTGAACATGAAAAGAAATTGAAAAAAGAAAAAAAAAAAAAAAAAGAGTTAATGTGATAAATATAAAAAAAGAAAAGAAAGTAGAACTCAAAGAAAGCCAATCATAAATCATAAATAAAAGAAAAGAAAAGAAAACAAAGAAGAACTTATAAAAGATAGAACCTGAAAATTTGTTAGAGCCTCTGACAATAAATCTCTTCACTTTAATTTAAAGAAAAAGAAAGGAGGATGTAAAGCTAAACTAAATGTCTTCAATATGAAGAAGAATGAGAGATAGAAAGTGAAATAGAAACTGCAAAGCGTACGTGAGTTTGTGGGTTTTAAAGTGTAGGAGCTTTAATTTACATATTTATCCCTGCTAGTTGAAAACTTTTAAGTGGGTATGATGAGGATATTTTGGACATAAAAAATGAGGAATCCAAACAGGGGAAGTCCCTTAAATAGTAGTATAGATAACTAATCATCAACTTCCTTCAACTTCTCCTTAAAATTCGCAGCAGCATCCACGTTAGAATTTATCCTAACTTCTGTTAACTTCCTCTCTAACTGCCTAACATCAGATTCAACCAACACCAGATTCACACCAGCCACCTTCGAGGAGGAGCTCTTGTCACCCCCCACCTTATGACCTTTCAGCGAAACATTAACCAATTGATTAGAAACAGATGAAGAAATCATAGGCTGCTCTGTTCTCAATACAACAGAACTCACCTCAAACTTTTTAGAAAAAGATTCACCAAACCTCTTCACCTCCACATAAAGATTTTCTAGATGGATAGATTTTCTAGATGGATTAAATTGCATAGCACAAATCCACTCACCAAATTGTTGATCCTCCATCTTCAAAGTCCTTTTACTCTTTAACCATATAGGGTAATCTTTATCATCATGAGTCACCCGCCCACACCAATAGCAAATATTAGAGAGCCTTTCAACTTTCATACTTAAAAGAAATCCACCCTTCAGAATTATCATCAAAGGAGATTGCTCTTCCTTGGCATAGAGGCTGGGATGTATCAATAGCCACTCAAACTCTCATAAAGTTACCATGAACCGTATCCAAAGTATCTTCACTTCTTCGAACCTCTCCTAAAGAATTACCAATATCCACAGCAATCTCAGGAGTTAACAAACTAAACGGCAGATTATGTATTTGAACCCAAAACATTGATGTTGTAAAATCAATCTCCTCCATAGTAGACATCCCATCATATTTTTTAAGAATGACAAGATGTCTATCAAAAGACCATGGTTCACCATTGAGGACCTTATCCACATCCGCTTCAAGTTCAAAAACAAACAATAGATGGTTATCTCCTGCCTCTTTAATACATAAATTTTGAGTTGTACGCCAGAGAGGCCTAAAAGTCTTTGCGACAACATCTACATTAACATTTCTCTTAGTGAGAAACTTTGCTGCCAACACATATTCTTGAACCTATTTACTTCTAGAGATGGTCAACTTCTTACCCTCCTTATGTGAGAGAGAAAGTTTAGCCCAACGATTAGCCAAAGCATCCATAAAAAGCAAACAAAATTCCAAATACCAACCAAAGAACTTAGAGAACTTTTTACATACACCTAGTATACAATACACTTGGTATTCAATACAACACAGCACAATGAACACAATTATTGAGAAAAAGAGATAGAGAAGAGGTTTCCAGAATGTATTGTATGTGGGAATTGGGACTTTAATTATATCACAAACAAAACTCAGTTCCACCTTTTCCACCACAATTGCATTACCCCATACAAAATAAAATCAAAATACATAGAAAGGAAAACTAGAACCCTTAGAATAGATAGGACCACTGAAAGCACAAAGAAAAACAAGGAATTTGACACTATTTTGGAAAACAACCCATCTTTCCCTAGTAGAAAGGAAACTTGCTACTATAGTGTGGAGAGAGTTGAGAGAAACCAACTTTAACCACCTGAGAACTTTAAATTTTTTTTTGGGATGTATTTGGTTGGGTGGAGAGAAAGAAAAATAAATTATAGGGCTTAGGTGTTTTTCTCCAGACTTACCAAAAAGTTTTATTTCCAAAATAAAGAGAAAATTGAAAAGTGATTGGGCATCATTTTTGGATGAAAATGCCCATGTGTAAACGAAAATGCTTATATGCAATTGCACATGGACTTCATCCACATTACTTTTCTTCACACTTTTTTTTTTTCTTTTTTTCCTCCTGGATGTTGCCTGCCTTTTTTATTTTTTATTTAATTTACTAGGCAGGTGTTGCTTGCCTTTTTTTTTTTTTTTTTTTTTTTTTTTTGCTTTTGCTGTCTTTTGTGTTTTTGTTTTGTTTGGTTTTTTTTTTTTTATGTTTAGATGTTTTTTTTATGGACATGATTTTTTTTTAATAAATTTAGGTGATTTTTTTTTTGTTTATCACTTTTTTTGTTTTAATTGGGCATCATTTTTTAATAAGAGTATATGCGTAAATTTATACAAATTCACTTTTTTCATCCCTCCGTTTTTCCACTCTCAACCAAACAAAAATGAGGAAAATTAAAATATTTTCTATCCTCCAAATTTTCCATCCTCTCACTATTTTCTATTCTCTTACTTTTTCACCCCTCCAATCAAACGAACCCTCTCTGTCACTCCCTCTGCCTCTTCTCTTCCCATAGATTTCTCTCTCTATTTGTCTATCTTCTCTCTTTTCTCCTTGTTTTTCTATTCTCTGTAAAAATGTTTTTTGATAATTTTTTTTTCTCACAAATTGGTCAACAACTCCTTGAAAAGGCATTCATCCCTTTCTACCAAAATCCCAATTTTATTAGATAATCGGTGTTCTTGTTTGGTGGTTTTTTCTTCAACAAATTAATATATTGTGTGCAAAGGTTTTGTTAGTGGTTTTTGAGGGTTTAGTTTAGTTCAACTCTCTAGTGTTTATTTAATTTCTATTTGTACATGTTGGCTGTGTTTGCTGCTGTATTATATTAATATTTGGCTGTGTATGGGATAATATTTCTGTAACAACAAATTATTATCGTCAAAATATATTGACTAGGATGTTGCTATATGTGAGAAGCTGCCACCAAAATATTAGGATTAGCTCATACTGATTAGGATTAGCTGGTATTTTTCAATGACGTTCCTAATCAATATATAGACAAAATATAGATTTTAGGATTAGCTGCCACCAAAAATACTAGCAACATCCTAATCAATATATTAGCTATACGTGAGAAGCTGTCAAATTGTATTTGGGATGATCTTTGTTCCTATCATTTATGTACACAATATAGCTTTTAATTATGTTTTTTGATCCATGTATGCATGACAGGCATATATAAGCTTGATTTCTTGTTCCGAAGGCCCTAGAACCATCTAATAAAATTTGGTCATATATATATATATATATATATATATATATAGTATGTTACCATCCATATCTATTTGTGAAAATTTTAGTTTGAAAACCAGATTCATACTCTTTTTTTTTTAATGTTGATTACATTAGTTGGGTTTGCATAAATTTCATATTATAAATGTTTTAAATTATACAATAAATGTTACAAAAAATTTGTACATGCCTAACAAAAAAAACATTCTCGAGCTCATTTTCAAGGTTGTTACCAAACACCAAAAAATGAGATAGTTTTCCAAAAAAAAAATATTTTCTAAAAAATGATCAATTTTTTAGAAAATGTTAATGTTGAAACAAACAGAGCGTTTAACCTTTTCCAATGGCTTTCTAATATTTGTATATCTTTTTTTATTGGATTTCCATTTTTTTTTTTTTTTTTTTTGTTCCTGCTTCATTGTTTCAGCCCCTGAAGACCGAAGTCTACCACCGTCCCTGGACTAGAAAAAGGGATCCGAACTGTAATCCATCTAACCGTATCATAGACATTATCACACAGGCTTCTACAGTTGTGATTGTAGTTGCCTATGATGTTCAAGGAGGGAGTTTAGGTCCAATGAAGGTGGCAAAAGGACTCACCAAAAAGAAAACACACAAGGGGGCAAAAGGAGGCAGAGGAAGAGAGAGAAGCGTAAGTGGAGGTCGAGATGGAAAGGCTATCCGAGTCATCAATAAGGACTGTGACCCAACTCCACATATCCAGAAAACAGGTGGGCCCCAAGTTGCGTTCCATTTCTCACAAGCCAATGGCGGTGTTGAAGGACAAGACGAAAGTTAGGATGGATTGGAGAGGGAAAAAGGAAGTAAAGGGAGAGACGGAGGAAGCATGGGGGGAGGTCATGAAGAGGAGGTGGTCCCATACATCAAAAGGGACTATCATCAAACCCTACACATTGGAAGAAACAGGAGCCCCGAAGTTAGGTTTGGTGTCGCACAAGCCAGTGGCAGTGTTGAAAGGCGAGGTGGAAGTCTAGATGAACTGAAGTGGGAAAGTGGAAGCGAAAGCACTTGTGGAGGTCGAGATCAAGAGAGAGGCAAGTCAGATAGAGGTGAATGTCAAGATGTAAAAGGAGAGGGGAGCTGGTCAGTTGAAAGTGAATGTCGAGATACAGAAGGAGAGGGGAGCAAATCAACGGCAAATCAAGATCGAGATGGAAGAGGCGAGGGAAGCTTATCAGGTGAGAGTCAAGGTCAAGATAGAGGAGAGGGAAGTGCATCAGGAGAAAATCAAGGTGGAGATTGAAATGCAGAGGGGAGTGGATCAAGCAATGACAAAGACGAACGCGAACGCCAACGTAGAGTCAGGGGTGACATAGAACACGGAAGACAAGAAAGTAACCAGGAAGAGATCGACTTCTCTAGAATACTAGAGACATTCATGGCTGTAATTGGCGCAATAACAATTGCTGCTGTTGACTTTCATGGTAGTGGAGCTATTTCTTCCACGATTCTAGGCCTCCTTATTGCTATAAATGTATTTGGTTTCCTCTGTTGCATGACTTCTATGTTGCACAGGCATAAGAAACAAAGGGCTGCGCGCATCTTTGGAACCATAGGGCCTACTGCTGGCGGCTTAGGGTTGTTATTACTAGTATCTGTACCTTTTTCTAGCTATTATCATTGGATGATACTTGGCCTTGGATCGCTTGCTATATATGTCATCTCTGTCTTCGCCTTTTTGCCCTGAACAAAAGATTGGGCAAAATAATGTACATGCTCTTTTAAAAAAAAAAAAAAAAAAACTGCAGTTAATGCTCTTTACTTGATCAATACTGATATTTTTTCCCCATAATGAATTAGGACTATCCTGTGGGGATTCAGAAACCACACCGACTAATAGACTCTAGAATCGGGTGGTACTGCTGTTACAAATTTTCTTTAGTGATATGATATGGTTATGCTGTGCTTGTTTTCCAGTTTTTTATTTTATTTTTTAAGTTATTTAAAATTTTAAAGTTAGAAATTTATTGATAACTTGTTTAAAAGTCACAGTTACATCAGCTGCTAAAAAAGCAGCTAAAAATTCAGGGCAACCTTTTGCTTGAATTGCCAACATATTAGAGACTAGTAGACTACATTACCACTACTAGCAACCAACATATTAGAGACTAGTAGACTACATTACCACTACTAGCAAGCAACATATAGAAATTGGGGAACATGGCTTTCTAGCAACAACATTTGAATATCCTTTATTAGATGGCCAAACGGAGCGTTTGAAAAACATCCTTGTTATAAGGCTCTAATGGCATCACCTCAAAAATATAAATCCTATTCTCTTATGAGAATATAGTCGCCTAAATTACTCCTGAAAGAAGAGTCCAGGACGCCTTGAACTCATGGGATTTTAGAACACCTGCATGCTATAACAGCACCCTCAGCATCCAAGCATTATTAAGTTATTAACAGTAGAACCAACTGGTGTAGACTGTGGTCTCATCTTTCGGTTCAAAACTACTCGAAATTCCTCTAACAAATGCAGACTAGATGCCGCCACATTTGACGGAGATTAAAGAGTACCAACATGAACAAGTATTTCGTTGATACCAAACATTCCATTTTGTAACAGCTTAACAATTCTAAAGCATGCCGATCCTACTTTCCCATTAAAACCGTGAAAAAAAAAAAAAAAAAAAAAAAAACATAAAATCCAACTATTCCCTTTGACATTTTTGTTTTCAACTCAATTAAGGGGAAAAAAAAATTAAGCTGCAATCCTTACTAATTAGAGTCTTCTACAAAATAATAGTTGCTGCAATTTGGCTGATGTGCAATAGTTAAAATATGGCAAGAGTGATCAAGTTGGTGTACAGGTGTACAAAGCATGGAAATGTTAAAAGTAAGAGTTGCCCCTGAAGAAAGATTGAAACAAGAGGGTATCCTTCGTTCCAAAGCTCCAAAACCTAATAAAGCTGTTTGAACAATAAGTTAATTTTAGTTTTTACAGGTGCTTGCAGGTTATTTGAGACGAACCTTACACAACTGATGCTACCTTGAGATGGTTCTCAAGACTTTGTTACTAGCTTGAAGTACTATTTGACCTCAAAGACTAGGGTCTGGAGTCCGGAAACATCTAACTTAATAAGACCTTTTAATGCACAAGTTAGCAATTAAAGGGAATGAGAAATGCTAAGTGACTAAGTTCTTAAAATGACTAGGCTAAATTAAATGTCTAGTTGACTAAGACAAGTTGCATCATTTCAAAATCAAAGAGCTCGAAAACAAGTCTTCTCGATTGGAATTGTACTAAAGCAGATCATCTCGATTAAAGGGAAATCACAAAAATTCAGTTGATTCAATCATAATGGCACTAAATTGTATTGAAATGGACATTCATATAGATCAAATTACCCCAAACATGTATAAATTGCAATAAACTTTAAAACATTCACAAATACAATTACTTAGACATAAACTCACAAGCATACGATGAAGATCTCCTTACATGCCTAAAAAGACTAAGAGACTAGTCCATATTCTATGGTCGTTGTTATGTGCTTTGAACAAATTCTCTGGCTTGTTCGTTTGGCTTGCTGTTCTTTTCTTTATTAATATATTGAGGCCTCTATTTATACATTGAGTACATGCCAATTATAATGTCTCTAACGCCACATGTACATTGCAGCTTAATCATTGTGCCATGTTTCCCACGCTGGTTATTGCTTAGTAACCCTTATAATCTTCCACGATTTTTAATATGTAACCGTTGTAATAACTGCACATGACGTCACACGAACCTGATTTTGTAGCGTGCCTTTCACGTGCTAGCTTATAACTGCAAGTTCAGGCTTGCTCTTCTGGGTTTTATTCCTTGGGCCTTCAATCATAATTCCAAAGGCTCAGCCCAATACTCACAAAAAATTAATATTTGGTCCAACAAAAGCCCATAAATAGCTTAAGTAAGTTAATGTGTACTGTTTCTGTTTTTTCTTTCTGAATTTTTGAGTAATAATTCATTGAAGCTGAAATGAAACAGACAAATCGGGACGTATGATGATTTTGATGATGATGCAATAGACGTGGGGGATACTAGATTCAGTAAATGGTCATGCAAGTTCATTGAGCACAAGTAAACTTTCCCAAATTGTTTATGCTAACCCTAAGAAGCCCAAGGTCTAAAACTTGATTGGACCTAAGCTTCTTTGTTTGTGAGTTTATATGGGCATTAATTTCATATTCAATTAACAGTAGCTCGCATATGAAAGGAAGCCATCAAAATCAATACTGCGGATCTTTTCATTACACCAGTTTGGTACTCAGGCTACTCAAAGATTTTTTTTTTTTTTTTTCCTTTTAAAATTATAATATTTTGAACATAATTATCATTGTTTGGTAGTCCATGTTTGGGTATCAGAAAAAACAGAGCTTTAAAAAAAATAATTAATTAGTTAATTAATTTATTTATTTTTTTATATTGTTAGAAATTCTCAAATTTACCCCCACACCCCTACCCACCCCAAGTCTGAAATTCGAGATCTCACTCACCCTTAGGTAATTAGTACCAAGGGTGGTGCCATTAGAGCATTCACATCAGTCTACACAAATATTTATTTAAATTAATCTAAAAAAACTCTACTTTTATTAGTTTAGCTATCTATTATTTTCATACACATACATCACCTTCAATACTTTATCAACATTGAAATTTAAGGTAGCAATGATAGAGGCTAACTACATGTAATGATGAGACTATCCTTTTAAAAAACTTTAGTTAATTTAGTGAGGCTGATGCACGCTTGTTTCGATTGAGTTTAGATAAATTTTTGTTGAAATATTAAATTGGTAAGACTCAAGTGAATGCTTTTAGACCATTAAAGTTATTAGGAGCCCAATACTAACATTTCATGGTTCCTTTCAACTGTTGCACGAGGTTAGGCGTAGAGTGCAGTGAAAGTCTAAT
Organism: Lithocarpus polystachyus; assembly: GCA_033629205.1. Lineage (NCBI taxonomy): Eukaryota > Viridiplantae > Streptophyta > Magnoliopsida > Fagales > Fagaceae > Lithocarpus > Lithocarpus polystachyus. The sequence continues at coordinate 57,260,938 of CM066171.1, forward strand.
CATACATTTTTGCTTCAGGATTTATGTTATGATGGGAAAAAATAATTAATTGGCGCATGTTGCAACAATTATTTGCCATTCTTAACTTTTAAGATTTTCTTTGTAGAACCCAAACTTTTAAGCTTTGCCATTGTTTACAAATTACAACATTAAAAATTTTCTTTCCGCATTTTTGAGCAGGAATGTACATTGTAATTTGGAAAACATGTCTTTGCCTTGAATGTTCTACTCAAATAAAATATGACTCTTTTTGCCTAATATCTCAAACGATTCAAACAGCAGTCATTTCTTCCTTACTGCAGGCTGTAAATCAACAAGGCCATTTATGAGTACTATTATACAAACCAAGCTCAAACATGATATTGTGTTCTATTTGTCTATTTATCTGCTGTAGTAGTGCTCTAAATTTTGTGGATGATTTGATAATTGATTTATGTACCATGGCCTAGGGATTCTAGATCTATTGAATTTTAGGTTGTAATCTGAAGGAGAAACTCTTGAATGTGTTTTGCGAAGAGGAGATTCTCCACTTTTTGATAAAATATTCTAGTAGTTATAAAAAAGAAAAAAAAAATACTCAACTTAGGGAAACCATATGGCTGGTTGATTTATTTTTTTTAAGCTTTATTTCTGCACACTTTTTGGACTGTGCGTCATCAAGCTACTTGTTATCTGCCCTTCTCTGTTCTATTTCCCATGCACTTGGATTTGTTTGTTTTAATAAAAAAAGAGTTTACTTGTTCTTCTTGAGCGAAATGTTCCATTCCAACCCCCCTCATTTTTTCAAATACCTAAAGATCATGCATGAAGATAAAGGCAGGCAGCATATATATCAAAGCATATTTAGGGCATGAGCATTTGCTTTTCCTTAATGTCTGGTGCTTATTCTGAACAGAACAACTGTAACAGTACTTACATTTAAAAGAATGTTTGTTATCACGTTCTGCTTCTATTTAGCTCTGCATGATATATATCTATGGATGGACTTTTTCTTTAATGTCTGGTCCTGATTCTGTACAGTTAACAACTAGAGGCAGAACTTACATTTAACAATTAACAGAATGTGTTATCGTATATTAAGCTACAGATGATCGGTATTTGTGGTTGTTGATTAAGAGCCCCTCCATCCACATACAATTTCTGTTTGACTGTTTCTATTGAGCTCCTCATCGTGCCCTCAGCTCAATGTTGTTTGCAATGTTTGAGCTACTGCTCTGTTACTCTTCTTGGCTTCCATGTATCATTTGAGAACCATCTGGGTCTTACGAAACTTCCTACTTTTGGTCTTTATAAGTCTTTTCTTGGTTTTAATGTTTAAAAGACACATCTTGATTTTTAACGTTGTTCTTTTTGATTCTTCGATTTGTTGTATTGTATTTGGTTTCCAATTTGTTCGATAAAGTTGCTGATTGAAGGGAAATGATGGAATCAGGTGGCCTTCTCTACCTGATTGAGGAGAAGGGTAGTTTTTTATGAGCGGAGACAAAGGGTCACTACCACATTTCTTCAACTCTGAAGACTGAAGGCCTTCCTCCTCCTCTCATTGCTTCCTCCAGCTGTGTTATAAGCAGTATCATTGCAATCCACATGGTCAGCTTATCAATGAAAGCCGTTTGGATATAAAAAGCTGAAGTGGGTTGTGGTGGAGAAGATCGAAATGGGATTTAGATTATGTTTTGTATCAAATGTTAGAAAAAATATAATGACTCAGATCAACAAGCATTAACATTCAAATATTCTAATCTTTTGTAAGCCAAAAAAACATACATTAAGCATCTCATATCTTTTTTCTTATGTATAATGAAAATTTTTATTACTAATAAAAGAGACCCTCAGTACACAAGAAATATACTAAGAGAGCAACAACATCAAGAACAGGAACAGCTATGAATGCAAGCAAACAAAGTAGAAGAGCAACGGTTGAGTAACACAGCCATCCGCTCATACAAAGCGTGTGAAAGGAACAGCTTCAAAGAGAAACCTATTATCAAACCCCTGCAGATACAACATATAATCAACATAGAACAAAACAAAATATAAGTCCCCCTAAAAGGAATAATTCAGAGCTATATCAATCCATATACAGGCACGCACCATCTAAATCATTCTTATGAGCATATATAAAGCAGTAATAGGTAGATTAGGATCAAAATAATACTTATTTTTTGGTTTTTCCTGTATTAAGTCCCTCCCCCCTCTCGTCTTCCGTTTTCATTTGTTTCGCACCCTCCGCGCGCCGCACCTTCTCATTGTTGCCGCCGCCCAATCTCTCCTTCATTCGGCAAATCACCACCACCGCCATCCACAGCCACCGCTCTACACATTACCAACCTCCTTTCATCCCTTGCTTCCGACGAACTCTATTATTTCTAACCATAAAACTCTCTCTCTCTCTCTCTCTCTCTCTCTCTCTCTCTCTGCGCCACCTATCACTTCAGGTAATACTTTTCTTCTATCATATCACCTTGTTTTTAATGACCACTCTAAGCTATGTAAATAAATAGAACTAGAAATTTATGATATAGGGGTTTTGTTAATGTTATTTTAGTAATTTTACTTCTTTGAATCACGCAACCGTGGTGTTGCCTCCGATGCCATGGACGATGAACTTGATGCCTGTAAGCAAAGCTCATTCTCTGTTTTTTTTTTTTTTTCGTGTAATTATTAAACAAAGACTTGAACTTGGAGATGGAATTTGAGATTCTGTATTCATTGTTTTTGTGCTGCTGCTCACAATTTGGATGTTGTGGAATCGATGATTCACTTATTTTTATTTTTGTATTGGTAGTATTCTTAGTTGAGAAAGAGAGAGAAAAAAGTTGATGGGTTTAGAATAATTTGTGCAGTTAGCATTTTATTTATAAATTTGGCTTAAACACACTGAAGCTTAGGTCACAAGCAACATTAGTATATGAAGTTTAAAGTGATTGCATTTAGTCCCTGGCCAAACTAAAAATGATACACCATCACTTCATAGTAATTAAAATCGATTAATTTATGTCTTTTCCAGAACTAAAAGCGATCACTTTCAGTTTTTTGGGTACTAAATGTGATCTCTTTAAACTTCAAGGACTAAAATTGCTCAAAGGTTTAAGTTTAGAGACAAACAATATTTTTTGGCCTATATTTTTTCATTGTGACTGAGAGCATTTTAGTACACTGAGCTTGATGCTCTTTTTTTTTAAGCTCTCTGATTTATTGTTTTTCTGTTGTTTACTGTTTCAACGTTATGGAGTCAGCGACAAACTTATATTGTATTTGTACTATTGTTCTAGTTTTGGGAAAAATTGATGGGTTTTCTAATGTTTATTTGTGTTTGCAGTTCATAAGCAGAGGGATATTATCCCGTTGGATGCGAATGGTGATATTGTGGACTCAGATGATGAGATACCTGTCTTTGATTTCAATGTTTTTTTCCCTTTTATATCAAGTTGTAATAGTTGCTTTGAAATTTTAAAATAAATTCTTCCAGTTGAGAATAATGTAGGATTTACTTAGTTTTTTTTTTTTCTTTTCCAATTAAATGTTGTTACTTATATCAAAAAAAAAAACCTTTAGTTGAATAAAAATCCTTGTCATGTGTGAATTAGGATTAAAGTTACATTTTGTTGAGTTTTGTGAAAGCATATAACTGTTTTGAACATTTAAAAGATCTTGGAAAAGAATGCTAAAATGAATTGTGAACTTTATACAAATCTATCAAAACTATATGTCAAAACTCTTCGATATAATTTTTACCTATCAAAAAAAAAAAAAAAAACTTTATAGATCTCTGCTGCATAACTGAAACAAACATCTCAAGGCAGAATTCTTATTTTGCAAGTTTGTTTGATTGAGCATAAGCATGTAGCAAGCAGTGTGATTTTTGTTTGTATCTTTGTTCTTTCCCACTTGGCAATCCTAATGTTGCTTACAGGGTATGAATGATGACGAGGATGAAGATGATGAAACTGGAGATATTGCAAAAAGTAAGGAAATTGGTTTGCAATTTCTTGCATTGCATTTAATCAGTTTTGTTCTTTGAAAGTATATCTCAAGCTGTTTGTTTTGTTTTTTGTTTTCTTTTTTTGATAAAAAACAACTGCATAACTACATCTACATAAATAGAGATGCTCTAATTGAGAAAATGTGAAGTTGAATTAGAGGAAATTCTTGCTTTAACACCCCCCTCCAAAAAAAAAAAAAAAAAAAAATCACACATACATTTGTAAAAGATTTCATTAGCTAAATAAAATACCATTATTCCGTACAAGAGCCTTTAATATTGATGTAGATGTATATAATAAATATTAAACAAAAGTTTGATTGCTTCAACTGCAAAACACAAATTAGTAATACAAGAATGAACATCGTAGTAAATCAATGCTATTGCAAACCAACCCAACTCTCTATGTCATTGTGTTTCATGCATATTCCGATAACTTTCTTTTTTGGGACAAGTAAATTAATTCATTAAGAAAAAGTAATCATACATCCTACATATGCATATTCTACAAATTTACACCTGCACCAGGGTTACATATCTCCGAAGTGTAATTTAGGGTGTTTTCAATTTGGCTAATTGGTATTTGGCTATTTTGGAATTATTATGGGGCTAAGTGACCTTACGTAGCACTAGGTTCATCTCTTGCTACACTACAAATAACTTGAACTTTCTCAACATATTTTTATCTACGTTTACTAAAAATGTTGGTAGAAGCATTAATTTTCTACGGTTATACTTATTTCAACAGTTGTGATAACCGTTGAGATAAATCATATCATATCATATCATATTATCATATTATATATAATAAAAGTTGGGCTTAGACGCCGTGGTTGTGCCACATGGCTTCACCAAATTGCAAAAATTTTATTAAATTTTTAGATTTTAAGAAAAAATATATATAATTTTTACTTCTCCTATAATTTCTAAGTGGATAAAAATCATAATTTTTTTAAAAAACCAGCAATTTTAATTCCTATTATAATTTCTAAATTGATAAAATTTATAATTTAAAAGTTGGGCTTAGATGTCGTGGTTATGCCATGTGGCTTCACCAAATTACAGAAATTTTATTAAATTTTTAGATTTTAAGAAAAAAATATATATAATTTTTACTTCTCCTATAATTTCTAAGTGGATAAAAATCATATTTTCTTAAAAAAACCAGCAATTTTAATTTCTTTTATAATTTCTAAATTGATAAAATTTATAATTTTATTTTAATCCAAATTCTATCTTTATTTAAGTACAATCGTAATTCTTCATCTAAATCTTTTATTAAAAAAAACTCTTCATTTAAAAAAAAAAAAACAGCAACATGTTCACGTTTAAGTTGAAAAAAATCTTAATTAAAAAGTTTATATGATTTTAACTTCTCCTATAATTTCTAAACTGATAAAATTCATAATTTGATTATAATCCAAATTCTTCATATAAATCTTTTATTAAAAAGAAAAATCTTCATTAAAAAAAAACAACAACATGTACACGTTTAAGTTGAAACAAAATCTTAATTAAAAAAAAAGGTCAGTTGCCCCAAATTGCAAGAAATATTAAGCCTTATGTATATCACTATATCCTATTTGAATTTGACCATAATTGAAATACTAATCCACATCAAATGCCACCTCTAAAACTAATTAGATAAGTTTATCACGAAAAAAAAAAAAGCTAATTAGATAAAGCGTTTATATAAAAAATTCTAATTAAAAAGAATTACAAGGACCAACAAAGCTAATTTGATAAAGCCTAAGACACCTAAACAAAAAGCAACATGTACACGTTTAAGTTGAAAAAAAAAATCTTAATTAAAAAAAAAAGGTTGGCTGCCCCAAATTGCAAGAAATTTATAGATAAAATATATATACATATATATATATATATTAAACTCTATGTATATCACTATATCCTACTTGAATTTGATCATAATTGAAATACTAATCCACATCAAATGCCACTTCTAAAACTAATTAGATAAGTTTATCAAAAAAAGAAAAAAGAAGCTAATTACATAAAGCGTGAATATAAAAAATTCTAATTAAGATGAATTACAAGGACCAACAAAACTAATTTGATAAAGCCTAAGACACCTAAACATAAAGGAGAATAAGCATTTAAAAAAAAAAAGCAACATGTACACGTTTAAGTTGAAAAAAAAATCTTAATTAAAAAAAAAAGGTTAGCTACCCCAAATTGCAAGAAATTTATAGATAAAAAAAAAATAAATAAATAAATATTAAGCCCTATGTATATCACTATATCCTACTTGAATTTGATCATAATTGAAATACTAATCCGTATCAAATACCACTTCTTAAACTAATTAGATAAGTTTATAAAAAAAAAAAAAAGGAAGCTAATTAGATAAAACATGGATATAAAAAAATCTAATTGCAGAAATTTTTTTAGATTTTTATATTTTCAAAATATATATAATTTTTCTTCTCCTATAATTTATAAATTGATAAAAAAAAATTAATTTGATTACAATCCAAATTCTTCATCTAATCCACCTAATTCTTATTTTTCAAGAGTGTAGTGTATTATAATCTAAATTCTTCATTTAATTCATTTAATCCTTATTTTTAACATGTATTGTATTATAAAAAAAAAAAAAAAAAGCAGTTTTAACAAAACATGCAACTTACATTCAAAAATAAGTGTTTTAATGTAAAATTTTAAAAAGAGATTAAATTTGGTTGGTTTTCTTCTTTGAGAAGTAAATTTAGTTGGTTGATGCCACACAACTACAACATACAATTGTGTTTATCTAAATATTATCAACAAAGTTGTTTCTCAAATATATATATATATATATATATATATATATATATATATATATATTATCAACAAAGCCTAAAATAATAGGATAGAAAGAAAAAAAATCCAAACCATAAAATATTAAAATGTGTAGTTGTGTACATAGAAGTATAGCTAATCCCATGAATTTAAATAAAAATAAAAACCACTTTCATTGGGAGGATATACACACGGGAGGAATTAATAATAAATTTGTTATATACTTTTTTCAAATATATTTTGCTTTAATTAATTTATTTTTTGGATGAATATCAAATTTTTGGATAACAAAAAAAAAAAAAACTAATAATGTTAACAACTTGATATTTACTGTATATTAGGAAAAAAAAATTGTAATTAACGTTAACAACTTGATTTTTATGGTATTTGATTTTAAATAAATTTATTCTTTTTTTTTTTTCGGCTTATAACAACTTAATAAGGCCAAATTCATAATTTATTTCATTAATAATTTGAACATCCAAGTATCTATCATTTTTTAGGGTTATTTATTATTTGTTTTCCTCTCAAATTCAGTCCATCTTTGCTTCAAAAAATAACTTCTCAATTTATTATTATTATTATTATTATTATTATTATTATTATTATTATTATTATTATTATTATTATTATTATTCATGTTGTTTTTTATTTATTTTTTTCAGGTAGTTTTATTGAGGTTCCGAAGCACTCGATCAAAAGTTTTTCTCAAAAAAATTTCTTGAAGTTTATATTTACACATTTTGTTTTGATAGAGTGAAATTCGGTGCCTCTCCCCTCACTTTCAAAGATAAAATTTTAATTCTTACGTAAGTTTAACTACTTTTATTTTTTAATATTTAGTAATTTGGATTGTTCATAATACTTAACTATTACATTGAGGTTACCGCTTAAATATGCTTTCTGATAGTGTCCAAAAATAACTCATCTCCAAGCTCGTCCATATAGGTCGTCCAAAGTTTAAGTAAAGATGACTTAGCCCAGGAACCTCGTCCATATCAGGGTCGTCCGTCCATAAAGACTCTTGGACGACCTGCAAGGAATTCAGACAAGGTTACCACATGCGCACCCTGGACGAGGTTTATACACTTATTCCAAAACACATGCACAACCAAAGACATTGCCACGAAACCACCTCCAATGACAGTTACGGAACGTACGACCAAATAAAATAACTTCCATAGCAGTTATGGAAGTTATTTTCGAACCTTCCGACATCTTCCAATGTAGGAGAAGTTATCAAATAAATAACTGCTCACAGCATGCACTATATAAACAACGATCGCCAAATAAAAAGGTACGGAAATCATTTCCAAGTATTTGGGAGTTCTAAAAGTTAAGAGAGACACTGACTTTATCATCGGAGGGTTTTTGGCCAGTCAACCCCGGTCACCTCTGATATTTTGTTCATTTCTTCAGGTTTTTAATCAGATTATCTTTTCGAAACCCGAAGCATCCAGCCTACTGATTTTGTTGCGCATCATCAGTTGGCGCCGTTTGTGGGAACGTAAGTTTGTACTTAACAATTATTTTCCGCCGACAAAAGGCTTTATGATTCGGACAAGATCAAGGGCTACCAGCCCAGGCCACCAGGAAAGTAGGGATGCCTCCAGCAATCCCCAGTCGCTCAACAGTCTGCCTTCCAACATATGCAGTCCATGGCAGCCGCCATGGCAGAGTTAACTCGACAGAATCAAGAGTTAACTAGGGAGATGCACTTGCGGAGGCAGCGTCAAGAAAGGTTCTAAGAAGGACAAGCCTAGAGTCAAGAGGGTAAGGAGAATGTCGAGCCCGAAGGCCAGTCGAAGTGTACCGTTTCACGAAGGGTACCACACTTGGAAAAGGAAATGAACCAGATGCATAAAGCCATGGACGAAATGAAGGAGAACATGAGGAGGGCAAATCCCGTGGAAAACTTGGTTCACCGAACGGACTCCCCTTTTACGGCTTCCATCAATGGTCATCCCCTACCCGCAAAGTTCAAAATGCCTTCCTTGGACTCGTATGATGTGCCGCGTGACCCTTGTGATCATATCGCAACCTTCAAAACTACAATGCATCTCTAGGGAGTTCTAGACGAGATCATGTGTAGGACTTTTCCAACTACACTTAACGGACTGGCACGAGTATGGTTCAGCAAGATACCTCCAAATTCAGTAAGTTTATTTGAAGAACTGAGTAAATTGTTTGTCAACAATTTTATTGGAGGACAGAGGCATAAGCGTTCCTCGTCCAGTTTGTTAACAATAGAGTAAGGGAAAAATGAGAGTTTGCGGTCCTTCATTACTCGTTTCAATAAAGAAGCCCTTACTGTGGATGAGATGGATGATAAACTGCTGTTGGCAACCTTCCATAACGGGGTCAATTTCGATTTATTCATCTATAAGCTCTATGAGCAAGAGCCTCAGACCATGGTTGAACTCGTCCATTCGGCTCAAAATTTCATGAATGCGGAAGATGCAATTATAGCCAAGAAGAGGAAGAGAGCCGAAAAAAGGGAAGGAAACATCCCCCGTCACCTCGAACAGGCTCATCGTCTAAAAAAGGCTCGCACTAGGGAGAAAATGGATCAAGATAATAGAAAGCCAGTTTCCTCTTCAAGAAGAAGTCAGCACTACACGTCTCTAAATGTTCCACTTGACCAAGTGCTCATGCAGATCAAGGATGATCCATCCCTGAAATGGCCAGAAAAGATGAAGGGAGACCCCAACAAGCACAATAGGAATAAATATTGCCGTTTTCACAGAGTCCATGGGCATGACACGGACGAGTGTTTCGACTTGAAGCAGTAAATAGAAAACCTCATCAGGTAAGGAAAACTAAGAAACTTCCTTGGACGAGATCAGAAAGATGAAAAGTTGAAAGGAAAGCTGGAAGAGACGCCCCGACCCCCGCTGGGAGAAATAAGAATGATCATAGGAGGAACCTCGACAGGACAAACTTCCAGGTCACGGAAGACATACCTAAAGCTAGTGCAGAACGTCCAACTCTCAGGATGACTGATCAAGACGAGGAAAACTGAGGAACAGCCTATTACCTTCACGAACGAGGACGCTGAAAGAGTTCACCACCCCCATGACGACGCTATCGTTATTACTCTGCTTATCGCGGATTATACGACCAGAAGGGTGTTAGTTGACAATGGCAGTTCGGCGGACATCCTGTACTACTCCGCCTTCCAGCAAATGAATCTTGGATGAGACCTACTTCGTCCAGTGAACTCACCTCTGGTGGGGTTTGGGGGAATGAAAGTACAATCTATGGGGATAGTTACATTGCTTGTGGTGGTGGGGGCACATCCACAACAGATAACCAAAGAAGTAAATTTCCTCCTGTTCATCATCGTTCAATGCCATCATTGGTAGACCAACCCTGAACAGTTGGAAGGTAGTAACCTCTACCTATCACCTGTCGGTTAAGTTCCCTACTGAGTATAGAGTAGGGCAAGTGCAAGGAGATCAACTAGCAGCAAGAGAATGCTACCTAGCCATGCTAGCCATGGATGAGGGAGCACAAACGATGAACATAGAGGAAAGAAGAGTCATTGCAGAGCTTACCGAAATACTGGAAGACATTCTTTTGGACGAGAGTGATCCCAAAAAGTTTACTAGAATAGGAACAAGCATGAAGAATGAAACAAAGCAAGACCTCGTCCGCTTCTTATAGAGGAGTGTTGATGTTTTTGCATGGAGTCATGAAGACATGCCGGGAATTGATCCAAGTGTCATCACACATCGATTGAATGTATGCCCGTCTTACAAGCTCGTCCGTCAGAAGAAAAGGGTTTTTGCTCAAGAACGGGACAAGGCTATTAAAGAAGAAGTCCTAAAGTTGACGACGGTGCAGTTTATTCGGGAAGTCTATTACCCAGAATGGCTGGCCAATGTAGTGATGGTTAGGAAGGCAAACGACAAGTGGAGAATGTGTGTGGACTTCACTGATTTGAATAAAGCTTGCCCCAAGGACAACTACCCCTTGCCACGCATCGATCAGTTGGTCGATTCAACAGCTGGTCATCAGCTGTTAAGCTCCATGGACGCTTTCTCAGGGTATAACCAAATAAAGATGGATGAGGCAGACCAGAAAAAGACGTCCTTCATAACGAGCCAAGGGTTGTTTTGTTATAAGGTGATGCCTTTTGGTTTAAAGAACGCAGGGGCGACTTATCAAAGGCTGGTTAATCAGATGTTTCAACTGCAAATATGACGGAATGTGGAGGTTTATGTAGACGATATGCTAGTGAAGAGTTTGGACGAGAAGAACCATTTGGATGATCTCCAAGAAACTTTCGACACACTCAGGCGCTACAACATGAAGCTAAATCCTAGCAAGTGCGCTTTCGGAGTTTCGTTAGGAAAATTCCTTGAATTCATGGTTTCGCATAGAGGGATCGAAGCGAACCCCGACAAAATTCAGGCCATCATTGATATGAAACCGCCAGGAAATATCAAAGAAGTCCAATCACTCACTGGACGAGTTGCCGCTCTCAACAGGTTTGTCTCTAAAGCAACTGACAAGTGTTTGCCGTTTTTCAAGGTCCTTAAAAAAGTTTTCGAGTGGACAGACGAGTGTCAAAAGGCTTTCCAAGACCTCAAGAACTACTTGACTACGGCTCCACTGTTAAGCCCGTCTGTACCTGGTGAAGAATTATACTTGTATTTGGCGGTGTCCCCACATGCAGTAAGCTCGGCATTGATCAGGGAAGAAAGAAAAGTACAGAAGCCAGTCTACTATACGAGCCAAGCTCTAAGAGGAATGGAAGGACGATATCCAATGATGGAAAAATTAGCCTTTGCATTGATTACGGCCTCGAGGAAATTGAGACACTATTTTCAAGCACATGTCATTAATGTCTTGACAGACCATCCGTTGAAAAAGGCAATGAACAGGTTGGAAGCTGCAGGGCGACTAGTCCAATGGGCTATTGAACTTGGGGAATTCGAAATCAGGTACCTGCCAAGGAGCACGATAAAAGCACAGGTATTGGCAGATTTTATAGCGGAATTTACTCCAAGCATTAAAGGTTTAGACGAGCCGGGCAGCGCTCGAAGATGGGTCGTCCATGTGGATGGGTCCTTCGCATTACATACAGGTGGGGTAGGAGTCATTTTGAAATCCTCGGAAGGAGATGAATTGGAGTACAACATCCGCCTGCAGTATGCAGCGACCAACAACGAAGTAGAATATGAAGCTCTTCTGAAAGGGCTGGAGCTGGCGAAGTCTTTGGGAGCAGAATCATTACTCATCCATGGAGATTCTCAGCTGGTTATAGGTCAAGTGAATAGAACATACGAGACAAAAGAAGAACGCATAAAGAAATATTTTAATAAGGTAAGACGCCTTGTGAAAAAGTTTAAGGAGGCTAGTTTCATTCAGATACCTAGGGAAGAAAACATAAAAGCAGACGCTTTAGCAAAAGTAGCCTCAACAAGTGGACAAGTGGATGAGTTTGACGAAGTATAATACATGCAAGCATAGATCTACCAGAGATACAGCAAATAGAAGGAGATGACAATTGGATGACCCTAATAATGGCTTACCTAACAGATGGAAGGTTACCGGAGGAAAAGGACGAGGCCAAGAAACTAAGAATCAGGTCCGCCATGTTCGTCCTCATAAACGATGTATTATACAAAAGGGGTTTTTCTCAACCTTACTTGAGGTACTTAGCTTCGGACGAGGCAAACTACGTATTAAGGGAAGTTCATGAAGGAGCATATGGAAACTACTCGGGGGCAAGAGCACTAGTGCATAAGGTCGTCCGTACAGGGTACTATTGGCCAACCGTTTAAGCAGACGCCGAAGCTTACGTCAAAGTATGTGACCAATGTCAGCGATTCAGCAACATCCCCAAGCAACCCGCAGAATACCTCACCCCTATGATGGCCCCTTGGCCCTTTGCAAAATGGAGATTAGACATTTTGGGTCCCTTTCCACTCGGAACTAGACAGATGAAATTTTTAGTAGTGGGTATTGACTACTTTACTAAGTGGGTAGAAGCAGAACCACTAGCAAAGATCACACAACAAAATGTTAAGAATTTCGTCTGGAAAAACATTTTATGCCGGTTTGAGGTACCTAGGGTGTTAGTATCAGACAATGGACGGCAGTTTGATAACGCATTATTTAGAGACTTTTGCGAACACTTTGAAATTCAGAATCATTATTCATCCCCCTCCCACTCCCACTCCCACCCACAAGTAAATGGCCAAGCAGAAGTAGCAAACCGATCCTTGTTGAAAATCATCAAGAGTCGGCTTAACGGGGTAAAGGGCGTATGGCCAGATGAACTACCAGGCGTTCTTTGGACTTACAGAACAACAGCGAGGACCCCCACAGGGGAAACTCCTTTCAAACTGGCTTATGGGAGCGAAATAGTCATACCTACGGAGGTACACATGGCCAGCCATAGAGTGATGAAGTATCAGGACGAAGACAACAGGGACCAGCTTCGTCTTAACCTCGATCTCATAGACGAGGTAAGGATGAACGCGAAGCAGAGAACGGCAAGATATAAAAACTTGATGGCCAAACATTATGATGCCATGGTCAAACCCAGGCGCTTCAACATCGGGGACCTCGTCCTAAAAAAGGTTTCTTTGGCCACCAAAAACCCTGCCTATGGAAAGTTAGGACCAAATTGGGAAGGACCTTACAGGGTTATCAACTGTAAAAGGCAAGGATTCTACTATTTGGAAGCCCTGGACGAACGGAAGCTTGAACACCCTTGGAATGTTGAACATTTGAGAAGATACTATCAATAAAAAACAACCATGGACGAGCGTCGCCACAGGATGAACGTCACGGACGTTTGAAGTAATTGCTACTTTCTAATATTAACCTACTACTAATGTTTTAAGATGTGTATTACTTATGAACTAATTCGTGTTTAAACATTTGTAATTCCCTAAAAGTACAAGCTTTTAAGCATGTGCTATGCCTGTGGACGAATATTTACAAAGTAAAGTTCTTAAGTATATATGTGATGTATTTTTAAGTATATCTGAATATATGTATGAAAGTGAACTAAAGACGAACAAAATCCTTGGACGCAAGGATGTATCGTCTATAAGCTTTTCTTAAATCAGGATAAAGCAAAAATAAGGCACGTTCGTCCAAACCAGGAGACGAGATGATGCCTCAACGTGTTAACCCAGCCATGGACGAGGGATTGCACAACCTAGCCATGGACGAGGAAATGCACTCATAAAATCCAATGGATATTCAACTAAAACAACCTAAAATTTGAACGAGTCAAAAGAGTTTGTTTTTAAATAAACAAAAAACTAGCAACTCGTCCATAGGCAAATACTCGTCCAACAAATAGACGAGGAATAATGTTGAAATCAACAATAACACCATTCGTGGATGAGCCATTCTGAATTCAAAAAAATGAAAAATTGAGTTAAGCGTGGACAGGTCCCTATCAAGGACGAGTCAAAACGTTATTAAAATGCAAACTAAGTTTGTCCATACAATGAGTAAATAAAAAATAGAGCAAACGTTCATTCATTAAAAAATAGGGGGTGGACGACCTACGTCCAAAAAACCCTTACACAGTTGAAATAAACAAGAAATTGTTTAAAGTTTCGTCCTAAAACTATGGACGAAGAAATTGTATTTTGATTACATCCATTAGTCCAAAACAACGGACCAAAATAAAGATACACAAAAAAAAAAAAAAACTAAGTATAAAAGTTGTCTTCATTGGAGGGGTCTGTGCTAGGATCGTCCTGAACTAGCTGAGTGGTGGCATCATCCTCGATGTTAATATTCTCTGAGCTCATCTGTAGAAGGGAGCTTGTAGCAGCACCACCAAGGTTGAGCTTGATAGAACTGAAGTCAAGGTTAGGAAAATTCTCTATGGCGTCCATTCTGAAGTCTTCAAACCTAGCTACATAGTTTGTGTTCAAAGAATCAGTATACTCTTTGGACGCCATGAACTCTGCAACCACGTCTCCCTTAGCCTTTTCAAGAAGAGCACTCAACTCGTCATTCCTCTTTTGGAGATGATCAAGACGAGTGTCCTTCTCTATGATATCAGTCTTCAGTTCCTCTACATGGTCCTGCAGCTCCTTCACTTCGTCCTTGGCCTTAGCCGCCACTTCAGGCCACCTTTTTCTCTCGTCCTTGACCTCATGTATCCTATTCTCCAGCAAGATCCTCGTCTTGTCCAATTCTGTTGCTTGTCTGGACGCAGCGATGAACTTAGACATTGCCTGTGCAAAATTTGTTTATTAGACAAAGCATAAGAAAGTATTGATAAGACGAGATAAAAATGAAAGGAAGACGAGATAAAAGAAGTTTACCTTGAAAAGGTCATGAACACCAGAGTGCTCAAAGTCCTTCAAAGACATGTTGTAACAGGCTGCCACGTCCTGGCCAGTCACAACCCTTTCAAACCTCTCCTAGGCTAAGTCTTCATCCTCAATGAGGTTAGGAGAGACTCGACCAAAGGGCTGAGATGAGACAGGCGCTTGGGCTGTAGACGGCATGTCCATGGACGGAGGATCAAAGAGCTCGTCATCAATGTCATGAACATGGACGGGAGTCTGCTGGGCAGGAGGGACAAAATCAAGTTTGACAACCCTAAGCTTGGACGACCCATGCTTGGCTTTTTTCTCCCTGCGTCGACTTGGGAGTTTTCCCAAGTCAATCCCCTTGAACAAACTTTTTCTTTTATCACCTACTGATGGACGAGGCTGGGATTGAACCCCCTGCCCAACTACCTCGTCCGCCACTTCCTTGCCTTTGTTTTGATTCATTGTAGCCATTCCTAACAAAAAAAAATGATGATGATGATAAATAAAAATAAAATACAATTAATTATTTTCAGAAAAAACTTACGTCTACGGACAGTGAGCTCGTGAGTAATGGTTTCAGCAGATGGCTCAGGACCCAACCCCCACGCAACAAGACGCCTCAGGCTCACCAAAAAGTGGAACGTCCTATCAGTGTACAGACGAGCCTTTTGAACTCGCTTAATATAGAACTTGCTTAAGTGAGGTCGTCTAACACCTACAAAAAAAGAAAGGAGCGTTAGATGAGAACAATCAAACTAAATATATATGAACATATCAGGACGGACAACCTCAACCATACCTTCAAGACGAAGGTTCCCTAACTCTCCTGTGTAGGGACCAAATGGATCCCTGCCAACCTCAGCTGGGTTCCCAGCCCAGAAACCAGAGATGAAGAAGAACTCTGTCTTCCAGTTCCTGTCTGAGGTAACCAAAGACTTTGTCAATCTATAGTCTCCCCCTCTAGCTGTGAATTGATAAAAGCCAAGGGATTGATTGATCTCGGAGGGTTTATAGTAGTAGAGGAACTCGTCCACAGTAAAAGGACAATCCCCCCCAAAAACCTCATTCCATAAAACTTGCATGGAAACAATTAGTCTCCATGCATTGGGGTTAAACTGATAGATCGCCAAGCCTAACTTAGTGAGCAACTCCCTAGCAAAGACATTGAGAAGCAACCTCAAACCCCCCAAGAGGTAAGCCTCAGAAACACCAACTCCAAAATGGGGTTGGCAACACCATTCCCCACGAACTGGTAACCTAGGGTTTAAGCTATCAGGGATTTGATACCAAGCCTTAAGAGACTCTAACCTTTTGCTGTCTGTCTTGGACGAAATATCTATAGCACAACTATAGACGATCTCCTTGTCATCCTGAACCGTGGACGAGGGAGCACTGGTGCTTGCCCTCGACCCTGACTCAGTTCTCGTCCTAAACTCTTCCTGAAGAATGTCCAAAGGAACCCCAGGGACACCTGACGTGTACTCGTCTGAGGTATTCCCCCCACTACTACTACTGTTGCTACTACTACTATTATTTGACCAACTAAAGCTACTTGGTTCATGAAACTCGTCTATGGCTTTTTTAACGCTATTACTAGACGAGGAAAGGGCAATCTCAGTCATTTTATGGGAACTTAAAACCTAAGGACAAGAGTGAGGAAAATACCTGGATCTAAATAATGACTATGGACGCGAGAAACTTCTGGACGAGGCGCTAGGACGAGGAGTGTCAAGGAAGAAAATTTTCAGAAATGAGGGGAGTAGCTCAGGAATTCCACTATTTATAGGCGAAGACTTTAGTATCTGAAACGACACAACCAACCATGAGCTGACACGTGGCACATTCCTCGAAAAATGAGTTGATGTGAATTTTCACTACTGAGATCGTGACACGTGGGGAGTTTAAACGTTGATATAAATACACGCGTCCAGAGAACAACACCATGCCACAATTTCCTAGACGACCCATGGACAGGGAGGCAACTGATAGTGTCCAAAAATAACTCATCTCCAAGCTCGTCCGTATAGGTCGTCCAAAGTTTAAGTAAAGATGACTTAGCCCAGGAACCTTGTCCATATCAGGGTCGTCCATCCATAAAGACTCTTGGACGACCTACAAGGGATTCAGACAAGGTTACCACATGCATACCCTGGACGAGGTTTATACACTTATTCCAGAACACGTGCGCAGCCAAAGACATTGCCACGAAGCCACCTCCAATGACAGTTACGAAACGTACGACCAAATAAAATAACTTCCATAGCAGTTATGGAAGTTATTTCCGAACCTTCCGACATCCTCCAATGTAGGAGAAGTTATCAAATAAATAACTGCTCACAGCATGCACTATATAAACAACGATCGCCAAATGAAAAGGTACGGAAATCATTCCTAAGTATTTGGGAGTTCTAAAAGTTAAGAGAGACACTGACTTTATCATCGGAGGGTTTTTGGCCGGTCCACCCCAGTCACCTCTGATATTTTGTTCATCTCTTCAGGTTTTTAATCAGATTATCTTTTCGCTATCGAATCCCGAAGCATCCAACCTACTGATTTTGTTGTGCATCATCACTTTCAATATTTGTTTTTTAATTATTGAATTCAAGATTTTTCATTTAAATATGCACTTGAGTTTTAATTCTTACATAAGTTTAACTACTTTTATTTTTTAATATTTAGTAATTTGGGTTGTTCACAATACTTAACTATTACATTGAGGTTACTGCTTAAATATGCTTTCATTTATTATTTTTTAATTATTGAATTCAAGGTTTTTCATTTAAATATGCACTTGAGTTTTAATTAAGCAAACTCCCTTTATATTTTAAGGCATCTCCTTTTATATTAACTGCATAATTATATACCATATTTCATTCAATTAATTTTGGACTTATATATGATTTTTTTTAATTATAAAAACTTAATCTTACACAATATGTATTCATTATATAACTTAAAATTACTTTGTCTAAAAAAAAATAAAGTAAAAGATTACTTTATTTTTATTATCTATTTAATTTTAATGAAAATAAAAAATAATATTTTTTATTTTCATTAATTTACACATGATTCTTGATTAAACGGTGCATCGCACAGGCATAATACTAAGTTGGGCTTAGACGCCGTGGTTGCGCCACATGGCTTCACCAAATTGCAAAAATTTTATTAAATTTTTATATTTTAAGAAAAAGTATATATAGTTTTTACTTCTCCTATAATTTCTAAGTAGATAAAATTCATAATTTTTTTAAAAAAACCAACAATTTTAATTTCTCCTATAATTTCTAAACTGATAAAATTTATAATTTGATTTTAATCCAAATTCTATCTTAATTTAAGTACAATCCAAATTCTTCATCTAAATCTTTTATAAAAAAAAAACTCTTCATTTAAAAAAAAAAAATCGCAACATGTAAACGTTTAAGTTGAAAAAAAAAATCTTAATTAAAAAGTTGATATGATTTTTAACTTCTCCTATAATTTCTAAACTGATAAAATTCATAATTTGATTATAATCCAAATTCTTCATCTAAATCTTTTATTAAAAAGAAAATTTTTCATTAAAAAAAAAAAAAAACAGCAACATGTACACGTTTAAGTTGAAAAAGAAAATCTTAATTAAAAAAAGGTCGGCTGCCCCAAATTGCAAGAAATTTATAGATAAAAACAAAAAATAAAATAAAATAAATATTAAGCCCTATGTATATCACTATATCCTACTTGTTAGTTGATCATAATTGAAATACTAATCCGCATCAAATACCCTTCTAAAACTAATTAGATAAGTTTATATAAAAAAAAAAAGCTAATTAGATAAAATGTGAATATAAAAAAATTTAATTGCAAAAATTCTTTTAGATTTTTAGATTTTCAAAATATTTATAATTTTTCTTCTTCTATAATTTATAAATTGATAAAAATATTAATTTGATTACAATCCAAATTTTTCATCTAATCCACCTAATCCTTATTTTTCAAGTGTAGTGTATTATAATCTAAATTCTAAAAAATATTCTAATTAGCTTGAGGTATCGAAGCACTCAATCAAAAATTTTTCTAAAAAAAATTTCTTGAAGTTTATATTTACAGATTTTGTTTTGATAAGATGAAATTCAGTGTCTCTCCCCTCACTTTCAAAGATAAAAATTAATTCTCACATAAGTTTAACTACTTTTATTTTTTAATGTTTAGTAATTTGGGTTGTTCATAATACTTAACTATTACATTGAGGTTACCACTTAAATATGCTTTTAGGTTTTTTTTTTTAATTATTGAATTCAAGGTTTTTCATTTAAATATGCACTTGAGTTTTAATTAAGCGAACTCCCTTTATATTTTTAAGGCATCTCCTTTTATATTAACTGCATAATTATCTATCATATTTCATTCAATTAATTTTGGACTTATATAAGATTTTTTTTATTATAAAAACTTAATCTTATACAATATATATTCATTATATAACTTAAAGTTACTTTGTTTAAAAAAAATATAGAGTAAAATATTACTTTATTTTTATTATCTATTTAATTTTAATTAATATAAAAATTATTATTTTTTATTTTCATTAATTTACACATGATTCTTGATTAAAGCCTTACATTGCACGGGCGCAGGGGCATAATACTAGTCATATTATATATAATAAAAGTTGGGTTTAGACGCCGTGATTGCGCCAAGTGGCTTCACAAAATTGCAGAAATTTTCTCAAAAATTTTCTTAAAATTTTAGATTTTAAGAAAAATATATATATAAGAGTTGTAGTTCACACGTTAGATATTAGAGTCCCTCACATGCACAAAGGCCGACCTACAATTTGTGGCTAAGGCCAATCTATATTCTTTATAACGTGTGAAGTGTATACCCAGTGAACTTTATGTACTTCACACATTAGATATATAAGTTTATATAAAATAATATTATATACTCATCATGTGTAAACCGTATATATCCCAAGAAAGGAAAAAAAAAAAAAGTTGTTGGTGAAGATAAGAAGTTGACCGGCAAAGAAAAACTCAGTAGATATAATAAAAGTATATACCAATTGTGATCGGAGTGGGTTTCTATTTATTTATACCAATTAGTTTTAGACTTTTTGTTTATATAAAATTCTTCAATGTGGAGTGTGTGTGTGTGTGTGTATATATATATATATATATAATATCTCTACTATTATTTTCTTCTACCTACAATCTCTACTATTCTCTTCTTCTACTTACAACTTTACAAGTATGTATTTGTTTACTCTACTTTTTTTTTTCCATCAAATTGAATATATTTTGTATATTTGTTTAAGTTGATTTTCTTAAGTTTAATCCAATTTAGAAAATTGTTATGGATTGATGTTTATACTATGTTTTTTTAATTATATATTATAATATGTTTTTAATTTTAATTGCCACTAAAGGGCTTGAATCACGTTAGTGCCTCCATGAACATATTAGAAAATATTTTTTGTTATATAGACCAACTAATCAGGTTAGTACAGACCATTGAGGTTGCATTGCAAAAATATTATTTTTTTAAATATATTATACTCTTTGTAATTGTTGTGCATCTTATTAATATGTTATTATGTTTGCAATTGTTGAAAGGTATATTATTAATAATATTATTTAATAATATTATTTGATCTAAATTAATTTTTATTTTAGATCTCTCTCTCATTTGTTGTTAAAATTTTTAATTTTTCAAAAATTATAAAGAAATTAACGTAGAAATTAATAATATTATTTAATTTTTATAATCATAGTTTGTTGTCATCAACTTAAACTATGATAAGCATAAATAGTTATAATTAAGATATGCACGGGCTTAGACCTCACGATAATAATATATTATCAACATGTGCTAATTCTATTATAATACATTATCAAATTATAAATTAGTGTACAAATTACAAAAATACATTAGACCTCACGATAATGTATTCATAAATTATTTCCTTAATCAACTCTAGACCAAGAGCATACAAAAATTCTATAATAATTGCATAAAATTCTTATTTATAATTTATATAAATTTCAAATTATAAAATATAATTTGTCATATTTTTTGGATAAATATGACAAATTAAATAACGAAAGAAAGTAGTATTTTATTTACAACTATAATAGTTGTGTCTATCTAAAATGTTATCAACAAAGCCTAAAATCAATAGAATAGAATTACCTAAGGATAGAATTTAAATAAAAAAGAGAGATAAAAAAATGTGAAAGAAAAAAAAATCAAATTTTCATTTTTTTTCCTATGTTTCTTTAAAAAACGTAAAAAGAAAAAAAAAAAAAGATAGAACTTGCATTTTTTCCTACATTTTTTTTTTGGTGGATGAAAGCATACATATTGTTAGAGTCCCATTTGATATAAAATTTAAATCCTATTAAAAATATAATTATTAAAAAATGTGTTATATTGCCATACTAAAAAAAATAGAATTAAAAAAAGAAACTTCATATGAATAGAATCAAAGGGAAAAAAAAAAAAAACATGATTGATGGTTGAGGCAATAAGGATATAAGAAAGATTTTTTTAAAAAAAAAAAGGATATATATTTTTAGAGTCCCATTTGTTATAAAATTTAAATCTTATTGAAAATAGAATTATTAATCAACATGTTATATTACCATACTAAAAACAAAATAGAATAAAAAAAATAAAAAAAAGGCCCTATGAATAGAATGAAGGGGAAAAAAAAGGTGATTGATGGTTATAAGGAAATAGGATATGATTTTTTTTAATTAAAACCTAATTATCAAACGTAGAAATTTTAAAATAAATTAAAAAATCCACAAAAAACAACACAACTTTATCCTAAGAAGTGATAACACAATAGATGGAAAGTTGATAAGAACAAATAATATATTTTATTTATCTAAAAAAAATCATTGTAATTAAATATAACAAATAATATGTTATATTTATCACCCTTCCTACCTATTTACGATACTGTACCTCTTAAATTACCAAATATCAAGCTTTTAAATTGGAATGATCAAAATCTTCTCTAATAGTTTTTTTTTTTTATTGGTTTTTCTCTTTCAATAGGCCTCTGAATATTTATTTTTCCATGATTTATATTTCATTGAGTCTAAACATATTTCTTATTTTGTTATTATAACCATTTGAATGAAATCAACACTAAACAAATGATTTAAATATCAAAATAAGAAATAAAAATTAAATTTCGTTTAAGTATATAAGTATAATTTATTTTTTATTATTAAATTTTGAATTAATTTTTTTTATTTTATTTATTATTAAATTTAATTATATTATCAAAATATTTTCTATTAAGCCATGCATCGCACGGGCATAATACTAGTGTTAAAAATAAAGTGGCTCCCTTTTTTTTTATTTTTTATTCCTAACTGTACAAAAAAAGGAGAAGATAAAAAATTTTAATTGAGAAAATTTTATCCACAGGTGGATAAAATTTTGATATTGCTAATTCTGTTTTTTTTTTCCACGGGTTGTAAATGTAGAAAATCAGGAACGCGCTTCCCTCTATGGAATTATGTTTTTACTCTGACTCTCACAAACACGTACAAAAGCAACTTGTGCTCTCTTTGACTTCCCTTCTTTTTTTTTTTTTTTTTTTTTTTTTTTTAAGAATTATTACGTCCACAACATTTTTCAGAATATTTTCACAATAAATCCTAGTTGGCAGGTTGTTATAGGTTTTAAATTTAAATTCAACACTGAAATTACTTTCTTACCCACTAGTAACAGCAAATAACAACCTGCCAACTAGGATTTGTTGTGAGAATGTTGTGAAAAATATTGTAGACATACTATTTTTTTTTTTTTCCTCAGTAGCATTTGTTCTCCCTCTCTCTCTCTCTCTCTCTCTCTCTCTCTAACGCTGTCATCTCGCTCTCAGAAAAACCTAAAATGTCTATTTTCTTTGTAGATCGATTTCTTTTGGTTTCGTCTGCTCGAATTGGAAAATATCAATTTCAAGGCTTCGGTAAGGGATTTTCTATATCTGTTTTAGTTTTGCAATTCTATTTCTGGTTAGATCTCTGAATTTCATGCGATTTTTCTTGCTTTCTCATCTTTTTGATTGAATCTTGGGCTTGTGATCTTGCTTTCTCATCTATTTGATTGATTATTGGATCTCGGTGCTATTGATTTTTGTTTTTTTCAATTTTAGAATCCATGTATTTGGAGGATTTTGAAAATTAGGGTTTACACATAATCGATCCATGGTTATGGTGATGAGGTAATTGACTTGTTGAGACTAAGATAAACTTGGTGAAATCACTATTTTAACGTTTTTTCTTATGGCAAAAACGATGGGTACGCCAATTACCTCATCACATAATCGATCCATGGGTACGCCATTGTTTTTAGCAGATTTGAGTCTTCTGAGTAGAACGATGATTAGAATTATGGCAAAAATGAGGATAATAAAGATGTTGGATTTGGTGAGTATAAGAATGGAAGTGGAGGGGAAAATGCCATGGTGGTGGCTGTGGCTATGGATTTGGGAATGTAAGTGATGGTGCTTTTGCGTATGGTTGTTTACAGTACTAAGACCAGGTGGGCTTGCTAGTGCAACCGTTTTGTTGACTTCCATGTGCACAAAGAGCAATGCAAGATAGAAAAATGGCAAAGCCTGAGAGAGAGAGAGAGATGAGTTTTTCTAAAAGGTGGGTTTCAACTTTGTATTAGATAGATTCATAGATATTTTGATAATAGCTTCTATCACCAATAAGGGTGGACTAGAAACCGTGCCAATAAAATTGCTGCTTGTCTTTGTTATTATGCTATGATGTGTTCAATTTTTGTTCATCATTGCCGTTTTATTTTATAGGCCTGATAAGATGCTTGATACTCAATTGTTTCTTCTAATAGTGTACTGCATTTCTTGGAGGGTGGATCTTTATTGCCAAAGGCACTTGCAAAAAGGGGTCTCAACTTTGTGTAGATCTTAATTTGATTTTATTTTTTATCTATTTGGCTGTCAAGTGTCAGCATTAATATGTCTCCCAATTTACAGTGTCCATGGGATTTGGTTGACTTTATAAACACAGAGAAGTTGACTTATGAAAATTCATCCACATCTAGTGTTAGTACCTTAAGAGAAGGGTCTTGAGAATAGTAGTCTGGATAGGTTTCAATTACAGGGGGTTATGCAAAGGACTAAAACTTACTGCCATTTTGAAATTCTGTTAGTTGCCTAAAACTTACTGCTAGTTGAAACCTCTAATAGCTAAAACTTATTATTTAAAGTGCAATAATCATATGCATAGTGCATTAAATATTTCATTGTGAAGAGTATAGCTGTATTTAAAGTATGCTAGACTAGAATTGGTTTGGAATATCTGGATTTTGACAGTTAGTTTCTTATGTTTTATTTGTTTTGTAGATCAATGAGGAGGCTCCTGAAAATAATCCAGCATACGCTACTATCTATGTTGGCAACCTTTCCCATGAGGTAATAAGAAATGCATTGAATTTTGGTAAATTCTTAATTCTTGCACATAGCACATTAATGCAGGACATACTTGTCTTTGTACACTGTTTCCTGACTAATTTGTAATTGCTCCAAATATTGTAGGGACATTTTTTTTTACTTAAAGAAAATCCCAAATATACATGCATGCTTGTTTACACACACATGAAATTTGAGATAGGCAAATGGTACTTTAGGAAATAGTTTTGAAATTTAAGAAATTTCTATATTATTTTATTAAGATTAGATTAAGTACCCATGTCAGACCCCTTCCAATACTGTTCTGAACTTGTGTTTGGACAAACCTTCTTCCCCATCTCTACTTCACCTAAAATTTGACAGCTCCATCCCCATTTAACCCCAACCCATTCAGAAACTGCAGAGAATGACAGAAACTCACTCTTACTTCTATGTCGGATGTTCTGCTTAATTCTATTTGATCTAGGATTTAAGTTCTACCACTTGTTCGTATTGGCAACAAATAAGATTTGAATGTTAGAAAAATTGAATTGTTTGTTAAGACTAATAATCTTACTGAGGTTAACAAATAATAACTTTTTGGTGTATTTATTCCATTAACACACACTTATAGTTACTACCTACTTTGTAGGTGTGGACTAATGGGAGGCTAAAGAGTGTTGTACACAGATTAGTGGTAAACAAAGAGAAGCAAAGGCTCTTCGGAAAGCCAGGTGATGTTCTAGCAGCTGTGGAAAATTATATTGAAGAACATGGAGCAAAGAGAAGCAAAGGCTCTGTAGAAAGCTAGGTGATTTCTAGCTGCAACAGAAAATTATATTGAAGAACATGGAACAGAAGCATTTGAAATGCTTATAGCCACTAGCAAGGTATGATCAATAATCATGGTGTATTGTTCTTTTTGGTTATGTTGTATTTTAAATGTATAATTATTTTTTGGTAAACTTACATTTTAAATAATTTATTAACTATGCTTGCTTTTTTGAATGAATTTTGGCTTTTGAATGCTTGTAAGCTAGGACAGATATTGGATATTGATAAAAGGAAATAATTAAAGGAACTGATTTCGGTAAAATAAAAAGAAAGAGAAGAGAGATGTGTTAGGTTGGGGTTGTGGAGTGAACATAGTAAACATTGCCATAAGAGATTTAAGCACTAACGTTCTAGTCTATGGGCTCATTGTTGGGTTGTACTTTCTTTGGGCTAGTTATTTAGGTGATGGGCTTGTTAAAATAAATGGTCCATAGTTTAGTTAATAGGTCCACAGATTAGGCTTACCCATATGTTAAATCACATGCTCTTGCTTCATAATAAGTAATTAAAGTTTCTCTAATTTTTTTTGATAAGTAAGAAATAAGTATATTCCAAAAGCTACCTCATGAGAAGACACATAAGGCAGACCAAAGAGTACAAAGAAAGGAACAAACACACAAAAAACAAAACAAAGCTAAATACAAAGGAGAGAAGAGAGAAACAAAGGGAGAGATTCACTAGAGATGAGTCCCCAAGCCCTAGACCAATCAAAAAGAGAACCACTAAAAAAAGCAAGCAGCTGGTCCTCGGATTTGTCCATGTCCTTGAAAGTTCTCCAATTTCGTTCCCTCCAAATACACCACATTAGGCACAACGGAGCTAAGTTCCAAATGCTAGAAGAGTGCTTTCCAAGCCAATTCCTCCAACCAAATAGAGTATCTGCAACCGATTTTGGCAAGACCTATGAAATTCCAAACGATCTAAAAACCAAGCTCCACAACAGATAAGCTTTCTCACAATGGAGTAACAAATGATCCACTGTCTCCCCATTGCATCTACACAAAATGCACCAGTCCACAAAATTAAGGCCTCTACCCCGCAAATTGTCACCTGTAAGAATCTTATCCCAAGGTACAGTCCAAACAAAGAAAGAAATGCGCCGAGGAGCCTTGACTTTCCAAACACCTTTCCAAGAAAAGATAATAGGCAAGGGACCTCTAAGCTTATTATAGAACGAGCGAATGTCAAAATCCCCATTTTTCGTCAACTTCCATCACATACGATCTCCGTTCTTAGTGTGAGGTAAATTAGAATCCAAGATTCGGAGAAATTCATCCACAACACCTAACTCCCAATCATTTGGTTCCCTCAGTAAGCGAACATTCCAACTTCTCTGAGCCTCAGTCCCCAAATGTTCAAGAGACGAGGCCATGGAAGCCTCTCTATTAGTGGCCATCCCATACACTACCGGGAAGGATAGCTGAAGTGGTAAATCCCCACACCAACGATCAGACCAAAACTTCACTCTATCCCCCACCCCTATCTCAAACCGAATATTATTACTAAAAACCTCCCAACCTTTCCGGATACTTCTCCATAATCCACACCCATGAACACCCCTACCCAGCTTGGAGGACCAACCCCCCCACTCTTCCCCAAACTTTAAAGCTACAACCCTTCTCCAAAGACGAGTCTCCTCAACCCCAAACCGCCATAACCACTTTCCTAATAAGGCTTTATTAAAAGTAGTTATTTTCCTAACTCCTAAACCACCATTCGCCATAGGAGCGCACACCTTATCCCACCCCACCAAATGAGTATTCGAATCCCCCCACAGGAAATCCCTTTACAACTTCTCAATCTTATTAGCCACATGCGAAGGGATGGTAAAAAGAGACAAATAGTAAGTAGGAAGACTAGATAACGTACTCTTAAGCAATGTCAGTCTTCTGCCTTTTGACAAATAAAGCTTCTTCCACCCAGCCAACTTTTGCTTAATTTTCTCCAAGATAGGGTACCGAATAGTAGGGGACTTATGGGAAGCCCCCAACGACATACCAAGATAGGTCATGGGTAAAGTCCCAATCCTACACCCCAAGATCTCTGCCAAGAGACGCACATTATTAACCTCCCCCATTGGAACCATCTTACTCTTCAAGACATTAACCTTCAAACTTGTCACAAGCTTGAAAACAAAGTAGTAACATCCAAACATGAAGAATCTGCTCCACATCTGCATCACAAAACAAAATAGTATCATCCGCAAACAAAAGATGAGAGACACTTTCCCCTTGACCCTGACTACCCTCAGCCTTAAAACCACGGATCAAGCCTGCACCTTCAACTCTTTTCAACATCCTACTAAAAACCTCCATCATAACCAAAAACAACATAGGAGATAGCGGATCCCCTTGTCTCAGACCCCTCGTGCTCCTAAAAAAGTCAGCTGGAGCCCCATTAACCAGAATAGAGAATTGAACTGTTGAGATACAGGTGTGAATCCAACTACGCCACTTCTCCCCAAAGCCCATTCTCTTCAATAGATTTAGAAGAGCCTCCCAGTTCACATGATAATAAGCTTTCTCAATGTCTAGCTTACAAATAACCCCCGGAACCTTACTCTTCACTCGGCTATCCACACACTCATTGGCGATAAGAACAGAGTCAAGAATCTGCCTGCCACCCACAAAACTGTCCTGAGACTTAGAAATCAATTGATCTAAAACCACTTTCAATCGATTTGCCAGAACCTTAGACAAGATCTTGTACAAACTCCCCACCAGGCTAATAGGCCTAAAGTCTCAAATATTGGAAGCATCATTTTTCTTGGGAATAAGAGCTATGAAAGTAGCATTCAAAGATTACTAGCTATTGTTCTGTTTCTTTTTTCTATAATTATAGTGGTTTTGTATACAAAATCTAAGTTGTTTTTGTATGCAATTTTCTTATTATGGGTAATTGGTGGAGCTGGTGAGGAGCAGCTGGAAAATGTGGGACAAACTTAAGTTGTTTTTGTTCATACTGCTACATTTGCTTTGGCTAAAACACATGCAAATTGTGTAAATTTGAGGCAATATGTCTAGGATATTTTTTTATTTTGTAAATTATATTATAGTAGTAAAATTTTGAAATTGGTCATTATTAATGTTTATATTTTGAATGTGGATATTAAATTTTGATCAATGTGAAGGAGCATTTAAAAATTTTTTTTGAATGAAAAATACTTATTTCAACAGTTATAAACCGTTGAAACTTATCTCAAGATACTCTTTATCAATAGTTGAGTGCATTTTTTTAAAGGTGTAAAACTTTTTTCAACGGTTCTATAGGCCGTAGAAAAATATTCTCGACATGGTTTTTAATAACGGTTCTCTACGGTCACTCCAACTGTTGAAAATGGTTTTTTCAACGGTTTTTAGTACTTTTTTCAATGGTTTCAACCGTTGAAAATAGTCAAATTTCTTGTAGTGCTATTCCCTTGGCTGAATTGATTGAATGGACTTTGATGAGAATCTCTCTTTTTTTTGGGGGGGAGGGGGGATGGGTTCTAAATGTTCTTTACATAATTTCTTACATAAAAAACTATCAATTGTTATTCCCTTTGGTTCTTACAACAATTGGAGTAACGTTTTGTATGATTAATTATGCATATTGTCTGTAGTGGCTAGGACACAGAAATATTTACGGGAAAAATTTGGCGGAGTCGAAGATGCTATGCTTGAAGATGATGAAGAAGATGAGGAAGAACAAGAGTCTCTATGGGGTGGAAAAAGAAGGAATATTATCATGGTGATAATGCTGATTACGAGGTGATGATTTGAATATTATTTGCTATTTGTCCAATCATGCTCCACACCCCTTCTCACTTTTTCCCCTTCGTATTTAATATATGTATATATATATTTCAGCAACAATCACTTACTGCCTCTATGGAAACTATCTTGTTCACAAACTAATTTCTTAATGCAATCATGTGTATATAATTGAGGTTGTCTTTGTAGTTGCTCTAAACTTTTTGTTTCTGATGAAGGCACAATCAAGTGATGATGACGGACCTTTGGAGGAGGAGGAAGCGGTTAAGAAACTACAGATGCAAAAAGCAGAATCTTATACAATTGAAGACTTTGGCCTTGATGTAATTGAAGATTTTAGTGATTCGAGTGATAGGGAATTAACTCTAGAGGTGAGGGTTCAATATTCTCTCCTTGTTAATGAAACAAGGTTGTTAATGAAAAAAGGAAGTAAACAGATAAGTAAGTTAAACCTTTGGTATTTATTTTCAAGCTTGGTTTATCCTCTTGTGTTTTTTTGATAAGTAAATTTTATTGATAGAAAACAAATACCCAAGTATACAAGAAGTATACAAAGGGAGCAATACAATCAATCTAACAGATTACAATGATCAACAAAATCATATAATGAACATAAAGAAGGAGAACCCACAGCTAACATCCACTCAAACAACATTTTAAGAAAAACAGCTTAATATCAGGCAAATATCTTTCACTGTCCTCAAACAACACTGAGCATTCTGCTTCCACTGAAATCACCACTTCAAGCAATGAGGAATGGCTCTCCAAATAACAGTATCCCGATGTCTACGAAAATGACCTTGTTAAGAGGCTATCAAATCCACAACTGACTTTGGCATCACCCAAGAAACTCCATGAACCTGGATACCATACATGATTCACCACAATTCAGAAGCTATAGGACAATGAAGCATTAAGTGATCCACAGATTGTTCACTCCTTTTGCACGTATAACACCAATATGTTACCAGTGTACATGTCTTATCCATATATTATTGTTTGTTACTTTTAAAGGGGTGTATGGACTATTAATTCTTTTGAATGACACATAGCCCAGTATCGCTGCTTGTACAGGAAATGTCAGCCAAAAGAAAAGGCAGGAAAAAATATCGATGTATAAAAGAAGCCTTTGATGACACGGGAGCAGCTTATGAGGAGGTTAAGAAAGATTTGAGTGCTCTATCAAAGGAGGAACAAATGGATGTTTTATATAGGTAAGGTTTTTCAATTTTTATTTGTATAGTTCTTATATTTCTGCACTTGTTCGTGTGTTATATTTTTGAGCTGACTCTTTTTGATCAAGGCTGAAATGTAATACTCAGAAGAAAATGATAAGGAGAAAGGTTTTGTAGCTTCATAAGTAATAGCCATTCCAGAGCTCAAACAGATGGTGGTGTTAGAAACGTAATAAGATTATGATCAGAGATGAAATCTAGTGTGGGGTGCTTTAACTTAGAAATTTATTTTGTTGAGCTAGTCTATCTATCTTAGTGAAAGCCAAAGATTGAGTAAGAATTTGTAGAAATCTGATGAAGGAGGGAACTAATACAAGATGCACAATAGATTCATTGTGTCTTTCAACATGATGGAGTAACCAGATTGGCCTATCCATTCTTCTTACTTCAAGTTAACAACATAGGACATGCCACAGGAATATTTGCAGATGGGTCTGCAGTATTATTTTGCATCCTTCAACTAGGGAGGTTACCCTTTTCTTATGCTTTCATAGCTCCAAATTTTGTGGAAAAATTATGCTTGCAATTATTTTATCTATAGAAAAATTCTTGGTTCAACTATATTAAGAAATTGAATCTATTTTTGAGGGGTAGGGAAGGGGAGAGGTTTTCTAATAATGAAAATAAGGGTGTCTAGTGGATTTATTAGTGGGCCTTGTACTTGCAATGAAGTTTTTAAAAGGCGATTTGAAATGCCGTTGGATTATAGCAATTGTTGCTTGATGTCAAGTGGGCAACCATTATTCACTATATGTAAGTGAAACTGAAGGTGTTGAGATAGTTGGGTTGACAATTGTAAACGCATTGCACTTTTGCTATCAATAAAACTTTTATTACCTATCAAAAAAAAAGAAAAGAAGAGATAGTTAAGTTGACAATTTCTTTAGAGTAATGGATTTTTGTAGCTTGGATAAGTGGAAGTACATGGAAAGATAAGATTCAAAATGAGGAAATTCCCTTTAAAGATAGGATTGGCCCATATTGATGAAAAGGTGAGGGAGGTTTTCTTGAGATGGTTTGGTCACTCAAAAGACAGCAAGTAATGCACAGGTGAGAAAGAATAAGTTGATTCAAGTTAAGGGAACAAAAAAGGTAGAGGAAGACAAAAAATAGTGCCAATAGAAGTAGTAAAAAAGGACATGTAAAAAAAAGGTGCTCTGTCCACTTTCTAGAGGTGGAACCTACATTTAATAGAATGTGTGTTGGGAATACACATGTGAGTGAAGTTCCACATTGAATAAGAAAGTCAAGATGGAGTGATTAGTACAAGCTTAAGTCTTTCGGGATAAGTGGTGTCCTTATATGTTATATTAACTATTCAGTTGGGGGCTCCCTAAGGCGTTATCTCCCCAACAATGTGTTATCATATGACATTTGGCTTTGGTTCCGTGAACTCATCTGGTGCTGCAAAATATAAAGATCTTTAGTATTTGTGGTGGTTTATTGAGAGAGCTTCTGCCTGCATCCTCTTCTTTCAGACTGTTTCTATTGAGCTCAACATCATGCCCCTGCTCCATGTTGTTTGCAATTTTGAGCCTTGTTAACTGTTAATTGGATGCATGTAAAATGTGGTTGTTTTGCTACGAAGGCATTGAATTTCTTGCATAGGTTGTTGTATATATCAAATACATGCTTGACTGTGATAATTGTAGATTTTCTGTTATTTAGATCTTGATCCACTTATTGCTGCTTAAATATGCTCATAAGTTATTTTGTTGAGTTTTGTTTTTTTGGGGGAGGCCTCTAATCACTGCTTCTTGCTATAAATCCCTCTCTCTCTCTCTCTCTCTCTTTTATTATTATTTTTTTTCTTATCATTAGCAGTGATAAATTTTGCTTCTGCATGCTTTGTTAATAATGTCTTTATCCCACAGTTCTGCTCCAGAATTAGTTGGCTTGCTCTCGGAGCTGAATGATGCAATTGAACAGCTTGAAAAAAAGTGGATCCACTTCTAAGCATGGTATTATATTTTCTTCTTTGATTAGTTTATTGTAAGTAGTATAAAGTGCATCGCTTCATTAAGGATGATTTAGATGGAGTCTACCTAGAAATGGATTGATTTATCTCTAATTCCTTTTTGAGGGGCTTATATTATGTTTTGTTCTATGTTTATCTGTGGTATCTGTAGGGGGTTGGTAATAGGTTTCTCATTGATATGTGATGCTCCTTGAATTTTTTTTATCTTTAAAAAGATTTTAAAATGTTTGAATGTTTAAATGCCTGTAGATCTAAATCTTTACGTTGTCCCAACCAGGTTCATGTATTTGTGGTTCCTACTCTTCACCCTGTACATCCTGCCAGTGTCCTCACACCAATTTTCATTTACAGTTTCTCTTTCCCCTCTCTCTCTCTCTCTCTCTCTCTCTCTCTCTCTCTCTCTCTCTCTCTTACACACACACACACACACACACACACACAAAAGGTCATAACATGTAAAGATGCTTTTGATTGGTTTCTTTTTTGATAAGTAAAAAGAAATTCATTGAAGAAAACTACCTTATGCAAAAAAAACATAAGGCAGAAGCAAGTACAAGGAAAGAAGATAAAAACATAAAGAAAAGAAACTAAATACAAAGAGGGGAGCTAAGGAACATAGGGAGAGAGTCACTAGAGGTGAGTCCCCAAGCCCTAGACCAATCAAAAAGGGAACCGCTAAAAGAAGCCAACAACTGATCATCAGAATTTTCCAAGTCCTCAAAAGTCCTCCGATTTCGCTCTCTCCACAAACACCACATTAAGCAAAGCGGAGCTAAATTCCAAATGCTAGACGAGTGTTTCCCAAGCCAATTCCACCAACCAAAGAGAGTATCCGCAACTAATCTTGGTAAAACCCACGAAATCCCAAAAGATCTAAACACCAAACTCCACAACCGGTAAGCCTTACCACAGTGTAGAAGCAAATGATCGACCGTTTCCCCATTACAACGGCACATAATGCACCAATCAACGAAGTCCAATCCTCTACCCCTCAAGTTGTCACCTGTAAGGATTTTATTCCATACAGCAGTCCACACAAAGAAAGAAACACGACGAGGGGTCTTAACCTTCCAGACACTTTTCCAAGGAAATAAAATGGTCATAGGGCCTCTTAACTTATGATAAAATGATCGAACATCAAACTCTCCATTCTTCGTCAACTTCCATCTCATGCGGTCTCCATTCTCAGATGGAGGTAAATTAAGGCCTAAGGTATGGAAAAATGCATCCACATCACCCATTTCCCAATCATTTGGTCTCCGAATGAAACGAACGTCCCAACTTCTCCGATCCTCTAACCCCAAGGTCCCCAACCGTTCTAAAGAAGAGGCCACTGAGGCCCCTTTATTGGAGGCAATCCCATACACAACCGGAAAGGTCAATTGAAGAGAAGAATCCCCACACCATTGATCTGTCCAAAGCTTCACTCTATCTCCCACCCCTACCTCAAACCGAATATTTTTACTAAAAACTTCCCATCCCAAACGGATGCTTCTCCACACACCACACCCATGAACCCCTCTATCTAGCTTGGAAGTCCAACCCCCCCATTCTTCCCCAAACTTTAAAGCTACTACCCTTCTCCAAAGCCTTGTCTCCTCAACCCCGAACCGCCATAACCATTTTCCTAGTAAGGCTTTATTAAACGTAGTTATTTTCCTTACTCCTAACCCCCCATGTTTCAAAGGTGCACACACCTTATCCCAGCCCACGAGATGAGTCTTGGAGTCCCCCCATAAGAAATCTCTTTGCAACCTCTCAATTTTGTTGGCAACATGCGTAGGAATTGTAAAAAGTGATAAAAAATAAGTCGGAAGATTAGATAGAGTACTCTTAAGCAATGTTAATCTTCCACCTTTTGACAGATACAACCTCTTCCAACCAGCCAACTTACACTCAATTTTATCCAATATAGGATTCCAAATTGTAGGGGACTTGTGGGACGCCCCTAGAGGCATACCAAGATAGGTCATAGGCAAAGACCCAATCCAACAACCCAAGATTTCAGCCAAGACATGGATATTCGGAACCTCCCCAACGGGAACCATCTCACTCTTCAAAGAGTTAACCTTTAAACCTGACACGGCCTGAAAACAAAGGAGCAGCCGAACATGAAGAATTTGCTCCTCATCTGCATCACAGAATAGAATCGTATCATCCGCAAACAAAAGATGTGAAACACAAACCCCTTCGCCCATTCGGCCATTTGCCCTAAAACCTCGAAGCAAACCAGCAACTTCAACTCTTTTCATCATCTTACTAAAAACTTCCATCATAACCAGAAACAACATTGGAGATAGGGGGTCCCCTTGTCTCAATCCCCTCGAACTCCCAAAAAAATCAGCTGGGGACCCATTGATTAAAACAGAGAACTGGACAGTGGATATGCATGTATGGATCCACCTGCACCACCTCGCCCCAAATCCCATTCTCTTTAACAAATCCAGAAGAGCCTTCCAATTTACATGATCATAAGCTTTCTCAATATCCAGCTTACAAATAACCCCTGGAATCTTACTTTGCCTCCTACTATCCACACACTCATTAGCAATAAGGATTGAATCAAGAATCTGTCTACCACCCACAAAGCTATTTTGAGACTCAGATATCAACTGATCCAAAACCTCTTTCAAGCGATTCGCCAACACCTTAGCCAATATCTTGTATACACTCCCCACCAAACTAATAGGTCTAAAGTCTCGGATATTGGAAACACCATTCTTCTTAGGGATTAGGGCTATGAAAGTTGCATTAAGAGATTTTTCAAACTTGCTGTGTTGATAAAACTCTTCAAACACAGCTAAAACATCTCTTTCCACAACTCCCCAACAATGGTGAAAGAAGGCCATAGAAAAACCATCAGGACCTGGAGCTTTATCTCCTTCCAAATCTTTAACAACATGAAGAATCTCCTCCTTTTCAAACCTCCTTTCAAGCCAATCCCTCTCCAGCTCTTCAATCTGATCAAACTCCAAACCTCCCACAAAAGGCCTCCACTCTTCTGTCTCCTTGTACAAATTTTTATAAAACTGTACTATTTGGACCACCATCTCTGATTCATCCTCATAAATAGCCCCATCCACCTCCAGCATACTAATATGATTATACCTTTGTTGGGAGTTAGCCACCTTATGGAAGAATTTGGTATTATTGTCTCCTTCCTTGATGCAGATCATCCTCGATTTTTGTCTCCATGAAACTTCTTCCAAAGAAAGAAGGTTCTGAATTTGAAGTCTCATCGCAGCCCTCTCGTCTATCTCCACTTCAGAAAGGCCAAAATCCCCCTCCTTATCATCCAATAATTTCAAGGCCGCCAACAACTCTTTCTTCTGACGACCTACATCTCCAAACTCACTACGGTTCCACTAAATAATGTCTCCTTTCAAAGCCTTCAACTTCTTAGCAAGCACAAAACTAGGGGTACCTGAAAAAGAGTATTGATTCCACCACGAGTGAACCCTATCTGTGAACCCCTCTGTCTTTAACCACATGTTCTCAAACCTAAAAGGACTCTTTCCCCTCGGAATCCTCCCTGCCTCAACTAAAATTGGGAAATGGTCTGAAAGAGGACGCGGTAAGACCCGCTGAATCACATCCGGATAGTGGTCCTCCCAGTCGTGAGAAACCAGAGCCCTATCTATCCTGGACATCGAAGGCTGATCCGAACCACTAGACCACGTATAACTTCCTCCTTCCAACGGCAAATCTATCAAATTAAGCTCCTCAATGAACTCAGAAAACTTTTCCATGGCCGGAGTAAGACGCGATCCCCCCCAACCGTTCACTTGGGAAACGAACAACATTGAAGTCCCCGAAATAACACCATGGAATATTCCAAAGTTGCTGAATCCCAATCAGCTCATCCCACATCTGCCCTCTTAAATTATTATCATTTGGACCATAAACCCCAGAACAAGCCCAAATGAACCCATCCCCCACCCCCTGCCACCGAACTGAAACAGAAAAGTAACCCACCATAACCTCCAACTTTTCTAAAACCCTCCTATCCCACATCATCAAAATCCCACCAACTGTCTGATCCGCATCTAAAGCCACCCAGTCAACATAAGGACAAGACCACAGGCTGCAAACCAACTGTCTATCCATACCAGCAAGCTTAGTTTCTTGAAGGCAAACTACATCACAATTCCACTCTCGAAGTAAATTTCTGATCACCAAACGTTTCCGTGAATCATTCAATCCTCGGACATTCCAAGACACCATTTTCAACTCCATAAAAACTATTAACTCCCTACTTTAACCTCAATAGTGCAGTCAAAGAAGACTATCTACTGTCATAATTAACCGAGGAAATCAAATTCCTCAACTCCCTCTTCCCTTTGTCCTTGGACACAGCTTTCCGGAGAGTTGCATCTTTTCTGTGTAACAAGTTGGCAACCTCCATCTCCCTCTCAAGCCTTTGTAAAAGCATAATGCACATCTCCTCATGTCGCCCCAAAGAAAGCCCCAACATTCTACTAAAACCAGGGATTCGATGTTTCACCCAATTAGAAATATTCAGCGGACTAGCAGACCCCACCTCCGAATTATTATGCAATTCTGATGACACAACCAACCCCAAAGGATTGATAGACA
This sequence comes from Lithocarpus polystachyus, assembly GCA_033629205.1. Classification (NCBI taxonomy): domain Eukaryota; kingdom Viridiplantae; phylum Streptophyta; class Magnoliopsida; order Fagales; family Fagaceae; genus Lithocarpus; species Lithocarpus polystachyus. Next base: position 57,297,835 of record CM066171.1, read on the forward strand.
TCAAAGGGGAGAGGCTACCCACATCACCCATATCCATATTTGCATTAACTGCTTCCATCTCAGTCGAAACACCCAACTCAGAATAACTTTGATTTGCCAGCAGCACTAACTGCCCAGTGTGATGGGAGGTATCTAACCCTTGGACACAATCAACCCAAACACCTGTTTCTCCTTTTTCTCCATCCTGAGCTCCAAAACCCACACTCCCAGCACTCAACGGACTCAATCCAAAATTGAAAGGCACAAGTCCACTTGATTCGGCCCTACCCAGTGTGTTTAAAGGCCCACAAGTGCAAGACCCACTAAGAACAGGACACGGTACCTCCATCGGTGACTTCGTGTGATCACCATCGTGAATCAAGGAGTGGGTAGGGTCTGCCTTGGGTTCGTCCAGAAGCTTCAGGATGTCCCCTGAGCAAAACCCATCGGAGATATGGCCATCTGAGCTCGTCGCCGGCGCCGAAATGAGGGTATGAACTGCATCGGCCTGAGTCTCAGGCTCCGGTGACTTCCCTGCATGAAAAGCACCAACAACTGGGACATGGACCTCCCTCGATGGCTGACCTTGAAGACCCAACCCCTTATTCTGACACACTGGAGCTTCATGGGAAGCATTGGAGACCGTCACCATCACCGACGCGCGGGCTTCTGGTCTTGGTGTTCTCGGGTCAGCCAATGAGGAGCTCTCGACCACTTCCGTCCTCATTGGGCCAGTGGACATTGAGAGAACATTCTCAAAACCCACCATCCTAATATGTTCCTTATTAGAAAGTCTCAGAGGACCCACTGATGGGCTTCCACCCAATTCCACCACAGATGGGTCAGTGGGCTCTGATAAGGGGATCAAAGGAAGGCCCACTTGGTCTAAGCCCACCACCTGATTGGGAACCCGTGAATCACTAGAAGAACCCTCCACGTGATCCCTCTGACCCTTAGAAACCCAAATAGAACTCTTCAGACCACCTTTTCTCCATGCCACGCTCCTTTTTCCTTCCCCATTCACTTCTACAAACAAGCTTTTTCCTGACCAGTCTGACTTCCTCAGCTCATGTTTTTTGCCATAAACATTATCAGTCCAATTAGATTTGAAATTCAACAGAGATCTGCTATTCTTTCCTTCCCGATATATCCTTCCAGCATGAGGGTCCTCTATGCTGCACCGGGACTCCACTTCTGTACCTCCTAGAGTCGCCGGAGCTGGTTGGCTCACCACCGTTTTGCTCAACAGGTTTAGCTTCTCCCCCTTATTATCTCCTAACAGCCATTTCCCTTTAACATGGGCACTTAACCTAGGAGGCTGAGTTCTGCCCCTTGCCTGCTCCTGATACCCCCGCACCGTGTCGGCAAAAGATTTAGAAGGTTGAATCCCTGATCTATCCTTATGAAGCTGAGCCACAAATTTCAGTTGCCTAGTCCCACCATTCACATAGTTTTCAGGTTCCAGCATCTTCCTTAACTCTAACCCAAAAACCCTCCATCCATTCTTTGCTCTGCCTACTGGTATAATAATGGACCTCCTAGACCCACCAACTTTAAATTCAGTCAGCAGTAGGAATAAGCCAAAAGAATTGGAGCTCCGTTGGAGGGTGTAGGCTAAATCACCTTCCCTGAACGTATAGAAATACTTTGAGCTGACCCCAACAACAATCTGTTCTATGCTCTTCATCAACCAAAGTGCTGCATTCTTGCCCATGAAGACCGACTTCATGAAGTACCTACGCTGCTCATAAATCCTTAAAGAGAAAAACCGTCCCCCTTCCTCTACCACCAGTTGAAAAAGTTTAGATTCAATAAAAAAGCTACGAACACCACCCATGATGTTAAATAAGAAGTGAAAACAATTGAATAGTGCTAGAATGCTTAAGAAATTACTTCAAGTTTTTTTGGGCAGGGGCCGAAGCCCCCATAGCAACAAATATAATGACGTAGGCTCTTCCACTTGGGAAGACCTTAGGTTAGCACCCCTCCTTTATGTGCAATGGAGGTCACTAACCTAGGACATGATCCTTAATGATCAAACATGATTGGTTTCTTAGCATTCAGCATTGTAAATGCTTTGATGTTGTAAGGTTAAAAAGGTGGAAATCATGATGGAAGGAGGAGTGCGTTATTTGGAGATGAAGCAGCTTCTTTTGCTCTTGTATTGCCAAGCTATAACTTTCTATCTCCTTCTCAAGTCTGAAGGGCAGCCCATTCGTGATCATCCTGTGCTAGCTTGCCTTGTAGAGATCAAGAGCTTATTGGATTAGGTCTTCTCTTCTCCATCAAAATGCTAAATTAACATTATTATTTTTTGATAAGTAGGTAGTTATTTTCTATAACAGTAAGTGTTGTGGTCCTAAAACAATTATTTGTTTGTATTAGTATGTTAAAAAATTTGGTACTTACATAATGTGTACGCAATGTGGCTTATGTTTCTCTATTGATGGTACATTAATATTTTTATACATGTTTTGTATTTCTGCCTCTCTTTCAGGAATCAGGTTCCCCTCTCAAATTAGTTAAATTGGTGCACTGTGACTATTATGGTCTGTTTTACCATGTTTAGAATAATAGTCAATCCTTTGGAAGTTACCTTCATAACTTAGTCGTTGAGTGATCTATGTAATTTCTGCAACCTGGAGTGTAGGAGCTGGATCACCTCCTTTGCTGGGAGAGCTAATACTTGTTGCGCCAGAGAATGCCTTAAGAACTCAGCAGCCCACTTAAAATGGTTTAGTAAGAGGAGGGGTAACATGTCTTTGTCCTGGGGTTCACTTCATTCATTATAACTAAAAAGTGTAAGTTTCTGATGGACTGGCACTCCGATAGGTCAACTGCTATCATTGCTGCTAGAAAAATCCAAATGATAATGCTCTATCTAAAACTAATTCATCTTTGAAAAAAATTGAAATAAGCGTCCAGGTATAATAAAATATTTAAAATATTTTGCTAATCTGTTGTTGGTAGGATATATTGCAATGCTATATGGATGGGCGTTGCTTCTTAAACTTACATATAGATATGTATCTTCATTTTTATGCTTTAATTGGTGAGTTAAACACACACACACACATATGTATATGTATTTTTTTTTTTCAGATAAGGACAATTGTTGAATGGTGGCCTTTGTCTCTAAGTATGCCTATCTATTACTTTTGATGAAAACTTCATATAATTAAAAAAAAAAAAAAGTGATGCCAACGTAGTTGCAATAGATGGTTGTACAAGTTAAAACTAAGTACTTTCATATCTGATTTGGTATGCACCATATATTTTTGGTAAATTTTAAGAAGATGTGGATAGGAGCTAAGCTTATCATTAAAAATTGGTCTGGTCTAGTTGTTTAACAACTGGGAAAAGATGAATTATTTTTCTATGTATTACATTTATCAAATTGCTTTATATGTGACAATGTTTAACCTCTGTGATCATATGAGTACCTGTGTTCTACCCATATTTTTCTTCTCATTTTGTGCACAAAGATGATTATAGCAGTTCTGTCATTGAGGTATACTGGTTTGTTATTTCAGATGCGGATTGGTTTCCCTGACAACTGGCTTCTTTTTAATGTTTGCTCCACTAACGGACAAAACAACTTGATGGGAATCTTCCATCTGAACTTGAGGAGTTCCTGAACAACAAATGGTAGTAAAGTTGGGTAGAGAGAATACTACATTGTCAAGTGATTCTGTTACAAAAGATCAGGGGCCCGATCCTTCAGCTGAAACCCAAGAAACAACAGTGGTATGTCTTTTTGCTACAAAACATGCTTGTTTTACTTCTTTAACTTAGTAATAACATGCTTTGTTTTCGAGTGATTCTCTTTTTAGTTCATGTCTTAGTTTTCTTTTAATACTGCAGCCTCATGCTAGGTTGCACGGACACGCCATTTTTGGCGTCGTGTCCGTGTCCGACACGTGTCGGACACCGGAACGGGTACGACTCGCCGGATTCCGGTGTTCGGCGAGTGTCTCTTTTTTTTTTTTTTTTTTTTTTCGATTCTCCGACACGGCGCCGACGCGGCACCGACACGGCTCCGACGCGGCCCCAACGCGTTCGACACGCCAGCAGTGAAAAAAAAAAAAAATTTCAAAGATCTTGACAGATGGACTCACCAATACCGTTGATTTTGTGATACCTTAAAACAAAAAAGCAAGAGTAGAGTCTGAGATTCAGAACCCACGTATCATTGATCTCAAGTTCTCATTTCTTAAGTCTAAGACTCTCAACCCAGTGAACGGCGAAGGTGAACCCTCTGCCTGCTGCCGCTGCCCTCTTTCCCTCGCCGGAGCTAGATCGGCGAGCTCCATAGAAGTCGACGGCTCGACGCCGTGCCCTATTTCCGATCTCTCTCTCTCGGCGACCCACCCTCCCTCTGACCTCTGCCCGCTACCGCTGCCTATGTCCCTCACCGGAGCTAGATCGGTGCTCCATAGACGTCGACGCCCCCTGCCCTTCCGATCTCTTTCTCTCTCTCGACAGGTCCGTCCTCAGTATTCTCTTCTCTTCTCTCTCTGTTTTTTTTTTTTTTTTTATTCTTTCAGATTTTAAGTTTGGTGAATGCTGAAAGGTTACTGTTAGTCACTTATATATAACGCATCAGTTTTTTTTTTTAATCCCACTCACGCAGTCTCAGGCTCTTAGTGTCACTGTATTTCATTACTCAGTTTTTTGTTTATTATGAATTTGGTGGTTTTTATTTTTGTGTCCTGCTATAGTTTTATTTATTTATTAAAGTTAAATATTGTAGGTGATTTTACTAAAATGAATACTGAAGCTGAAAAATCATCTGAGACAGCTGTAACAGCAGCTCCTCTATGGAAATATGTTACCAAGTTAGAAAAAACAAGTGTTGGTGGTGGGAATGTTGCTTTTAGATGTAACTACTGTGAAAAAACTTTTAAGGGGTCTTATTCAAGGGTGAAGGCACACTTGTTAAAATTGTCTAATTTTGGAATACAACCATGTGCCAAGGTTGGAGATGAGTATCAAAATGAAATGCAGAAATTAGAAGATGCGTATGAGGAATCTTCTCGTAGATTGAAGAAGCCTAAGCTAGTGTCTTTACCAACTGATTCTCCTACTAGTCCTAATTTGGGTTCTAATGAGAGTAGTACAGCTACAAGTCATCCATTTTTTCAAAAAAAAAAAAAAGGGGTTGGGAATTCTCCTTTAGAGAGGGCTTTTAACAATCAATGTCGAGAGCAATTAGATTCTCTTATTGCTAGGACATTTTATTCTGCTGGTTTACCCTTTCACTTTGCTAAGAACCCTTATTGGATTGAGATGATCAAATTTGCAGCTAACAATAATTTAGTGGGCTATATTCCTCCGGGTTATAATAAATTAAGAACAACTCTGTTGCAAAAAGAGAGGTCACATATTGAGAAGTTGTTGAAGTCAGTTAAAGACACTTGGAAAGAAAACGGTTTAAGCATTGTAAGTGATGGGTGGACAGATGTACAAAAAAGGCCACTTATCAATTTTATGGCTACATCAGAGAAAGGGCCACTTTTTATCAAATCCATTGATGGTACCAAAGAGTACAAAGACAAGCACTTCATTGCTGACTTGTTTCTAAAGGTCATTGGTGAAGTTGGGCAACAACATGTTGTCCAAATTATTACTGATAATGCATCTGTTATGAAGGCTGCAGGATCTATTGTTGAAGCTGAATATCCTCATATATTTTGGTCACCTTGTGTTGTGCATACCCTCAATTTGGCCTTGAGGAATATATGTGCACCTAAGAACTCTTTGCAGAATGAGGTTGCATATAATGAATGTAACTGGATTGCACAAGTTTCAGATGAGGCAACTTTCATTCGTATTTTCATCACAAATCATTCTATGAGATTAGCAATTTTTAATTCATATTCCCCTTTGAAGTTACTTGCTGTTGCTGAAACACGATTTGCTTCAATAATCATCATGCTTAAAAGATTGTTTCAAGTAAAACAGCATCTTCGAAATATGGTCATTAGTGAGGAATGGATGTCATATAGAGAAGATGATGTAGGAAAAGCTCAAACTGTGAGGGATTATGTTTTGAATGATTTGTGGTGGGACAAGATTGCATATATTTTGAGATTCACAAGACCTATTTATGAGATGCTTCGAGTGGCTGATACGGATGCACCTCTTCTCCATAAGGTGTATGAAATGTGGGATTCCATGATAGAAAATGTGAAGAAAGAAATATACCGGCATGAAGGCAAGGAAGACTATGAGGAGTCTCCATTCTATGATGTGGTACACAATATACTCATTGAATGGCGGACTAAAAATTGCACACCACTTCATTGCCTAGCCCACTCCTTGAATCCGAAGTAATTTTTCTATCTCTTTAATCTTTTTGTTTATATTCTTTAGACATTTCTAAACAAATAAACTAAACTCATTAGTTGTACTTATTTATTTGCTTTTAATTAGGTATTATACTAGTCAATGGATTGACGAAGTTAGAGGCCGTGTTGCGCCACATAAGGATGCTGAAATTTCTGCAGAGAGAAATAAGTGCCTCAAAAGATTCTTTCCTGATCTTGAGGATAGGAAGAAAGTTTCTATGCAGTTTGGTTTGTTTACAGGATTTAAGGCTTATGATGATGATAACATGGATGATAGGTGGTCCTTCGATCCAATGCTTTGGTGGTCAAATTATGGGTCCAATTTACCAATGCTTCAAACTTTAGCTCTAAAGCTTCTTGGACAACCTTGCTCATCATCATGTGCTGAGAGGAATTGGAGTACATATGGCTTCATCCATTGTATGAGGAGGAATAGAATTACTCCTAAACGTGCTGAAGATTTAGTGTTTGTTCATTCTAATCTTCGACTTCTTTCAAGGAGGAGGGAAGAGTACACTAAAGGAGACTCTAAGAAGTGGGACATTGGTGGAGATACTTGGGATGAACCATTTGGAGGACCTGGGTTGCTTGAGATTGCTTATCTCACACTAGATGAGCCAGAGATGGAGACAAGTCTTGTTGAGAATAATGACTATGTTGATGACGATGTTGTTGTTCTATGATAATCTTGAAAGTTTATAACTTGTTATCCTTTTATGTTTTTAGTTTGATGTTGAACTTGTTATCCTTTTATGGTTTGTACTCTAAAAATTTTATGTGTATTATTGTACTACTTTGGATGTTAGTTTACTTATTTGTAGTTTTTACATAATTTAAATTCTAGACATAAACGTATTTTATGTCTAAAAATATTAAAAAATGCCTAAATATAAAATTTAATTAATTATTTAACCGCCGTGTCCCCGCCGTGTCGTGTCCTTATTTTTCAAAAATTGCCGTATCCCCGTACCCGTGTCCGTGTTGTGTCTGTGTGTCCGTGTCCGTGTCCGTGCAACTTAGGCCTCATGACACAGCTGAGTTGGAAAACGTGGAACCTTTGAAAAATAGTGAGGACAAAGCAGGAAAACACAAACGCCAGGTGAATTATTCTTGACGGAGATGTGATTGCAAATTTGAGATTATAAGTTTGATGCTTTTCATGTTTCTTTTCTGATATCAATCATTTTTGTTATGTTTAATTTTTATTTTTCTATTTTAACTCAATTCAACACAACTAAGATAAATCCTAACCATTTCGAGTCTGCTACATGGTTCTTTTTATGCTACTTGGCCTTATGTAGGACATGTCCCCATATATCTTTTCTTTTAACATAAATATTTGTTGCTGCAATTTGGCTAATGTGCAATTGTTAAAATATGGCAGAGTGATCAAGTTGGTGTACAAAAGCATGGAAATGTTAAAAAGTAAGAGCTGCCCTTGAAGAAAGATTGAAACAAGAGGGTATCCTTAGTTCTAGAGTTTCAAAGTCTGATAAAGCCCAGAAACGTCTGAAGCCAGTTACTGGGTACTGTTTCTGCCTAAGCTCTCTAGTGTTGGCTTCTTTCTGAAATTTTGAGTACTAATTCATTGAAGCTGGAATGGAACAGATGACTTGTGACGTATGATGATTTTGATGATGATGCTATAGATGTGGGGGCTACTAGATTCAGTAATGGTCATGCAAGTAGCACAAGTAAACTTTCCCAAATTGTTTCTGCAAAAACAAATAAGCCCAAGGTATAAAACTTGATTGGATTTCCTCTTTGTATGTGTGAGTTTATATGGACATTAATTTCATCAATCAATTGTAGCCTGCATATGAAAGAAAACCATCACATATATATAGTTGAGCACTTTCATACACCAGCTGTGTACTAAGGCTACTCAAAGTTTTTTTTTTTTTTTTTGAAAATTTTAATTTAATATAATATTTAGAACATGAGCATCATTGTTTGGTCGCTTATGTTGGGTATCCCCAAAAAAGGAGATTGATACCAACAATTCGTGGATCCTTTCAGCTGTTGCATGAGGTTGGGTGTAGAGTGCTTTGCATGTCAAAACATATATTTTTGCTTAAGGATTTTTGTTTTGATGGGAAAAAATTAATTAATCTTTTTAATACAACAGCTGGTTTTTATTTTTTTTTATTTTTTTTATAAATTTAATATAATATTTTGAACATGAGCATCAATGTTTGGTTGTCCATATTGGGTATCCCCCAGAAAAGAAGATTAATACTGACATGAAAAGAAGATTGATACTGACATTTCATGGGTCCTTTTCAACTGTTGCATGAGGGTAGAGTGCCGTGCATGTCTAATAATACATTTTTACTTCTTTAGGGTTTATGTTTTGATGGGAAAAAACAATTAATTTGGTGCATGTTGCAACAATTATTTTCCATTCTTAAGTTTTAAGGCTTCACAACAGTACCTTAACTTTTAAGTTTTGCCATTGGTTACAAATTAACACATTTAAAAATTTCTTCCCCCATTTTAAAGCAGGAATGTACATTGTAATTTGGAAACCATTGCTTTGCCATAAATGTTTTACTCAAATAAGATTTGACTCTTTTTGCCTAATATCTCAAATGACTCAACCATCAGTCAAGTCATTTATGCCTTACTGGCTGTAAATGAACTGAGCTATTTATGACTATTAACAAGCCGAGCTCAAATATGATAACGTATTTGTGAACAACCTTGTGGGGATGAGGCTTGACTTATGTATAATATTATATGTTTGTAAGTGTAAATGTACAAAAATATACTTATATAGGCTTGAGATTGGATTGTTTAAGTTTATAAATAAGTTCATATATCAAATTATTATTTATATTATCTTGATAATATAAAAAATTCATTCATAATAAAATTATATATAATTTTAACAATAGAGTATTGGTGAATCTAACTTTTGTAAGTTCATAAACAAAAAACAATCAATCTAATTAATTCAAATAATATAACTTCATCTATAATTAAGTTATTATTTTTTATTTTATTTATTTATTTTTTAATTTGTTGGTGAAGGAATAAAATATTTTAGTCATAGGAAAAAAAGTAAGTTAATCATGTAAGCTCGTGAACAAGGTCAAGTTTGTTCAACAAGAAAATGAATTAAGCTCCAACATGTAATCTAGTTTGGTAATGATTTCGAGCTCAAATTGTGTACGAAATACAATTAAATTTACAATCCTGAATTTTCATCATGTTGCTTGGCTTGGTTCATTCATAGCCCTTCATATTGCAGCCCAACTACTTTATTGTATTTTACTATCTATCTACTATAGTAGGGTCCTACATTTTTGTGTGGATGATTCAATAGTTGATTTATGTATGTGATCCTGGTTCTATCAAATTTTAGGTTGTAATATGATGGATAAACATTTGAATGTGTTGTGTGAATAATAGATTCTTCTTTCTGACGAAATACTCCAATAGCTAGGAAAAAGAAAAAATTCTCAACTTAGGGAAACCATATTGCTAGTTGATTTTCCTGAGAAGTTTAAGTATCTCTATTTAAATAACATTTGTATTCAATCTATATGGAAGGTGGTTTCTGGTGATGATGATTTACCTAAAAGGGATGATATTGGAGAAAGGCGGAGGAAGCATGAGCTCCGAGTGTTGGCTGGAGCTGGAATCAAATCTGAGGATGATGTTAGGGAGGATGATGTCGTGGATGAAGTTGACAATTTTGAGGTCGATGGGGATGCTGACATGGGGGATGGTGATACAGGAGATTCAGAAGATGAATATTACAAACAAGCTGCACAACGATGAGCTGCAAAACTTGCCGCCAAAGCTGAGATGTATTCAAGGTGTGTTTCTGCACTGTGATTAGATGATATACTTTTTGCTACCTCCTAATAGTTATAGTCAGGTTTCTGGATTCCCTCTATGGATTTGTATTTAGTATTACATCTATGGACTAGAAGAATAACTTGTTCAAATCCCTTTGTGCTCTATTATACAGTTAAAGTTTACTCTTACGTGCTATTGATTTTTTCTGTCCATATGTTTGTGTGCATGTTTGATTATTAATATTATTGATGATGTCAAGAATCAAACCAGTGAGCTGCAGGGCTTGCGTTCCGGACGGTCCTGCACAGGTAAGAAGAACCTCAAAGGGGAGTACCGGTGTGGTACCGGCCAACGACCCTCCGATGGTTAAGTTGGTATTTGTTCACAACTCCAGAGTGCCAGAGTCGGGTCTTAGTATGCGTACCTCGATTTTTTGGAGGGCGTGGCAGTATATATAGTAGTAGTAGTAGTGACCTTTGGGCAAGGCGTGCTGGAGAAGATATCGTTGGACCGAAATTGCCCCTGAGTAGCGTAGGACGCAAGACTCTTCTGGGGTGGTCAAGCGTGTTGGACACGATTCCCTTCTTGGGGGTAGGGAATCGTGCTACGTAAAACATCGAGCTGGGTGGTAGCGTGTGAGATAAGATTCAACTTTTCCAGAGAGGCGTACGCAACAAGATAGGCTCTAGTGCCTGATAACAACAGTGGGTGACTCTCTCTCCGTCGACCACTAAAGGTCTGGTCGTCAACCCCTGCGTCCGTCATGTATATCCGTCGTCGCAGGCCGAACTGTCGGGTGGGAGATTTACCCCTATCAGTTGCCCCCTCAGCCCATCAGTCCGTGAACACTCAAACGACGGACTAATGGGGTGACGGTTCCAAACCACACCTAGGGTTGGATAGACAGACTGTCATCAGTAATTAATGCCTGGTAATAAATACAGGACACGTGTTGTCAACCCGTGGACCGTGTGCTCGGACCGAGGCGTCCCTTCGTCTCCCGCTATTTCTCTCATATAAAAGCCTTCCTTCTTTTCTTTCATTTTTCACTCTTTACTGAAAACAGACCATCAGAGCGCATCTGTTCAACTAGCAGAAAAGCACTCTATCCGTCACCCCTCGTGTATCCGTCACATTCCAGCAACCGTCGACTTCATCTTTCATCAGCGCGAGTAACCGGTAAGTAGCTATTGCTCGTTCATTCATCATTTTTTTTTTTTTTTTTTTTTTTTTTTTTTTTTTTTTTTTTTTACTGTCAGTGTCTTTAGGGCAGTTGAACTTAGGGTTTTCCGTCACATGTAGGTGACATGTCTAGCGCGTCCAGTAACCAGTCGTTTGTCCGCGACGGAGCGGGCTACGATGAAGTCAACCCGTTGGGTCCAAAGGATCCTGCAGCCACAACATCCTCGAGTGAAGAGAGCTCGTCTACCACCTCTTCTTCGTCGAGTAGTGATAGGGCAGAGAGCAACTTTAGTGACGGTGTAGAGGGGGACGAGACTCAAGTCCAATCCGTCGTGGGTAGTGACGGGATGAGGATGTTTATCTCGCTTTCTCTGTGGACGGTTAATGACTTTTTCTCCACAATCAAAGAGTCACACTTCAAAACACTTAGAAGCAAATACCAAATTCCTGCCAATATACCTCTCCGTCTACCCCACCCAGGAGAGAAGTGTTATTACCGTGGTGTCAAGGGTGTCGGGGTCTACGAGCAAATGCTCAAGGCAGGGTTGAGGTTTCCCTTAACCCAACTACACCGTCACCTACTTCATTACCTGGGGCTGTCCGTCAACCAAGTTTCCCCAAACGCCTGGAGGGTTTTTATTGGGGTAGAGGTCCTGTACGGATCGTATTCAAAGGGGAAGAAGAGGTTAACGGTGGAGGAGTTTTTTCACTGCTACCGTCCGGTAGAGATAGCAAAATCAAGGGGAATGTACAGCTTCGTGGCAAGGAGCCCGTTGCTGAGGTTGGTGAGTGATACACCAGATTCCAATATGGACTGGAAGTCTAGGTATTTCTTCATGGATGGGGACGAGTGGATGGGGAGTCCTGGTTAGACCGAATTTATGCCCGTCGACACTACTTGGGACGTTTTACCCCCGTCTGGTATGCCTTCATTCACATTCTTTTCTCTGTTGCAAACTTCGTTGGTTTCTGACCGTCCTCTCTTGCAGCCCAGAACCGTCCACAAGTTTCCATCAAGGATTGGAGCTTTTTAGAGAAGATTTTCCAGAAAAGTGAGCTGACGGATAGGTCTTGGGCCAGACTAGTGACGTTAAAGACCATTTGTTGGCATTGTGACCGGCCTGAACCATCCAAGGAGGCCTTGAAGTACGAAACACAAGTTCGAGCACGTAAGTCCGTCCACATAAACTTCAAGTTTTTTTTTTTTTTGACATTAGCTGACGTGCCGTCCGATTTTGCAGAAATGGACGAGGCAAGGAGGAGAGCCATAATTAAGCAGCAAGCAGCTGCAAAGGAGAGAAAACCAAGCTGCAGGAACGGGCGTACCCAAGGTGCCCGTCACAAAAAGGAAGTCCGACCAGAAGGGGGACCGTCTCCCCAAAAAGCCGAAAACCACCCCCGAGACTGTCATCGGGCTAGAGGCAGACGGACAGAAGGTCCCTGTCAAACACGGCAAGGGGAAGGGCCTCATGGCGGGTGGCCCTCCGCCCGCCGTCGAGCATCCACCCGTCCTCCTCCGCGAGGATTCGAAGTATGCAATTGAGAAGCTGTCCTTCATACTGACGGTGGAGGACTATGAGGACGTCGGGAATCATTCCACGGAGGCCATGGGGGAGACGGGCCTTTTCAACTTGGCCCAGGTAAGCAATTTTCCGTCACCGTCAGTCTTTTTGAGTATATATATTTGTTCTCGCCGTCACGTTGACTTGGTGTCTTTGATTTCCAGGCTGTCGTCATGATGAAGGGCCTGATGGACCGTTGTGTCCGTGAGGAGACGGCCATGAGCCGTCTACAGGCGCAGACAACGGAGGTGGAGGACGAGCTGTCGCAATACAAGGCTTGGAAGGTGAAGATGGAGAAGAAGTTCTCCGTCCTCAAGGAGGATAGGCTAGAGTATAAGAAGCAGACGGAGACTCTGCAGACGGTCCTCGCGGACAAGGAGCGGGAGATCCAGTCTATGAAGGATCAACTCCGTCAGGCCAAGGACGACGCGATCAGGGAATACCGAGACTCTGAAGCGTATCTGACGGAGCTTGGTGGCATAATGGCGGACGGTTTTGATGAGGCCGTCCGTCAGGTGAAGGCCCTTTATCCGGAGACGGATCTCTCGCAGGTGTCCCTTGACGGAGGCCAGGCACAAACGTCCGTCATCCAGGCCGCTTCCGAGAGTGCAGGTCGCCCCCTTGATGAAGGCCAGAATGATAAAGGTGACGGGACCCTGGATGACGATGCCGAGACAGCCGCTAAGGTCCAAACTGAAGAAGAAGTGAATGTAGTTGATTCCCCCGTTCATTAGACTTGTAATTTTTGTGGAGAATTTTTGTAACAATTTTTTTTGTAGGACGGTCAATTTCTGGGCCGTCGAGAACAATGTTGACTTGAAAAGCATTTGTTTTAATTTATATCCTGTTTCAAATTTTGCTTGTGTGTGTTGATTGCTTGCACGGTTCATTTCAAATGCTGTTTATGCTTCGTGAAACTGTTGACATAATAAGCCGTCAATATGATGTGCCGTCAACATAACAGGCCGTCACAATTATTATCTTCACGCAAAGAGCTTCGTGGAACCGTCAGCTTTATTGTTGCTAAGCTATTACACCGTCACCCTCGACAGGATTCTAGCTTCCAAACTCTTATAATAATGTAGTTAGCTTTGAGCCGTCGCCATCTATGCCGTCATCCTTAGACTTAGGCTTTTAATCTTTTAGGACGATGTAGTTGGCTTTGAGCCGTCGCCATTTATGCCGTCATCCTTAGACTTAGGCTTTGGCTTTTAACCTTTTAGGATGATGTAGTTGGCTTTGAGCCGTCGCCATTTATGCCGTCATCCTTAGACTTAGGCTTTTAACCTTTTAGGACGATGTAGTTGGCTTTGAGCCGTCGCCATTTATGCCGTCATCCTTAGACTTAGGCTTTTAACCTTTTAGGATGATGTAATTGGCTTTGAGCCGTCGCCATCTATGCCGTCATCCTTAGACTTAGGCGTTGGGTGTTTCCATTTAGGAAAACTGTGGCTTTTAAGCCGTCTGCATGGGCGCATGACGCTTTTATGCCGTCGTCGAATTTGGGCCGTCGTCTTTTAGACTTAGGCGTTGGGTGTTTCCATTTAGGAAAACTGTGGCTTTTAAGTCGTCTGCATGGGCGCATGACGCTTTTATGCCGTCGTCGAATTTGGGCCGTCGTCTTTTAGACTTAGGCGTTGGGTGTTTCCATTTAGGAAAACTGTGGCTTTTAAGCCGTCTGCATGGGCGCATGACGCTTTTATGCAGTCGTCGAATTTGGGCCGTCGTCTTTTGATACCGTCAGCTTTTTATGTTTGAACGGATTTAATGCTAAGGCTTTGTACTTCGCAAGTTTTTGACGTTCAACACTTAATAGTAAGTAGAAGAGACTTTGAATAAACCTCTGTATGACTTGCATAATTTTTTGTAAGGAAGAAAACATGTCCCCGGAATATACATTAGGGAGGATCAATTACAGACTAGATACAAGTAGGGGGCTGCCGTTCTTTCTTACTGGTAGTACTTACGTAGGTGCTCGGCGTTCCACGGGTGGTGCAGCTTCTTCCCGTCCAGTGTTTCCAAGTGGTAGGTGCCCTTTCTTTGCCACGCTGTGATTCGGTAGGGCCCTTCCCAATTGGGGCCGAGCTTTCCTTGGGTTGGGTCTCTGGCAGCGCCCATGATCTTTCTTAGGACGAGGTCACCGACCTGGAATTCCCTGTGCCTGACTCGGGCGTTGTAGTGTTTAGCCATGCGATCCTGATACCGGGCTAACCTTTGCTCTGCCGCTGCCCTGGCTTCGTCGATCAAGTCAAGCTCTAGGCGTAAGGCCTCATTGTTCCGGCCTTCATCATGGGTGTTCACCCTGTAGGTTGTGAGTCCCACCTCGGCTGGAATCATTGCGCGGTTCCCACAGACGGCGCCAACTGATGATGTCAAGAATCAAACCAGTGAGCTGCAGGGCTTGCGCGCGTTCCGGACGGTCCTGCACAGGTAAGAAGAACCTCAAAGGGGAGTACCGGTGTGGTACCGGCCAACGACCCTCCGATGGTTAAGTTGGTATTTGTTCACAACTCCAGAGTGCCAGAGTCGGGTCTTAGTATGCGTACCTCGATTTTTTGGAGGGCGTGGCGGTATTTATAGTAGTAGTAGTGACCTTTGGGCAAGGCGTGCTGGAGAAGATATCGTTGGACCGAAATTGCCCCTGAGTAGCGTAGGACGCAAGACTCTTCTGGGGTGGCCAAGCGTGTTGGACACGATTCCTTTCTTGGGGGTAGGGAATCGTGCTACGTAAGACATCGAGCTGGGTGGTAGCGTGTGAGATAAGATTCAACTTTTCCAGAGAGGCGTACGCAACAAGATAGGCTCTAGTGCCTGATAACAACAGTGGGTGACTCTCTCTCCGTCGACCACTGAAGGTCTGGTCGTCAACCCCTGCGTCCGTCATGTATATCCGTCGTCGCAGGCCGAACCGTCGGGTGGGAGATTTACCCCTATCAATTATTATTGTTTATTTGTCTTGCAATTTTTATGGTTTTATGAGTGCCAGTCAAATCTTTAATTGCTGTTGCTACACTTGGATTTTCTGTGGTTCTGGTAGTCTTGTATTCTGAAAACAGTTCTGCTTCTGCAGGACCTCAGCGGTAGTCCCAACTTCTCCTGAACCCATTGATGGAAAATGCTATATCACTTACGAGGTGAGCACACCCCCATTTTCACCAGCTTGTTAGATCTTGACCATAATCTTTGTCTCCAACTCTCATTGTATATTTTCTGTCAAACTTGCTGCAGATGGAGAAGAACAGAGGGCTGAATCGGAACCGCAAGAATCAAACCAAAATTCCTAGGAAGAAGTACAAGGTATATTTATGACAGACTGCTTGAATGTAACAAATCACTTTATTCTTGTATTTAGTAACTAATCTCTCTCTCTTTTGTAAAATATGCAGGAACAACACTAGAAAAAAGTGAATCATCGGAAAGGGCAGGTGCAGGAGATCAAGAAACCTCTTGGTCCTTATGGTGGAGAAGCCTCTGGAATTAATGTAGCAACCAGCCGGAGTGTTAGATTCAAGAACTAAATACTGTTTTTTGTTTCAATTTTTCTACTTTGTTAGTTGCATAGTGCTATTTGGATCATGTATCAGGTTTGTGTGTGTCTCCAATCCAAATTTTGATATCTCATATGTATTCATATATTTAAAATATAATATTTCAAGAGGAAATAGGCAAGGCTTCAAATAATTAACTTATCTACTGATTTTTTTTAATTATTATTTTTAACCATAAAAAATGGGATCTCTCACAATGGCACTCTCTCTTTTCACAAGATTTGGTGGTGGGTGAGGTTAGGATGAAATGGGGGTTAGAGGTATATTTAGGCTAGGTTTATGGTTTTGGAGGTAGGCCTATAGTAGATATCGATATGACTGTAAACAAGCCAAGCCGAGGATTAAAATATCATGATTGATTTATTTAATTCTATTTGAACATAATTGGGTGTTTTTTATTATTGGAAAATAGAGAATTGGTTGCTCATTTTTTTAATAAAAGAAAATTTAATGATTAGTTAATTAATATACAGCTCATGAATTGTTTGTAGCTATGATTTTCTCAAATAAAGCTAACAATTCTGTACTAGAATTTTGCCTGAGAGCAAGGCTACTTGATTTCAATTTGCAAAGCCACTATAACATTTCCTGTGTTCCTTCTACAGTATTACCTGGAGGTGCTGAATTTGCATTTCTGAATTAAGCAGTTCAATTGATTCAAAATAATCTCGATCTATCAAAAACTTAATTGTTCAATCAATCGACTTGCTCTCAAACAACTAAAGCTTGAACTGATGCAGAAACCTTAGTAGCAGTCTAGAATTTAAAGATAAACTTTCTAAGACAAATTACAAGATACTTTTGCTCACGATCTAACAACCTAAACTCTAGACTCAACATATGTCAAAACTAAATTATATTATTCAAGAGGAAATGCCCAAGGCTTCAAATAATCATGTAATTACTATTATTTTAGTGTTGTCAATGACTGAAATGCATTGGTGGTAATCCTAAGTATTAAATTATCATGATTAGTTCATTTAATTTTATTCGAGTTAAGTTCGACCTAATCACGAAATTAGTTTACTTATTCAAGTTTGATTTCCCATTTTTTTTTGTCGAAGAAGCTTTGGGTTGTTCTTTTTCCAAGAAAGAAAAATTTCATGATGGTTCATTTAATTTACTCCCCATGACGTGTTCCTGGCAATAATTTTCCCAATTAAAAGCTTACAATCCTACACCAGAAGTTTTGCAGAGCCGCGTAAAATACTACCTGTGTTATTTCACTATAGGAGTCCTTACTCCTTAGGCCAAAGCGATACCGTTGAAAGTAGTACCTTTCAAAAAAAAAAAAAAAAGTGGAATATTTTTTCAAGAATTTCAATTTCGCTGTTCTAAACTTCACAAATCACAACTATTGAACCCAACTTCACATCAAACATAGTAGAAGAGACCAGAAGAAAAAAAATCCAAACAACAAAGCTTTGAGTAATTGAGCTAAAGTCAATATAAAAGCAAACCAAAATACCATTACACAGATTCTTCATCATCATAGGAATTTTTTTTTTTTTACATTGAAATGGGGAGGGGGTTTACAAACCAGAGAGCTGTGGCATAGAGGACAATGGCTAGTGATGACAGCATAAAAGCCACGCCAATAACCCTGCAAAATCTTTCGACCCTTGGCTTGTGTTGGATCAAAAGCGAACCCAAGGAGCCCAGAAATGCGCAGAGGGCAGAGATTAGAAATACATGATAGAGCGTCGGTCGGTCTCTGAACAAGGCTGGAACTGGTCTACCGTCGACGTTTTCCTGTGGGAGAACCATAAATGTTGCAACTACAGTGGAGGAGATGCAAACGATTAAAAGCGCAATATCCTTTGAACGGAGAAGGCTTTCTTGAAGCGATGGTTCCCAATAAACTGACTTCATCCCTTTCTTCTTGCCAGCTTGATGAATTGTGCAAAAAAAAAAAGAAAAAAAAGAAAGAAAGAAAGATAATGATTTCAGAAAACTCCAACAAAGTAAGTAATCTGAAAATTTTGAAGGAACGTTCCCTAGATATGACCAACCGGCTCCAAATCCATCGAACAATATACGAAGGAAATCATTTACTGACAAAATATCACCAGGCGTAGAGACCAATGTTACTGCAATAAAATAATGTGACAACTGGATAAATGGTTTTATTGTTTATGATACATAAAACAAGAACATATTGTGCAGATGTTTTTAATTAATAATAGTTTCATGGTTGTCCCATAAAAAAAATAAAAGTTTCATGGTTGTCAAAATCGCGATTTGAATTGTAGGATTGTACGATTTGATGATCTCACCTCACTAAAACGTTTGGAATCGCGCTAGAATCATAAAAATGGTAGGATCGTACGTAGGATCGTGCAGGAATGTATAGGATCGTAGGATCGTATGAGATCCTATCAATCCTACCAAAAACATAATTTTTTTTTATGGGATACATTTTCTTATTTGATGAAGTTTTAAGGGTTTTTATTTTTCATATTGTGATGGTATGATTTTTTATTTTTTATTTTATAAAATTAAATCAACCTAAGCAAATGTTTTCTAGTTTTCAGTTCACTTGTAATCAAAATGAAAGAATGCTTTATCATTTCTAAATAAAGAATTTGATGTTGGCTTTACTTCCTTTTAAGCTATAATATTGTTAAATTTGTTTGATCAATATGCTAATTTGTGTCTTAATATTACTAAAATATTTTTTTATATATAATTTTATCAGTTATGTTTTTATTTGTATATTGATTGATTGATTTTTTTTTTAGCATGCTTTTTAATTGTTGCTAAGTGGTATAACTTGAATAGTTGAGTATGAAATTGTATCTTGATTTCTTTTACAATTCTAGTATATAAATATATAATATCCACATAGATAATGAAATAGATGATGATGATTAGGAATTTAAGACAGTAATTATAAGAACCTTAAAAATGAGAATAATTAAATGTTCACTTTACCTTAATATTCATCTTACTTTTGGATTTCATATTGTAGTTAGCTAGTTTTTATTTGCTAACTTATTTTAGATTTCAAACTTAGAACTTAGAACTTGGAAAATATTTTCCATATGTTTTGATAAATATTTTCGTATTTGGTTGCTAATTAAACATTTATTGAATTTTTTAGATACATTAGGTCAAAACTTAAATATATTTGTTTCGTTAGTATAGACTTAGCGATGTATGACATGCAAATTATATCATATGATGCAAATCTAAGTTTTTTTTTTTTTTAATTTTTTTTATGGATGAATGTATAATTTCGTGATTATTCAACATATAAAATCATTATTAATGTGTTTTTTGCTTTAAATTTGAAAATATGTAGGATCTTACGATTCACGATCCGATCCTATGATCGATGATCCCACCTACCTTCAACGATCCTACGTAGGATTTCGATTTTGACAACCATGAATAGTTTGATCCAATCGGCCTTGATAAAAACAAGAACTAAAAATGCCTTTATCTCCGCAAAGAAGAGCTTTTTCTAAATCCGCTTTGAAAGGGCTTGGACGATTTGGTTTCCCTTGAAATTATTGCACTTTTTTGTTTAACTTATCTATTAGGCAAATCTGCTTTATTAATAAGCGTATCAAAAAGAAGCCCGATCAAATGATGGAGAATTCATCCGAGTAAGAGATGGATCCTTGGTCCTTGAGGTCAGTATTTATGCAGGCGATTGATCGTTGGCGTTGGCGATGGCGTTGGCGTTGGCGTTGGCGTTGGCGTTTGCGTTTGCGTTTGCGTTTGCGTAGCCTATTTGTGAAGCTGGAGAATTCATCCTAGCAGGAGATGGATCCTTGGTCCTTAAGGTCAGTATTTATGCACGCAATTGATTGTTTGCATTTGTTTAGACTATCTGTGAAGCTAGAGAATTCATCCCAGTAGGAGATGGTTCAACCTAGGCATTGGTGGTATCAACAGTATTGATCATGTCTCAACTCTCTTTCATTTTCCATGATATTTGCAGCAGGAAAATGCCTTAACAAATTTAAGGGAGTTCACTTCTTATAAACACATCTTCATATGCTTTCATAGGTAATGTGAGATTCCATAAATTACAAGATCCCTTTTAGGTCTCTACAATCCATTCCTACTATCACATGCGTCCTCGCGTGTCGAACTCACACTTCCAGCTAGGGCATGACTCTAATACCATCTGTAATAACTTTGCCCTAACTATGTAGATATCGGACTCACACTTTCGGTTAGGGCATGGCTCTAATATCATCTGTAATAACTTTGTCCTAATTGTGTAGATATTGTTCGCTTTGAGGTCCATACCCTTATGGTTTTGCTCTCCTCCAAAGTCAACAATATCTACATAATTGGAGTGGATAGTTACAATAATAAATCTAGTTTACTAATTGTAAAATGCTTAATTACTAGAATGTATCAACAAAATTATTTGATAATTTTTGCTAATGATTCTAAACAAAATCCTTTTTTTTTTCTTGTACAACAGTAATTTGCTATTAGAACTTAGAAGGATTTGCAATCATTGTGGAAAAAATACAGAAATATAACAAATCATCATCACACGACACAGAAAACAGAAAATGAGCAAAGACAACCTAAAAATGCAATTATTATTATTATTATTATTATTATTATTATTATTATTATTATTATTATTATTATTATTATTATTATTTTTGGCATATTTCTTGTTATTGGACGTCCAATCTTTTCTGTTCATGCTTCATTGCTTCAGCCCTAGGAGATTGAAGTAAAAAACTGTCGCCTGAAGACCAAAGTCTACTATCGTTACCGACGCGGTTATCCACCTAACTGCATCATAGACATTATCACACAGGATTCTACAATTGTGATCATAATCGCCTGTGACAAACAAAAACGGATTCGTGATCTATCGAAGGTGGCACAAGGACTAGCTAACAAGAAAACACAGAAAGGGGGGCAAAAGGAGGTCCAGGAAGAAAGAGAAGCATAAGTGGAGGTCAAGATGGGAAGGCTATCCTAGATATTGATAGGGACTATGATCTAGCTCTACACATACAAAAACCTAGGAGGCCTAAAGTTAGGTTCCATGCCACACAAGCTAATGGTGGTGTTAAAGGGCGAGTTGAAAGTTGGGGTGGAGGGAAGAGGGCAAAAGGAGGTGCAGGGACAGACGGAAGCATTGATGGAGTGGCAATCCCAGCAAACATTGATAGGGACTGTAATCCAGCCTTACACAACAAAAGAACAGATGTCTTACAAGCTAATGGCAGTGCCAAAAGGTGAAGTGAAAGTTTAGACAAACTGAAGGGCGAAAGTGGAAATGAAAGAACTTTTGGAGGTCGAGATTAAGAGAGAGGTGGGATAGGTGGAAGGGAATGTCAAGATGCAAAAGGAGAGGGGAGCAGATTAGGTGCAAGTCAAGATCAAGTCGGAGAAAGTGAGGGAAGCTTATCAGGTGGAAGTCCAAGTCGAGATGAGAAGATAGGACTACATCAGGAGTAAGTCAAGGTCGAGATGGAAATGGAGGGCTAAGAGGGGGAAGCAGATCAAGTGATGATGAAGGAAGTGAATGTCGAGATGCAGAAGGAGAAGGGAGTAGATTAGGTGCAAGTCAAGATCAAGTCGGAGAAAGTGAGGGAAGCTTATTAGGTGGAAGTCGAGGTCGAGATGAGGAGATAGGACTACATCAAGAGTAAGTCAAGGTTGAGATGGAAATGGAGGGCCGGGAGGGGGAAGCAGATCAAGTGATGATGAAGATGAAGATGAACATGAACATAGAGTCAGGGGTGACATAGAACACTAATAGCAATAGAGATGGAATTGATAAATGACTTCCTCTGGGTGGAAGAAAAACCACAATTCAATAGCAAATTCCTCAACAATTGGCCTAATGCCATACATGTTTATTTAAAGAGCAACAATCTCCGAAGATAACTAGATATAATTACTAGATAATTATTCAAATAGAGATAAGATACTAGATAACTAGGACTACTCAAATAAAGATAAGATAACTAGTAAAAAAGATAAGGACTCTCAAAGGTTGGGCAACAGTAGGACTCTCATGAGATATTTACGTAGTAGCCCATTATTCGCCCCCCCCCCCCTCAAGGTTGAACCTTGTCCATAAGGTTCGTCATCCCAAGTTGAATCTCCACCACCTTTTAAGAATTCTTGATGTGGGCAAACTTCAATGACAAAGGCTTGTGAAGTTGCACAGTGATGTCTTGGTGTGAATTTCTCATTACAATTGAAACATGGCCCTTTCTCCCTCCGCCTTTGCATTTCCTCCCAAGAAATTTTTTTGTACTAACAATTCCGTTTGTTTGACTCGTTGGTCCAGGTGTGTTGGTTGGATTGACACTTTGCTCTAACAAGGCTGCCTTATTTGTTTGTGGCTGATCTACCTTGTTTTGTCGTCGTTGTCTATCCAAACTATCATCTCTAATTCTAGCTAACTCAATAGCTTCTGAGAATGTTTTTGGTTTGAACATCCGAATTTTTGAAGCAATGTCATCCTTCAGTCCACCCATGAATGCTCTCACCAATGCCTTTTGAGGCCAACCATTGACCCGATTAGCAAGTCTCTCAAACTCCCGCTGGTACTCCTTAAGTGTCCCACTTTGACATATTCGAGACAAAGCCTCGTCAAAATCCTCAGCCTCAGTTGGCCCAAATAGGACCAGCAACTCCTTTTTAAAATTTTCTTCATCCATTGCCACCATTGGTTCGCTTCCCCTTCTAAATGAAAGGCTGCCAACGTGACTTTACGATCTTCAGATGTCCCTTGGTAATCAAAATATTGCATAACACGGTTGAGCCAAACCATTGGATCATCACCCGAGTACTTTGGAAAATCCAGCTTGGTGGGTCAAGGTTGATCATGTGTTGTAGTTTTGAATCCAGTTGACTGATTTGATTTCTCTCTAATGTGTGATGAGGTCCCTTGCTCATCTGATTTTGGGGTTGAGAGAAAATCTGATTTGTCACGGGATTTGGATAGCGTCTCTTTAATTTCACGCACAGATGAACCAAGAGATTGAGACTCTGTGGTCATCTTTTGCATGCTCTCTTTCAGCTCCTGCATTTCACTCTCTAATTTCTCAATCCTTTCCTTGTTGGTGGCCATGCTCTGATACCAATTGATAGCAACAGAGATGGAATTGATAAATGACTTCCTTCGAGTGGAAGACAAACCAAAATTCGATAGCAAATTCCTCAACAATTGGCCTAATGCCATACACGTTTATTTAAAGAGCAACAATCTCCAAAGATAACTAGATATAATTACTAGATAATTATTCATATATTCAAATAGAGATAAGATACAAGATAACTAGGACTACTCAAATAAAGATAAGATAACTAGTAGAAAAGATAAGAAAGACTCTTAAAGGTTGGGCAACAGTAGAACTCTCATGAGACATTTAAGTAGTACCCCATCAAACACGGAAGACAAGAAAGTAACCAGGATGAGATTGACTTCTCTAGAATATCAGAGACATTCATGGCCATAATTGGCGTGACAACAATTGCTGTTGTTGACTTCCATAATAGTGGATCTATTTCTTCCAGGATTCTGGGCCTTCTTATTGCTATAAATGTATTTGGTTTCCTCTGTTGCATGACTTCTATGTTGCACAGGCATAGGAAACACTACAAGAAAAAATGTTTATTGCAACGAAAAAAACCATTGCAATAACATTAGAGTTATTGCAATAGTTGATACAAGATGTTGCAATAAAATTTGAGGTAATAGGTTTATGTGACAAAATTTTTTTTTGCAATAAACTCCAAATATTTTAATAATAACTTTGATGCAATGATATATATATATATATATATATATATTATTGCAATAAGTAATTTACTATTTCGAATATCTTGTAAGTATAGGCTATTACTTCACGAAACTTGTTATAATAGATTGCAAATAATTATAGATAATTAATAAGTATAGGCTATTACTGCAATGATATCTTGCAAATAGGCTATCAATAAGTAATAAATTGCAAATAATTACTATGAAATAATTGATACTAAGTTATTGCAATAATATATTTATTGTAGTTACGTGTTTTTCATTGCAATAAATTGTAAAAGAATTAATATTAAATTATTGCAATGGTAACTTCGATGTAATAAGCTATTAATTTGAAATTTTCATTGCAATAGATTGCAAAAACAATTAGTATCAATTTATTACAACGATTCTTTCATTTTAAGTTATTGCAACAATTTTTCCTAATATATTAAAACTTCTATTGCAGTTGAAAATTGATACTAAGTTATTGCAATGATATATTCATTGTAGTTATGTGTTTGTCATTGCAATAGATTGTAAAAGAATTAATATTAAATTATTGCAATGGTAACTTCGATGCAATAAGCTATTAATTTGAAATTTTCATTGCAATAGATTGCAAAAACAATTGGTATCAATTTATTGCAACGATTCTTTCATTTTAAGTTATTGCAACAATTTTTCCTAATCTATTAAAACTTCTTTGCAGTTGAAAATTATAAGTTATTGCAACTTATTATTGTTGATGCAATAATTTAACACTTTTAAGTTACTATTACAACCATTTTAACTTGTAGATGCGATATTTTGTCTAAAACTACTATATACATATTTTGTTGTATTAACATTTGATGTAATAGACATTTTTTGTTGTAGTGAAACCAAGGGCTGCGCTCATCTTCGGAACTATAGGGGCTGCTGCTGGTGGCTTGGGGTTGTTATTACTGGTATCTGTACCTTTTTCCAGCTATTATAGTTGGATAATACTTGCCCTGGGACCGCTTGCTATATTGGTCATCTCTTCCTTGCCCTTTATGCCTTGATCAAAAGTCAGATCAACATTATAGGGTATCAACAGTTAATTCTCTTTACTAGATCAATACTGTTTTTTGTTTTCACTGTAAATTGATCCTATGGGGATTGGAAATCACACCGACATTTCGTTTTTATATTTATTTTTATTTTAATTTTTTTTATGAACATTAAAAATTTCGTTAGTCATATGGTTATGCTGTACTTGTTTTTCCAGGTTTTTTTTTTAATTTTTTTTAAGTTAGAAATTTATTGATAACTTATTTGAAAGTCAAACTTACATTAGCCGCTAAAGCGGCTAAAAATTCAGGGTTACCTTTTGCCTAAATTGCCAACATATAGTAGACTATCGCTACTAGCAACATATAGAAATTGGCAAACATGGCTTTCTAGCAACATCATTTGAATTTCCTCTATTAGATGGCCAAACGGAGCATTTGAAGAACATCATTGTTATGAGACAGTAATGGCTTCACACTAAAAAAATATAATCCTTATCTCTTATGAGAATATAATCTCCTCAATTACTGCTGAGAGAAAAAAAACATGCTTTAATAGCGCCCTCAACATCCAAGCACTATTAACAGTAGAACCAATTGGTGTAGACTGTGGTCTCATCTTTCGGTTCAAAACTACTCGAAATTCCTCTAACAAATTCTGACTGGGTACCACCACATTTAAAGAAGATTAAAGAGAATACCAACATGAACAAGTATTTTGTTGATATCAAACATTCCATTTTGTAACAGCTTAACACTTCTAAAGCATTCTGATCCTACTTTCCCATTAAAACTATTAAAAAAACAATTGAAAATCCACCTGTT
This sequence comes from Lithocarpus polystachyus, assembly GCA_033629205.1. Classification (NCBI taxonomy): domain Eukaryota; kingdom Viridiplantae; phylum Streptophyta; class Magnoliopsida; order Fagales; family Fagaceae; genus Lithocarpus; species Lithocarpus polystachyus. The sequence continues at coordinate 57,323,866 of CM066171.1, forward strand.
TCCTTTGACATTTTTATTTTTAACTCAATTAAAAAAAAGAAAAAGAAAAAATACTAAGTTGCAATCCTAAATAATTGGAGTCTTCTACATATGGATCTTTTTATGCTACATTCACTACAAGAAAAAAGACATAATACAACTAGTATTATTGCAACAAAAAAATAATGGATGTAATATATATGCTATTGCATCTCTAGGTTGTTTTTTGTTGTAATAGTAACTTAAATTTATTACATCAATATGAGATTGTAGTAATAATTATTATGTTACATCGAAATATGTTATTGTAATAGTTAACTCTTATTTTATATTGAGATATGTTGTTGCAATAAGTAATCTTTTATTTCGCATCGAACTATATTGTTGTAATATGTTAAATCTTTATTTCATAACAAATTTTATTAATGTAATAGAGGTAAGTAATTGAGTAGCGGGAAAATTTGGGAAATTGGCGTTATTATTATTATTATTTCAATAATTTCCTCTCTCCCACCAATGTCTATCACCCCCTTTTTTTTTCTTTTTTCTTTTTTTCATCTTTTATGCATATCTTTAATTTGTTAGTATAGTTCCTAGATATGGTTTTTGAACTGCAAAACAGGTTAATGAAAAAATTATTATTTAAAAAAATGATTTATTTATTTTTAAATTAAAAAAATAAATTAAAAAATCAACCTATTGCAACAAGATTTTCAAAGTAAATTGTTGCAATATGTGGAATTTGTTGCAACAAAAATTTAGTGTTGCATACTCGGAGTTTATTACAATGGCTTGCATCGACTTTTTTGTCGTTGCAATAACACCTATTATAACAACATTAGTTATTATTGCAATGACTTTTTTCGTTGTATTAAGCCTTGTCTAGGTTATCTCCCCATTCACCTTTTCAATTAACACAAAATATTAGTTGTTGCAATTTGGCTGATGTGCAACAGTTAAAATATGGCAAGAGTGATCAAGTTGGTGGACAGGTGTACAAAGCATGAAAATGTTAAAAATAAGAGTTGCCCTTGAAAAAAGATTGAAACTAGAGGGTATCCTTCGTTCCAAAGCTCCAAAGCCTGATAAAGCTGTTTGAACAAATAAATTAAGTTTACAGCTGCTTGTAGGTTATTTGAGATGAACCTTACACAACTGATGCTACCTTGAGAAGGTTCTCAAGACATTGTTACTACCTTGAAGTACTATTTGACCTCAAAGACTAGGGTCTGGAGTCCGGAAACATCTAACTCAAAAAGACCTTTTAATCCACAAGTTAGCAATTAAAGGGAATTAGAAATGCTAAGTGACTAAGTTCTTAAAATGACTAGGCTAAAATAAATGTCTAGTTGACTAGGACCAGTTGCATCATTTCAAAATCAAAGAGCTTGAAATAAGTCTTCTCGATTGGAATTGTACTAAAGCAAATCATCTTGATTCAAGGGAAATCACAAAAATTCAGTTGATTCAATCATAATGGCACTAAATTGTATTGAAATGGACATTCATATATAGATCAAATTACCCCAAACGTGTATAAATCGCAATAACCTTTAAAATATTCACAAATACAATTACTTAGACATAAACTTACAGGCATAAGATGAAGATCTACATGCCTAAAAGACTAAGAGACTAGTTCATATTCTATGGTCGTTGTTATGTGCTTTGAACAAGTTCTCTAGTTTGTTTGTTTGGCTTTCTGTTCTTTTCTTTATTGATTGAGGCCTCTATTAGTATTTATACACTGAGGACATGCCAATTATAATGTCTCTAACGCCACATGTACATGGCAGCTTCATCCTTGTGCATGTTTCCCATGCTGGTTATTGCTAAGTAACCATTACAATCTTCCACGTTTTTTAATAACGGCTAACAATATGTAACCGTTGTAATAACTGCACATGACGTCACACGAGCCTGATTTTGTATCGTGCCTTTCACGTGCTAGCTTATAACTGCAAGTTCAGGCTTGCTCTTTTGGGTTTTATTCCTTGGGCCTTCAATCATAATACCAAAGGCTGAGCCCAATACTCACAAAAAATTAATATTTGGTCCAACAAAAGCCCATAAATAGCTTAAGTCAGTTAATGTGTATTGTTTCTGGTTTTTCTTTCTAAAATTTTGAGTAATAATTATTGAAGCTGAAATGAAACAGACAACTGGGGACGTATGATGATTTTGATGATGATGCAATAGACGTGGGGGATACTAGATTCAGTAAATGGTCATGCAGTTCATTGAGCACAAGTAAACTTTCCCAAAATGTTTTTGCTAAACCAAATAAGCCCAAGGTATAAAACTTGATTGGACCTAAGCTTCTTTGTTTGTGATTTTATATGGGCCTTAATTGCATATTCAATCAACAGTAGCTCGCATATGAAAGGAAGCCATCAAAATCATTACTGTGGATCTTTTCATTACACCAGTTTGGTACTCAGGCTACTCAAAGACTATTTTTTCTTTTCAATTTATAATATTTTGAACATAATTATCATTGTTTGTTAGTCCATGTTTGGACATCACAAAAAAGAGAGCTTCTTTTAAAAAAAAAAAAAAGTTAATTAGTTAATTAATTTTTTTATATTGTTAGAAATTCTCAAATCTACCCCCACACCCCTGCCCATGCCAAGTCTGAAATCCGAGATCTCACTTGCCCCTAGGTACTTAGTACCAAGGGTGGTGCCATTAGAACATTCACATTAGTCTCTTCAAACATTTAACTAAATTAATCCAAAAAACTCTATTTTTGTTAGTTTAGCTATCTATTATATTCATACACATATATCAACCTCAATACTTTATCAACATTGAAATTTAATGTAGTGATGATAGAGGCTCACTATATGTAGTGATGAGACTATCCTCTTTAAAAACTTTAGTTAATTTTGTGATGCTGATGCACGTTTGTTTCGCTTGAGTTTATATAGTTTTTGCTGAAATATTAAATTGGTGAGACTGATGTGAATGTTCAACATTAATGTTATTAGGAGCTCAATACTAACATTTCATGGTTCCTTTCAACTATTGCACGAGGTTAGGTGTAGAGTGCAGCGAAAGTCTAATCATACATTTTTGCTTCAGGATTTATGTTATGATGGGAAAAAATAATTAATTATTGGTGCATGTTGCAACAATTATTTGCCATTCTTAAGTTTTAAGATTCCCTTGTAGAACCCAAACTTTTAAGCTTTGCCATTGTTTACAAATTACAACATTAAAAATTTTCTTTCCGCATTTTTTGAGCAGGAATGTACACTGTAATTTGGGAAACGTGTCTTTGCCTTGAATGTTCTACTCAAATAAAATATGACTCTTTTTGCCTAATATCTCAAATGATGCAAACAGAAGTCATTTCTTCCTTACTGCAGGCTGTAAATCAACAAGGCTATGTATAAGTATGATGGAAAGCCACGCAAGAGTCCTAGAAAGCCTCAACCTAATCCTAAATATCTGGCTATTCTTGGAGATAAGAATAACAAGAGTCCTGCTGCTGTGCAGGAGGAGCTGTTGCAGAAATTTTAGAAGTTTGAATTCAAATTGCTTCTTATCTTTATCTTTAATTTATCTTATCCTTAGTTTGAATGTTGAAGTAGTTGATATTTAAATAAACGATGTAGGCAGTAGGCTGATCGTTGATGAATTTAGAATTGTCTTGTGGTTTGTCTTCCACCCAAAGGAAGTCATTTATCAATTCCATCTTTGTTTCCATCAGAGTACTATTATACAAACCAAGCTCAAACATGATATTGTGTTCTATTTGACTATTTATCTGCTATAGTAGTGCTCTAGATTCTGTGGATGATTTGATAGTTGATTTATGTACCATGGCCTAGGGATTCTAGATCTATTGAATTTTAGGTTGTAATCTGAAGGAGAAACTCTTGAATGTGTTGTGCGAATAGGAGATTTTTCCACTTTTTGATAAAATATTGTAGTAGTTAAAAAGAAAAAAAAAAAAAAATACTCAACTTAGGGAAACCATATGGCTGGTTGATTTTTTTTAAGCTTTATTTCTGCACACTCATTGGACTCTGCATCATCAAGCTACTTGTTCTCTCCCCTTCTCTGTTCTATTTCCCAAGCACTTGGATTTGTCTGTTGTAATAAAAAAAGAGTTTACTTGTTCTTCTTGAGCGAAGTGTTCCATTCCAACCCCCCTCATTTTTTCAAATACCTAAAGATCATGGATGAAGATAAAGGCAGGCAGCATATATTTCAAGGCATATTTAGGGCATGAGCATTTGCTTTTCCTTAATGTCTGGTGCTTATTCTGAACAGAACAACTGTAACAGTACTTACTGAATTACATTTAAAAGAATGTTTGTTATCACGTTCTGCTTCTATTTAGCTCTGCATGATATATATCTATGGATGGACTTTTTCTTTAATGTCTGGTGCTGATTCTGTACAGTTAACAACTAGAGGCAGAACTTACATTTAACAATTAACAGAATGTGTTATTGTATTAAGGTGTAATCTAAAGATGATCGGTATTTGTGGTTGTTGATTAAGAGCCCCTCCATCCACATACAATTTCTGTTTGACTGTTTCTATTGAGCTCCTCATCGTGCCCTCAGCTTAATGTTGTTTGCAATGTTTAAGCTACTGCTCTGTTACTCTTCTTGGCTTCAATGTATCATTTGAGAACCATCTGGGTCTTATGAATCTCCTACTTTTGGTCTTTACAAGTCTTTTCTTGGTTTTAATGTTTAAAAGACACATCTTGATTTTTAACGTTGTTCTTTTTGATTCTTCGATTTGTTGTTGTATTTGGTTTCCAATTTTTCCATAAAGTTGCTGATTGAAGGGAAATGATGGAAGCAGGTGGCCTTCTCTACCTGATTGAGGAGAAGGGTAGTTTTTTTATGAGCGGAGACAAAGGGTCGCTACCACATTTCTTCAACTCTGAAGACTGAAGGCCTTCCTCCTCCTCTCATTGCTTCCCCCAGCTGTGTTATAAGCAGTACCATTGCAATCCACATGATCAGCTTATCAATGAAAGCCCTTTGGATATAAAAAGCTGAAGTGGGTTGTGGTGGAGAAGATCGAAATGGGATTTAGATTATGTTTATTCTTAATTTTTAATTTTTTACAAAACCCAACTTTAGATCTTATTTTCTCTTGTTTTTTAGGTTTTTTTTTTTTTTTTTGGTAGAGAGAGACATAAAAATGGGATAAAAATACATATTTATAATTATTTTTAACAAATGTGGGTTACTGGAGACAAATTAAGCAAATCTAGTAGGTAAAGTGAAAAATTTCAAACTACTAATAGACAATGTATATTCAAGCCAAAGCACATATAAAATTACTGTAATTACCCTATCAGGTAAGGATGATTTAATGGCATGTGCCTTGGAAATCGATTGATTTAGCTATGAATTATAAATTATTCCTTTTAGAGGGGCTTATATTGAGTTTAGTTCTATGTTGATATCTTTGGTATTTGCTGTGGGTTGATTATGGGTTTCTTTTTAATATGATATTCTTAATTTATGTCCTAGATTATTTGTTTTTTGGGGCTTTCAAAAGATTTAAAATGTTTGAATGTAAAAATGCTTGTAGATTTGACTATTACATTGTCTCAACCATCCAATACAAAGTTCTGGGTTTATATAATTGTCATTCTTACTCTTCTCTACTCGTGCATCTGACCAGAGTCCTCATCACCAATTTTCATTTCTCTCTCATACACACACTTATTTTACTAAGGTCGTAAAATGTATAAATGCATTGATTAGTTTCTCAGCATTCGGCATTGCAAGTGCTCTCATATTGTAAGAAGGGTAGAGGGAGGAAATCATGCTGGAGGAGTAGTGGAAGCTTTGAATTCCGCTTCAGAAACCTTACTGAATTACTGGAAGAATAATTCAGTATCGGTATCTATTTGTTACCATCTTAGGATTGCCATCTTATTAACCAACATAAATCCATAAACTTATAACATTAAGAAAATAATACAAAGGATTATAAATATATCATACACAATTAAACAAATCAAAGGCTCATAAAAATCACTTACATAATTAAATAAAGGCAAAAATACACTTTTGGTCCTTATATTTTGGGCCAATTCTCGTTTTGGTTTTTAAATTGATTTTGCTCTTAGGACAGTCCCTGAAATTAAAAAATCGATTATGTTTTGGTCTTTGCTGTCAACCCAGTAACAAAAAATGCATACGTTGCAAACGTAGTGCACTATTAGCATGTTATATGCTGACGTGGCTGATAAAATAATAATAAAAAATTATATTTAACACTTTTAAATGCCACATTAGCATTTAAATTAATAAAAAAAGTTAGCTCAGAAAATTTAAACTAAAAAATAAAATAAATTAAAAAACAAACCTTAAATCTATTTTTTTTTTAAAAATATATACGGAAAAACAAAAAATTAAATTAAATTTTTAAAAAAACCTTAAATATTTGTTTCTAGCAAAAACTCCATATGGGTATTTGTTTTCTCATCATTTTGATCAAAATTTCAGTTCTTTCAGCTCCAAGATTAGTTTTTGTAAGGTTTCTTCATCTGGGTATTGGCTAAATTGTTCAAATTTAAGGACTTGTGAAAGAAATGGAAGTGGGGTTTTGAGGGTTCAGGGTTTTGTGAGTGGATTGAGGAGTTTCAGTAGTGAATCGGACAGGGATCCATGGAGTATGATGTTGTTATTGTTGGGGCAGGACTGACAGGGTTATTGGCGACGATAAGGTTGAAGCAAATGTGCATTGAAAAGGGGGTTGATTTATCAGTGTGTGCTGTTGAGAAAGGTGTTGAAGTGGGTATGTTTCTCATATCATGGTTCCCACATCCAAAGATCCAAACGATCTGACCGATCTTCACTTTCTCGAATCAAGATCTCTCTTTTTCAGCTTTTTCTTTAGGATCTAGCTTTGATCTGGATTTAGAGAATGAGATGGTCTGATTAGTGGCAATGGTGGTAATTGGTGGTCTAATCATTTGCTCTTGTTCTAGGTTTATTTTGTTGGGTTTGACTTGCTCTTAATCGATGGTGGAGGTGGGTTTGATCATTAGAACGTGAAGTTTGCTTAGTTGCTCTTAATCATCTTGCTCTTGTTTTGGGTTCGACCTGCACTGTTGGTTTATTTTATTTTTTTCTTTGTTTTTCTAGATTTGATGGAGATTAGATTTGGTTACTGGATTTGGATTTGGATTTGGGGTTTCTCAGAGATTGATTTGGTTGCCGGTTTATTTCTTAGATTTAGGAAGAACTTGAAGAACATGTTCTTGCGGAAAAAATAATAATAATAATAATAATAATAATAATAATAACAACAACTAGCCTCGTCACACGCCTTCGCACGTGCGATGAGGCTTTTTTTTTTTTTTTGGATTTAGTATTATAATTTTTCTTTAATCACAATTTGAAAAAATAGATAGAATTTTTTTTCCAAAGAGAATAGGATTCATTTTTCAATTAGAAGCTTTTGTCTAATTATCCAAATCCAATTGATGATGTAATAGTTATAAAATTTTTTTTGACAATATAATAAATCCAAAAAAAAAAAATTATAATATAATAGTTTAAAAAAGAAACATGGGATAGTTAGTCTGACACTTTTTTTTTTTTAATGTGGGATAGTTTTTCCTTATTGTATTGGAGGGGTAGTTATTTTTTTTCAAACGTGAGTAGTGGGAAGTTTTATTTTTGAGAAGAAAAGTGGGGAAGATTTATTGTACACATTTCTTTTTTACGAGAAATTCTATTCAGAAAATGTGAAGAAGATAAATACCTGGGAGAGTTTTTTAAGCTATTGAGTAAAAGTAAGAATTTATTAGAAGTAGGAAGACATTTCAACGTATAAGTAGGAATTTATTATTTTTGTCAATTTACTATTTTAACCCCATTTTTTAGTTTTAGGTAGGGGTATTTTTGACTATAAAAAAAGCAATAACTAATTTTCTTTTGTCAATTTACTATTTTAACCCAAATTTTTAAGTTGTTGGTTAATTAATTTAGGGGTATTTTTGACAGTAAAAAAAGTAATAACTAACTTTCTGAACTCTCTTAATATATACAGATATATACAGATAATATAGATTTAAGGTTTTTTTTTTAATTTAAATTTACTGAGCTGGCTTATTTTTATTAATTTAAATACTGACGTGGCATTTAAAAATGCTAAATATAATTTATTATTATTATTATATTAGCCACGTTAGCATATAACATGCCAACAATGCACTTCATTTGCCACATATGTATTTTTTATTACTGGGTTGACAGTAGGGATCAAAATAAAATCGATTTTCTGATTTCAGGGACTGACCTAAGAGCAAAATTTATTTAGAGACCAAAACGAGAATTGACCCAAAATGTAGGGACCAAAAGCGTATTTTCGCCTTAAATAAACTAAAATGTTCATTAAATCTCATATATAATTTACTTTTTTTTTTTAAAATACATAATTAAACTAACAAAAAAAAGTTAATAAAATCTCTTGAAATTGGGTTTTTTTTTTTCTTTTTTAAAAAAATTATAAGAAAGGAGAAAATAAATTTTTAATCCCTACATTTTGAGTCATTTTCCACTTTTGTTCTCGTATTTGTTGGGGCTCTTATTTTGGTTCCTAAACTTCGAAAATCGTTTTCAATTTAGTCATTGCTGTCTTCTCACTGATGAGAATAGCCTATGTGGATTGAATTGCTAACTTACTAAATACTGACATGATTATGTTTGGCATATAAAAAAATGCCATGTTAGCATGTTTAAAAAAAAAAAAAAAACTAAAATAATCCCTTTAAAAGAAATTCATTTTCCTTTTATTTTTCTTAAGAACAAACGCTAAATTAAGTATCCTCAAACCCGTGGGTTCCAGTTAGCTTAACTGGTAAAGTCTCTGATGGTTGTATAAGAGATCTACGGTTCAATCCCCGCCTACACCAAAAACTGATTGGTGTCTTGGTCTGATGATAAAGAACTATCATCAGGAGCGGACGTTATAGGTTGAAACTCTCTCTCAAAATCAAAAAAAAAAAAAAAAAAAAAAAAATCCTAAAAACCCAGAAAATCAAAGAGGAACCCATAAAGTTTTTAAGGAATTATTTTAATTTTTCTTTTCATCTTAAACTTTCTATCTCATCCAATTACACAACCACACTCAAGTTCAGAAAATCAAAGAGGAACTTACTCAAATTTCTCTTCTCAAACTCTCTCTCTCTCTCTCTCTCTCTCTCTCTCTCTCTCATCACCTCAGTTACCTCGCTCTCCACGTTTCCTCCTTTCTCCATAACCTCTCTTTCGATTCCGCTCTCTCTGATTTCCTCTCTATTGTTCTCCCTCACTGTAGCGACCACGTTGAAATTGAAGACTTCGACATCGCCACTCAAAAGACTCAGATTTTCAGTTCATAATCACAAATCTTCAGTTTTGGATTTATATGGGTTTGGCTTCTCAGTTTCATATGGGTTTGTTTCTACTGGGAAATTGAAAGAATCAGTTGGGTTTTCATTTGGGTTTACTTTGTTAGGTCTCCAAATTTGGATGAAAGTGTGTATTGTTGAAGGTCTTTGTGTTTTGAATTCTTTATTTGTAAATATGTGGTTTTTGATCTGTGTGAATACTTGTGCATTGTGTTTTTGTGTTCTATGTGTTTCCTTGTTGAGTTTATGGGTTAATTTGCTGGGGGTTTCAATTGGATTCACTAGGTTTCAATGCTTTTATGGATTTAATTGCTAAGATAATGTCAGAAAAGAGAAGGAAAGAAAATCTTGATTTTTTAATTTTCTGGGCAACCAAACATGTTATTTGGAGAAGAACATATTCTATCAAAAAAAGTATTGAAAATAAAAACACACTAATTGAATTATTTTATTTTTAAAAAATCAGAAGCTTAGAATGTTGCTTTTATTGTTTTTTTTTTTTTTTTACTTTTTCATTATTAAAATGCTGAAATGACATTTTTAATATTATTTTAATGATCATGTTAGTATTTAGTGTGCTAGTGGTGTACACAGTCTGCTACGTAGCATATTTTTATTAGTAAGATGACGGTAGGGTTTAAATTGAAAACAATTTTTGAAATTTAGAGACCAAAATAGTAGCTCAAAAATGTGGGTATCAAAGTGAAAAATGGCCCAAAATAGAGGGAACAAAAATGCATTTTCACTAATAGAAGCTCACAAAATCAATTTTAGTCTAGAATGCATATTCTGCTTGAAATGCCAGTATTTTGTCAAAACAGCCTATACAAATTGACACAAGTTGGGTTTTGACCAAAATTTAAACTGCTTATGAGTAACTAAAAGTCACACTCAACTTAACTTGAAAACGGTTTCATCATTCAAACCCTGAGACCATGAGTCGAAATGAATTTTGAATGCGGGCATAGCTAGGACGTGATACCAATTGTTGGGGGTTGTTTTTGCACGTGGCCACGTGTCTTCCGCTGGAGGGGAGACTTTGCTAGGCCTGGATTTATTTTGGGGAGTTCAATCCAAAACTTAATATTAGGCGACATAAACCAATGGCTTTTAGTGCATTTTTAAGCCTACAAAATAGATAAAGCCCAAAGTCTTATAATCATGATAATGGTTAAAATAAATAAATAAATAAATAATATGTTTAATTGAACAACTTTGATTAAATGAAGAGTTGAACATTATTATTATGTGTGTTAAGTGATGTCCAATATTAGAGAATAATTAATTAAATGTCATATGTCTGACAATGGGTTGAGTCCAATAGTTCATATCCAGCTATTGTATAATTCATGTTCAATATAATAAGGTATGTTTAGCAATAGTCTATGTCCAAATAATGTATGTCAAATAGTTTATGTCCAATCGTGGTTTATGTCCAAATAATATATCTCCAATGGTGGTTTATGCTCAAATAATATATGTTCGGTGGTGAGATGGATTCAATTATCATTATGTATGTTTATTAATGAAGCATTAGTGAATCTATGTTTATTAAATAGTGAGACAATATTAATGTAGTTTGTACAACGGTGCAATAATGATGAGTTAACGTATACTAAATAATGTAATTTTGAAGATAGAGAAACATTGACTTATCTTTTATGTTTCCGATTCCAAATGTATAACATCACTTTATTCTTTATATGATTTGTGGCCCTAGCTGTATAAAATTAGTGAGCTTTCATAAGGATTTTTAGCATTATAATTAAATAACTTCCATGAGAAGGGCTTTTGATAAAATGTTCTTGGAAGAGTGTTTGATATGTTTTAAGACATTTGGAGATGGTAATAAATATATATGTTTTGTGAGATATGGTGTTTGTAAAATATATTAGAAATATATGTGGGGAGTATGTATGGATAGCTTGTGAGGAATGTGTTTGTAAAATATATGGAAGTATAAGATAGATAATATGAAGGTTAAATATAGTAAATACATGAGCTTATAGTTGCTGCTTGAGTGGTTTTTTTTGTGTTATGTCATGTGTTATGTTGCTTTCTAAGAAAAGAGATTTTGTAAGGGAAATGTACGAATAGATGGAGATGTGTTTATGGGCAGAAAAGTGAATGAAGTTTCAGAATAGTGAGGATGAGAGAGTAAGAATATGATGGGTAACGTGTGTAGTAATGGTGTTATTTAAGAAGAGAGATTTTGTAAGAGAGATGGAGAAGTATGGAAATGTGTATAAGGCAACAACATGATGGAATTTCAGAATAATGAGTGTGGGAGAGATAGGTAGTGGTGTTAGTGTAATAGGTGTGTTGTGTTGTTTTGGCTTGGTCCTCTTTATATAGGGCCAAGTATGTAACTAAATGGGATTTGGTTGAAGGAATAATCAACAAATAAGAAAAAGTTTTTGGCAAAGTAAATGATTTCCTTAGTTGGTTTTTGATATTTAGTTGAAAGAGGAATTCTGAGATTTTAATGCTATTGGAGCTGCTGCTACAGCTGTCAGTCATAACTATACAGCAGTTGACACAACTCTCAGCTGCACAGTAGTAGCTACTGCAGCTGCTGACCTTACTAGATGATGTTATCTAAATGATATTTTCTGCAGGAGGAAAATATTCAGCATTAAATTTATGGTTTGGCTGAAAATGGTATGATATCTTTTATGAGATTTTCCTATTTATGGTATTGCAGCTAGAGGCTAAAGATTTGATTTAAAATGGTAGGATTTCTTTGATATGATCCTTACTTCTTTTGATATAGCAGGTAGTTGATAGGATTGACCATTGATGGGTAAGTGATGTCATTTTGGGACATGTGTCAACTACCTAAGTTGCTGCTGGAACTATTGCAATTGCTGCTAGAGTTAAGGCAGCTTCTACTGGATTTGCTGTTGGTACTTTTGGCTAAGTTTCATTTTTTGGAAAAACATATGTTTAGTTCATGGTTTCATACAATACATTTATAGCATGTAATAAACTAGTTGGTTGATATTTGATGAAGTTTTAGAGATGTAATTTTGGTCTCTTTTGTCTTGTGCCCAAACTTGGGGTGCAAGAAGGGCATTTAATGTTGGATGAGATATTATATAGAGGAGCAAGACTTAGATACAGTACTTAGGTGTTGTTCCTTAAGTTCATATTTTAAAATTCTACTATGTGGCTTTTTTCTCATAGATGGAAGCATATTTTTAAGTTAAGTAGCCACATGATAGAATCTTAAGAGGGGAACGTAAAGAACAGCACCTAAGGTACTGTAAACTTGGAGTGCAAGAAAGACATTTAATGTTGGATGCGATATTATATAGAGGAGCAAGACTTAGGTACAGTACTTAGGTGTTGTTCCTTAAGTTCTTATTTTAAAATTCTACTATGTGGCTTTTTTCTCATGGATGAAAGAATATTTTTTAAGTTAAGTAGTCACATGATAAAATCTTAAGAGGAGAATGTAAGGAACAGCACCTAAGGTACTATACATAAGTTTTGCCCTTATAGGACAACCAATAAGATTTAGGCATATGTTTGGTATTAATTTAAATGAAAATAATAATATAATTTATATGAGAAAATATAATTAGATTATATGACGAACATTAAGTTTTTGGTAAAGAGCAATGGAGAGTTTTATCATTTTAAGTGTTATGTGATATGAGAGGCTTACCAAATGTTACCTATTGCACTCCGACTCTTGTCAAAGTTCAAGGAATTGGGGAGGACATGCCAAACAACATGTTTCTTTTATCAACTTTGAACCGCTGGAGCTTTATTGAACATACTTCTTGGCCCTCCAAACCAAGACTCCCAAAGTTCCCCCGATGAGACTCATGAGCTTGGATCATGAGTTGAAAATGAGATGATGTGCCATGAGCTTGAACAATAGGCTTTGATGAGATAATATCACCACAGGTCTTGGACCATGGGCTTTGGCATTGTTTTGTGTAAATATAAACTATTTTAGGCTTTGAAATAGATTTACCCAAAATCCATTATAATATTGATGTGGTGCAGATTGCCAATGAAATAAAGCCGTGTGGCATGAAAATTTTGTCCTCAACATCAATCTTCATAAAGAAGAAAAACATATCAAAGTTTTCAAAGATCAAATTTAGGGTTTTAGGTACATACCTCTGTTGGAAAATAGCTTCAATTTTGAAAAATAATTATAACTAGTCCCATTTAGAAACAAGTTGACTAGTAGAGCACTTGCACTAGTCAGTGCAAAATAGAAAAAGTGCATATTTTTACACATTTTTGCTCAAAATCTACTCACACCAATCCCTCTATATTACTGTGCATTTCCATTATTGCTATAGTAACAGTGTATATTTACATGATTATTATAGCTTTCGATTTATTTTTTAAAACTTTAGTTTTTCTCTGTCCTCTCTTAGCCTATTCTTTTTGTTCCCCTACTCTCTTTCTCCTCTATTTTCTCTTGAATTCAACAACAAATTTATACAAATCATCAAATTCCTCAAATTTATTCTAAATCTAGATCCCAAATTTATCAAAACCTTTCCTCAAAAAAAAAAAAAAAAAAATCATCAAACCCATATAATAATCAAACCCAAATTGCAAAGGAAGAAGAAGAAGGTGCCGGAGAAGAAGAAGATGATGAAGAATAAGAAGAAGTAGCAACTGAGAATCCGCCCAAAATCATTGCCCACAACAGTGGAGAAATCTGTCCAAAATCAAACCCAAAATCACGTCCCATAATCAAACCCAAATTGCAAAAGAAGAAGAAGAAGAAGATGGAGAAGGAGAAGGAGAAAAAGAAAGAAAGAGAATGTTCAGAGAAAAGAGTTTGGAGTGTGTCAAGGTGGGTGGGGCCATAGGTTTAGGTGTGAAACAATAAAAAAAAAAAAAGTGAGAAAAATATTATTTAAATAGAGAATGGTGTATAATAGTTAATTTGATATGGGTGTTTTTGCAAAGTAGTTGTATAAAATAGAAAAAATAGTTTATTATGCTAACATAGACATAACTTTTTAGATGGATTGATGTCAATGCTCTAAGTGTGGTATGTGAGAATTAAATTCACTTACCCTACAAGCAGCTTACCCATTTTGGTCAACCATTTATTCCATAATGCAATTTGTTGCTAACCTAAAATTGTGCAATTCCCTTTGCTTCAGAGTTGTCTCGAATTCATGGCAATTCCTTAATGTCCTTAGTATTTGTTGGAAACAATCAAGAAGAGAAAATATGGCCTACTTCCATCAAGGCGGATTCTCAAATGTATGTAGTTAATTTTGTCGACCTTTTCCTTAAAGTTTTAATTAGTGAACTTATATAAATAGATGTATTTTCCATTTCTAAAGAATGAATATCATTCTAGAAAAATTCCTACTTTATTTTCTCTATCACAAGTTTCTTCATTCTTTTGGGAATTGAAACGAGTTCAAAGCATTAGTTTGTGAGTGCGCATAGCCATAGCTTGTCGTTGAATCCTCGAGGGTGATCGCCATCCCCAGATTGCACCAAGGATAAATTACATCCAATGGAACGATATTAGGACAGTGGATTGAGTTTCGTGCCTTAGCTCTCTTAATCATCAATAAGTTTCCTATCATCTCTCAAACTTGCTTTACTAGTTCTGTTAAACCATACCTCTTGGTTTAATAACAAACCCTATCCAAAACCTTGTGAAGCTTAAGTGGATCAACCATGCTCCTTAGAACTCTTTAAGCCAACCACAAGAGCTCCATTCTAGTTGTGTTAGCTTGTTAGTGTGTAGGAGCCACAAAAGTGAGTCCCTTATGTGTGTCAATAGCCCAAGACTTAGGGCTAAATGATGGAACCTGCCCTAAGATAATGAGAGTTTGATGAGAAAATTGTGTGTTACTCAGTAATTCTATAAGAGATTAAATTTTATAAGGATATGGTGTAAACCCCCTTATGTACACCATTCAATAAATGAGTGTCATGTCAGACATTTTAAAATCAAAGATCCACGCATCTAATAACACCTTAGTAAAGCCCCAAAACCCCAACACATCTTCTCCCTTAGACCCTTTCTCTGATTGCAAACACCATTGGCCATGGCTGAGCAACCCTTACTTGCCGTTGCCGCTCACTAGAGGTCACCATTGTTGATCCGATGTCCATACCAGGCTTGTTTCTCTTTTGTCTTCTTTATTCTCACCGTGAGGAACCCAAGGTCGAGATTCACTATGTCACACCTTTGCTGGTAATCGCCACTGCCACAATTGGTGGTGAATCTTAGTTCCTTCACCTTGAACACCACAAAACTTGGTTTTCTCTGCCACTAATTTTGATTTTGAGAAGGTGGTTGAAGTTGGGTTTGATTTTTGGATTGGTTTGATTTTTGGATCAGTTTGAAATGGTGGGTTTGGATAATCAGTGAGATATGGAGCTATGGTGATTGTTTGGTTTTTGGGTTTTGTTTGTGGAAGGCAATTGATTGGAGTCATGACCATGGATGATTGTGGCAATAACTGGTGAAAGGTGGATCTAAAGAAGATTGGCCCATGTTGGCTATTTGGTGAGAGAGCATATGGGTTTTTGGACTTGGATGAGTAGTGACTGTGTGTGATACTACCTATTCATTATTTTGCAAAATATTGATGTGGCACACTATACTTGGAGGGGTAAACTATGGGGTTTACACCACTTCCTTATCAAATTTTGACTCATTCTATAAATCTTATATGTATGTCTTTGGAAATACTACACTTTTTTTAACTGATAGGTTACCCACACGAGCGTCTTGGGCCTTCCCGTAGGCCTAAAATTCTAAAATTACATTTTTAGAGTTGTAAAATTTAATTTAAACTGTAATGGACAAAATAAACTGAACTTAAAAGAAAGAGGATCCTAATCCTCTTAAATAGATGGGAAAATTAATCCCTACTAGGTTACCTAGTTGGTGAGATCATTGGCATGTGACATAACATTAACCCAGAGTTCTCTAGTTTAATCTATCATACTATTCATATATGGAGTTTTCAAAATGCTCATGGGTAGTGAGTGAAATAATCTGATCAAAGACTGAAACACTATTTTGTTTAAAATTTTCAAGAATTTTATAGACTAACTAACTAACTAGCTTTTGCATGGAAAAAATATTTAGGGTTCAAATCTAAGATTCCCTCCCTATTGAATTATATATATAAAAAAAACAATAAATAAAGAGACATATTCGTAATAACTAACCATACAACAAGACTTCACAGTATTATTTATAACAATGTATTTATACATAATAAGTAATTCTTATTTCTTCTAAAAAAAAAAAGAAAAAAAGAAAGAAAGTAAATCTTATTCTTAGTAATTGTAATTAATTGATGTGCTTAAGGAGCGGGCCTACAAACCAGAGAGCTACGGCATTAAGGACAATTGCAAGTGCTGACAGCATGGAAGCAATGGCAGAAATCCTGAAAAATTTTCCAAACCTTGGTTTGTGTTGGAGCATCAAGGCACTAAATGCGCCCAAAAACGCGAACAGGATGAATATTAGAAACATATGATAGTCTGGCGGTCGGTCTTTGAAGAGAGCCGGAACTGGACTTCCGTCTACGTTTTCACGTGGAAGAATTATAGAAATGGTAGCTGCAGTGGAGGATATGTACAATATAGATTTCATCGGGCACAAGTTCAAGGATTTGTGAACCACGACGTTCATTGAAAGGGGAAGAAGAAGGCTTTCTTGAACTGGGAGTACTGAAACTGCGGAAATTTCTTCTGCTGTAGTTGAAAGTATTTTGAAACTGAAGAAGTAACCATTTTTTTTTAATGAATGAACAAGTAACTTTCAGAAGTATGGACCCCGCAAGTGCCAGCATTGCCGGACCGAAACTTTCTTTGAAATTTATCCGCGAAAATTCCGAGTCAAGTCTAGCTATAAGCCTTTAACGCGGCTTGACTGAGTTTAGGATGACAATTTTTTTGTGATATAATAACTATATTACAATTTTATCGGGGTACTCGGTGAGTGGTAGAAAAAAAAAATTATAAATTTATATGAAAGTGATTTGTCCAAAATTGTTTTTCCTGCTAACAATTTATTACATAAAAAAAATTAAGGTTCAAAAATTTGTAATCCTAAATCAGCTTATCATTTGAATTCATTACTTTTTTTTTTTTTTTTTTTTACCACTTACGATCTATCATGTTAAAATTGTGTCAAAATTATGGTACTTAATTTTTGTCCACATTATGGTACTTAATTAGTCATCCTAAATTTTCTTTGCTATCATGAGTCAAAAAGTCTACACCACTGGGGAAACATGCCACCAAAATTTTCATTTTCATTGGTAACAGAAATCAAGAAAATTTGTATAATGAGGGTTAATGGGTTTGAAATTTCCGAGAATTTTCTTTTTTGACTTCTTGTTCTTGACTAAACAAATACGTACAATAATTTGCACTGCTTTTTCTAAATACGTTTTGAAATCACACTATTACATTATTGCGATTCTAGTATATACACATACCGCACTCATTTGCGGCAGTTGAAAACTTAAAATGCTATCCCGCGGGTCTGCAGTTGGGTTCAGCTTCTATCTAGACACTGCCCTGTTAAAGGTTGTTAAATATATTAGCAATGTTGGTAGAGACCAAACTTAACATAAACTTGTTCAATTGCATTGTGTTAATTAACATCTGTTGGAAAACTAGCATAGAGTGAATATGAAATTGATATTTTCTATGTTCACTTAAATGTTATTTAAAGTGGTAAAAATCCTGAGTCCCACATAGGAAAGGAATTAGATAATATATGAGTTTATATACTCATGAGTTGGACATTGGGTTGGGCCTTTGGCATATGTGGACTGGGCCTACTTGTCCAAATAATAATAATTTATTATTTTAATTTTTGAGTCAGTTAGTCTGTGCACAACAGTTATCACTGAAACAGAGTATCTGTTCAGTAACGTATATTTATTCATAGTCTCTCATTCACGAAAAAAAACTTTTGGCAAAAAACTCTCTTAGAGAGAAAATTTTATTCATTCATCTGTGTCAAAGAGAGAGAAAGAGACATTGAGTAGTTCGCAGAGCACGACATTGTGTGCTTCGTTTTCGTGCTGTAGATCATTTTATCCTGAGAGGCAGACGTCCACGAGTCTCAAAGCACCACAGTGATTGTGTGAGGGGCGAAATCTGCTTTAAGGAGATTGCGTCAAATGCAAGACTTGATCTTAATTGTTCATCCTTTTACGCATCTGGTCTATGAGTCTTTTAATTAACTGCAGATTTCTTCTAATATATATTCAGTATTTGTTTATATTGCAGTTTTCTTTTATATATATGCAGTATATATTTATTGTTTTGTCTATTACTTCTTTTATGTTAATGTTGCCTATAATTAGATCTGTGTTTTGTTCATTTTGCTTAATCACAAAAGTAAATTATTGAAATATACCCAACAATCTTAAAGCAGATTCCATATATTTTTTATTTTTGTGATTTAAGGCGATAGGAATTCTATGTTTGTTGAAATACGTTAATCGGAAATTGTTTATACCGCCGGACAAAACTTGAAACTTGGGTTTAAAATATGTGGGTTTATTGTTTTTCGCACATATCTGTTTAACTCGTAAAGTGATTCTGTGATATTTGGTTCTCTGGTTACATCGGTTTTCGTGTGGGATAATTGAACCGTTTATATACTGTTTTGTTAGTATAGGGTCCATAGACTTTTCATGAATTTGCTTTCTTGCCTTAATTATATTATAATATTAAGATATTTGTTTTATTTGAATCAATGGTTGGCTGAGTTTGCTTTTGTTCAATCTTGACGTTTCATGCCTGCTTTTCAGTGCTTTGTATATTGGTTGAATCCAATACTTTAATGCTTATAGTCTTGTAGTGACTCACGTGGCTATGTTTTGTCTATTCGACAACAGTGTTGACAGACTTTGATTTGTCTTGGTGTAGATTGCTTATATTTTGACTGTGTTTTGGTACTGGATAAAATAATTTTTACTTTGAAACACTTTTGTATATTCTGACATTATACAGTAAATAGTTGGTTTCATATTCAATGTATGTTTCTTCTACTGTAAAGTGAAACTTGAATGCTGTGCAGTGTATATGTTTATTTATTTCTTTTTGGTTATTGTGTAATATAATACAATGCTTCGGTTGGATTTTGAGAATTCAATCTGATGGAGTTTTATTTGGACAGAAATGTCAAATGAAATTGTGGCTGCTGGTGTCCCTATTAATGTTCCTGTTAATCATGGAGAAAAGCCAGAGAAATTTAATGGTACTGAGTTTAAGAGATGGCAACAAAAAATGCTGTTCTATCTCACGACCTTGAATTTGGCAAAATTCTTGTATGAGAATGCTCCAAAACTCAAGGAAAATGAGACAGATAGGCAAGTGGTTGCTGCTGTGGAAGCATGGAAACATGCTGATTTCCTCTGCATAAACTATATTTTGAATGGATTGGACAACACATTGTATAGTGTGTATAGTTCAATTAAAACAGTAAAAGAGTTGTGGGATTCCTTGGATAAGAAATATAAGACAGAAGATGCTGGAACTAAAAAGTTCATTGTGGGCAAACTACTGGATTATAAAATGGTGGATTCCAAAACTGTTCTTAGTCAAGTGCAAGAGCTACAAGTAATCTTACATGAAATACATGCTGAGGGTATGTCTGTAAGTGAATCTTTTCAAGTGGCTACTATCATTGAGAAACTGCCTCCATCTTGGAAAGATTTCAAAAATTACCTGAAGCATAAGCGCAAGGAGATGCGGCTAGAAGATTTGATTGTACGATTGAGAATTGAGGAAGACAATTGTTCTTCAGAGCAAGCCGTAGGGAATCACTTTATGGAATCTAAAGCAAACATTGTGGAGCATAATAAAAATAAGAGGAAGTATTCTGGTGAAAGCTCAAGGCAAGGAACAAGTGGGGGTAACTTTACAAAATTCAGTGGAAAATGCTATGTGTGTGGCAAGATGGGGCATCATGCTAAGGACTGCCATAAACATCAAGATCAAGGGACCAAGAAAGGCCCTCAAGCCAACATTGCTGAAGTGGAAAATCTCTCTAAAGAGGTGGATGATATAGACCTTTCTGCAGTAATTTCTGAAGTGAACTTGGTAGGAGGAGATACCAAGGAATGGTGGATGGACACTGGTTCTACTCGCCATGTATGTATAGATCAGAATTTATTTTCTTCATACCATCCTGTGGA
The DNA here is from genome assembly GCA_033629205.1 of Lithocarpus polystachyus. Lineage (NCBI taxonomy): Eukaryota > Viridiplantae > Streptophyta > Magnoliopsida > Fagales > Fagaceae > Lithocarpus > Lithocarpus polystachyus. The sequence continues at coordinate 57,344,413 of CM066171.1, forward strand.
CACTGGAGAAGAAATATATATGGGAAATTCCTCAACCTCTAAGGTTGTAGGAAAAGGAAAGGTAATATTGAAGATGACTTCAGGCAAGAAGCTTACTTTGAATGATGTGCTGCATATGCCAGACATTCGTAAGAATCTTGTTTCTTGCTCACTGTTGAGTAAGAATGGTTTCAAGTTGGTCATTGAATCTGACAAGTTTGTACTCACAAAGAATGGCATGTACGTGGGAAAGGGTTACATGAGTAATGGGTTATTCAAAATTAATATAGAGTGAATCTGAACTATTGCAAGTGTGGATTTGGTTTGTACTTATTTAAAGTGTGATACTGTTGTGGCATGATATTAGAGGTGTGTGCAGATATGACTTTTATATTAATATTACTTGCTGTACTTTTGTATTTGAAACAGAATACTTATGTTGACTTGTATGTGTGGTTGATGTATTATATAATAGAAACATTTATTTATTATTATATTCGACTTCTCTTTATTTGCTTTTGATGATTCTGTACGCTTCTCCTTTTCATTGGTTTTGGAAAGTGTAATTGGCATAGTACAGAAGGGTGAAGGAGGACATGGCCCTAGATATATAAAGTGACAGGCTAGTGTACTCAAATATTTGTTAATATGCTTTAGTAGTCATATGAACTTGTGATTTAATTCCAAACTATTATATTACACTAACCTTTATGGACGTTATGATGGACTGGCCATCAAATGTATTTACTGTCAAATAACTTTTATAACTCTTTAAATGTGGGGGGTGTCTTCTTAAAAATAAGGTGGCTTATTTAAAGAGGTTTTGATTGAGATACAAAACAATGACATGAGAAATATGCTACCTATTTTTAAATGTGTAAATACCAATTAAGTGTCTTGGTAATACACATAGGGATGGTAGGTCTTGACATATTCGTCAAAGACATATTACTATGAGGCAGTTGCTCTCTAATGGAAGTACTTCCAGATTTTAAAACGGATCCGTAATTAATTTTGAGTGGAGAGCGCGTAAACTGCTCATCGAGGGGAATGGGGTTAAAGCCTATTATCTAAAGTTTCCATGACAGTAACCCCACCTAGTTGACTGGAGATCCCAAGATCTAGGTTTTCAAAGGGACAACAAAATTGTGGAGACTAATTTTTGTCACTATGGAGATAACATCTCCCTCCCATTCCTATGATGAAATAGTGATGCCTGTAAGCGATGTTCAGGGTAAGCTTTGCTTTTAATGATTCTTATATCTTGGAATTCCGAGTGGGGTACAGCAGTATACTCTTAATAAGAATCACCTATATGAGTGTGAAGTGGGCCGCTTCCATGAGAGTTTTAAGGCTGAACTCTCTAGAGCACTTCATGAATTTACCAGGATATGTTCAGGGCCGAAATGAACACAACTATAAGAATCGAAAGATGTCCGAAAAGGAGCTGTGTGAATTCTATTGTCTTGGTATACACAAACGGCTGAACAGTTCAAGACATCATGTTCACTGGTTAGCTAGTATATCCGATAGTCTTTCACAAAGGAAAGTTCAAAGCCACAAGCTACTTCTCCCGATACAGTAACTTTTCTTCTACTCTCTCTGTGTCTGCATCATCATTTGCATTGTGGTTATCAATTTCTATTCATGTGGGGGATTGTTGGAAAACTAGCATGGAGTGAATATGAAATTGATATTTTCTATGTTCACTTAAATGTTATTTAAAGTGGTAAAAATCCTGAGTCCCACATAGGAAAGGAATTAGATAATATATGAGTTTATATACTCATGAGTTGGACATTGGGTTGGGCCTTTGGCATATGTGGACTGGGCCTACTTGTCCAAATAATAATAATTTATTATTTTAATTTTTGAGTCAGTTAGTCTGTGCACAGCAGTTATCACTGAAACAGAGTATCTGTTCGATAACGTATATTTATTCATAGTCCCTCATTCACGAAAAAAAACTTTTGGCAAAAAACTCTCTTAGAGAGAAAATTTTATTCATTCATCTGTGTCAAAGAGAGAGAAAGAGACATTGAGTAGTTCGCAGAGCACGACCTTGTGTGCTTCGTTTTCGTGCTGTAGATCATTTTATCCTGAGAGGCAGACGTCCACGAGTCTCAAAGCACCACAGTGATTGTGTGAGGGGCGAAATCTGCTTTAAGGAGATTGCGTCAAACGCAAGACTTGATCTTAATTGTTCATCCTTTTACGCATCTGGTCTGTGAGTCTTTTAATTAACTGCAGATTTCTTCTAATATATATTCAGTATTTGTTTATATTGCAGTTTTCTTTTATATATATGCAGTATATATTTATTGTTTTGTCTATTATTTCTTTTATGTTAATGTTGCCTATAATTAGATCTGTGTTTTGTTCATTTTGCTTAATCACAAAAGTAAATTATTGAAATATACCCAACAACATCATTATTATATTCGTGATAATTCTAGATTATTCTTTATTTCCTTTTTGAGAATTTTAGATTATTCTGTAATGAATTATTACCAATTTTATATATGGTGATTTTGCAAAAATTTATTTGATGGATTTTAGAAATTGGGACATCAAACTAGATGTTGACAATACTGCATTTTTAATATGAGCTTCTAAATTATTTTGAATTTTTCTTAATAAAAAAAAATTGAACATTATTTTTCCATGAGCTTTAAAAAAAGGCAACAATAATTAATAATAAGGAATTTATCCTACATCTACCTAACCATTTAAATAATATTTTGACATAAGATTGACAAATTTCTCTCATTTCTTAAAAGTTACACTACCAAACAATTTATTACAGCAAACTCATTATATAATTTTTTTAATAAAAAAATTAACATTATTATTACAGCAAACACAACTAAAAACTTATTAAATAGTAACTTAAAAAAAAAACATCAAACACTTCACAGTTCACACCGAGTGAATTGAAAATCATACGATTTGATATAGTGCTAGATTTGTGCTTTACCTTTAATGTCAATATTAGTTTGTTTGCAGGTAATTCATGTTACTTTTGGGGCAATTGGGTTTTAATTCATATTATTTTTTGGGAAATTGGGTTTCTTTAGACTAGATTTGTGCTTTATTATTATTATTTTTTGTTATTATCCAGAGGTTATTGTAATTATTCTTCAGGCAACTGGGCAAAAGGGATGGAATAGAACATATACTTTGGGTTTAATGGGCCAATTTATAACTTTTTTGGAGGGAGGGGGCCAAGATTACATACCCCCCCCCCCCCCCAGCCCAAGGCTAGGTCCGTCTCTGATGCGATGTATTATACCATGTTGTATATGATAGAGTGGATGCGGAAGGGGAATCATAAAATAGGTGACTAAAATAGAGTGGATGTGGTTTAGCCTTGTCAACCTACATCCACAGAGGAATCCCTTAAGAACTACATCTTTATTATGTAAGAGTGTAGTAAAAATATCTTGTATGTGTTACAATGAACCCTAATATGAGTATATATAGGCAACTAAACCCTAGACTACTAGTACAAGCAGGAGTGGGCTTGGGCCTATTACATTCGGCTAATATGACTAATATATCTCTAACACCTTCCCTCAAACTCAAGGCGGAAGCTCGATGAAGGCTTAAGGTTGGATAAGTATGAGAAGATCCCTTGAAGATGCCTTTGAAGAAACCACGATGAAGAATGTGCCAATTGACCAATTTTGGAGCTTCAAATGAAGAAATGGAGTCCAAAATCGGAATCTACGCGAAAAAATTGAGCAAGATAGGCCTTTTTATATATTTTAACTTTTGGTTAATGGTCAATGCAAAAAAACAAAGTCAATTGATGGAAAAGGTCAATGGTCAAGCATGACAAGTCAAGGTTAGTCAATGAGCTACATTGTCCGGGTCGGGTTAAAGATCGGGCTGCAGAGCTACTGATGTCATACGATGACGTGTTAGTGATATGGACTAGGGCTAACGTGGACGTGCTTGTGTGGCTATTGATGCAGTGTGATGATGTCAATGGATGACGTCAGATGACATCAATAGTGGTTCTTCAGCGCGTGGCTGGAGCATGAGGTGGTTACCGGCGTGTGGAGGATAGGCTAGAAATCAGTTGGCGCATGGAGGCACGTGCTTCAGCGGTGACTGCCGGATTTCTTCCATAGGCAAATGGGCGGTTTACATGGCCGATAGGATAGCATGTGTGACCGATGGATGAGCTGCACATGGGGAAATCGTGGCAGTGCATGGGAGAAATAGCTAGAGACTCTATCTGCACGTGGAGGTGCATGTGGCTATCGATGGTGGCCGGACTTCTGGGTTTTTCTTGCGAGAGGCCGAGAAGGTTGGTTTCGTTAGGCAAAGGCTTGATTTGCACAGATCTAAAGGAGGAGGCATGGATTGCTTGGCTTGTGGATCTTAGACACGAGTGTGAGTGACGGTGGCTACATTATTCCTTGAAGTCTAGATTCAGGAGGTAGCAAGGCAAGCAGCTGGTATGGAGGATTGATCTGTGTGTATGTTGGAAATTTCTTTGTTGTGTAAATATTTTTGTTTGATGCCAAGAACAAAGTTTGGCTTCAATACCATGTTAAATATATTATATTAGCAATGCGATGTGTTATAGCATGTTGCATATGCTAGAGTGCATATAGAAAGGGAAGCATAGAATAAGAACACTGAAAATATGAGGGTTACATGGTTCAGTCTTGTCGGTCTACATCCACAGAAGAATCCTTTAAGGGCTACACTTTTATTATGTAAGAGTGTAGTACAATGACCTATATTACAATGAACTCTAACATGAGTATATATATGCGACTAAACCCTAGATTGCTAGTACAACATGAAAGTTCGATAGGATAGGATCTGAGAACTGAAGCTGCAAGTGTAGTTGAAAGGATAGGCAGATATATAGGAGGTTGAGATGGACATGTAGAGAGAAAGAGAGACTGAGGTGGCTATGAAGGCAAACACAGGGAAAATGGAAGGGGAGCAAGAAACTTGATACCTTCTACAATGGTAGAGATATTTATTATGGTCATTGCTCTTGATTTCCTTGGCCTATCTTTCAGGGCTAGGGAATATTTTGTTTTGCATTGCTTATGTTTGGAGTACAAACCAATTTTTACATTACTTTCAATGACGAAGCTTAATGTGAGGCAAGATTTCACTCAGAAAGGGTTCGGTTTGGTAATTACCTAACTTAATTGTACTTCAAACATGTACAAATTACCAATGAGAGTGAAAAAATAAAGTTTAATCAAGTGCAGAAATGATTGAACAAAAAATAAACAAGTAATACATGACTTACTTAACAATATAATAGCACAAGTACAGTATCACTTGATTCCATAGAAAATAGGAACAAAGGAACAAGTAATAAACTGAAATTCACAAAGCCCAATAGTATAATTACAAGAAAGCCTACAAATTACTTGTCTACTCTCCTTGCTCCGAGATTGTCATGCGAGGGAGAATAGGTGGTAGTTTTAGCCAATAATTGTTGTATATATAGGTATATACAAGGATAGTTTGTAATCTTGATGTTTGAGTTTGGAGAATATAGTTTCATAAAGTGAAAATTCAAGTTCTGGAATTTTCTAAGTGAAAATTCAAAAATCTGAATTTTCTAGAATTTTCTGCAGAATTTTCTGGTGACTATTCAGAAAGGTTGAAGAGGTTTCAATTTTTGTTAACCATTTTATGAAAAAATAACTAACTCTCCATACATGCCTTTTCATGAAACATAACCCTATAGGTATGAATAGAGGCTTATGTTAGCTTGGAAAAATAACTAATTCTTCATATGTGCTTTTTCATGAAACATAACCCTATGAGTATAAATAGAGGTTTATGTTCACAAGAAATAGAAAGTTTGAGAGAAACAGAAGAAATCCTGTAGTCATTCTCCAGAATTGCTATCTGTAGAACCCAATATCTTGGTTGTATTCTAGAGACAAATTTGCGATAAACCTTTAGCAACAAAAGGGTGGGGGGAAAATATATATTGTCTAAGAAAAACGATATAGTGCCTCCAAGTTATCTATTTTTTGTTTGTCTTTTATGTTAATCTTGTTCTTCCATTATTACTTTGTGTAATATCCCTAATAATAACTATGAGTACTATTTTATTTTCACATAAAAAACTTACCAAACAACGCTTGCTAATGAGATTTTTGGTTTGCAATCAAAACGAACTTTGTGCGTGAGCTCGCTGAACTTTTGTAGTTTGCGGTCGTAGTTTGTATTAAAAGATAACTTTGCGTGCGAGCTCAAAATTTTCAGCTCACAATCAAAATGAACTTTGGGTGCAAACTTGCAGAATTTTTTGCAATTTACAATTGTAATTTGTACTCGAAGTGAACCTGTGCAAAGAGAATTTTGGGGTATGAAGTGCATTGGTGTGAGTTTGTGATGTCGCAAAAGTTACAAGAAAATAAATACGTTGATTTTTGAATGGAGAAAGAAACTAAACACGTTAGCTTGTAAATGAAAATCTTGAATCCACAAGGGTCCCTTCAATCCATAAGGTGATAGGGTTCTAGAATCCATCAGAGAGAAATAGACAAAGTTTGTATTTTTATATATTTTGAAAACTGAACTACCCTTGATGGTGAATTAAAAATCGAACTATCTCCAATTCTTTCATAGAGTGGTCTAGGACCAAAAAAGTTAACCCAACATAAGAAGGTCGTCCACTGTCAGAAGGTCGTTCGTGGGTATGAAGGTCGTCCATCAGGGAAGTGCTTGGACGACCTCTCAACACTTAGAAAATTTTTAGAATGGATTTATGTACAAAAGCTTATAATTCGGACCACGTTCTACTATCTTGAAGTGTGAGAAAAATCCTTGTTCATCGCTATAACTGCCCACTAAGTTCTTAACTTCCAATGACAGTTGTAGAAGATAAGATTGAACATTCTAACTTTTATAGCAGTTGTGGAAGTTAATTTTGAACCTTTTAGCTTTCATACACGTTGAGAAAGTTACCAAACAAGTAACCACTCCAAAGCTCACTATATAAGGACTTATCCACATCAAATGAAGGTAAGTTTTCACTACCCCCAAAGTTGGAATTCTTGAGTTCTAGAGAGAAAACTAACTTAAGTATCAGAGGGTTCTTGGTCGGTTCACCCCGGTCACCTTTGATCTTTTTTTTTTTCTTTCTTTTTAGGCCTTCCAAGCAATCACTAGCCCATTGAAGCTTTCATTAGTTGGCGCCGTCTGTGGGGAAGAATAAATTTGTGATTTGCAGTTTATCTTTCTAAGACAAAAGGTTGTATGGTTTGGACAAGGTCAATGGCCACTAGTTCAGGCCACTAGATGAGTGGGAACACTTCCAGCCACCCCAATCGTGCTCACCAGTCAGCACCTACCACACAACTGCCTTCCATCCAACAAATCCAATCCATGGCAAGCCGCCATGGCAGAATTAACTCGTTAGAATCAAGAGCTGACTTAAGAGATCAACCAAAGGAGGCAACGTCATGAACAATGTGTGGAAGAACAAGCTCAGAGTCAAGAAGTTAGAGAAGGAGAAAATGTTAAGCATGAGAACCAGTCAAGGGGTACCACTTCACGAAGGGTACCACGATTGGAGAGGGAGATGGATTAAATGAAGAGAGCAATAGACGAGATGAGGAAGAATGTGCGAAGGATGAATCACGTAGATGATTTGGTTCATTGAACTGACCCTTTCATAGCTTCCATCAATAGTTATCCCCTGCCTTCCAAGTTTAAGATGCCTTCCTTGGATTTGTATGATGGAACACGCGATCCGTGTGATCACATAGCAACCTTCTAGACCACAATACACCTTCAAGGAGTTCCAAATGAGATAATGTGCAGGACCTTCCCAACCACTCTTAAGGGGCCAGCATGAGTGTGGTTTAGCAAGATACCTTTGAACACTGTTGGTTCTTTTGAAGAGTTAAGTAAGTTGTTCATCAACAACTTTATCGGAGGACAAAAGTACAAACGCTCCTCGTCCAGCTTGTTGACTATAGAGCAAGGAGAAAATGAGAGCTCGCGGTCCTTCATTACTCGCTTCAACAGGGAAGCCTTGATGGTAGACTAGATGGAAGACAAGTTGTTATTGGTAGCCTTCCATAATAGAGTTAGTTCGGATTTATTTATCCACAAGCTCTATGATCAAAAGCTATAGACCATGGCTGAACTCGTCAATTTAGCCAAAGCTTCATGAATGTAGAGGATGCAATCATTGCCAAGAAAAGGAAGAGGTCAGAGCGAATAGAAGTAGACCTCTCATGCCCTCCTGAACAAGGTCCTCATCCAAAGAAGGCCCGGACGAGAAAGAAGAAAGATAGAAATAACAGAAAGGTAGGATCGTCTTCAAGAAGGAGTTAGCACTACACACCCTTGAACACGCCATTCGATTAAGTGCTTATGCAAATCAAGGATGACCCAATAAGTTCTATAAGAACAAGTATTGCCACTTCCATAGAGATCATGAGCATGACACGAATGAGTGCTATGACTTAAAGCAGCAGATAGAGAATCTTATCAAGCAGGGAAAGTTGAGGCATTTTATTGGATGAGATTATAAAGATAAGAAGTTGAAAGGAAAGGTAGAAGAGCCATCACAGCCCCCACTTGGAGAAATAAGAGTTATTATAAGAGGAACTTCGACAGGGCAATCTTCCAAGTCAAGGAAGACATACCTGAAGGTGGTGTAGAACGTACAACTCTTTGGATGACCACCAAGGACGAGGAGGGTAGACGAACAGGACATTACTTTCATAGACAAGGATGCTGGAAGGGTCCATCACCCACATGATGATGCAATTGTCATCTGTTTGCTCATTGCGGATTACATGACTGGGAGTTTAGCAGATATCCTATATTACCCCGCCTTCCAGCAAATGATGCTTGAACGAGATCAACTTCGTCCAGTAAATTCTCCCTTGGTAGGATTTGGAGGAACGAAAGTGCAACTAGTGGACACTATTGCTTTACTTGTAGTGGTGGGAGAGTATCCATAACAGATAACCAAGGAAGTAAATTTCCTCATCGTGGATTGTTCATCTTCTTATAACGCCATCATTGGACGACCAACTTTAAATAGTTGGAAGGTGGTAACATCTACCTACCACCTATCTGTCAAGTTCCCAACAGATTACAGGATAGGGCAAGTACAAGAAGATTAGTTAGCTGCTAGAGAATGCTTCTTAGCCATGTTGGCTATGGATGAGCATGTACAGATGATGAACATAGAAGAAAGAAAGGTTCCCTTAGAACCCACTGAAGTGCTGGAAGAGATTCCTCTGGAAGATGGTAATCCCGAGAAGTTTACCTGAATTGGAACATGTACGGAGGAGAAGACGAAGCAAGACCTCTTCCAGTTTTTGAGGAAGAGCATCGACGTTTTTGCGTGGAGTCATGAAGATATGTCAGGAATTGACCTAAGTGTCATTACTCACCATTTGAATGTGTATCCATCTTCCAAGCTTGTTCATCAGAAAAAGAGGGTCTTTGCTCCTAAGCGAGACAATGCTATCACGGAAGAGGTCCAGAAGTTAATCAAAGTAGAATTTATTCGGGAAGTCTATTACCTGGATTGGTTAGTTAACGTGGTGATGTTCGTGAAGGCAAATGGCAAGTGGAGAATGTGTGTAGACTTAACTGATTTAAACAAGGCTTGCCCCAAGGATAGTTATCCTTTGCCATGCATTGACCAGTTGGTAAACTCAACAGCAGGTCATCAGTTGTTAAGCTTCATGGATGCCTTCTCAGGTTATAACTAGATAAAGATGGACGAGGCAGATTAAGAAAAGACATCCTTCATTACTAGTCAAGGTTTATTTTGTTACAAAGTGATGCCCTTTGGTTTGAAAAATGCGGGGCAACTTATCAGAGGTTAGACAATTACATGTTTCATCCACAGATAGGATGGAATGTAGAAGTTTATGTGGACGACATGCTGGTGAAGAGCTTGGATGAGAAGAGACATCTGGACAACCTATCGGAGACCTTTGACACACTTAGACGATACAATATGAAGCCGAATCCAAGAAAGTATGCCTTTGGGGTTTCGTCAGGGTAATTTCTAGGATTCATGGTTTCACAAAGAGGAATTGAAGCGAATCCAGATAATATCTAAGCCATAATAAACATGGAACCACTAAAGAATGTCAAGGAAGTCCAGTCCTTCATTGGACGAGTTGTAGCTCTAAATAGGTTTGTTTAAAAAGCTATAGATAAATGTTTGCTTTTTTTCAAAGTTCACAAGAGCTATAGATTTCATTAGGAGTTTTTGAAAAACTCAACCTTCCACACATTGCAAGATAGATGCATTGATACCATGGGGATAGGCCCAATAAATAAATTAAAATTTTGGAGTGCATTTCCTACCACCACCCTATGATTTGTTCTTCCCATTGAACTTAGTTCTTAGGACCTCTAGTCTAGGGATGGAAATTTTTTCCTGCCTCGCTTAACCTGCCCTTCCCCGCTTCGCCTTGCGCAAGTTTTCCCTGCCCCACAAAGGTGGTGGGGCGGGGATGGGTTTAAACCTTTTAAACCCACCCCACCCCGCCTCACCTCGCCTCGCTAAGGGTTATAATTGTAAATTTTTCATACCCTAAAACCCTACTATTTAAACAAGCATATCAATATTAGCTTATTTTATTCTACCTAATGTGGTTCTCTGCCTTTATTTTGTTATGTGTTATACTATGAGATTTTTTTATTTGTTTTATTTTTTTTTTATGATTGTCTTGTTAAACACTTAGATATATTATTCAATTTTTTCTAAAAATTGATTTGATTTGATGGGATAAATTTAGTTGTAATTTCAAGTATATTTTTATTAACGAAATAGGTTTCATTGAAAAAATTATACTAGTTATAGGGAAAATTAACAAAAAGTAGAGTTTTACTAGGTGGGGCGAGGCTTAGCAGGGCCCCAAGGGGCCGGAATGGGGTGAGAAAGCCTTCCTTGTCATGCGGGACGGCGAGGCGGGGATGGGGCAAGACAAAACCATGTGAGGCAGGAATGAAGATCCCATCCTTCAGCCCTGCCCTGCCCTGCCCCATTGCCATCCTACTCTAGTCCCTAGTTTGGGTCACCTATTATGTGGTTCATGATCTTATTTGGACTATCAACCATATCTCCACCAATGTTTACTAGACCATTTGACTGTATTTAATATTTATAGATTCCTTTTCCTCGTACACTAAGGCAAAGAGTATAGACAATGATGGTATTATCAAATCATGTGCTAAAACATTTTGTATAATTTTTTGTTAGGGTTTTGGCTGGGCCCCGGTTGACAAAGTTAATCAATTCTTAGCCAAGCAATTAATTAGATAATTATGTTTCATATCTGAATTGGTGAACATCGCACGAACATGGATCACATAGAGACAACCAAAATGGTGAACTAGGAAAACCAACAAATCATTTCAAAATAAAATCCTTCGAGGGGATTTAACTTACAATGCTTAAGGTAGAAAAATTCACTAAAATAGAATTAAAGTTTATACAACAAACTTAATCCAAAATCTACCTCTTGTAGTACTTACTAACGTGACAACATATAGCTCCAAATCCACAGACTTTTCTATTTTGGAATTGTTTCACATGAATGTCCTCTCACAATTCCAAAAACACCTTTCAAATATTTGGGCAAGTGAATTGGATGTAAATTGGATACAACAACATTACTTGATCACCAAATCTTTTGTATGAGCAAAGGTCTCCTGTTGATGCTTCAAGAGAGCTTGGAAAAATACTATGTACAAAACACTACTCTCCCATAAACTTAATAACGTGCTCTAGGTTTGCATATATAGCATACTTGAAATGTGTTGGGGGTGGTTTTTTCATTGCCAATATGATATTTGGGAAGCCAAGATCGAGACTCAACTTTGGGCTTGGAATATAGCCCAAATGCTATCGGTGAAGTGTGAAAGGCCCATTTTTGCTCAAGTTCCGAATTGCATCCAAAAAAGATAATGATAAGGCCCAAAATTACCTCTTGCAAAGGTGAGCTAGCACAAAGGATTGCCCACCACAATAAGTGCTTAAATAATACTCCAGCGGTAAACAAGAGAACTGTCCAATTGTAGATTTCTAGAAAATTAATAAATGTATTTGCATAGTAAAAATTATGCCTTTCCTCCATAGTCGATTAACATAAAAGTGGGCCCATTATAACAAGTACACGAGGAAAATTGTCCAGCAGTGATTATGAAAGACCTCTAGTAGTAACGCCTGATAAGTTAATAAATGTGTTTACATGATAAAAATCATATATTTTCCTCATTCTTATTAGGTCAGCATGAAGGAAAAATTTGATAGTATCCAAGACATTATGGCCTTCATTATGATAGCAACAAAAAAAAAAAAAAAAAAAAAAAAAAATAAAGGCTTCATATTTACAAGTAAAAGAGGAAAAATTAGGATGGAATGAAGGAAGAGAAAGACCCCCAGTTTCATGCAGCAAATATTAACTAAGTTTTTATGCCCATGATGGAATATATGGAAATATGTATGGTAAATGATGGAAACTACTCTTATATGAGTGGGTGAGCAAATATATGATGGTGGGGGAATAAAATGGCAAAAGTACTTGGCTATTTTTGGCCATGGTGAAGAGAGACTAATTGTGGCTAATCATGATGTTAGGACATATGTGAATCATGTTAGGAACATATGTCAATATATAATTGGCTAATCCTTTGACAAAACACATTTTAGTTATAATTGGGTAGATCTAGGATGTGTTTAATGCTTCAAGGAATAAGGTTTCAAGTTCAAGTGTTATAGCCATGCAAGTCTGTCCAAGAATTAAGTGAAGATGTGCTAAATTTTAAATCTCGACAACTAGTATCTATTGAGGTTTAAAAGGCTATTTAAGCCCAATGCTCGACAGCTTCTCGATAGATAGGGTATCTGTTGAGGTTTAAGAAAATTAGTTTTCCAGATCTGATTTCACTCCAATCCATGTATAGATGTTTAAGATTTCTTTTCTCACAACCCTAAACATATATAACGATTGTTTTAAGGGCCGTCACAGTTGATGCACCTTAATGCAAAAGTTTTTCACAAGCATATTGTGAACTGGAGACATATGCCCTAGTTCATCTTTCTATTCAAGAAGCTGCTGTGTTTATACACCGTAAGGTTTTGTAACCAAGGAGCTTCGTGATCTTCATTGTGTGATGAACTGAAGAACTTTGCAGCCAACATTTTTCTCAAGTTGGTGAGTAAGCCACGTACTGGGATTCGCGCATCGAATTAATTAGTCACGTACTAGGAATCGTGTATTAAAAGGAGAGATTGTCACTATAGAACAAGTCCAATTGGGTATTGGAGTAAGGGTTCAACTGTAGGTTGGGATAAGGTATTGGGATTCCTTTACTTGTAACCGCTTGTTGTGATAATAGTGGATTCTTGGGAGTAGTGACCTTAAAATCACCCGGTGAGGTTTTTGCCGTGTAGGTTTTTCTCATTCATAAACAAATCACCGTGTCAATTTATTTTCTGCTGCATATTAACTTAGTTGGTGATTTGTTTGTGCTACTGCGCTTATTGTATGCTAATTGAATTAATTAACATGGCTAATTAATTGGTTAATTCATCACAAAGGGTCAATACATTCTTGGCCTATCAAGTGGTATCAGAGTAGGCACGTTTTGATTAGGGTTAATCTTTGTTGTATGATCCATTGACCCTTGTTTGTCATGGATAAAGGACAGTCTCTCATTATACCTCCTTTATTTGATGGCATTAATTACATATACTAGAAAATACGCATGAAAGCTTTCTTGCAGTCATTAGATGAAAATGTGTGGCAAACTGTGGAGATAGGTTGGACCAAGCCAAAGGAAGCATCGGTCGATTGGGATGATGCTAAGATCAAGGTGGGAAATTTTAACAGCAGGAAATTGAATGCTTTATTCAGTACGGTCACAAATGAGGAGTTCAAGAAGATATCCTCTACTGAAACTGCTCAGGAAGCATGGATTAAGGTGGATTGAGATATCTTCTAAACAACCTATGAAGGAAATAAGGCTATAAAGGATTCAAAGCTTTAGAGGCTTACTACAAGCTTCGAAGAGATTAAGATGGAGGAGGATGAGTCATTTGATGAGTTCTATGCCAAGCTCAAGGACATAGTGAACTCGGCCTTTAATCTTAGATAAACCATTCCCAAACCCAAGATTGTCAGAAAGGTGTTCAGATCTCTACCCGAGAGATTTCTTGACAAGATCACCGTGATTGAGGAATCAAAGGATATTGATAAAATTCATTTGACAGAGCTAGTTGGCAATCTGCAGACCTATGAGTTGGGTTTGACAAAGATAGAGAAATCTAGTAAGGGAAAAAGCATGGCATTGAAAGCTAAGAGCAATGACATTGATGAGTCTTCAGACGATGAAGATTCTAAGATGAAATCCTATATTACCCAACAATTCAAAAAGTTTATGAAGAATGCCAATGCTAAAGGATTTGATAAAGACCGCAAGCAGTCCTATTCGTATTAGTTCAAGAACCAAGAAAAAGGAAAGAAGGATGCTAGGGATGGTGGTCAGTACACTGTTCCCTCAGGACCAAAGTGCTTTGGGTGTCAAGGCTTCAGTCACATCAAACAATAGTGCCCTACGTATCTCAAGACTATTGGGAAGAGCAAGGCTCTTGCTGCTACTTTAAGCGAAACTAAACCTGAGGATGATTCTGATAATGAGGATGATGGAATCCTAAATGCCTTCACTGCCACTGTAAATCCTACTGTAGGGATTGTTGAAGATGTGGATGAAGAAGAAGACTTGGTGGAGTTTAAATTTGAAAAGATGGATGAACAAGATGACATCCACACAGCCTTGCAAAATTATACAAGGTTTCAGAAAAACATGAGAAGTTATATAAGTTGGCTACCAAGAAGCTTAGTGAAGTGGAGCTAGAACGAGAAAAAATCTCCACGAAGTTTGAAGAAGTTAATTAGACCATTGAAGCACCGAGATTTGAGAATAATTTCTTGGCTGAGAAGACCAAGAAGCTTGAGGCAGAATTGTTCCAAATCAGAACTCAGTTGGAAAGGACTTCGAGTGCAAAGATTGACGAGATGCTTAGCATTCAGAAATCTGCTTCTGATCGAACTGGTTTAGGGTATGATTTCTCTTCTCCTGGTATTGCTTCTACTAGTACTACTGTTTTTGTTTCTCTTACTAATAATGTTGAATCTGAAAACAACGATGTGAAAAATGTGTTAGCTAGTGAGACATGGGTAAATCTATCTTAAGAGCACCTCTTAAGCAGGATATGAAAGAGACTAAAAACTATAGGGCTAAGAAGGAAAATAATTAAAAGCCTAAACAGAAGAAGCAGCATCTCTATCATCCCTGTGGAGCAACTGGTCATACTCGACTTAATTGCTGTAAGTGGTTAGCCACTCAACAGAGCAACATAATGATCTCATCGGGAAATCAGAATCAGTTTCCATCCTCCTTTGCTCCTCTAGGAGATCTACTCAAAGCCCTTATGTTTCTTTCAAACTTGAATGGTTTCAATTCTTCCCCCTCATCGCCAGATCAAGGGTTTGCAAAATGTAAAGGTTCTTCCAAGGTGTGTAAGGAAAAAAGCACCAAGTGATTTAGTCACTTTTTCTCTCTCTCCCCTTCTTGTTTTTGATTTTGCATTACTTGTGTGTTTTGCATTCTTGTGTTGAGTTAGTCTAGTTTTATGCTTTGCTTTATTTAACATGTTTTTCTTTGTTTATTTTCAGTTTTGTTTTATTTTTTTTTCATAAAAATAAAAAATTGAAAAATCGGAAAAATACAAAAACAGTGTGTGTTTGTGTACTGTGGATAGCCATTGAAATAAAATTTTCTAAACTTTGTATCTTTTGTAGCTTAGATGAGCATCTCTATGCACAATAAGCAAGTGAGCTTTGTGGCTCTTGTTTGTGATGAGTAAGATTAAGTAATCTCTTGTATTTAACACTCGTATTGCCATTTTTTTTGGGAAGGACAAGAAAATACTAAGAGAAAGGCATAAATAACTATCTCACCACTGTTGCCCCCCAATTATGAAATAACATTTGTATGCTTCGGCATAGCAAAAGTGCAATGTCAAAAAATTAACATCATTGGGTATTTCTTTTCTCTTTCTTATATGCCCATGCATGGTTGCTTAAAAGAAAAATATGCAATATATATAAGCAAAACGAGTTAAAATGCTTTATATATGATTACAAGCGTGTCTTCTAGGAGATGTGGGAGTTATAGGATGTACCTTGAAGGTGATAGTCCCCATCAAACAGTTATGATTGTGTGTGAGTTAAAGTGATTTTTTCATATCTCAAATCATCATAACATGTAGACACTTATGCAATCTTGCGATGTTTTTCTCACACAACACTCAATATTCTTTGCTACTCTTGATACATGTGCAGGTACAATATGATTTGACCATCACAAGAAATACATGTGTTAATGCATGCTCACTAAACTGTCTTAACTTGTTTTTAAAATATAAAATTGGTTAGACTTATTTAGTATGTGTGTGTGTGTGTGTGTGTGTATGTGTGTGTGTTTTGGATCTAAATGCTTGACATTTTTTTGATGAGAGATGTTTCTGAGAGTTTAAAATGTTGTTTGGATCTTTGGTTGAGTTGCATGTTTGATTGCATTCATATTTGTGTTTTTCTCTTCTTTGAAAAACTATTTTTAAGCAATCTCGACAGCTTCTCGATACCTCTCGAAAGCTAGGCTATCTATCGAGCCTTTTGAGCTTCCTTTCTCGATAGCTATTATTGTAATCTCGATCCATCGAGATTCTTGAGATTTAATCTTGATAGTTGCTCGACAGCTACTCAATCCATTGAGGAAGTTTCTGGATGCTTGATAGCTTCTCGATCCATCGAGCTCTTTTTGCTGTGGACACCTCTCGATAGTTATTTCTCGCTTTTTAATTCTTGACAGCTCTTGACACCTCTTAATCCATCGAGAAACTGAGATTTCTATATATAGGGTCTGCGTGACATTTGTCTCATTTCTCCTCAATCTCTCTCGATACTTTCTGACTTCTCACCTTCCCAAACACCTCTCTCTTACTCCAAATCACTTCCCTACTCTCTTTTCGGTCTCAAGATCATTTGCTTTCTCTGGTATGATTCTTTTTCACTCCTTTCTCATGCATTTCATCTTTTGTGACTTAACTTTTGGGGTTTGTTGAAAAATTTAGGGTTTTTCAAGCTTAATGAGGTTTTTGCAAAATTTTTGGGATGGGTTTTCGTTTAAATAATTTTAAATCATCATGCATTGCTTTACATTTGCATTTTAACTATATTTTCTTGCATTATAGATGTGTGCTATATATGTTGAACTGCTGTGGGCTATTAGGTTTGGATTGGGCTAAGCCCATGATGCTTTTTATGTTGCATATCACATGCTCATGCATTTTTATGCATACATACCTTTATTTATTTATATTCTTATATTGATTTGTTTGGGGCTTTTCTGCGTGTCTCTCTATGGCACCTAAATGCAAATCTACTCCGTCCCAAAACCCTATTAGTTCCAGGCCATCTTCTTCTTCTTCCCCCTCTAACCCCACTCCATCTCACGTCCGATTTTATGATGATAAAGCTCGTAAGGACTTTTTGGAGAACTTCTCACGACGAGGCATTCATTCGGAATGCCAAGTCGTTCTATTAGATTTTTCCGATAGTGACCTTCCGACTGTCATCTACAGTCGAGGTTGGGAGTCACTGTGTGGCCTCTCGGTCACCTGTCCCTCCGTGATCATATAGGAGTTTTACTCCAATATGCACGAATTTGGCTATTCTGTACCTCATTTTATCACATGTGTTCGAGGTACGCGCATCGTAGTCACTTCGGATATTGTATCCGAGGTGCTACACGTTCCAAGGGTAGCGCATCCTGACTACCTTAGCTGCGATCGTCTGGGGACTGTGTCCAAAGAGGAACTCTTGTCTTTATTCTGCGAGACACCTTTTTCTTGGGGTGACTGTCAAAACACCCCTTGCTCAAGCTTTGCAAAAGGTCCGAGGTTCCTTAACATGGTGATGACATTTGTTCTCCATCCATTGTCTCACTATAACTCTATCACAAAGCCTCCTGCTCAATTTTTCTTGTCCCTCCTTGAGAGACTTACTATTGATTTTTCCTCTCATTTCATTCTATCCCTCATAGATGTTTATAAGGATACATCGACTCGTGATAAACTCATTTTTCTTTCAGCTATCACGCAGATTTTTTGCCATTTTTCTGTCTTTTATCTCGAGTCTCCTCATTTTTTGGTCATTTGTGCTATAGAAGCTGCTATTGTCAAATGGAATGAGGCCCAACTTCTACCGAAGCGACCACAGACAGAGACAGCAACTCCTCCAGCTTCTTCTGCACCTTTTTCATTGCCGGGTGGTATGACCCTCAAGGCGGTCATGACGTAGCTACAACGCATGGATGCTCGCCTTGACACACTCAGTGATGAGTTGTGTCAAGTGAACACCCGTGTCGATCGTATTGCTTAATGGCAGGCTTGCCTTGGTGGCTTCGTAGAGTCTCCCTCTCCTTCTCCAGAGGCATCTGAGGACGAGGACGATGATGATGACTCCGATGATGACGATGATGATAAGGATGAGGATGCTAGCTCTTCCGGTAATGACACGATAACTGCTTGATTTACTTATCATTTGTGACAAAAAGGGAGAGTAGTTTTGGATATGAGAGTAGTCGTGTGCATAGGGGGAGAGTTAGCATAGGAGATTTTTGTTAGGGGGAGCGTCTTTTCTTTTTGAGAGATGTAGTGAGGACTTACGTATTTTTTTTTTTCTTTTCTTCTTTATAGATACATTTTTCTTACTTTGTAATAGCAAATCTTGTACTTATGATATTATATATATATATATGATGAGGTTATTATTATAGTTCCTTCACCTATCTTTACATGTGTTATTTCTTTTCTCTCTTTATGCACATGATTCTTATTAATTGTATGCAATTTTTTATTTATGTTTCACACTAAGATGTCGTGATGAGTTTTGTTTAAAGTGTTTTAGAAATACAGGTTGTCAATGTCTTCTTGCCATGATCTCTCTTCTTGCAAAGCTTTTTAATAGTTTGTGTTAGGATAGATTTTATTGTATTCAACAAGTGAGTATAAGTTAAGTGATTTATGACTTCTCTCATATGTTCATTTGTTTGTTGTGTTTTGTCACGGATTGCCAAAGGGGGAGATTGTTAGGACATATATGAATTATGTTAGGAACATATGTCAATATAGAATTGTCTAATCCTTTGACAAAACGCACTTTACTTGTAATTAGGTAGATCTAGGATATGTTTAATGTTTCAAGGAACAAAATTTCAAGTTCAAGTATTAAAACCATGTAAGTCTATCCAAGAATCAAGTGAAGAAGTGCTAGATTTTAAAGCTCGACAGCTAGAATCTATTGAGGTTTAAAAGGTTGTTTAAGCCCAATGCTTGACAGCTTCTTGATAGATAAGGTATCTATCGAGGTTTAAGAAAATCAGTTTTCAGATATGATTTCACTCCAATCCATGTATAGATGTTTGGGTTTTCTTTTCTCACAACCCTAAACATATATAAGGATTGTTTTAAGGGCCGTCACAGTTGATGCACCTCAATGCTAAAGTTTTTCACAGGCATATTGTGAATAGAAGACATATGCTCTAGTTCATCTTTCTATTCAAGAAGTTTTTGTGCTTGTACACCGTAGGGTTTTGTAACCAAGGAGCTTTGTGATCTTCATCTTGTGATGAATTGAAAAACTTTGCAGCCAACATCTTTCTCAAGTTGGTGAGTGAGCCGCATACTGGGATCCGCGCATCTAATTGGTTAGTCACGTATTGGGAGCCGTGCATTGAAAAGAGATATTGTCACTACAGAACAAGCCCAATTGGTTATTGGGGTAAGGGTTCAACTGTAGGTTGGTATAAGGTATTGGGGTTCCTTTACTTCTAACCACTTGTTGTGATAATAGTGGATTCTTGGGAGAGGTGACCTTAAAATCACCCAGTGGGGTTTTGCCATATAGGTTTTCCCCATTCATAAACAAATCACCGTGTCAATTTATTTTCTGTTGCATATTAACTTAGTTGGTGATTTGTTTGTGCTACCACGCTTATTGCATGTTAATTGAATTAATTAATTAAATTGGCTAATTAATTGGTTAATTCATCCCAAGGGGTCAATACATTCTTGGCCTATCACATGAGACCTTTAGGGTGCTGGGTTTTGTTAGAAAATAGAAGGAACGTTTGTGACTTGATGGTTATGGGCCTTTATGAACTAAAAAAGGAACTTATTTCTGAATTAAGGGCTAAAAATTGCAAGATTGATGGAGACTTTTAGAGAATTTTGTCCCCCCTGATGAGTAATGGTTCTTTCCTTTTATAGTGAAGCCTAGGGAGCAATTAGCAAAATCTAAAAACTTTAGGTCTGATTAGCAAGAGAATTTTCAGAGTATCCATCATGAGATGTGGCCAAAAATGGTGTGAGCTTCTTTTTTAATGTTTATCTCCTTTGGGTAATGTTAGATGGAGCTGAAATTTAGAGCATCTAACTTAAGATTTGGCCAAAAATGGTGTGATTTGCTTTTTGGTATTTTATATTCTTTGGGAAATGTCATTAAGTGCTAGGATTTAGAGATTGATCTCAGCTAATAAGATCAAGACAGACATGGGGCTAGAACTTGGTTGCTGCAACTAAGATTTGAGCTTCAAAGAGTAGGAGCTATCACCCCAAGCCAGGTGTCAATCTTTTAGCCTACTTTAGAGAGCTCCGCTAGAGATCTTTCATGTCCTCCAAATCACATTTCCCTAAATTTTCCCTTTCAGGAATTTATGGGCTTGGTTCATGAATCAATTACTTAGATTTTTAGTAATAAAATAAATTATTTAGTTGAGGATTTCATGAGCTTGGAGGTTTTGGTTATGATTTCCTTGAGTTGTGACCAAAACTTAGAGAAAAAGAGTATTTATTGCCCATTCTTTTTTTAGGTGTTAACCCAACCTTTGGTACTATTCACGTCAGAATTGGCAGTGGTAAAAAGGCTAATGCGATAGGTGGCCAGCTTTTAATTTGGTTTGGGAGCTTAGTTGCTTCTTGAGGTGCTGTCCAGTGGAAGGCAAAATTGAAGAGAGTTCTCCTATGAGTCCTTTGACTGAGATTTCAATTTGGGCTTGGCCATGAAGGCTGAGTATTTTGGTGGGCTGCTGACTTGGTGGTTTTCTCCACTTGGGCCTATCCTTTTGCTTTCTCATTGTAAACCTTACAAAATGGACAAAGTTACCATTTATTGCCATGGATTTTATCCCTCATGGCTTTAGTTGTAAGTAAAAATGAAATATATTCATGAGATTTAATAAATATTTATGATAGGTTTTGGATATTAATTTCCATGAGTTTTAAATAACAATTTGTCTAGTTTAATATTTGATATGAGTTTAGTTATTTCTATAGATAATCATAATGGGCTTGTAGGATAAATAATTATCATGAGTTTTGGAAATAAATATGATAAATTTTGTGATATAAGATAAATAGTGACCATGGGTTCTTATACAAATTCCATGGGTTTATAATATTGTATGAAGTAAATAAATGTCATGGGTTTAAGATAAATAATTATAATTCTCCATGGGCTTTTATATTAGCAACACAAATTCATAATTCTCCATGTGCTTGATATATGTTTGCCATGGGTTTTGGAAAAATGAATAGTGTTATGTAACATAAATAGTTACAACGAGTTTATAATATGGTATGAAATAAATATTTTTCATGGGTTAAAGATAAATAATCATAACTGATGGTGTATTAATTGCTCCAACTCGACACACGTCCATGAGATTCTTCCAAGGGTGGAATAGCGAATGACTTAGCTTGGAAATCTTGTCCGTAGCAGGGTCGTCCGTCCATGGAGATGTTTGTACGGCCTACAAGCATTCTAGGCGTGGTTACCGTATGCAATTTCTGGACGAGCTCCACATCCTTATTTCAGAACACAAACACAAATTGAAGTTCATTGCCACAAAATCACCTCCAATGACAGTTATGGAGTATAAGACCAAATAATATAACTTCCACAGCAGTTATGGAAATTAACTCCGAATCTTTCGACTTTCTCAAATATAGGAGAAGTTATTAAACAAGTAACTGCTCACAGTATGTACTATATAAACAATCATTGGCCAAGGAAAGGTACGTACGGAAATCATTTTCCAAGTAGTTTGGAATTCCAATATTTGAGAGATATACTGACTTTATCATCGGAGGGTTTTTGGCAGGTCCTCCTCGGTTACCTTTGATTGTGTGTTCATCTCTTCAGGTTTCTTAGATAATTTTCTTACCAACGAAGTCCAAAGCATCCAGTTTATTGATTTTATTTTGCATCATCAGTTGGCGCCGTTTGTGGGAAGGGAATTTGTTCTTAACAATTCATCTTCCTTTGACAAAAGGCTGTATGGTTCAATCAAGGGCTACTAGCCCAGGCCACCAAGAGAGTAGGGATGCCTCTAGCAATCCCAATCGTGATCGACAATCAGTGCCTGCCACTCAACCGCCTTCCATCCAACATATATAGTCCATGGCAGCCGCCATGGCAGAATTAACCCGTCAGAATCAGGAGTTAACCAGAGAGATTAGTTTGCGGAGGCAGCGTCATGAAAGGTTCGAGGAAGGACAAGCCCGGAGTCAAAAAGGTAGACGGAATGTCGAGCCCGAAAGCCAGTTAAGGGGTACCGCTTCACGAAGGATGCCGCACTTGGAAAGGGAAATGGACCAGATGCGAAAGGCTATGGACGAGATGAAGGAGAACATGAGAAGGGTGAATCCTGTAGAGGACTTGATTCATTGAATAGACTCCCCCTTTTACGGGTTCCATCAATAGTCATCCCTTGCCTACTAAATTCAAAATGTCTTCCTTGGACTCATATGATGGGACGTGTGACCCATGTGATCACATTACAACCTTCAAGACAACTATGCATTTTCAGGGGGTTCTAGATGAGATTATGTGTAGGGCTTTCCCTACTACACTTAAAGGACCAGCACGAGTGTGGTTCAGCAAAATATCTTTAAACTTTTTAAGTTCTTTCGAAGAATTGAGTAAATTGTTTGTCAACAGTTTTATTGGAGGACAAAGACACAAACACTCCTCGTCTAGTCTGTTAACCATAAAGCAAGGGGAAAATGAAAACTTGCGGTCCTTCATTACTTGTTTCAACAGAGAAGCCCTGACGGTAGACGAGATGGATGATAAGCTGCTTTGGCAGCCTTTCATAATGGAGTTAATTCCGATCTATTCATCCATAAGCTGTATGAGCAAGAGCCTCAGACCATGGCTGAACTCATCCATTCAACCTAAAACTTCATAAATGCAGAAGACACAATCATAGCCAAGAAGAGGAAGAAAGCCGAGCGAATGGAAGGAGACCTCCCTCGTCATCCAGAACGAGGCTTTTGTCTAAAGAAGGCCCAAACAGGGGAGAAAAATGGTCGAGACTGTAGGAAACCAGGTTCGTCTTCAAGAAGAAGTCAGCACTACACGCCCTTGAATGCCCCACTTGACCAAGTCTTCATGCAAATCAAGTATGATCCATCCTTGAAATGGCTAGAAAAGATGAAGGGGGATTCTAATAAGCGCAATAGGAACAGGTATTGCCGTTTTCATAGAGACCATGGACATGACACGGATGAGTGCTTTGATCTGAAGCAACAGATAGAAAATCTCATCAGGTAAGGAAAATTGAGGAATTTTCTTAGACGAGATCACAAAGACGAGAAGTTGAAGGGAAAGCTGGAAGAAGTACCACGACACCCACTGGGGTAAATAAGAGTTATCATAGGAGGAACCTCAACAGGGGAATCATCCAAGTCAAGGAAGACGTATTTAAAGGTGGTGCAGAACGTCTAGCTCTTAGGACGATCCTTAAAGATAAGGAAAACTGAGGAACAAACTATTACGTTTACGGACGAGGATGCTAAGAGGATTCACTATTCCCATGACGACGTGATCGTTATTACTTTGCTTATTGCAGATTATATAACCAGAAGGATGTTAGTGGACAATGGCAATTCGGAAGACATCTTGTATTATCCTGTTTTCCAGCAAATGAGGCTTAGACGAGACCAACTTCGTCCAGTGAACTCACCTTTGGTGGGGTTTGGAGGAATGAAGGTACAACCTGTGGGAGTAGTTACGTTGCTTGTAGTGGTCGGAGCATATCCACAACTGATAACTAAAGAAGTAAATTTTCTCATGGTGGACTGTTTGTTATCATATAATGCCATCATTTGGAGACCGACTTTGAATAGTTGGAAGGTGGTAACGTCTACTTACCACCTGTTAGTCAAGTTCCCTACAGAATACAGGATAGGGAAAGTGCAAGGAGATCAGCTAGCAGCGAGAGAATGTTATTTAGCCATGCTGGCTATAGACGAGCAGATTCAGGCAATGTGTAATGAAGAAAGAAGAGTTGTTGTAGAGCCCACTGAAGTACTGGAAGACATTCCTTTGGATGAAAATAATCCCCAAAAGTTTACTAGAATTAGGACAAGCATGAAGGAAGAGAAAAAGCAAAACCTCATCCATTTCTTAAGAAAGAGTGTTGACGTTTTTGCATGGAGTCATGAGGACATGCCGGGAATTGACCCAAGTGTCATCATTCATCAGCTGAATGTATACCCGTCTTACAAGCTCGTCCGTCAGAAGAAAAGGGTCTTTGCTCCTAAACGGGACACTGCAATTAAGGAAGAAGTCCAGAAGTTGACCACAACACAATTTATTCGAGAAGTCTATTACCCGAATGGTTAGCCAATGTGGTGATGGTCAAGAAGGCAAATGGCAAGTGGAGAATGTGTGCAGACTTCACTTATTTGAATAAGGCTTGCCCTAAGGATAGTTATCCTCTGCTGTGCATTGATCAATTGGTGGATTCGACAGCAGGACATCAGTTGTTAAGCTTTATGGACACTTTCTTAGGGTATAACCAGATAAAGATGGACGAGGCAGATCAAGAGAAGACGTCCTTCATCACCAGTCAGGGTTTATTTTGCTATAAGGTGATGCCTTTTGGTTTAAAGAATCCAGGGGCAACTTATCAAAGGTTGGTTAATCACATGTTCTGACCGCAGGTAGGACGGAATGTAGAGGTTTATGTGGACGATATGCTAGTGAAGAGCTTGGACGAGCAAAAGCATTTAGACGACCTCCAAGAAACCTTTGACACGCTTAGGCAGTATAACATGAAGTTGAATCCAACCAAGTGCGCTTTTGGAGTTTCATCGGGAAAATTCCTTGGGTTCATGGTTTTACATAGGGGAATTGAAGCGAACCCCGATAAAATTCAGGCAATCCTAAATATGAAGCCACTAGAGAATATCAAAGAAGCCCAAACTCTCACTAGATGAGCCGCTGCCCTTAACAGGTTTGTCTCTAAAGCTACTGACAAGTGTTTACCATTTTTTAAGGATCTTAAAAAGGCATTTGAATGGACGGACGAATGTCAGAAAGCTTTCTAAGACCTCAATACCTACTTGACGACAGCTCCTCTGTTGAGCCCGTCCGTACCTGGTGAAGAATTATATTTGTATTTGGCAATGTCCCCACATGCAGTAAACTTAGCATTGATCAAAGAAGAAGGAAAAGTACAGAAACCGGTCTACTATACAAGCCGAGCACTGAGAGGGGCAGAAAGACAAAATCCTGTGATGGAAAAATTAGCTTTTGCCTTGGTTACAGCTTCAAGGAAGTTGAGGCATTATTTCAGGCTCATGTCATCAATGTCTTGACAGATCATCCATTAAAGAAGGCAATGAACAGGTTGGAGGCCACAGGACGACTAGTCCAATGGGCCGTGGAACTTAGCAAATTCGATGTCAGATACCAACCAAGAAGCGCGATAAAAGCACAAGTGTACGGCCCAAGATTAGACCCTTTGGGCCTTGAGTGTTGGAATCCAGTCTTGTGAAGCGACCTATAAGCCTGGCCTTTCCTTCTTAACTTGGGCCGAGATAGACAAGATTGTGTGTCCGGGAATCATACTGCTATTACGACCGGCAAAATGTCCATTGTACAAACCCCAACCATTCATACACGAGTAGATTATGGACCGATCACTGTTTGGTGGAAAGTGTTCCCGGGGAGGTTTGTTCACTCAGGAGCATTGTGGCCAAGTAGTCCGGCCCCTATTGACCACGGGACCATTCACACTCACGAGAGTCGCGTCGACACCGAAACCGTTCTCGTTCACTGGATTATGCCGACTGTGGTTCGGATTCCCCGAAAGAGCGACGGCCATAAAATGCAGCCATGGATGTTATGAGCCAAGCCCTGCATAGAGCTGCCCGGTCCCCATTCTCGGATGACATTGAGTGGGCACCGATGCCGAGCAGGTTTACGCGCCCACCGTTTAACTCTTACGATGGGAAAACGGACCCGGTAGAGCACGTTAGTCTTTACATTCACATGATATATCTGCATAAGCACGACGACGCGCTGATGTGCAAGGTTTTCCCTTCAGCCTCATCTCCACCGCGATGAGATGGTTTAATGAACTACCGAAGGGTTCCGTTTGTAGTTTCGCAGAATTGATCCAAGAGTTCGTCGCCCAGTTTGTAACTTGTAGCCGGGTACCACAACCAGTGGATACATACTGTCTATGAAGATGAGGATTGGAGAGACCCTTCATAGTTACGCAAGTTGATATTGGGAACTTTACAACGAAATTGGCGAGGGCAACGAGAAGATCGTGGCGAGCACCTTTAGGATGGGACTGCCCGAGGACTCCGAGCTGCGGGAGTCGTTGACAAAAAAGCCTCCCGAAGGCATGAGGTAGCTCATGAGGCGCATTGAGGAGTATAAACGCCTGGAGGATGATCGGCTGTAAAGTAAAGGTAAAGCCCTGCAAGCTAGTCGTCCGCGGCAGAACGGTTTTCTGCAAAAACCTCGCAAGGGCATGATGGTCCAAGAACCTGGGTTACAGCTGGGGGAGGTGAACGTGACATTTAAAAAGCCAGTACACAGAATCGTAGACCGGATAAAAAATGAACTGTACTTTAGGTGGCCATATATAATGGCGGGGGACCTGTCCTGGAGAAACCAGAATTTGTACTGTACATACCACAAAGACAAGAGGCATACAATCGAGCAATGCCAGGTGTTAAAGGATCATCTGGAGCAGCTGTTGAAGGCGGGGCATTTGAAGGAGTTTGTGATAAATGCCAAAAATTGTGAAGCTGGGCCAAGCACGGAAGGGTATGAATCTCATCCCGCCCCCCATTGGAGTGATCGAGGTGATCCACACCACCCTAAGGGGTACCGATAAGACCAAAAAAAGAGGGGTGTTGCTGGTAGCCCTGGTTGAAGACCGCCCAAGTACCTATCCGGAAAGAGGGTGAAGCCCACTCGAGAACCTATTGCTTTCAGTGACGACGATTTATAGGGAATGGTCCAACCGCACGATGATGCACTGGTAGTGATGGCCCGAATAGGTGGTTTCATAGTGAAGAGGGTAATGGTGGACTAAGGAAGTGGTGCCGAGGTAATGTATCCGAACCTATTCAAAGGGCTCGGGCTGAAGGTTAAAGACCTCTCAAAATACAACACGCCCCTGATTGGGTTTGATGGCCAGGTTGTGGTTCCCGAAGGGCAAATCTCCCTTCCCATGGTTATGGAAGGGAAAGAAGTAGCGATATCATTTATAGTGGTTTCCTCATTTTCCCTTTACACCGCGATTCTTAGAAGGCCATGGATCCATGTAATGGGGGCTGTCTCGTCCACTCTGCATGTAAAAATCAAGTTCTCGATCGAGCGAGGCGTAGCTGTGGTGAGGGGAAGCTAGCAGACAGCAAGGCGATGCCTCATTGCCGCAGTGAACCCGAAAAATCAGAGCGTTGAACAAAAGGATCATTCCAAAGAGGTCCCTTCATAGCAATTACCACAACCCCGAGAGGAAACAGGGGCTAGTTGCGCGGAAGAACTAATTAGGGTAAAAGTATTGCCAGACGCGTGTAGGTATTTTCAGATAGGGGCAAGCATGAAAGATGAGGATAAGGTGGGAACGTTGTTATTTCTTATACGAAATATAGATGTGTTCGCATAGAGTCCATACGAGGTGCCCGGGGTGGACCCTGAATTCATTGTCCACAGACTCAATACAGATCCATTGATCCCCCCCAAAAAAGCAAAAGCCAAGAAGATCGGCGAAAGAACATGTTGAGGCCGTAAAGCTGGAGGTGAAGAGACTGAAGGAAGCTGGGGCCATAAAGGAGATCTTCTTTTCAGATTGGTTAGCAAACACTGTAGTGGTAAAGAAAAAGAACGGCAAGTGGAGGGTTTGTGTACATTTCACGGATTTGAACCGAGCGTGCCCAATGGATCCGTTCCCAATGCCGAAGATCGATCAGTTAGTAGATGCCACCTACGGACACCCGAGGATGAGCTTTCTGGATGCTTTCTAGGGTTATCATTAAATAGCCCTGGCAACTGAGGATCGAGAAAAGACGGCGTTCATCTCCCTGGATGCTAACTATTATTACACGATAATGCCCTTTGGACTAAAAAATGCCAGGGCCACTTACCAGTGGACGATGATGAGGATGTTCTGCGATAAGATAGGACACATCGTGGAGGTACATTGATGACATGGTAGTCAAAAGTAAGCAAGAAGCACGGCACATCGAGGACCTCCAGGGGGTGTTCAAGGTACTTCGGCAACATAAGTTGCGCCTTAACGCAGAGAAGTGCGCCTTCGGGGTGGGAGTTGGCAAGTTCTTAGGATATTTAATTACTAGCCGGGGAATAGAAGTCAATCCCAATCAGATCGAGGCCGTGAAGCGTTTAAAGCCATCGGGAAATTTGAAAGAGGTGCAGGTGTTGACCGGAATGTTGGCCGCCCTCAATCGGTTCATCTCTAAATTCGCCAATCGCTGCCATCCGTTTTACCAACTCCTGAAGAAATGGAAGGTATTTCAATGGGATACAAAGTGCGATGAAGCTTTTCAGGACTTGAAAGCGTATTTGGCACGAGCCCCTATATTAACAGCCACGGTGCCCAGAGAAAACCTATTCATGTACCTCTCAGTGTCGGATCACGTTGTTAGTGTTGTGCTTCTAACAGACCGGGGAGTACAACAGCCCGTGTATTACATTAGCAAGACCTTGGTCGACGTGGAGATCAAGTATTTGCCCTTAGAGAAGCTGGTGTTGGCCCTGGTACCCTTCGCAATTGTGGAGATCAGGTATTTGCCCTTGCCTCATTATTTTCAAGCCCATACCGTGTACGTGTTGACCGAGTACCCTTCGCAATCGTTGTTGAAAAGATTAGACTTCATAGGGCGGATAGCCAAATGGGGGACCCGGCTCGGAGCTTTTGACATAAGGTATTGGCTGAGGAATTCGATCAAGGGGCAGGTATGGGCTGACTTTATGGCTGAATTTTCTCCTAAGAGGCAAGTGGAGATTGCCTGTCATGTGGACTGTCGCCCATGAAAGGTCTATGTGGACGGCACGTCAAGCACCTTGGGAGCTGGTGTCGGGATTGTCTTAATCACTCCAGAGGGGATTCGGTTGGAACATTCTCTTAGGCTGGGGTTTAGGGCCTCCAACAACGAGGCGGAATACGAAGCCCTGCTTGCTGGTTTGAGGACCGTACTAGGATTGGGTGCCCAGAATGTAGAGGTATATTCAGACTCATGGTTGGTGGTTAATTAGGTGCAGGGCATCTTTGAAGCCAAAGACCCCAGGATGAGAGAATACTTGCAGGTGGTAAGGAGAGTTATGGGCAAATTCCGCACGGCAAAGCTGACCCAAGTTCCCCGGGGGCAAAACAGGCATGCAAACTCTCTAGCCACGCTAGCCTCGGCGTTGACGGAGGATATACCTTGGATGATCAAGGTTGAACTCATCACGAAACCAAGCATTCTAGGTACGGTTGATGCTGACATCCCCGAAATTGGCATTACCACGATTTCGACGACCAGCCCGTGTTGGATAGACTTGATCATTAAGTTTCTAGCCGAGGATTGGATTCCGGACATTGAGAAGGATGCCAATAAGATTCGCTAAACAGCCGCTAGGTACTGGTTATTGGCAGATCAGAGGTTGTACCGAAGATCATTTGGGGGGCCGTACCTTTTATGTTTACACCCTGAGAAGGTAAACAAACTCTTGGCCGAGCTACATGATGAGGTGTGCGGTAGTCACGTGGAAGGGCGCTCACTAGCACACCGGGCAATAACTCAGGGATTTTGGTGGCCGCAGATGCAAAAGGACACTGCCGATTATATGCGAAAGTGTGAAAAGTGCCAAAAACACGCCCCCTCGATCCGTCAGCCGGTAGGACTCGTTAACCTGGTCAGTAGTCCTTGGACTTTTGTTCAATGGGGGCTAGACATTCTAGGCCCATTCCCTCGGGCAATGGGCAACCGAAGGCTTGTTCGAGTAGCGGTGGATTACTTTACCAAGTGGACAGAGGCGGAAGCATTGGCAAATATTTAGGACATGGACGTCAAGAAGTTCATATGGAAGAACATAGTCATGAGGTTCGGGGTACTGTACTGCCTGGTATTTGACAACGGGTTACAGTTTGACAGCAGGGCCTTCTGCAAATTTTGCAGTAATCTTGGCATCAAGAATAGGTACTCAATGCCCGCATATCCTCAGAGCAACGGCCAAGCCGAAGCCATTAACAAAACTATCGCAAATGGGTTGAAGAAGAGGTTGGACGGCGCAAAGGGCAGGTGGGCTGAAGAGCTACCCAGTGTTTTATAGGCATACCGGACAACACCCAGAAGATCTACCGGGGAAACTCCTTTCTCCTTGGCATATGGGGCAGAGGTTGTAATACCGGCCGAAGTCAGCCTATGTCGTGGAACATTCATAATCTTAAGAAGTTTTACTGCTGAGCACTTGTAAACGAGAGTATAAATTGACTATAACTCAGTATACACGTTTTGTCAGCTATGGTTAAGATGATGTTTGTTTATGCAGGTGTGCTTAATCTCGTTCTTGTTAAATCCGTCCTCCCGATCAAGAGAAATAAGAAAGTTTAGAAGACCGATACGGATTATTGTAACCTATTCTCGGTTCGATCATCATCACCGAGTAGGTTAAAACCGTAATCTAGCTGAGGACAGAAGCCTGTTCCCGGTTCGATTTCAATCACCGGCCAGGCGAAAACCTAAAACGTAGCTTCTGAGGACAAAAGCCTGTCCCCGGTTCGATTTCAATCACCGGCCAAGCGGAAACCTAAAATGTAGCTTTTGAGGACAGAAGCCGGGGACAGAAGCCTGTTCCCGGTTCGATTTCAATCACCGGCCAGGCGGAAACCTAAAGTGTAGCTTCTGAGGATAGAAGCCTGTTCCCGGTTCGATATCAATCACTGGTCAGGCGGAAACCTAAAGTGTAGCTTCTAAGGACAGAAGCCTGTCCCCGGTTTGATTTTAATCGCTAACCAGGTGGAAACCTAAATTGTAGCTCCTAAAGACAGAAGTCTGTCCCCGGTTTGATTCTTATCACCGGCTAGAAAGAAACCTTAAACAGAACCCCTAAGAAAGAAACCTGTCCTCGGTCCAATTTCCATTTCTGGGTAGGTGGAAACACAAATTAGGACTCTAAGAATGGGAACGCATTCCCTGTGGAAACTTTATCAAGGGTCCAAAGGTTAGGAACCCACTTCCTCCAACAGTTCAACCATGATTTTTTAGATCGGGCAAAGCGTGACGATTGCGAGTGTTTTCTTATTACATGAAGTTTCGATTGGTCGGCACTGACCATATTGTCAAAATAAATAAATATATTTTCCCGGCATTCAAACGAACATTTTATTGTCATCACCAAGCAATAAAGCGTTTCTTTTAAGCAATGAAATCAAATTAAATAAGCTCTTTATGGGCACAACCCCGTGGTTCAGGAAAGATAAATTAAAGGAGCATAAATTAAAGGAGTATTTTGTCACTACATCCCAGTGACTGAGCAAAACCAAACAACAAAAGTATTTAGAACATAAACTTAAATAAAATAATTGTTCGGTCACCACAACCCCATGACTGGGCAAACTGAACAGATAGAAATAAAGGCAAAAGTACTGAAAAGCAAAAGGAAGCAAAAGCAAGTAGCAACATCAGACGGCTGGGCCGGTTTGAAAAAGTGGGGCTACATCATCAGTGGCTCGTCCTGGGGTTTCCTCGTTGTGTGGCTGTTGAGTCTCTTCGTGGCCGGGAGCGTTGAGGTTGCTGGTGACCTCCAAATCAAGATCTTCAACATGAATATCAATGGCTCTCACTAGCTCCCTCATACTGGGGGTGTCCTCGTCTTCAGCAGCGTCGGCCTGGCTTTGAATTGGGTTAGGGAGGGTTGGCGGGGGGATGTTCTCCGGACTCCACAATGGGGAGTCCCCGGGCACGCCCGCAGCCTGAAGGGCGGTCTGCCAACCCTCGTTGAAACATTGGGCTTAGGCTTGGAGAACGACAGGCTCCACGGAATTCTCTGCATCCGTGAACCCTTCGTTGTACCATTTCTCCTCACACGCTTCCAGAGTCGCCTTAAGGTCAGCAACTTCCTCGGCATGGGCCAAGTTCAGGCTCTCAGCCTGTGCTAGCTTTAACTCGGTTTCCCCCAGTTTCGCCTCCATCTCAGCCACCCTTTTCTCTACGAGTTGCCTGGCCTTCTCCGAAGACTGTGCCTTCTTCTCCAAGAGCTCGGCAGCCGTGGTCTTGTCCCGATCCGTAGCATTAGCAACCTCCTTAAGCGCTTACTCCTGCTCGGCTTCCTCGGCAAGCTCATTCATCGTCTCGTCGAGCATGTGCGTGATCTGTGCGGCCTGCAACCCAATAATGTCAAACTCAGAAGGATTTAAAGAAAGGAGTCGTGTATATTAAGTAGGTAAAAGCCAAAGGGGTTGGAGCTTACCACGATAGTGTGCCACTGCAGCCGCCGAGCTATGGATTCCTCGATTCCGTCTGAGAAGAAGTGGACGTCTTCAGGTAACATCAAGCCGCTAGCTAAGCTTTGTGCCACCCTACCCCCTTCACCTTGAGCCTAAAGACTTACACTCGCTGTGGCCAGCAAGGGCTCGCCGCCTAGCATGAATGTAGGTTGCCAACTGGCCACTGGCCTAGAAGAGGAAGCAGCTTCGGTACCTCCTCGAGCAGCTGGTTGAGAACCACTCCCTGGCTCCCGGATCACGATCCTACTTGAAGGGCGTGGAGGAGTCCTAGAAGGTGCATTGCCTGGCCTTCTGAGTGGGGGGTCCCCGATGCGTTGCTTCTTCTTTTGCCTGGCGGGCGGGGGGAGGAGGAGTGCGCTCCTTAGCTCGGGTTTGCTGGGGTTGGGGCGGGGGTCGTGAGCTGGACAAAAAAAGGTCGGTGGTCAACTTCCTCCTTGTCACCGTGTTTGCCCTTTGTGCGCTCACTAGGCCTTGATCAGCTACTTGGGCTTGAGCTGCTTGGGGCTCTGCTTTGTTCCTTCCAATGGGAACATGTCCTTGCTCTCTCAACGCCCGAGACACACGTTCGGTGGACTCGTCCCGAACTGGGGTAAGGTCGTCTGCGGTTGTGTAACGTGGACCGAGGTCCCGAGCTTTGCCGACGATTAATGAGGGGGGAAGAAAATTGGATTGCTGAACATCGATGTAGGACAGCAGTGGACTGTCCATCAAAAGGGCTTGGGTGAAGGGTTGTCAAGTCCTGTACACGGGTGTGCAGCTGAGTATAAGGTGTGAAGCTCGTAGCTGCCCGTCGATATGGAAAAATATTTCAGACCTAAGCATAAAATTTAGGTTCTCACATGCACTACCCTGATGTCCGGGGTGAACACCTTACCGTCTGCAACAAAAGAGTAAGTTGAGTTAGCGTTTAGACAAGTAAAATGACCTTAAACAAAGGAAGAAGCAAGTTAATGATCGGTACAAACCAACTTCACGCCGTGAGAGGGGGTAGGGGATATCACCGGCAAACCAGTTGCCGCTCACCCAGACGAACTCCCCGGCGGAAGTCCTATTAGAATCAGGTAGGCAAGAGATTAGTCGTACTCGCATATCTCTGACTTTCAAATAATAGTTTGTTTTCTTATTCCCATATAAACTGTACATGTGATTTATTTCGTGATGGTCCAATTGCAGATCGTATATTTGATTTAACCTAGTGACACAACTAACTACCCGGTAAAAGTTGGGAGGAAGTTGATCCGGGCATAACCTGTAAAACCTAAAGGTATTAAGTAAGAGGGGATCCACGGGAAACCCAATCCCACCCTCCAAGATTTCCATCAGAGGAAAGAAGGTAATGTTGGGCCCTCTGTGGAGAGCGATTTCACTCTCATGGTAGTATGCGACATTCACATCCTTTGGGATGTTGAATGTCTGCCTAAAGGAGACTAAGGACGCCCCAGTATTTAGAAGGTGAGCAAAACCTACTAAGCTCTGGAAATTGAAGGAGGAAGCTTAAACGAAGAAATTAAAATGAGAAAAAGGGGCAGAAAACTTACTTTGGACTCTAGGAAAAGGGTATTCTGGGTTGAAAAATAACCACACAAATGAATGCACAACAGAGAGAGGATTCAGAAATTGAAGAGTGTAAAAGTATAGAAATGACTTGAAGTGGACTATTTATAGGTGCCAAAGGAGGAGAGATAAGTGTTATTTAATGAATGAAAAGTACGAAAACCCTACAACTCCCCACTTCAACTGCCACACTTGTGCTGCCTCGGTTTGCAAACCGTCAGGCAATGATGGCGACTGGAACAGCGGTCTAGCGTGGCGGGCCTTTTTAGGGAGCATTAAAGTTTCCCTTAAAAACCTTTCGGTATTGGATCCCTTAGCTTCCTAGGATAGCTTCTGTCCCTGGGCTTCCTTGATTCGTCCCTAGCGGGCGGGTACTAATCAAGGGAGGGTTATTGTACGGCCTGAGACTAGACCCTTTGGGCCTTGAGCGTTGGAATCCAGTCTTGTGAAGCGACCCATAAGCACGGCCCTTCCGTCTTAACCTGGGCTGAGATAGACAAGATTGTGTGTCTAGGAATCATGCTGCTATTATGACCGGCAAAATGTCCATTGTACAAACCCCAACCATTCATACACGAGTAGATTATAGACCGATCACTGTTCGGTGGAAAGCGTTCTCGGGGAGGTTTGTTCACCCAGAAGCATTGTGGCCAAGTAAGGAGCTAGTTCTAATGCTACTCCTACCTCCTCCCACTCCCAACTAAAACATCTGCTTAGCAACGATGACATTGGACGTCCTATTCCACTACCCCTAAGAGTAATCATGACTCTTCCACTTGATTGAGGCTATAAATAAGAGAAATCAAAGAGGGAAAAGGGGGAGGAGCAATTGGTAGCAGACGATCGTAGAGTTACGAAAGTCAAGGAGGAAAGAGCAGAGCGCAGCAGCTAAGAAAGGGAGGAAATACCGTTGGGCCTCAGCATGGTGAATGACCCAATGTAGGAAATCCCAAACCCACCTTATAAATAAATTGTGAGCCCAAGTGAGGCCCAATTCAGAAGCCTTTTTCTTGGCACGCACAACAAGTATTGGCAGATTTTATTGCAGAGTTCACTCCAAATCGAGGAGAATTAGACGAGCCGGAAGGAGATGAGTTGAATTACAAGGTTCGCCTACAATATACACTAACAAATAATGAAGTGGAATATGAAGCCCTTCTTAAGGGGTTAGAGTTGGCAAAGTCCTTGGGAGCAAAATCATTACTCATCCATGGAAATTCTCAACTGGTTATAGGTCAAGTAAATGGAACATATGAAGTGAAAGAGGAACGTATGAAGAAATATCTTAATAAGGTAAGACGCTTTATGAAGAAATTTAAAGAAACTAGTTTCATTCAAATCCCAAGGGAAGAGAACATGAAGGCAGAAGCTTTAGCAAAGGAAGCCTTAGCAAGTGGATCGGTGGACGAGTTTGTCGATGTTCAATATATGTCAAGCATAGATCTTCCAGAGATACAACAGATAGAAGGCGAAGAAAATTGGACGACCCAAATAGTGGCTTACTTAAAGGATGGAAGACTGCCAGAGGAAAAAGACAAGGCCAGAAAACTAAGGATCAGGTTGGCCAGGTATGTCCTCATAGACGAGGTACTATACAAAAGATGTTTTTCTCAACCTTATTTGAGGTGCATAGCTCCAGACGAGGCAAACTATGTGTTGAGCGAAATTCATGAAGGGGCATTTGGAAACCACTAGAGAGTAAGAGCACTAGTGCATAAAGTCGTCCGTGCAGAGTATTACTGGCCAACCATTCAAGTAGACGCAAAGGTTTACGTCAAAGTATGTGACCAATGTCAACAGTTCAGCAATGTCCCTAGACAACCATCAGAGTACCTCACCCCTATGATGGCTCTGTGGCCCTTTGCACAATGGGGATTAGACATCTTAGGTCCCTTTCCACTTGGAACTAGGAAAATGAAGTTTTTAGTAGTAGGAATTGACTACTTCACTAAGTGGGTAGAAGTAGAATCCCTAGTAAAGATCACATAACAAAATGTCAAAAACTTCGTCTGCAAAAGCATATTATGCCGGTTTGGGGTACCCAGGGTATTGGTATCAGACAATGGACGACAATTTGATAACGCACTCTTTAGGGACTTCTGCGAACACTTTGGAATTCAGAATCATTACTCCTTACCTGCCCACCTTCAAGCAAACGGCCTAGAAGATGTAATAAACCGATCCTTGCTAAAAATCATCAAGACTCGGCTTGAGGGGCAAAGAGAGTATGGCTGGGCGAGCTACCAAGCGTTCTTTGGGCCTATAGGACAATTGTGAGAACTCCCATAGGGGAAACTCCTTTCAAATTGGCCTATGGAAGTGAAGCAGTGATACCTGCAGAAGTACATATGGCTAGTCACAAGGAAATGAAATTCCAAGACGAGGATAACGAGAAGCAACTGCCCCTAAACCTTGATCTAATAGACGAGGTAAGAGTGGATGCGGAACAAAGGACAGCAAGGTATAAAAACCTTATGACCAGACAATATGATCCAATGGTGAAACCTTGGCATTTTAACATAGGGGACCTCGTCCTAAAAAGGGTCTTTTTGGCAACCAAAAACTAGGCTTACGGGAAATTAGGACCTAATTGCGAAGGACCTTATAGGGTTATTAATTGCAAAAGACAGTGGTTGTATTACCTGAAGGCCTTGGACGGGAGAAAGCTGGAGCACCCTTGGAATGTTGAACACCTGAGAAAGTACTACCAATAAGATATCAGCCTAGACGAGCATTATCCTAGAGAAGATCACAAAGATGTACCTTGAATGAGCTAAACTATGGACGAGCTGAAACTTCATGTTGCTAGTGTGCTGTTGGTATTGTGTTTTTAACCTATTGATAGTACTAGTTTTTAAATAATGTACTATAGGTATGGACGAAGTTGTGAATTTAGACCATATTTGTTTGTATTTGTAATTCCCTAAGGGGCACTAGCCCCAAAGCATGTAGCACTTGTGGACGACGTTATGTTTTGAATGTGGTTTGGATTTCCCATGTATATGATGCATAAATCTAATCCCCATTTCATTAAAAAAAAAATGACTAAAGTCTAAAGACAAGTAAAAAGAAATCCTTGGATAGGGATGTAACGTCTATGAGCTTTCCTTGAAATAAAGATAGAGCAAAGAAAGATAAACCTAAGGCACATTCATCCAAACAATGAACAAGGAAAAAGCCTGAAGCTTTCCAGTCTAACCCACGGATGAGGAAATAAGTACACAAATCCAGTCCAACTCATGGACGAGGGAATATGTACACAAACCTAGTCTAGCCCATGGACGAGGGAATATGTACAGATCTTAAGAACAAAGGTAAAACTAGCTACCAAGTCTTAAGATGTGTAAAGCTGGAGAAACCAGTGCCATTTGCTAGACAAGTTATTCGTGGGAAACTAAAAAAATGACAATATTAAAGATGAGGAAATTTTTGTCATGGACGAGCCATACTAGGAATTAACATTATGCATGATTAATAACAAAATTCATCCATACAACATGTTTAATAGAAAATAAAAAGCAACGGAAACATTCATCTATAGTTTAAGGATGGACGTCCATCGCCCAAAAATCCTTACAAGCTTGAAAGAATTAAGAAGCTCGTCCAAAAAATTATGGACGAGTTAAATGTACTTGCATAAATTTTAATGGCCTAAAAACATAGAGCCAAATAAAAAGAAATACAAGGATAAAATATTAAAAAATAGTCTTCAAGGAGCAGGGGCATCAACACTGGGGTTGTCCTGAGCTGGCTGTGTGGTGGCGTTGTCCTCTACGTTGATATCATCTGAACTTGTTTGAAGTAAGGAGCTTGTAGCAGCACCACCAAGGTTAAGTTTGATAGAGCTAAAGTCAACCTTAGGGACGTTTTCCATAGTGTCCATCCTAAAGTCCTCAAACTCGACTGCGTAGTTGGTGTCCATCAGATCTGTGAATTGCTTGGACGCCTTGAACTCCGCAACTGCATCCCCCTTTACTTTTTCAAGAAGAGTACTCAACTTGTCATTCCTCTTTTGGAGGTGATCAAGACGAGTATCCTTATTTACAGCATCGGTCTTCAACTCCTCGACCAAGTTCTGTAACTCCATTGCATCGTCCTTGGCCTTCGCTACCACCTCAGCCCACCTCTTGCTCTCGTCCTTGACTTCCTGGATCCTTTTTTCTAGCAGGATCCTCGTCTTGTCCATTTCCGTCGCTTGTCTGGACGCAGCGATAAACTTAGACATTGCTTGCATAAGAATTTTGTTAGACAAGATATATGTTCGTATTATTGATAGGACGAGATAAAAAGAAGAGGGAGTATATGTACCTTAAAAAGGTCATGAACACCAGAGTGCTCGAACTCCTTCAAAGACTTGTCATAGCATACCGCCACGTCTTGATCAGTCATAGCCTTCTCAAACCTCTCCCAAGCCAAGTCTTCGTTTTCAATGAGATTTTGAGGGACTCATTAAAAGGGCTGGGACGAGGCAAGCATTTGGGCTGTTGACGGAACATCCATGGACAGGGGATCCAGGGGCTCGGAGTCAACATCATGGATCTGGACAGGGGGCTGCTGGGTAGGAAGGATAGGAAGGCTGGATTTGACAACCCTATGCTTGGACGACCTATGCTTAGCTTTTTTCCCCCTGCGTAGACTTGGAAGGTTCTCCAAGTCAATTCCCTTTGACAAAATTTTCCTTTTGTCACCTACAGATGGACAAGGCTAGGATTGCATCCCCTACATGACTAACTCGTCCTTCACTTCCTTGCCTTTATTCTCTTTCATTGTAGCCATCCCAGAGAAGAAAGATGTTAATCAACAAAAAAAAAAAAAAAAAGGGAAAAGAAGAAAACAAAGAAATGAAAAGAAAACTTACGTCTACGGATAGTGAGCTCGTGGGCAATAGCCTCAATGGATGGCTCAAGGCCTAACCCCCAAGTAGCAAGGCGTCTAAGACTTACCAAAGAATGGAAAGTCCTATCAGTGTACAGACAAGCCCTCTGAACTCGTTCAAGATAGAACCTGCTCAAATGAGGTCGTCTAACACCTATTAAAAAAAAAAAAAAAACAGGCAACTGTTAGACGATAAAAATCAAGAATAATATCATATTATTTGAAAAAATAATAAGACAAACAACCTTAAGCATACCTTCAGGACAAAGTTTCCCTAACTCTCCTGTATAGGGAGCAAATGGATCCCTGTCAACCTCAATTGGGTGTCCACCCTAAAACTAGAGACGAAAAAGAACTCCGCCTTCCAGTTCCTATCTGAGGTGACTAAGGACTTTATCAACCTATAATCTTTCCCTCTGGTTGTGAATTGATAAAAGTCAAGGGATTGGTTAATCTCGGAGGGTTTGTAGCAATAAGGGAACTCGTCCACAGTAAGAGGATGGTCCCTTTCAAACACCTCCCTCCACAAAACTTGCATAGAGACAATTAGCCTCCACGCATTGGGATTGAATTGACAAATACCTAAACCTAACCTAATGAGAAACTCCCTATCAAAGGTATTAAGAGGCAACCTCAAACCCCTCGAAAGGTAAGCCTCATAAATGAAAACACCAAAACGGGGTTGGCAACACCACTCTCCACGAATGGGAAACCTGGGGTTTAGGTTGTCAGGGATTTGATACCAAGCCTTAAGGGAATCTAACCTCTTCTCGTTTGTCTTAGAAGCAATCCCTATAGCACAACTATAATCTATCTCAACCTTGCCCTAGACAGTAGACGAGAAAGCACTTGTGCCAACCCTAGACCCAGACTCAGCTCTCGTCCTAAGCTCTTCCTGAAGAACCTCCAAATGAACTCCGGGGACACCAGATGTATTCTCGTCTGTGGTGTTTCCCCCATTACTACTATTGCTACCATCACTGCTATCACTAGAACCGCTGAAACTACTAGGGTTGTGGAACTCGTCTATGGCATTTTCGACGTTATTGCTAGACGAGGAAAGGACAACCTCAGCCATTTTTTGAGAAAACTTAAAACCTAAGGACGAGAGTGAGGAAAGTACCTGGATCTAAATGGAGACTATGGACGTAGGAAACTTCTAGATAAGGCGCTAAGATGAGGAATGTCAGAGGAGAAAATTTCAAAAATAAGGAGGGTAGCGCAGGAATTCCACTATTTATAGGCAGTGGATTTTAGTATCCGAAACGACACAACCAACCAAAAGCTGCCACGCGGCACACCCCTCGAAAAATGAGTTGACGCGAACAATTACTAGTAGGATTATAACACGTGGCGAACCTAGTCGTAGGCATAAATACACACGTCCAAGGAACGACATCAAGCTATACACTTCCATGGACGACTCATGGACAAAGGGGCAACTGATGGTGTATTAATTGCTCCAACTCCACACACGTCCATGAGATTCGTCCAAGGGTGGAATAGTGAATGACTTAGCCTGGAAATCTCGTCCATAGCAGGGTCGTCCGTCCATGGAGATGTTTGGACGGCCTACAAGCATTCCAGGTGTGGTTACCGTATGCAATTTCTAGATGAGCTCCACATCCTTATTTAAGAAAACAAATGCAAATTGAAGTTCTTTGCCACAAAACCACCTCCAATGACAGTTATGGAGTATAAGACCAAATAATATAACTTTCACAGCAGTTATGGAAGTTAACTCCGAATCTTTCGACTTCCTCAAATATAGGAGTAGTTATTAAACAAGTAACTGCTCATAGTATGTACTATATAAACAATCATTGGCCTCCAATGACAGTTATGGAGTATAAGACCAAATAATATAACTTCCACAGCAGTTATGGAAGTTAGCTCCAAATCTTTCGACTTCCTCAAATATAGGAGAAGTTATTAAACAAGTAACTGCTCATAGTATGTACTATATAAAAAATCATTGGCAACAAGAAAAGGTACGTATGGAAATCATTTTCCAAGTAGTTTGGAATTCCAGAATTTGAAAGATAGACTGACTTTATCATCGGAGGGTTTTTGGCTGGTCCACCCCAGTCACCTTTGATTGTGTGTCCATCTCTTCAGGTTTCCTAGATAATATTCTTACCAACGAAGTTCGGAGCATCCAGTCTACTGATTTTATTTTGCATCATCAATGACTTTCCATGGACTTTTATAAGATGATTGTCGTGGGTTTTGAGAATAGATAATTGTTATAGATTCTATGAGTTAGTAGTATTATAGTAATAGATTTAAGAACTTAAAACATTGTTCATCATTGGATTTTAAGTGAAATACTTATGATATAGTATTTTGTCAAGTATTGATAACCTTGGACTTTTTACTAAATAGTGCCACGTAATTAACTTGGGCTTTTGATATTGCCAATGTGAATTGGGTTTTTGATATTGCCTTGCCAATGTGAACTGGGCTTTTAATATTACTAATGTGAATTGGGCTTTGAATATATTGTCAATGAGAATTGGGCTTTTGATACTGCCAATAAGAATTGGACTTTGATATTGCCAATGAGAATTGGGCTTTTGATATATTGCTAATGAGAATTGGGTTTTTAATATTGCCTATGTGATTTGGACTTTTAATATTGCCAATGAGAATTGAGCTTTTAATATTGCCAATGTGAATTGGGCTTTTGATAAAAAAGTTGC
Organism: Lithocarpus polystachyus; assembly: GCA_033629205.1. NCBI lineage: Eukaryota > Viridiplantae > Streptophyta > Magnoliopsida > Fagales > Fagaceae > Lithocarpus > Lithocarpus polystachyus. Next base: position 57,386,457 of record CM066171.1, read on the forward strand.
CACGAGCTTGAACCATGGGCTTTGCTTAAGGGATTTGAATTCCATTGATAAAAATGCCATGGGTTTAAACCATGGACTTTGATTATAGATTTAAATTCCATTGATAAAATTGTTTTGTCATGGACTTGAATCATGGGCTTTTTCAATATTGTCAAGTATAAGTATTCTTGGGTTTTAAATAAAATGGGATGTGTGCATTGGGCTCATAGGGCCGGTTTTGGGCTTGGCTAAATAATAATAATAAAATTTAATAAAATATGAGTTTTTTGGGTTTTTTATAATAGTCTATATCATCACCTAATTTAGATCATGAGATATGAAATATTTGTAGACCAATGAGATGAGACATATTCATGGAGGCCCAAAATAATTTATCGATGATATTTTGGTATTTTTTGATGAATAAATAAATGTGATTAAATAGGATTGAGACACGTGGTATAAGTGAAAAAATTGTACCTCAACAAAATGCAAGTAACCCTAGATTAAATAGCTCACAGAAAATCCTTTAGAATTTATTCTACATGAATCTCTATCGATTGAGCTTGCGTAGAATTCTCGCACAGTGACAGTCTAGATGTATTTTTCTTGAGTCCTTCACAACTTGAATCTTCAACTGTCTAGTTCTTTGATATATTTTCAATACTAAAACAAGACCAAATAAAATTCTAAGTGTTATAATTGTTGGAGGTTTGCCAATACAATTCTATGAACCAAACATTTTTGAACGACCAACCTTTTTTTCATAGGCTCTTTTTGATGGATTTGACAAAAACATATTTTATATTTCAAAATTCACAATAAATTATCCATTATCTTAAAACAACACATATACCCAATAAAATAATTTTCTTTTAGTCTCACTCCTGACCTTGGTGGTTACTATATAACAAAATTTATTTTCACTAAATTCTATCCGCTAGTCGAAAATACTGGCTGGCTAAATTGTTGCCAAACTTTTAATTATTTTTTCATCATTTTGTATATGAGTATAAAAAAATGTTGATTTATTTGCATCTAAATAGGGCAAGTAGCCTCTAACAACTAGGAACTTCTCTTTGGAACTATAAGTTCCATAGTTTCGCAATAATGAAGGACTCACTGTTTTGTAATACTTGACATCATTATAATCACATTTGTACAATAGAGATGCCTACCCTTTTCTTTTTTTTTTCTTGGCACAAATATAAGTGCTTATTTTTTTTAATATTTTATTTTTTAATTTGATAGTTATAACAAGTGATGAGAAATTTGAACCCTAAAATGTTTTAGAAATACCAAAAAATGTCAACCAATTGAGTTGTAAGAGAATCATTGCATTTTTATAATACGTTAGGAATGCCAACTTAAAATGGTACCATTGTGTTATTCCCAATAGTCAATACCAAACTAAACTTAGAAGTTCTCACTCATTTCGGTTTTTAAAATTCCAAAATTGCTCATCTATTTAGTATTATTTTTATTTAATTCCTTTTGTCCCCTCCTTTCACCAAATAACATTAGAGCATTCACAATGGCTAGTGCAAAATAACATAAAACTAAAAATTTAGCCAGTGAAGCTAAAAAAATGACCCCATCAAATAATGAACCCATGAGGCAAAATGAGATTTTACTACAGTTCTAGTCCAAATTTAGGAGTCACTATAGCTTATGCAAATAAATTTTTTTATTCATTCATTTTCTCACCTCGTCAGATTCTCTCTCTCTCTCTCTCTCTCTCTCTAATCCCAAAAACATTGTCGAATTGAAATCATTGTTGAAAAATTCCTTCGGCAGGCAAGACATAGTGGCCTCTAGAGATCATCATTTCCAACGTTGAAGATCAAATTACTGGCAAAAACCCTAATCTTAAACCTATATCCCAAATTCATCAAACCCATTTAAATTTGCTAGAACCATTGATGCCATTTATCAAAGACATCATCACAGTAGTGAAAAGGGGTGATACCCCACCATCCTTATCCTAATTCGAAGTAGAAGTGGTGATGGACTCGCCCTCGCTAAACCTGTGAGGCGCGATGACTCCACTGTTGTTCTTACTTTCATCTTGTTATAGTTGGCTTTGTTAATGGCAGTACAGTCTTGTGGTTGTTGCTAGTGTTATAGGTGAGTCTGGTGTTGTTGCTTAGTGATACGCTTTTAAATGAGCCGAGTGCTATAATTTTTGGCTTCTTCATTTAAATCTATTTTGAACACAGGAAAAATTTGAGCCCATCACTAAACATGTTTAAGTTTGGTTTATTTTCTTGTCGAGAAAAAGTGAGATTGTTCACAAGCTACTTGATTAATTTATACTTTTCCTATATATAGTAAACCCATTACTGAAGTATTTTATCCTTTCACAAATCTATGAATTTTTTTTATCTTACAATGAATGGACCATCTATATTATCAATAAACTACAAATAATAAATTAATATCATATGAAACTATTTAGAAACTTAAACAATTTAATTTAATTTCAAGTCTATATAAATATATTCTTAATCAGCTTATATTTAGTGTACAAAACTCCCACTTTTGCAAGGTCTAGAAGATGACATTGTTGGTGTCCATACTCCCAATTTATTTTAGAGGTTGATTCCAAGATATTTTTCATCAAGTTTATATAAGAAATTGCAAATTACAACATACCCACACACGTGCATTAACAGAAATTTAAGTTGGTTGAAGAAATAATAATTTAATATAATAAAGTGTAGAATAGACAATTAAATGTGTGTTTGTTTTACAAAATGGTTAACAAAATATATATATATATATATATATATATATATGCTAAAATAGACGAGTTGAATAATATGATATGAATGCTCTATATATTAGCAGTGAAGGATTGAATTCTTGAAAAACTTTTTTTTTATTATAGAAATAGTATCACTGATATTATTCGTTAAGAAGGGAAATCAATTACAACAAAAGCTAAAATGTCTAGATGAACGTCCTCCATCGAGACTGAAGAATGGAATATGGAAAGATAATCAGACTCTACTTGCCAAAATATGGGCAACAAAATTCCCATACCTCCAAGTATGAGAGGTAAAGTAGATTTCTAACAAACCTGCAAAAGACTTAAAAGTCTTTAACAAGGTTACCAAGGAGGGAGAGGGGAGAGTCTCCCACTGTTAGGGACCTAATAGTTAATTTAGAGTCTCCTTTGAACACAATCTGGTGTTACAATGGCCGTATTTAGCCAAAGAAATTATATATATACTTACCCGTAAACAATAATCTGCCAAAATGACTCCACCATTTGTGCTTCGTCCGAGCTTCCCCATCAACTCAACTGTTTTGGACACTGCTCTCACATGACTTATCGTCGCTGCGACATGCCATCCGTACAGATGGCCATTCGTCTCATCTTGAAGGTACGACCCTCTTAAATCCCTTTTTTTAAGACTAATTCGGAGGCACCAAATTGGTTAGGCTTACACAAGGTACAGCGAAAATCTGCCCAAAATTATTAATAATCATTTAAACATGTAGTTTCACATCAAACAGAGTGTTGCCAAGTTCCAACACTTGAGCAATAAACTAAAAGAAAAAGACAAGTTTGAAAACCAAAAAAAAAAACAAACATGGCCCAGAGTAATTGAGCAAATTTTTTTATGAATTGACTACAATTCTTTTAAACAAGCCCAGATGCGGTGTTGGATTTGATTTGCTTTTGACGAGCGGGGCTAAAAAAACCAGAGACACGTACATACGTCTGCCACCTATAGTTTGACCTTAAGAGGCGGTTGGAACACACTGGGTTCGCCATTTTCTCACTCTACTAAATCTTCTTCATCTTCATAGTCATTAGGTGAAAGCAGAAAGAGCTGCGGCGTAGAGGACTATTGCTAGTGCCGATAAAATGAAAGCCATTGCATAAATCTTGCAAAACCTTTCAACCTTTGGCTTGTGTTGGATCATCAGGGAACTGAAGGCGCCCAAAAATGCGAACAGGGTACAGATTATAAATATATGATAGAGCGATGGTTGGTCACTGAAGAAGACTGGAACAGGCTTACCGTCCACGTTTACCTGGGGAAGAACCATAAAGATTGAAGCTGCGGTGGAGGAGATGCAAACGATTGATTTCATGGGGCATATGGTAATCAAATTTGAAAGCACAAATGTTTTTGAACTGGGAAGAAGTCTTTCTTGAAGCGATGGTGCCGAAGACTTCATGCTTTTTCTAACTTATCAATTAGTTGCCGACTTATCGAAGGATCGCTATAGTCTGTGCAACTAAACTTTGGGCTAAAGAATTGCAGTCCTTTTGTGAGTCTCTGATATATTTATATATATATATATATATATATATATATATGTGTGTGTGTGTGTGTATTTAACAATATGATTCTTTTAGGAATTTTGTTGCTTTCCGATGGCAGAAAGCAAAAGGATGAGCAAGTAGCCTAACCATTTTACACACTTAAAATCAATTGCAAGGTAATCGGCTAGAAACTTCCACGAAATTACGTTTGAGGACTTTATTTTTCTGATGAAGAAATGTGAACCTTTCGGGGTCTTTACGCGTCAAGAAATACTACTAATTTTACTGGCAATTTTACAAACAATTCCTTTTTCAGCCCATGTGCCAAATTCACACTCTTTTTAAACAAGCGGTGGAAAACTGTTGGACTAATCGCGAGCCACAGGTCATGAATTCCATTAATGTTACTGGCAATTTCTACACACACACCACAAAAAAAAAAAAAAAAAAAAAAAAAAAAAAAAAAAATCCATCATTTACAAGACTGCCTCACAGTTTGGAATTCTAACTCGTTTGATCAAGTGGGCCTGAACAAAAAACGAATCCGATCTAGATTAGTGGGAGCCCAAAAAGCTTTAAGTCACAGGCCTTCTACTTTTTTAATGCAACTGGAACAGCACCTCATCCACCAATACAATATTGTACTTTTTCAGGAATAATTCTTATGGCAAATGAAATCGCGTATATTATGGCTTTCTTATGGAGATGCTAACACAAAGTTTTTCCATGTTCAAACGAAAATAAAGAGAGCTCGACGACATATTATTGCATTAAAAGATGAAGCTGATGTTTGGGTTCAGGGAACAACACTTCACACCCTCATCCTTAATACCTTTAAAAGCATCTTCCAATCTTCTTCCAGCTCGCTACTTTCTCCTCCCCAGAGTTTTTATTCTTTGATAGGGAAGGTGCTGTCTGGAAGGTGCCGTCGCCCTCTACCTGGACGACGGCACGGTAAAGGCCGACGGTCCTTCTTCTCCGTCGTCCCAGGTCGACTCCCCAGCACGCCCCGACGGTATAATCCGCACGTATCGACGAGCTGAATGGGCGACGGGGCAAAGCTGAAGGGATCAACACATGTCTTGTGATGTACGCTTCCAAGAGAACCAGAACCTTATCGCGTACGCTACTACTTGGACAGATTTCTTGCGCAGTACGATTGCTCCCAAAGGGTATCTTGCCCAACACACTTGGTTGCCCAAGGAGTATCTTGCGCTCCACGCTACTCAGAGGTAGTTCCGGTAGAATGGTATCTTCTCCAGCACACCTTGGCTAAGGGCCTCCCCTTCTGCTATAAATACCTTCGAGTCCTCCAAAATTGAGGTACGCGTAATTCTACCCGACTCTGGCACTCTAGAGTTGCGAGCAATACTAACTTAACCATCGGAGGGTCGTTGGCCGGTACCACGCCGGTACTCCCCCTTTGAGGTTCTTTCTACTTGTGCAGGTTTATTCGGAACGCGCCAAAACCCTGCAGCTTACTGAGTTGATTCTTGGCATCAACATTCTTCTTCAGATTTTAATACTCAAAACTTTCACAACACCTTGTTAGATTTCCCTAGTATAAATGAAATCCGAGCTACTTTATCGAACGTGCATCCTTTAAAATCTCCAGGGCCGGATGGTTTTCATGCACAATTTTTTCAAAGCATGCAACTGGAATAGTTTGGGAAATGATATTGCCAAATTTATCCAAACTATTTTCATAACTACTCGTGCCCCAGAGGATTTAACTCGGATTTAAACTTGTCTTAATTCCAAAAATTTCAAATCCGGAAACTGTCTCTCACCTACGACCAATAAGTCTTTGTAATACCTTGTACAAACTCCTGACCAAGCTACTAGTAAATAGGCTTAAACCTTTTCTACCCGCCATGATTCATCCCTCTCGATCTGTTTTTTTTTTCAAAGAATAGGTTTGTTCTTTGTCTAAATCAGTTATCCTTAACTCTTGATCAAGCTCTCATTCTAAACAGCTAAAACCAATTAGAGTTGGTCGACATCCTATCCTCCTTAATCATGTATTATTTGCTGATGACATTTTTCTTTTCTCTCATGCCACCATTCCTGATTGCAACAGTACTCTCCTAAATTTTTTTCATAATTTCTGTAACATCTCGGGTCAGGTTTGTAGTAAAGAAAAATAAAAAATTTTCTATTCCAGGAACACACCAGCACAGGTGCAACAAACCATTGCCATCCATCTTCAAATGCCAATAGTTACAGACTTAGGAAAATATTTAGGGATGCCTCTGCTTACGACTAGGAAAACAAATAATGCTTTCGCACCTCTAGTTGATAGAATCAACAACAAAATTCGGCATTCGCAATCCATACTTTTGACCCAAGCGGGCAGACTTACACTCATCAAATCAGTTTTATCACCACTAACCTATTACCAGATGCAAACTACCATTCTTCCAAGAGGAGTCTCGGAACTTATAGATAAGTCAATACGTAGTTTTCTTTGGGGGGATACACCAACACAAAAACATGTGCATCTTCTTGCCTGGGAAACAATAACCAAAACTAAAAGTTCTGGGGTTTTGGGCATTAGAGATACAAAATATAGTAATGATGCCTTCCTTACCAACCAAGCGTGGCGCCTATGGAAAAACTCAAACAGCCTTTGGACACAATTTTTAAAACGTAAACACTTCCATAATTGAATTTCTTCTATCCTATTCCACCAGAGGCTCCCACTCATGGAAAGCCCTCCTCAGAGGAAAAGAGTTACTAACCCGAGGGCTTAAATTAATGGATTGTTGGAAATGGCCAAAAGATTAAATTCTGGACTGACCATTGGATTACACCAGGTCCAATCCGTAGCCTCATCCAAGGACCTCTTTCGCAGCACGAGCTTGACAGTACTGTATCAAACTATATTACTGCTAATCACCAATGGGATTTATCCCTTACTAGCATAATATTACCCTATGAAGTGACCCAATTCATTCATGCTATACCTTTATGCTATAATAACTCTTAACTCTTCTCAGGACCAACAAATATGAATTTGCATTCAGGTATTTGCTCGGAATTTGCATTCAGGTATTTGCTCTGTGAAATCTGCTTATCATCTAGTTCAAAATCTGAACACAAAGGTTATGAGAAATAGAGATGAATCTTGGAGATTTGGAACCTTAAATTACCTCCCAAGATCAAAATATTTATATGGAAATGTGTTCACAATAGAATTCCTACAAGAGCCATCCTCTTCCCTCACCTAAACTCCACCAAACAATCTTGTCCACGCTGCAATGATTGTGAAAGCCCCAAGCACATGCTTAGGGACTGTATCTTTGCTTGAAATATTTGGCTTTCATTTCCTCCTCAGTTCCTTATTTCTAACTTCTTCTTACTTCCTATTAATCTCTGGTGCAAACTAAATTCTCGTTCCACTTTTGTTACAAACTACGCTCCATGGAAAACAATATTTGCTTTCACTCTCTGGTCTATTTGGCTAGGTCGCAACTCACTGGTTTTTAATAATCAAGATATACCTCATCAGATCATAAAGGAAAATGCTTTGTCCCATGCTACGGAATTCTACTTCCTCAGCTATGTCCCTACCAGCTTTGCAAAGAACTCAACGAGGATCCTATTTTCCTGGACTCTGGCCCCAAGACCTTATATCTCCGTAAACATGGATGACAGCTCCAAAGGTAATCCAGGAAATTCTCGTGCTGGGGGATTAGCTCGTAATCATGACGGAAACTGGTTGCGGGATTTCTCGTTGCATTTAGGTATTACAAACAACACAGTGGCAGAACTTTGGGCCATTCGTGAGGCTTTAATTCAAGCATGGAACAGGGGCACAGAATGTTTATCTACAAACTGATTTGCTTTTAGTAACTACCTGGTTAAAAGATGAAAATACAGAGTGCCCACTTGAACACACTAATTTAATCTTGGATTGCAGGTAGCTCCTAGCCAGACCTTGGACGGTACACATTGAGCATGTTTGGAGGGAAGCCAACCAATGTACAGATAGGTTGGCAATATGGGGAGCATCTCAAAGTGAGAGAGAAATTTTATATGACACATGCCCCGCTTTTTTGCTGCAATGTCTTTACTGGAATTCCATGGGCTTTGCTTCATCCCGTGTAGTTTCTGCAAGGGATTAGCTGTTGTTTATGTGCTGTGTTGTTCAGTAATGTGTAGTTGTGGTTTCTGTTTAGTCTTTATTTTTAGTCTTTGTTTATGTGCTGTGTTGTTCAGTAATGTGTAGTTGTAATTTGTAAACTCTGTTATGTGTTTAGTTTCAATAAAGTTCCCAGTTTTATGCGGGGAAAAAAAAATTAGAGCATTACCATATGGTATTGCATTTCAAATGTCATTTTGTCACATAAAAACATACTTTTTATTTATTTTAACATATCATTTTACAACACATCGTTTATTAGATATTCTATTCTTCCCTTCAATACATTAAAATAATATATACAACATATTAAAATAATCTAAAATAACTATAACACGTTAAAACCCAACCGCCACAAATCACCCCATCACCCCACCATAGCCAAGTAGCCCACAACCAACAACCATCCCACACAACAACAACGACCACCACAACCAATATCAGCCACCCCACAAGATCAACCACCAACCACCAATATTAGCCACTGCTACAATCCAAAAAAACAAAATACCACCACAACCAATATCAGTCACTGCACAAAAAAAAAAAAAAAAAAAAAAAAAAAAA